>JBBMKD010000102.1:45227918-45419653 GCA_037834095.1 Argya squamiceps | reverse complement strand
CAACAATTGGTTTCAACAGATGATGAAGAGGGTGATAGAATACTTTGTGCATATCTTATTCTACAACCCAGGACAGTGTGGCAGCTCCTTTTTGTCACCACCTAGGGTCAACCTCTCATACATTTCATAGTAACTAAGGAATCACTAGTGACTTCCAAATCTTTGCTTTCTCCCAAGGAACACATACCTAAAGTAATAGAAAAATTACAATTCTGTCAAATATAAATAAACCCCAAAAATTCAAGCCATTGTGAACAGATGGTTCTAGCGCAGGGCTAATTTCTGTGGTAACCTCTGTTAGTGCCCTTCTGGAGGGCTCTCGGCAAGTTACTTAAACCTCTCTGTCCTTGTTTTTTTGACTTCCATAGTCACAATACTTGTCTCATAAAAGAGGCATGTGCTCTAAACAGTATTAAGAAAGTGCCAGGAGGCTCTCTGAAGGAACGTAATTGTGAATTAATGAGTGTATTGTCAGCACCTTCTTCAAAATTCCCTGGATCTAAGTCAAGCTTTGTATACCCCATCACAGGAGCCTCAATGCACGCTGCCCCATGGAAGAAATGACTGTCATCAGTACACTGCCAATTATCTGACATGCAGAAGAATAAATACTAGGTAATGGTGCAATGCTTGGGAATGTGTCACAAGCCTATTTCCTTTGCTGGAATAATCTGTAGGTGGCAAGAGGGCCTCAAAAATAGTTCAAAGACAGTCAGGCACAAGACTTAGGGTTGTGGTTTGTATTTTTCCCAGCCTGAACTCTCATGACCTGGAGTGCAGAGGACAACCTCTGACAGCAACATGTGGAGTGCCTGGCCCTGAGGTCACTCACGGCAGACGTGAGGGGATTAGATACTGCCTCTGTTTGTGCTTCAGCCTCCATCAGCACATCTAGGGCTCCTCTCTGGCTTTGGGGTGCACAGCCCCTTGCCATATATCAGTCTGAGTTTGGGGCTTGCCTTAACCATCCTTGTTGCAGTGGGAAAGAAAGGCGGCAGATGTGCTGCCTTTCCAAGGGACTTTCATCCTGGCAAAGGACCCCCCAGCCAGCCTGGCAAGCTGATGAAATATTCCCCAATTCCTTGTCTAATGCTGAAACAGCAGCACTTCACTACCACACAGAAAAACAACAATAACAACAGCAAAAAACAAACATAAAATCTCAGCAGATTGATTTAGTTGTATCAGCCAGTAATTTATTCACTAGAGAAACTGCTATTAGCCATACTGCAAATGAACTTTGGCTTAGGTAGGAGAATTTCAGTGTACAGCTTTTAGTAAAAACTCCTTTTCCCACACCTGTGAATACACAGACATTTTAAGCAGCTGGGGACATGTTATGGATCTGAACTGAAAGGACACAAGAACTGTGGTTCTGAATGTAGCTTTGACATAAAAATTGGTCATTTTGAAGGAATTTTCTCTGAAGAGCCTGTTCAGTCTATCTCTGCCCCCCACCCAGCACATTGTGCTTGTAAGGAGAAAATACAGGTGAAGCCATTTCAGAAAAGAAGCCCTGACTTCTGTGTACTTTTATTTCTTTTATATTGCTGGATAATTTGATGTGACACATGGAAAAAAATATAATGTTTTATAAGCTCTGTGTTCATGCAGGTGGTGCTGTATTTTGTATAAAGGACAGTGCTTAATTTAAGATTTCTACCATAGCAGCAATTCTAAATGACAGCATTTGTATTAAAAGAGCTGCTCTTCCCAGCAGCACTGTTATAAAAATACTGAAACAGTAGTGATATTATTATAGATCTGCTCCAGTAACAAAAGTTCTACTGTAAGAAAAATCTCTGATTTAGAAAAATTCTTGCCGCCTTTTGTCAGTGATAAATGTTCCCTTGGTTTCCATACCAGCGCAATTTAATCCTCATGATTTGAAGAGTTGGCAGGAAAGCAGCTGTGTACAGTAAAAGCCCAACACATTGTAAAAGCTTCAGTGAGAGCAAAGGTGACAAAATGGGTCCAGGAGCAGTATTCAGGGTGACAGTGCAGGGAAACCAGCTGGGAGCCAGGATGTGCTTTCCAAAAGCCCTTTGTGTGTTGTGTGTGAGCACGCTTGTGTGTGTGTGTGTGTGTGTGTGTGTGAGCACACTTTTGTGTGTGTGTGAGCACACTTGTGTGTGTGTGTCTGTGTGAGTGCGCAGCAGCAGAAGGGACATCCTCCCACTTCTCCCCGAGCCCCCAGGCAGAGGATGCAGCGCCCCTCTGCAGGGCAGGTCCCTTTTGCCTGGGGGAAGAGTTTAATTCACTGCTTGCATGAATCAGAGGAGCACAAACATGCTATTAGTCTGCCCCTGATGCCAACAGCTTTCCCATCACCAGTGATTCAGCAGTAAGGACTGGTGTGGCTTCATCCCTTCTCCCCCCATCCACTCCACCCTGACGGTGGCAGGGTCAAGGACAGGGCTGATCCTGACGTCTCTCCGGTGAGATGGCTTGAGAGGTCCTCTGCCCACAGACTGCATGGGAATGCATTTCAGAAAGCCATCCAAGACGAGAGATGACTGACCTCTGTCCCGTTCTGTCGATGGTAACATACTCAGTGCAGTCAGAAGCCACAGCCAAGTCATTCATGCTCTGTGGGTGTTGCAGTAGGACTCAGAGTGGTTCGAACCAAAGTGACTCTGTGAGTCCAAGCACGTTTCTGGTGGGCTGGACGAAGGGTTGGGAGAGGCATTTTGTGCCAAAGTTCATTCATCCTTTCTCCTTGTAGTTCATCTAAGTGATTTTTTAATTACACTAATGTTTTTCTCTCGTGACATTGTCTCATAGGTCACCTTGCTCACCAATTACTGCTCATGTAAGGAAGTGCTTCTTGACACTGCCCTCAATTTTTTTTTCATTTTATTTCTATTTGTACTTAGCTGCAATGGAATGAAAGTATGATGTACAGCTGAAATTAACTTAACGTTGTCTAAAAAAACCCCATTTCTCTCTCTCCCTTTACTTTTAAAATTTTTTTCATTTGGATCCCCATATAAGAAATTCTTTTCACCCTCACAAGATTCATGTCTTAGTTTTCAAATTACCATTCCCAATTATTTCCTGAATCTGTCTGGTGCCACAGTATTTTCCTTATAATATGGTGACCAGAAATTGATGACTAAATTGTTTCATCTTCCTCTGACGATATTTTGAGCACCAGTCTGTACAGGAAACAGTCTTTCTTTTGAATTAAATGCTGCTGATGGCCTACCTGAGATCTTCTGAGGCTGAGAGCTAAGTTTAGACACACACTGCAGGGTGGTGAGGAGAAAATTTAAACAAAGGCTGCGTGACCAGGCTCAGAAGCAAGTGCAGGACACCATGGGTCACTCTGCTCTTCTCACCTCTCTCAGTGTTCACCTGGTGCTTGGGGGGGACTTCATGGGGGTA
Source organism: Argya squamiceps (assembly GCA_037834095.1). NCBI lineage: Eukaryota > Metazoa > Chordata > Aves > Passeriformes > Leiothrichidae > Argya > Argya squamiceps. The sequence continues at coordinate 45,416,266 of JBBMKD010000102.1, read as the reverse complement.
AAAATCAACATGAATCATGCAGAGTTTATCCCTAGGGATATTTCATACCTCTCCTATCCCAGAAATTTTATGTTCTATATTCCCTGGTCACCCTCGAGTTCACATGGGAAGGCAGCTCTGAAGGATATGAGGGTCAGGGGTGGTTGCCATACATAGGTATAATTTTGACTTTTCCTTTCCACACTTCAGGGACAAGAGGATAGGGAGGAAGGAGCAGGACTCTCCATCTCATCTCAGATCACCTGGGGTTGTTCCCAGAAGGGCAGTCTGATCATCAGTTCATCAAATGACACCCCAAGGAGTTCTCTTATCCTCTTGCTGACTCCTGAGCTGCAGAGCAGGTTAGACTTGCATCAGCATGGAGGAAAATTGGCCAACGGTAATTAAAAGTGAGTGTCAGTTGAACACAGAAGCTTCACATTATTAGTTTAAATGAAGATACTTTCCATGGACAGCCTTGCATACCGTAGTACAAACTACTGCATGCAATTAGCTTGCAGAAAAACCCGTGACATGCCGAAGGAAATCTCAGGCAGGAAAACACCAGCGTCCGTGCCCTTCCTCAATAGGAAGAGGTGCGTCCCATGAGCCAGGCTGCCTTTCTGCTGACACAGGAATTGCATGCACAAGCTGGGAAAGCTCTGAGCCCAGGTCAGCCCAGATGTACACAATGGATATATGCAATCCTGGCTCACCACTCAGAACCTCCTCTCTTCTTGCTGAAAACCTGAAATCACGGCCTTCTTGTTACAAATGGCCCAGCTCCTTCCCAGGTGAATAGCCAAGTCCACTTGTAGTCAATCTGGTGTCTTCACGGCCAGGTTAGCTGTGTCCATATCATTTCTGATGCATGTTTGTCTGAGCTGCTTATAAGCATCTTCCACACAACAGATTGCAGCCTATGCCCAGACAATCCACTCCCACACCTACAGCAGCCCTGCAATAAAAAACTGCTTTCTAATACCTAGATTAAACTGTCCTTGCTGCAATTTAAAACCATTTCTTCTTGTTCTACCTGCCATGGCAGTGGAGCACAGTGGTTTTTTCCCAGCTTTTCAGCACAAGTCATGTTTTCAAGATCATTGATTATTAAGACTGTCCTCTTTCTCCATTTTTTCACATCTTTCTTGAAGTGCCATGCTCAAACCTGGACATGGCATTTCATTAGTACTGAAGAGAAGTGAACTTTGCACTTATTTAATCTAATTTACTGCCCATGTTTTGATTTGGGGAAATGTCTCGTTTGTGATTTTTTAAACCTTGGACTGGATAACACTAATTGCACTGTTAAAAAAAGTACAAGAGTCTGTGAAGAAGAATCAAGACCTGGGAAGAACAAAACCACGCCCCATCCACCCGCTACCATGCATCTTCTGCAAAGATCAGCTTCCACCTTCAATTTACTGAACAGAAAGGTTGCTCCTTCCTGCAGAGACAACCACTCACGCCAAGGCAGTAAGAAGCAAGCCATAGTTTGAGAGAATTTTCCCAAAGCAAATTGATACTGTGAGGCCTAAACAAGTAGTATTTGATCCACACCACTGCCTGTGCTGTACAAGGGATGTACTGGGTAGCTGTTGTGGCTGTAGCCTCCCCACATGATATGTAGGTACGCAGAAATGGTAGCAAAGGGGAGTGTATGAACACATGGATGTTCTATTCAAGGGCTGCCTCCAAGATCATCTCTAGATGCAGGATACTGCTAGAGAGAGTCCTCAAAGAGAAGGCAAATGTCAATTCCAGTTCTGTACTAGGATCCTACATGCATGTTCTCATCCCAACATATTGTACCCTTCCTGATATCAGAAGATATTTCTCCTCTAGTTCACAAACTATTGACTGCTGATTTATGTGTGTCTGAACAAGGATGTATCTGACTCAGTGTGTTTCCAGAAAACTTCCCTACTTTAATATCCAATTATTGTCCAGTCTCACTATGCATACAACAACACGGGTGTTAACCTCCTTAGGCAGAGCACATTGCAGGTGACACATACCAAATACTTGTATCATTCTTATATCATGAAGCAGACACCCAGGATTTTCTCTTAAGTGAAACTGCATAAAATGCAAATAAATCCATGATGCTTTAAAAACAAAATAAAACAAAACAAAACAAGCAAACAAAATAAACACCCAGAACACCCCCCTGGAAAAAATCCACCCCCACACACAAAAGAAACAAACAAACAAACAACAAAACAACAAAAAACCCACAACAACTCCAAAAAAACCCTAACACCCAAACCCAACAAGACAAAACAATGAAGTCAATAGTATTCAGGTCTTTAGTATTCAGTATTCTTTTTCTCTGCTTTACATGGCAGTACAACCTGGGGACATGGTCTACAGCAATTACTAAGGGCATTAGAACAGGTGCTTTATAGCACTGGATGGTTTATGAGTACTTGTGCAGAGCACTGCAGATAAAATGAGTATGCTACTAGACTCACAGATTATTCCCACACCTGGTTAGAGCAAGGTGACCCAAGCAGGTTACCAAGATCAATATAGAAGTCTTATGGCAAAGTTATGTATGTACAGCAGCTCCCACATAAAACAAATTCTTCTCATGTTGCCCATGTAATTCAGCTGCCTTTAGTTCTAAATTGCCACTTACATGAACAAAATGGAACAGCATTTCTGTGGGCAGTGGATGTCTTTCTGCTTTTCATCACAAATACAACAACAGGCCACTGTTTTTGCTGAGTGAGCTGTTTCCTTGCATAGCCAAGTCTCCATGTTTTCATTGGCAGGGCTACACTGCAGATTTTAGGAGCCACAAGGAGCAAATCATGCTTTAGGCTCTGTAACATAAGCGTTAAATAGTTCTGTGCTGAAACACACTATGGGTGAAATTAGATGCCTTTGCCATGCCCCAAAGAAGTAAACACAGATCTTGGCTGTTCACCTAAGCCCACGAACAAGCCTGCAGAGATTGGGGTTATTCATGTGGGCAGCCCTGGAGCACAAGCCAAGCCAGGGACAATTCAGGGTCTCGCACAAATTTGGCAGGGCAGTAGATGGGTCAGCCCTGCTCCACACCCTCTCAACAGCAGAATCAGGAATGGCTTGTGGCCTCGTTTCCCAGCCTGAGGAAGGGCTCTTCTTGGCTGGACTGGTGCAAACCCTCATGCTGGTGCAGAACACTAGACAACAGCTCCTGGAGTAGAAATGACAACATGGGAAGTTTGCGGTGATGTGTAGCGGTGGCACCCGCAAAATTAAATGTATGACACACTGTGGATGTCCTTGCTATCACTTCAGTCAACCTTCTTCTCTGCTTACTTGCAGGCACCTCAGATGGTTTGATGAATTTGTTTCTTAGCCTATTTCAGAAGCAGCTCAGATGGGAATTACAAAATTTTCCTGAAATGTGCTTGTACAGAGACAGTATTTCACGAACTTTAAATGACTGCCACTGAAATCAGAGTTGCTTGCAATCTCAAAATGTAAACATGCTTTGAGGATCCTCAGGTTCTTGTGTCCCTTTCAAGAGGTTTGAACTTCCACCCACCTGAAAGGAGCCTTGATGCTGCTTGGCAATCCAAAGTTTTCAGGCATCTTAAAGTTTTTAGCTATTTTAGTTGCAATATTGATTTTTCTGGGAAGGCATCTACAAGGATTTTCCCTCAACCCCCCTCCCCCATTCAGGCACTGCCTTCTTTTTTTTGTATGCCTCGTTTTAGAATGAAACATTCAACAAATGTTTTAGGTGTGTTGTCATAGTTATTCTTATCTCCTTCCTCAGGAGAGGGAAATCACATATAAACATTTCCAGCCTCACTCCCCTTTGCTTAGATTAACAAAGTGACCAGTACGTCACTGCTCTTGGTGATAAGCTTTGCTGCAGTTCAGGGCAGAGTAAAACACTCCTTCCATGAGAGCATTATCAGACTGAGAGCCTGGTGGTGTATTACACAGTTCCTTTGTCTGACTGTAATGCTGTTTCGACATGAGTCAGTTTCTGGCACTGAGTCACCTACAAGTGGTGGAGACTCCAACCAAAAACCCCACATATATTTCACTTAATACTGAAGCTATGCCACTGGCTCTTGGGATTTTGTCCCCAGCCTCACATGGCCTGGGTTGGTTTCAGATTTTTTTGGAAGGGACATCCCAATTATCCCAATTTCTTTTCTTTGGAGCTCATGACATTTCACCAGTCCAAATAGGCTGTCACATTCTGTTGCTTCAAAGGAGGTGGAAAAGACCCTGTGCCAGAGGGCCTGCCTGCTGTGCTACTGCAAGCTGTGTACAAACAATAACTGCCCATGGCAGAGAAGCTGGGCATCACCCTCCATCCCATGGACACCATGTCTCTTGCTTCCCTGTCATTATTAGAGGGGTCTGCTACACTCTCCTCTTCCACTTCTCTCTTACCTTTAATTTTGTGGCACGAATTCAGACTTTGGACTGTGAGACAAACCGTGCATTGAGAAGTGTTTGTTATCATTGTCCACAGAAGAATGTTCTGCCCAAGAGAAGTTCAGAATGAAACAGAAACAGGAACCGAAATCTCTCACCCAGGATTATCATACAGGACCCTTCTTCTGTCATTGATGTGCAGCTCTTCAGCCCATTATTCACCAACCCCAGCCTACAGCAACCTTCGACCTATGTTCAGGACTTCATTAGATGTTTCCCCTTTCATGTCATTCCCATATTTACATACTTATCTCTTTGCACATTCCATGGCCATCACCTCATTGAGCAAGGCAGCAGTTTGGCCCTTGGGAATACCCAGCAGTTGCTGGGCAGCCATAAGGGAAGTGGGACACATGTGAATCTCATCGAAGCTGTTGGCTATACTCCTGCTCAGCCTGTACTCCTGCTCAGCCTGTAGAATCATTCATTATCCTTTTCCTCATGTGTTTTAAAAAGACATTTGAATAGCGTCACATATTCCTCATGACTGTTCAATTTCCTGAGCATGGGTGCCCAGGTGTGTTTCCACAGGACCCACTTCCTCAGGTGAGGAGATCTCCCCACACATTCAGTATCCCAGCCTCATTCTCACAAGACCTCTTTGAACAACTAACCTTTCTCCCATCCTCACCTGAGACTTTCAGCATGAACTATGGGTGCTGAGCCCAGACTTGGTCAGCCTTATCCCACAGAGCAGGGACAAAGCCCATGGCTTCCACCACATCCAAGCGAGAGCCACAGCCTGCAGAAGCCCAGGGATCAGCATCAACATGGTGAAGATGGTGTGCAAAGATTATCTCACATCTTATGGGCACTGCCATCTGGCACGGATGCACATGTGAGAGATTAAACATGTAAAAGCTAGCAGCAGCAGCAACAACAACCATTTCCATAATAGTTCTCTTTTTTTTTTTTTTTGAAGGAAAAAGCATTGGCCGTCTAATTTGGATTCATAAAGGAAACCTATTAATGAAAGGCTTCAAAGAACCGTCTCAGAACTTTTAATCAGTAGTTGTGTTTTAGTATGGAAAAAAAAAAGCAGAGGGGGCTGGGTGGTGGGCTGTTTTGTTGTTGTTGGTTTTGTAGTTTTTTGTTTAAAGCATCAGACTATTTGAAAGCAGGCTGGGTGAGGGAGCCCAGCGGGGACCCTCTTCTCGCCCACCTGGAGAAGAGGCCCCCTGAATGCTTGTTTTCATTAGCATGGGCCTCTCTGGCTCTTCAAAACCCTTTCCACCCGTTGCCAAGGCAACACGGAGCCGTATTGCAGCACATGGGTGTTGTGCATCAACTGGTGTGTTGCACTTAACTGAAATAAATAACCAAATAAACATGGAAAATGGCCACGGGCCAAATAAGGGCACTGTCTTTTATCATGGACATCTAACATTTATAGGGATTTCAAACACTCTGCTGGGCGTATCAGCAGAAAGGTAGTTGATCAAAAAAGGAAAATGCATGTGCACGCACAGGCAGTTCGTTTCATCGTTTCATTTTAATGGGTCTTCTTTCTTGAATAAGGTGAAAGGAATCAGGTCTAGAGTGTGCAATCCCACTTGTGAGTCCACAGTTATATTTTCATGCCATTTGATGGCTCTCAGCTGGGCCTGGCCTTTCCGCAGAGCTTGGCTTCTACTTCAGCATCGGCATCACCATCAGCAGTGGTTTTCCCATCAAGCCTAGACACACCTGGCTGCAGGAGGAGTTTCTGAGCACTGCAAAGACAAACTCCACAGCAGGGGCTGTAAGTGTGGCTTTCAGGATCCAGCTGCTCCTGGACCCTTACCTGAATAATTTATACTGCAGTATTACCCACCACAGCTGTGGGTATGTGAGTAAAAACCATGGGCTTTGGTTTCCAACCAATCTTGTGGAGAAGGAGCATGCCTGGGGACATCCCACAGACTGCATTTGTGATTGAGGATCAGCCCCCAAAGTCGTGCTAGTGCGGAGGCATGAGGGGAATGGGTTCCACCACTCCCTGCATGAGGTCCCTGGTGTTGAGGAATATAGCTGCAACACCCCTTCAGAATATCCCAGAACAACCAAGGAAAAACAGCGTCCCTGGGAATATCTGTAGCTAGTCCTGCTAAGTACAGCTGCAAAAATAGTTTTCATTTAGACTCAGGAAGGGAGGTACTGGCTGCAACTTCTCTCAGGGGAATTGGGAAGGGAGTGGGGTGGAAAGCTCTGCAAGGAACAGCATCCATTGCCCAATACCACACTATACGTTGCCATACTGTGCTGTGCCATGCTGTGCTAGCAGTTGTCAGAGCAGGAGCTGGCAGCAGGAGCTTTGCAGAGGCAAGGCAGTGAGCTAAGTGCAAGATCCTAAATGCTGGTAGGTGCAGGCGTGAGTCAGAGCAAGCCAGTAGGGAGGAGATATGAGGGCTGCCATTCCTCAGAGGGGGCCAGAGTGCACTCCAGTAGTTTCCCATTGGAAGGAGAACAATGCAGCTCGTGCTTCCATCATGGTGTCTGAGAGGTGAAGAACTGCAACCTTTGTAGGGACTTATTGAATGATTTCTGAACATCATCCTAGTGACTGAACATAGACCCAAAGCCAGATGCTTTGCATGTCCAGAGTCAGTGCTCAACCAAGCCCTGTCTTTAGCTAACACCTTCCGCCTCACAGTTTTGAAGCAAAACAGAGGACATGGTGTGATGCCACACCAGCCATTCTCCTTCTTCCTGCTTCGCCTTGTAAGACCTGCTTACAGTTTCCCCAGGATGAGCCCCTCTTTGCCAGCACACAGCCCCTTCAACAGGACCCAAATACCTTTGGTTGCCCTTTTTCCTGAGCACCCTCTGTCCTTTTGCTCCCTTGGGAGCCTTATGGTGCCAAATGCAGTGTGCAAGCTCTTTCTCCCGCCCAGAATCTGCATTTTAAGCATGTACACAGGCCATACTATCAAACTGAGGAAATTTTGACTCTGTCTGTGAGTCGGGTGTTTGCCTAAACACTACGGTGTCCCAGGGTGTCACCCCTCAGCACTTCCCATGCATCCTGTGGTGAATGGCAACATACATCAAAAGGCTTCCTGCAGCCCCTCACCCCTCAGCACAACCCATGGTTTTCCCTGCTGCTCTTGCAGCTCCTTTTCTGAGAGGACTTGCAGTGCTAGCAGCTCCCCTGGCATGCAGCAGCATGACAGCTCTGTTATTTTAAGCTCCCAAGTATTATTACAACATAGACCTTCCAGATGCAAGGATTCAAAAGTATTCTGGTATTGAATGTATGGACATGGATGGACTTGCATGTCTGTGCTTGCACATGTATGCATAGACAGGTGTGTATGCATTTTATATGTTGCATTTAATGTTTTTCTGTTCAATAGATATGGATATATTTATATTTGTTTTACATGTTTATGCTCAGTACACACAATATCTTTAAAATGTATATGTACCTATCAGATATACAAAACATGCCAAGTATTTGTTAAGGACTATGCGTTCAGATGATTTGATTCTAGTTTATATTTTCATTTAATTTTACTTCTTAAGTGAGCTGTAGCCTGTTTATTTAGGACTTTTAAATAAGTAGCTATATATAACTATGCTGAAATAAATGTAAACATCATTAAAAAATGCATCTTCTTGTGCAAGCTGTGTAACTGTCACAGTCATAAATAAACAAATGGAAATGACAATCAATCATGGGTGTATTGCAAAAAAATATTTACTTATACAGCTATGAGGCACTATCCTGGTGTTCAGATGCACCTGAATCTGATCCTGGCAAATTGCATCTCATGTAAGCCAAAGACTGAAAAATGCTTTTCCAATGAGGACTTTGACATTTTTACAAAGCTCTCATCACATTTTAAACCTAAGCCCTCAGAAGGAGAAGGAGTGGAAGGAAAGTGCTCTGGAAGGAGCAACATCATGCACCCTATTTGGTGTCCATGTTGGGTTTGGTTTGGGTACTGGTGCTTTACCCACATCACTTGAATGAGTTCAAAACTGTGTTAGGAAAAATAGGGAAAACCTCTGACGTGTATGGTAAGACCTATTTGGGATTGATACCACAGCCACACATTTGTGGTACACGTCTGGTGTAGTGCCCATCGCTGAGTGGAAAAGCTGTGCTGTAGTCTCTCATGTAGCCTGATTTTCAGGATTTGGCACTGATTTGCTGAGGGTTTCCCAGTTCATGCCTGAGGACAGGGAGCAGACTGCAGCCAGGGCTGTATCCTGAGAGGTAGGGATGTAGACTGCTTCCACACAGGAAGTGGAGTTTGGGTCACAGGAGCTTACAGTCCCACAGGCAGAGGACAGAATTAAACCCCACAGGTGTTGTTAAAAACAGACTAAAACTTCTGAGCTGCTGCAAGAAGCAGGATTGCCCAAATCCTTAAATGGTGAAAACTGTTGCAAAACCCATTAACTGCACCAGCTCTCACTGATCTGCTACAGCTGGGGACATGGTACATGGGAAGAGAATAGACTTATAATATATGTAATGGGGTACACCTCATCCTCTTCCCCAGCTAACATCTATCAGGTTCAGTAAGGCTGTGGTGATACATATTAGAGGGTGTCCAACATGATCTATGGAGTAGTTTAAATTGCATCAGACTTAAGGTAGCCTCTCACATTGCTCTCAATGGGGAAACTCAATAATTCTGAGCTGCTGTGGCTCTGAAAAATTGTGCCCATAAATCTCTTTCTCATATGGCTTATCGTGTATCCAAGGATGATCACGGCACAGCTGCAGTGAATATGCACCCTACAAAGTGTGCGTGGTTCAAAGGAGCAGACTTTGTGTTTTACACACGGCAGAGAAACATTTCAGCTCACCTTTAAGGAACAAGCTCCATCTCACCAATCTGTTTTTCTGGTAGTACATCTGTTAGGAAGGAAAATGCATATGGGTCTGCTCTGAGGAAAAGCAGTCTCCTTTTGGTGAGCTCAGGTCCTGGAAGCCTTAGAGCACCAATTCTTTCCCACATGAGATGAAACCCAGTTCAGCAGCAAGGAAGAGCAGAAGTCCTATGCACCACTTCAGCCCTATTTAAACTCGAGTGCAGGAACAGGCAGGGGGAAGAGGAAGAAACCATATGTCAGCTGTCTGTGAAAGTATCAAATTAAGCTGATAAGTAATCTTTGCTCCATGAGGAATGTGTTGTTGGTCTAATTAAGCCTCATTTTGAGATTAGGCACATGAGTGAAGAATTGCAGGGCTTGGCAGTTTATTTGCTGATCGCTCCCTGGTTGCGTTTTCCAGGCATTTTATAGATGGTAGCATAAGTATTCTCCATTTCACATGACTGAGGTAGTATTTCCATGGAATGGGAAAATTAACCTCAAAATCCAATTAATCTCAATTAGAAGGGAAAAAAAATCTGTTAAAAACCCAAACCTACCAAAACAAATTCAAACCACAGCCTTTGTGGCTCTGAGGAGGGTCCAAGGGGTAAAAAATAGCTTCTTGTGATTTCAATGAACCATGGCTGCAGTCCTGTTTTTCTCACCCTCTGGACATCACCCTGTGATGAAATCAATGACAAGTTTAAGGATTAAGACACTCTGACCAGCAATGTACTTAAATACTCACTCAAAAATCCAAACAATCCCTTTTAATTCAATGACAGCACTCATGGAGTTAAAAATAAGCATGCTGTAAAGTGCCTTCATCATATCAAGGTCTAATTATTTATGTGAGTAGTTCCAGAGGAACTCCTGTCTTTGCTGTTGGGGTTGCTAGACTTAAGAAAAATAGCCTATGATTCCTATTTATGTAGTGGCGAAATGAAGTTATCCTAAAATCTTTTTGTGCAATAAAACCTATGTAAAACAGATTAAAATAAACAGGCAAAGACAAATTTCCTAAAAGAAAATAAATCTACAGACAAAGAAATTTTGACAGAGATCTTATGGATAATTTCAAATGATATATTTAGACGAGTCTTGTCTTTTGGGGACTTTAATTTGCAATGTACTTTTGAAAGTCTACTGCTACTTCTGGATGGATTTGATATGGTGTGTCAATAAAGGGGAAGCAAAAATGAATACAAAATGAAATGCAGAGTCTCCACATTAATTTCTGAATATTGTTTCTGTCATTTCAGAACAATTTGTCCCCATACATAAAGTTCTCCAAAGCCTTCTGCTGCACATTATGTCCCTAATTATTTAAAGCAAGCTTTAAGGATTACAATGCTTTTGTACCCCCCATTGCATCTGGTCACCTCTCGCCCAAACTGGCAATCACAGTAGTGAAAAATCTCATCTGAACAAGTGTGTTAAAATGCTTCTTTGAGTGTTGAAATCAAGATTCCTGAATTTGGTTGTGATTGAAAGTTTCCAACATCTTTTGTAGCCTGCAAAATCTAGGGTGAAAACCTCAGGAGAAGGTTCAGAGGAACCTTCAGAGGAGCCTCAGAGGAAGGATCAAGCTCCTCCAAGAGCCCCAGTACTACTTGCTTCTGGTTGAATCGGAAATGCTGTAAGGAGAGGGTCTTACCTAATGGACAATGCTTTCAGTAATGGCCCCAAGCATGTGCCTGAAAGGGAAGGGTGAAGCAAGAGTGAAACATCTTTAAAAGTTAATGAAATCTTTCATTTAAGTAGCTGAGCATTTGATTCATGTTCTTTCTTGGCTGGAGGCTTTCAACCAAAGCCAGTTTGTCCCATCCTCACGTGTCAGGACCAGGATTCCTCTCACAGCATGTCAGGCACTTGGTTTGCAACAGCTGGGCTGAAACACAGGCTCTCCTGAGGGTGATTCACATCACAGGTGGGCTGAGGTGCCCTCGGGATGTGCCTGCCTTGTCTAAAATGGGAACCAAGGGATGACAGCACTCCAAACTTAGCCACCTCAGCTACATGCCTGCAGCACAATAGGACAAATCTGGGCTTATACATATATTTTCCTCCCTTCAGGTAAAATTTCACTTTGCATTGACCTTCTGCACTGTTCCTCTCTCAAAAGCAGTCTCCAGGGCAGCATCAGGGCTCACAGAGCAAATAGACACTGCGTTGACCCTGCAGACTTTTGCCATTCATGCCCCTCCCTTAGGGGGGTTTCAGAGGTGTCTTCCAGGGTTTGCATCCTTTCCTTGAGACGCTGGCACTATTAATATTCCTGATCATAAACTCCAGAGAAGCACAAATAAAGCTCCCACACTCCAAGAACAGCTCCAGTGCTAAATATAGGGGATTTTTATGAATCTATTTGCCACTTCCATTAGTCAGGGCAGAAATACATTATTGTAAGATGTCTGAGCATTTTGTCATTGCTCACTGGCTGTATCAAAACCTAGTCGAAGCAGTTATCACTGTATTTCTGATTAATATTATAACAACCACCAGCTAATCACAGAGTCAGCAGTGAAAACTGCTGTAATCGTTATCTTTCTGGCTAAGTAACTTCCCCGTTATTTGTTGTGTACTGCAGATTTTGGCACGTGGGGGTTCTTTTTTCTTCTAATGTTAAATGTGAGATTTTATCCTCAAAGGAGTGATTATCTCAGAGCAAAATTGGCAAGGTTAAACACTATCTATAAAAAAACATTCAGCAGTGTGCCATGAAATGAATTACACAATATATCACTCATCTACCTGGCTTTTGAAAAAGTGTGAATATTGTGTTTGTTCAGTCTGGGTGAGTATTTTATATTAGGCTTCTTTTTCATGAAGGTAAAAATGACCTTGGTCATTAGAAAGTGAAGATATATTGAACCGGATAGAATCAACACAGTTTCATTTCATTTAGTCCCCTCTAAAATTGAAAGAAGAGAAATACAGATTGAATTTATTTTACTATATATTGCCTCATTTGAACTTTAGTAAAACGCTAGCCACTAAGGAAAGCCCTTTTCCCACCTCCCTTCCATAATCTCTCACAGATGGCATGTTAAGGAAATTGCCTTGACTTTATTGATTCCTTGCTATAAGGTTCAACTAACAGCTGGTGTGTTACTGGGGAAATATATGCTGTACTATAGTTACAGCAAGGTAACTCTTTGACCTGGAAGCTCTGTGTACAAAAAAAACCCAAAAAACCCTTGACACTTTAAAATTCCAAGTTGGTATATTTTTTTTCCCTCTTAGACATTAGAAGATCTTATCTTTTGGGCCCTGTTTTAAAAAGCAGTATCCTACCAATCTGAGTATTTTACAGAATGAAGGAAAACAGTATCCTGCCAAGATGGAAGGGCACAGGAAGAATACTAGCTGCTCTTTTCTGTTATTCTCTCAGGTCACCATAATTTTCCATTTGTTTCTTTCCAGAAATATTTATTTTGCAGATATTATAAAAAGGCCAGTGTGTGATGCTGCATGCTACTGACCTCTCACAGCTCAGTAATTCATCAGCTGGAGCTTCCAAATTTAAAATCCCCTGTTCAAGTGAAGGGATCAATCTGCACTCTTTCTTCTCATTACTTTGGTTTTAAGATTAATTGGTGTCTTAAAAATTCTGGGGAGTAGTTTCATCTGGCATGAACCATTCTAGTTCTAGTGGAGCCCAGAGTCCACTCATTTCTACCAGCTTAGCAGCTGGCCCTCTGAATGTGAAAATACACATTATCACCTGTTTTATAGGTGATAATTGCTACCTAAGTACTGCAATAGCAGGATATTAGCACTAGTTCTGAGAAACTTCACAGCCGGTCAAATCCATCCCTCCACCGAGGAGCTGGTGGCATGTCTTCCAACACATTTCATCTCCCAAGGTTTTTCTCAATCCCAAATCCATTCTTTGTCTCCTCACCATAATGATCCTTTTCCAGCTTCCTGAGTGGCTTCACGTTGCATTGCAGAAATAAAAACCTGGCTGTGAAGCTATGGATGAAACAGAATGAAAGCATGAAGCATCCAACCTGCAACTCCCACAAGACTTTTGAAATTCAGTGTAAATTGTGTGTCTCTTTTGGCCCAAATATTTCAGAGATGGTGGTTTTTATTTGTTTGATTGCTTTTTTAAGTTATGAGAAATGTAGAGTTGCCTACAAGGTAATATAACTTTAAAATATTTCTTGTTCTCACAATCCCACTTTGTCTCCCACAATATTAGCTGGTGTTACCCTGGAATCACTTCATCATGGAATATATATGCTCCCATTTTAAAAAATACATTGTTATATTTCACCACTGGGGAGGGTTCAAAGGTTGAAATCTCTAAACTTCCATTCTGTTTCTGCCTGTCTGTAACACATTACTTTTTAAATTTAGTTCATCTTCCTGCGGGTGCTTGTTTCAGCTCATAGTTTTTTGACACTTTGGCTAAATTTTCAGAAGAGTTCTTAACAGGGATTGATGCAATGCATGGAGTTTGTAGTGAGATGGGATGTAGGACTGGGAAGCAACAGAGAATGTGAGCCACACTCCTAGTAGCTTGGTATTTGTCATAGCTACTTTGGGCTCCGAACCCACTCCCTGGGAGAATTTCAGTGGGATGGATTATGGTTCAATGTTGCATAGGTATACTTCTATTTGACATGTCGTCACAAAATAAATATAATATATTAGTGGTATAAAGTCTCCTAAGGGCCTGATGTGAAATTCTTCCATTCATCAGTCGAATTGTGTCGCTAGTATGAAGTGTGGCTGACCTAGCCTACTGTCAGAGCCAAATTCAAAGGCAGTATATACAGCAGTGTAATTCAGATGTCTTGGCCTCATTCCTCACCTCTGCAGCAGAGCTCAGCACTGCAGAGCTCACTAGCACCAGCAGGGAGAGGCTTCCCATTTTGGATATAAAGCCATTTTCACCCCCATTAATTCCCTCTACCATGCATTAAGCCTAGGCCGAGGAAAAGTTTTGCAGCCATTTGATCAGGTGCTCCCTTGCTGCTCCAAGGCAAATCTTGGGTAGTTCCCAAGAACAATCTGTACTCGGTGACCTTCAGCCATACCTGAAGTTTAAGTTGAGAACTTTTGTTGGCTCTGCTGATTTCACTAGCAAAATCCAAGATGAGAAAGAAAACCTTCAAGGTCAGCATGTGTTTCTTTTCACTCAACAACTTCCTTTCCTTCTACCCGACTTCCATCTTTGTCCTCCTCAATTGCTCTAGGGCTTGAGTGCCTCACACTGGTACAGCTTTCTCTTCATCCCTTCCCACAGAGCAAAATGCTGTTGCTTTAATTCTGCTGGTTGAGTAACTGATCGACAGTGAGATTAAACAACTCCCTGCAAGCCCTATAATAAGTCAGTAGCAGAGCAGGTCCCAGACTCAGCTCCCATGCTGTCCCTTCCTCCCAGCCCTCTCTATAGACCAGCTGCATACAGACCTACCAGGCTGCTCCACCACAGCTTCATCTCACTAAATTCTCTGCACATGAGGGCATACCCCAATTAGTTTCTTTTTTCTTCTGCCAGCACCAGTAGAAGTCTCTCCATACCATTATAAAGGGAATGATTCTTTTGAAACACCTTTTCAAGCTGCCTCAGACAATACTATGCAGCCTGGAGATAGGAGAAGGATTCACAGTTTGGTCACCCCATGGGCCCAGACACTGAGGCCACTGTGGCACCCTCGTGTCACCTTATTGCAAGACCTCTGTGGCTCCTCTCCCAGCGGAGCAAATGCCAAATAGTAGGAGGCTGGCTGGTTAAGGTTATATTGTATTGTAGGCAACTCTACACTTCTCTCAGCTTAAAAAACCTCATTTTGCCATCCACTTTTACTTTGTCACTGCCTGTTTGTGATGTTTAAATGACATATGACATTGCACCAAAATTCTGCCAGCATGGCTTTGTTCCCCTCCTTCCACAAACCCCGGCTGACTTTGAAGAACAAGGAACTCAACTCCGAGAGCTGGGCCTGCTGCAGGCTGTGATATTCATGTGGCATTAGATCATGTTAACGTTAGGTATAATCCAGTACAAATCCTCTTAGTGTCACTGGCACTGTAAGGGCTGTTATAATTGCTCATAGCTTAAAACAATTTTGCAGCTTTTCTTCACCTCCATGAGTCGGTTCCAATTAGAGGAAGGGAACTTTCCAAACCTGCAGAGTTTCTATTTAGGACACAGCCCTGTCCTGGCAGCACGCTGTCAGCCCTGCCGAGCAGACAGGAAAATGTCCACTGTATTACAGAGATGTGACAAAAACAGAGGGAGAAGAGGAACATGTGTGCTCCAGTTTCTTTCAAAGTCTCTCGGAAGCACCTCCTCAGGAGTTTTTATTTTGCCTGACATGGCGCTCGCGGGGCTGAGCGGCCTCCTTCTGCACCTCCTGTTTTTCAAATAATGTTCCTATTTCAGAAAGTTGGAGGAAAGAGAAAGGAGAGAAAGGAGAGAAAGGAGAGCAAATCAAGTGGCAGCAAGGCTGTAACAGTGCCTTTGACTGGAGGGGAGGCAGGGTTTTGACCAACATGAACAAGCTCCATCACCCAGAGGCAAGAGGAGCATGGAATGGAGGAGACAGTGCCCAGTCACAATGGCCTTGTGCTTCCCCACACAGTGGGGGAATGTGGGGTCACCCTAAGGAGCCAGCACCAGGGCTGTGGCCACAAAGGTGGCTCTGTGTGTGGGATGCACACACTGGTCGGCAAACCCACCACTACAAGGATGAAGACGTGGCCCCTCTGCCCTGTTGGCAACAATATCCCTCCATCCCACGTGTCCTGTCCCTAGTGCTCACAGCTGCATGTGCCCCATATCCATGGGGGAGCAGCGGCAGGAGTGGTATGGCTCACCTGCTCCAGGCTTGCCAGAAACTGGCTGCCTGAGCTCTGTAAGCAAAACAATGTTTCCCACCAGGCTGTTTAGCTGCCAGGGACCCTGATGCCATCAGTGTTTTTCCCAAGAGTGAACAGATACAAACATTGGCTTTATGCAAAGGATCAGACAGCTAGAGAGAGCACCTGCCATATCTGGGTCTGCCTCCAGGATAGCAAGAGAAACCTTCTGTTGCCACATCCTTTTTTTCCAAGGGGTTCATCATAACAACCTCCCATGCACTTAAAGAAGCTGGCAGAAGGAATGACCATAAACATGACCCCATCACTGGCCAAATACACCCTTTCAGAGAGTTCAATCTGAGGCCAGCTTTGCAGTAGAAAGCTTGAAGTACATGGGAGCTGAAGCTTTGTTCCAGGCTGAAGGAGTGGTGTTTGAAATTGATGTGCCTCCTGAGACCCTGGAAAACAAGTGTGCCAAGATATCAGCTGGGTATGTTATGCACAGGAGTGGGAACCAATATAGCAAAATCAAACAGGAAAACTCTTTGTCCTCCAGTGGTTTCCCCCACTTCTTGCTGCAAGCATCTGCTATCTCTTTTTCTTTCTCTCTCTCTCTGCTTTGCCTGAAATGCTCTGCACCAATTTTGTTTGTTAACCCAAAGAAAGGAGACTTCTCCCAAAGTGAGTTGATTCAGTTTGTTGAAGGGTCCATTGATGGGGGTGACAGAGGAGCTCATGCACCTGGCAGCAGGGATGGACAGGAGTGAGGAAGCGGAGTGGGACACAGTAGGGCAAAACTTAGAGTGGATCAGCCAGAACACAGGCACAAGACAAGAAATGCGCAAGTGAGCAGGTACAAAGTAAATAAATAAAGACTCAGGGGTGTGAGATCCAAGAATAAACCAAAGATTTTTGCTTTCTTTTCTTCCTTCCTCCCTCCCTGTCCACCCACCCATAGTAACAGAAACATATAAGAGGAAATGAATTTCAGGAACCAGGTCTGGAGAGGAAGACGCACTCCTTGCTGCCTCCTGTTATGCTTGGCTCGAGTTGGACGGACACACCTGGCCTTTCAAGCAGGCACTATTTATACATCTCCTTCCCCACAGTGGTGTGTTCCTCTCCCCACTTCTCCCTCCACCTTGTCTGTTGGCAGCCTGCCAGGGCAGGGTGGAGAAGAGACCCCAGTGCTGTGTGGAGCAGGCAGTGGCTGGCCTCAGGAAGGCCACTCTGCTGCTAACACATGAAGCAGTCAATCCATCATCTCCCAGCACTGGCTGAGCCTTCCCTTCTGCAGTACTCCTGGTGCACAGATGTGGCTGCTGTAGCTAAGTTCCACATTCTTTCCCTCTCCCAGCTGCCCTGGGAGCATCAGAAGGGGACCTGATTTGTAGCTGCTCTTATTTCCCTGGTGCTAGAGCTTGTCCCCAGCCCATGGTACCTTTCACCCTCAGGTGTCTTATAGCAAAAGTAAACCTCTCTAGAGGAGAGATTGGGATTTGGATATTCCAGATTGGGGGTATAATTTTTGTTTCAATGCTGTGCAGCAAAAATGGAGCAAAATGGTAACTCCATGTGGAATAAAAGAGGGAGTTAGACCTGGAAATACTAGCTAATTGTGGCCTGTGGGATATAAGAACAGAAGAGAAGCAAGTCAATAGGCATAGTCAGCTTAATTTCTCCTTGCAAAGGAAACTGGTCAATGGAAGTAAAATCTAGTTTACCTATGCCACTCTATCTATTTTCCTGATGGTAACAGAAGTTATGTTTAGAGGTTTTTCATGCCCAGCAACTGCAGTGGAGACTTTAATCAAGAAATGGAGCCAGTCCTTCATGTTGAGTTTGTGTCCCATGCCCAGCTTCCCTAAGACTTCAGAACAAAGTTGGCTAAAGCTGTTTCAGCCTCTGCATTGCAGCTGGTCCAGCATCAGAACCTTGCTGGTGGATCTGCAAATCCTGCTTGATACAGCAACCAGGAAAATTACCATGGGGGAAATTAGAGTGTAAACCTGCCGAGCCAGCAACTAGTCAGCAGTATGTGCCCATTCCTACCTTATAGTACCTGCAAGGTGACCTCTCCATCAGTGGAGGAGAGCAGTTCAGTTTAATAAACCAAACTGGATGTTTCAATCACCTTGCCTTCCTTAGCAGTGATAGCTAGCACTAAAATGAGAGTATAAAGAATAAGCTAGTAAATTAAAATGACTCAGCTCTGTGATGTTGAGAAAATCTGCAGTGGAGCTCTGACTTGCTGACATACAGAGTGTCCTCAGCTCCCAGCAGCCTCTCTAGGTGTCTGAAGGCATGCCATGATGGACAACAAATTCTTTCTGCACATCTCTGGAGATTTTCCAAGAATTCCTGCAGGATTTTGTTGACTTTGCAACAGAAAAGTTCAGGAAACCAGTGATTCGTTCTGGGAAGAGTTTGCTTCCATAAGATTTGTTAGTGAGGGGGAAGGAAGGCTGAAGATGGCCATGTAGGGAGATAATTACTTGTGTTTGGAACATGTCTGTTTACATGAGCAGGCAGAGTGCCAAGCAAGGATGTCCTCATATTCCCCTGCAATTGAATCTTTTTCTTGTGAAATGCATCCTCCCCTCCCGGCTCCCAGCATATCCACAGCCGTTGGGTATGAGACTACATTAGCCCAGAGGATGCTCCCTCCCCTGGTTTCTCACAATCTCAGCTCCATCCTCAGCCCCTTTCAACATATTTTACACAAGGGAAAGTCACACATTGAAAACAATTTTTTTTTAAGCAGCTCTGTCATTTCTACCAAAACAGATATGCTGATAAATGAGGAATGATCCTTTCCCTGTGATGTCACAGCAGCATGCATTCAAATTCATTTGATAGGAACAAATGTGCTTAAACTTTTGCAAATGGGAGAAACCTGCCTCTGAAATTATTTCCATTTTCAAGGTCAGTAAGCAAAGAGTCAGTCCATGTTCCTTGGAGACAGCCTCCAATCAGAGAAACAGTTCCCCTGTCAGCCAGCTGTTATCTGCATAGTCCTTCTCTGCTATTTGATGTGCCACGGGCTTCTTGTCACTTGACTGTGAGATATTTTCATCATTCCTCTAGCTGACACCCTTCGCATTCCCTCTTCCCTGGTGCAGAAATCCCAACATCTAATAGCAGGAGGGGATTAGGATGCATCTAAACCAGCTCAGGCTCTTTCTTGTACTATTACCATAATGCTATTTTCCCAGAACATATTTCCTATATATCTTACTACCTCTTTAGCGCTTTTTGCTGCAAATAAATATTTTGGTTGTAATAGCCACTTGAATTTGACCCAGAGGGGAATGATTAGGTTCTTAATGAGCTATGCAGGGCACATTCTCTATTGGCTAAATCTCGAGGTGCTTACTCAGGCAAATCACCACAGAGGCTAAGGCTGTGCAAAACACTTCCAGATGTGGCCCCTTCAAATTAACTAGAAGACTAAGCATCATTCATTTCAGCACTAAGAAAGGAAAACCATCCTAGCTCACTGGCTGATTCACAGCCTCTGATCTCTCTTTCCTGACTACTCCTGCCCTAATTGTGAAAGGAAAGTTGAGGAAGCACAGACAGGTATTCTAGCATGATGTCCCCCCAGCTGCCAGTGTCTCCCTCAGCTTAACTCCATGCAGGCTTGAAGGTGATGTGAAGTAGTTTCAAGAAGGGAAACTCCTCCCCATGCATCCCTTGGAAAATCCCAGAGTGAGCAGAGTGCCCACACCAGCCTGTGTGGCAGAACACCTATTTGGCTGGGAATAAAAAGCTGCATGAACACCCTGGCCCTGCTGTGGAGAAGTGTGTGTACATGGGTATGTGTAGGTTAGCATGTGGACGCCATGGGAATGAGACTGTAACTTCCTGGGTTGCTGGAACAGGCTGTCCAGGGAAGCAGGTGAGTCAACATCCCTGGAGAACATGGGTCTGTTTTCTCCATGAAAACAGAAGACAGGGTTACAGGGTGGCTCTTATGCTTTCCAGGGTATGGTTACACCACACATTTTCAGTGTATTAGAGGCAACTCCCTGATGTGCTTGTTTGGCCCTGGGTCCCCTGCCAGTTTCCACATTGTGAGAATCATCTCCAAAGCCCCCAACACCATGAAGTGACTCACTGAAGGTACCTTTCGTCCTTCAGATCAGGGGAACTTTATGATATTGCAAGGGACTGTCTCCCTTGTGTACGTGTCTCAAGAACCAATGGGAAAGGCACATTCTTATATTTACAGGCCTGGAAACATATGTAAATATTGAAACAGGCTGAAACATCTCAGTTCTCTTACAGAACTGTTTTAATATTGATGGATACTGGGGAGAAAATATTTCTCTTAAGATAGATCACACAGTATTTCTATGAATGTCATAACATATTTCTATATTATCCATGGCTGAATAACTATAGCTGAATAGCTTGATGTACAGCAGAAGTAACCTCTCTGTATATCACAATTGTACATGTGATATAAATATGACAGGTGTACCATAATGCAGTACAAATCCGTTTAACACCATGTATAGCCTGTGCCTGATTGTCATATATAGAAAAGTGTGATCTTCACAGCTAACACAAGAAGTGTCATGGGAAAGAACAGTGTGAATCAAGAGGACAAATGTAATGTGGCCATGGGACATCCAATGCAATTGCCATGCTGGGTGCTTCTAACAGTGTCAACCACTGCTGGTCGAGCCTCATCATTCCTTGAAGGCATTGAGGCTGCTTAAAGCAACCTTAACACTGGGGCTGTCTCAGAAATGCACAAGAAACTAGAAGAGATATTAATATATCATAATGCAACTAGAGACACAAACAGTAGCAGTGATCTTAATAATACTAATACTGTCCGAAAGAGAAAAAGGAGAGAGAAATCTCTCTCCTGTCTGTTCCTTTTGGTGAACAGAAAGTAATAGCTGCTCTGAAATGTGATGATGTGACTGGTTTCTCTTACTTTTTCTTGCATGTTGCAATTTCCAAAGAGTGGCTGCTAAGTCAGCTTGTGCCTTGCAATTTGTTGTATGAAAACAGCAACGGTTTCCTCATGTACTTACCTTCCTCTGTTATTTGACCAGTTCAACCAAATCCTGCATTACTGAAAATTCAGATGAGTTCTAGTGAAATAATAAAAACAAATAAATGAGTATATAAATACTATTGTGAGTAAAGGAGCTAAATTTATCTTTCTTAGACTTCTAGAAAGTCACATTTATTTCTGGTTTTGAATACTCAGAAACCTGTTAGCATTGATGGGAATGCTCGCAAACCCTGATCATCTTATTGATTTTTGCAGGATTGCCAGTCATGTTTGGTGAATAAACACATTGTGAAAATACTCAGTCAACCATCCAGTGCCAGAAACAGGACTCTGTGACTTGTATGCTCACTCATGGGCTAAGAGGACCATACTTTGCCTCAGCTGTTGAAGGCTTGGTGCAAGTGCTCTGCTGACGCCTTGATGCATATCCTTACATGCAATAATAATCTTGTCTTTGTTTTGGTGCCACATCAGTTGATGGATGACTAATGTAATCACTGTAGTCAATGTAATTAATGACAATTCAAACAAGTGGAGGAATTAATCCAGGGTCTCCCATGAATGAAATCATGACTGTCTCGCAAACGATTTGTGTGTCAAAATGGAAAAATCCACTCTCTCTTAACTAAAAAAATCCAGCATTGCTAGAATTCAAAATGAGTTCCTTCTCTTCAGACCCCAGCAATAAATAAGCCCCCTTCTCCCACCTCAGAATGATGTATCTTTCTCCATAATTCTTGATTTTAAAGAGTTTGACTCATGAGATAATGTGACTTCAGGATAAAGATGGAGAATATTTAGATATTCTTGTTTTTCTCTAGAAAAATTTTCTGTGGGTCATTGCAGCTTTAATTCAGAATTGTATTGACTGATTTCTTTCTGCATCCTAAGGAGTTGCTAAGCAACATGGATTCTCTCTCGCCATGCATTTGTCAAGACAGAGAAAAGTGGGAAGAAATAGGAAAAGATTTCACCTCCTCTAATATATCTATCAAGCCAGAGAGTATCACTTATTTCAGTATCACCCAGACTTATACTATTGATATATTATTCAATTCCTCAGTGCTGTAGCAGGTTCTAGAGTCTCAGTTCAAAACCAATGAAGGTCTGATTTTTTTTCTCATTGATAAGACACTGTTGAACGATGACTTTCACCCATGAGAGCATACTTAGCCTATGGCTCACAAATCTGTTCATAAATTAGAAATAGGTAGTGGTCTATCATGGCAAATTCTTAGGTTGTTCTTCTCACGGGGACCAAAGAGTTGGGAAATTAAGGATTGGCTGTACTCAGCCCGAGGCTCTCTGAGGTCTTCAGAAAAAGCAAGTCATTCCAGGAAGTCAGCACAGCCTGAATGCTACAATTTGGCCCTTCCAGACGCTGCTCTTATGGCTTGTGAGCCAGGGCAATAACATGATCAGTCAGAGAGGGTACGGCTATGGTGTGGTGATCACCATGCACTGTACCCTATATATTCAACATAGGCACGCTATATTCCATGGCCATGCTGCTTGGAAGGCCAGTCAAAAGCCTTCATGTGTTCACCAAACATACTGAAAAAAACCCCCATGTATTCCATTTTGACATCCCCAAGACAGTGGTCACCAAATTTTATGGATTTTCTCATTTTCCTTGCTCTTCAAAATGATTCTTTGCTGAGTGGCTCTTCGCTACACTGCGTGTTTCATGTCTACCTCACCTCAGAAAGGGGAGCTGGTATTTACCACCTAGTTCTCTTGCTCTTTCAGAGTTGTACTGCAAATAGATCTGCACAAGCAATAAAGATACAGTTTTGTTGTGGTTGCTGAAAGATTCAGACATAACTTGAAATACAGAGAAGTGAAGCCAAATTTTGCAATACACCTCACTAAGGAAAACAAGGAAAACATCTATTGACCTTAATGTCTTGATGCTATGTATAGTCAATGGAGCCATTTCTTATTCCCTGAGAACAGAATTTGTGCCTCTTTGCTGCACTTGAAAGGCAGATTTTTTTTCCTCAGAAACATCTATTTGTAACTTCAGTTGACGACATATATCTGAGGGCCCTCAAAGTGGGCAGCAGATAAGTGTTATTGATTGACTTTACCCCTGTTGTTTGTTATATAGTAAGCTCTGCTTCTCCTGAATAGCCTTTTGAGGGGCAAGACCAGCAACTCCATTTGCTTATTCTGAAATTAAGATCACAGTAATGTTTGGAATGCTGTGGCAAAAAGTTGTAAAAATCTGCTTGCATTTCAGAAACTTTGTCAAATGGTGGATGTGGCTCACACTGTTTTGTGGGACACTTTAACTGCAAGATTGGGAGTATGGCTTCAGAAATGCATTTATATTGTTAAATTGGTTTATTTTGAATGTATTTATAGCTCTTAATGTCCATCTCCTTTTGCTATTCTCACATTTATTGTCAGACACAGGGATAAAAGACATTTAGTTATACACTGTGGGTTTTAATTACATACTGGGAGATGATGATGTATATAGATGTATAATCACAAATGTGTACATTGAGTCCCCAACTATAAAAATTAACCTAAAGCAAGTCAGGAAAAGGAAGAATTACATACGACCCCATGTGCAGATTCAAAAGAACTTGAAGTGCATCCACTAGCCCACCCCACAGCATGATGGATGAGACAGAGATCCATGTTTCTTTGCTCAGTTCAGTCCGGATTTCCAAATTCTCTGGAACTCTCCAAGGTTCAGAAAACTCCACTAAATTTGTCAATCTCAGTTGAAGGACTGTAGACAGATTGAGTGGGTCTGTATTACAGATGCAATCACTGCACACTGGGAAATTCCTGTCAATCAATAAATAACAAAACTTTTCAGGTCTGAAAATCTGAATACAATTTCTACAATCTCAGTCCCTATTCTTATCTTGAAAAATCAATATGATATGCAACTCCAAACCGTGATGAATATACAATTCAATTTACAGGTCTGGTGCAAATTTCTGTGCTTATGAGCTGCTCTATTCTCAGTAGGTTTGAATGCTCATATGAACAAAATCTGGAAAAGTGATTTTGGGATCAGGCTTTATTTATTAAAAATTATGAACACTCATATTTTCCTTATTTTTTCAACTGTACTGTCTTGGGCTGTAGCGTGCTGGTAATGTGTCTGAGTCACAGTCTCTGTGTATGTATGTGTATTTATATATGGCTTTCTGTATTTATAGCTGTGAATCTTGACTGCTACAGCAACACAGTGAACAAAGCAAATTGGAAAAGCACTTTTCTTAAGAAATAAGAAGACATGCTATCAGTGTCTTTCTGCACAATTACTGCCTGCCCCAGGCACTGCTCTAAGGCACAGAGTCAAAGGTTGGCTTTCTCAACCACTCAATAAATACTTTAAATCTCATTCTTATTGCTACTTTGACACAAAAAAGGGAGGGGAGGGGGTAGAATTAATAGGTATGCATTCATTAGAAATTGTCACTGAAATTCTTTACCTGCTCAGATCATCCTATATTTGGGAACCTCAGAGATCTTTACAAACACTATTGAATCATGTCTCACCACACCCATGAGACTTATAAGCCTGATCTTGAAGCCAACACTTGTCTTTCCATGAATGTGACTGGACTTTGGCTCAGCCACTCATTTTTAAAAGCATCTGCATTTTTACAGACAAAAAATTAGTAAGAAAGTTAATTGACTTTGCCAGGTTCACACAGCAAGTTGTAGCAGCTGGGAGGAGTTGTCTCCTGACTTCTGGTCTGGACTTCATGGCTGGGTTGATATTTGCCACCTCTCCTAGGAAAATGGACTAGAAAAATAATCTGGTTAAAAAATCATACTAAAAGTCCCTCTTCCCCAAGCTAATTCTTTGAGACCCCTTATCTGCTGATGTATTTGAAGAGAACCAATTTTCTGTACTGCAGTTTAAACAAGTTAGTGGAGATATGTGTCAGCATTCCCTATTTCCTGAGACACAAGTCATTCTTATGAGAAGCTGTTGCGAGCCAGTGAGATCAATGCTCTCTTCAGTCACCCTGTGGCAACTGTGAAAGCTGAAGTAATTTTACCAATACCTAAAAACAAACAAAAGCAGCCAAACTTGGTAGACACGGGATGAAAGATTTCAACTTCAAATGATGTGAAAGAAATGGATGAAACTGTTACTTTTGACAACAAAACAGGGAAAGAGAAACTGCTTTGCAACATTATCGGTAACATCCGGTAGCACTTGCACACTAGGAACAGCACACCACAATGACAAAAATATTCATTAAAATATTTAACATGCCCTAGTCTTTGCACATCATGCCTTTTTGTCTTTCTTCATAAATTCCAGAATATACAATAATTCAATGATCATACCTCATTCCTCATGGATGCAGACCTAAACCCCAACCTCATATTTTCCCCCAAGCAGAACAACTCTGGATAGAGTTTCCTGGAGCACAGCTGTATCCCAGGCAAGTGCTTTGAGTACACCGTGGTTTTACATCAGAGTGAGAAAGAGTGGCTGGTATTTAACATTTGTTTCTTTTTCCACTTCCCAGTGACCAAAGTGCCCTCTGATAGTTCCCTGAAAACTCAGAGAACTTGCTATCCTGAAAGCAAATAGATTGGTAGATTTAAAAAAAACCCCCAAAAACTATTTCATTTTGGTGCTTCAGAATGCTAGGCCAAATTTCTCAGTATAAAACCTGCTATGGAGCTACTGTCATAATAGACTCAGAATTAACATATCTCCCAGTTCAGTCCACTATAATTCTTTCCTTTAAAACCTTTCAAAATCACAGATGTGTGTATAGCCAATGAATGTGTACTTTTTGCTTTTTGCAGAGGGGTTTGCAGCATTTGTAGGATGCAATGCCCTTCACTGTCACAAAGTAAGGAGCTTTCTCACACGGAATAGATCCTCTAAACTGAGTTATAGCCAAATCCAGAGGTAAAGGCCTCAGCACAGGCCCTTTGCTGAACAGCAGAGTCTCCAGCAGCAGTTGGCCCATGGTGGTGTGACTCCATGGCTTTCTGTGCTGCTGGCACAGGGGCAGGGCCTGCCTTTGAGTCTCCAACTCTCTGTGAGGCTCCTCACTGTCTCTGCACCAGGTTGTCACTGCACCAGCTTCTCTGAGCAATGCCACTATAGAAACACTATCATGAAGATCCTTCACAAGGTACGCTAGCTCCCTTAGACCCCTATTTTGGTAATATGAGTCTCATGATTTATGTAACAGACTCTTTTAAATGCACCATACATACAGGTGTGTACATTTCTGTCCCATGTGTGTATCTGAAAGTACAACATCTGCACCCATGAGGGTAAGTATTTTGGGGTGCAATCTGAATTGAAATGCATTAGCCATATGTCTCTACTGTCTTTTACGTGTGCCTGCAGCTGCAGTTGTGTGCAAGGGTTGCTTTGGCTGCTCTAGTATGTCTAGTGTTTTACCACTGTGTGAGGCTGGATCCAAAGTCCTTTGAAGTCAGTGGGAATATTTTTATGGAAGCTGCTGGTCTTCGGGTTTGCTTGATGTGGCTTTGAAATCAGAACTGACATGGAAAAGGGGAGGGTCACACTACTGCCACTAGGGTGGGTGTCACCTCAAACCATGGTCAACAGCACAAGCAGACTGAAGGAATGATTGCCATGGAAATTTCCCAAGAGGCAGAGTGGGTTTTTCTGAAGTTTTGGGCTCAAGGATTTACTGTAACGACAACCAGGAAAAAAAAAGTTCCTGTATTTGTGAAAAAGGAAAAAGCTGAGGAAAGAAATGTTGGCTCCTCCTCATCTCTCTCTGTAGTGGAAATAACCTCTGAATTTGCTCTGTGACCTTCCCATGAACTTCCTTTGAAATCATAATTCACCTGATATCTACAGCGACTGCTGCCTTTCACCTCCGGTCTCTCAAGAGGGGAGAGATGTGAAATTTTTCCTCTCTCTTGGTCTGTAGAGATGCATCAATCTTTTTAGGGACTGTGGGTGCTCCTCACCCAACATTTCTGTGCAGCTGGAGCACCTGGTGAAAAGGG
Organism: Argya squamiceps; assembly: GCA_037834095.1. Lineage (NCBI taxonomy): Eukaryota > Metazoa > Chordata > Aves > Passeriformes > Leiothrichidae > Argya > Argya squamiceps. The sequence goes on along the minus strand of JBBMKD010000102.1, from coordinate 45,389,181 downwards.
TAGAAGACATCTGATGTCCAGTCACCCTGCAACCTGAGCCACCTCCCCAAAGTTCCTCCTCTGCAGAGAGCACAAGGAAATTACTGGCAAAAACCAGTGCAGGTGGTCCTTGGTTCTGTCAATATACAATCTACAGTTCTTCTGTCAGCACTGCAGAACAGAGTCTGCAAACTGAAAAAGCACATCATTATCACAGGTATTTTTTGTATAAATTACTGCCTTTTTTTCTGGGCAGGGAGCTGCTAGTGCCCACTGGCAGTGGAAGAGATAGAGAAGAAAATATTTCCCCTCTGACTAAGGGAATTTTTATTATCCAAAATCATTGCAATAAATTGGAAGGTGGAGGGAGGTGGATTCTCACCTCATGCAAAACCACCTCATCCTCTGGCTTCAACGAAGTGGCAAGAGCTCACATCTGCTGAGGACGCTGATGGAGCTTGGCTGATCTCATGGCCAGAGCAGATCCCCTGGCACAGAGGGTGACAGAGCCTCTCTGAATGGCTGTCGTGGGTGAGCTGCCGTGCCTCACCATGTGGGCACAAGCTACAGATGGGAATGTCCGTGCCCTTCCCTCTGACATCACGAAACCAGATGAGGATTTTGTGCAGTAAAACTTTGCTCTACAAATGCATGTCTCTTGGCTTATTACACTGATGAGTTACACTTGTGATTTGCTGCAAACCTACACTGTTTGCTCTCAGATTGCTTTTAAATGCTTCAGGCTTCTAATTAACAACAGCAGCAACAAAATGTTGTCAACATTGGTGGCATTCAGCTGCCATTCTGATGCCAGCTGCCATGTGCTGATCTCAGTGAGAACACAGTGTTCTGGGCACCTCAGCTTCCCTGACAAAGGGGTTGGTATATCATGATAGATGATATGTCACAATGTTGTGATGGGTGACAGTAGCAGCCACACTGCCTGCTGTCAGTGCCAAAGCAATGGGCAGCAATGATGAAGCTGTGTCTTCAGGAGAAGTTTGGGCATAAGGAATGTAACCTGGGCAAGTCTTTAGTTAGGTTCATAAGCTGAGGTCATAATAGAGGAGTGGAATATTTCAGGAAATAAACATGATAGAAGACTTCCCTCAGCTGCTTCCTTTGCAGCTTTAGGAGCTGGAGAATTTCCATCTGCCCCTGTCTGCCCTCACAGGATACAACGGGGTCTTACAATAAAAACAAGTACAGATTGATCAACATAGTCATCTGTATTTTCACTCTCTATAGCCTCGTTATCTTTTAACTCTGCTATGTTTCTGATTTAACAATGGATCCAGAGAATCACTTCTATAACTCATACCACCTCTTTGCCCTGGCTTTCAGTTTTCCCCAATGGCTCTGCCAACCATTCCAAAGGAAAGGGGTGCCTGTGTAGCTGTGAGGGTCCCAGGAGGGCACATTCCCCCTGGATCTGCTCCTGTGGTCAGCCCTCACTCATGCTGGGAATCTCACCAGTGTGCTCATTCCCATGACTAACTGCAGTTCACTCCATAAGGATTTAGCCTTGTCACCAAATTTACTCCAGTTCTGGAGGGTAAATGACTGAGACAATTGTTTTGTTTTGTGGGAGGCTTCAATAATGCCTTGTACTGACTCCAGAGACTCTAGCTTTTAGGAGCTGGCCCTACCTGGTTTGTAATGGTTGGGTGGAAGAGACAGTATGAGCTAACTCACTTCTGGAGTGCATTTAGTGCATCACACCACATTATCTCCCATTTTAAGCCATTTGTTGTTGAAACCTTTTCTCAAGTAGTTAATTAAATATTAATGTGAAAGGTCCCAGAAATCTCTCTTATTCTCCTTTGCTGAAAGAAAGAAATAAAATAAAATTATTAAAGTGCTTCTCTTCAACTACTGCTTTCTTTTGTAAGAGAAATATTTTATCTAGCCACTGAGACAATAATTTCTGCTTTCAAAAACAGGAAGAAAAGTATAAACAATGTGCAGCCAGAACAAATAATAGAGGGGGGTTGACAATTGCATTCCCAAATGCACATACACAGTGTCTGTGAACAAAACTGCTACAGCTCCTGACTCCTGACATTCAGTACTGTCACACCATTTATTTCAGGATTAAGATTTATGAAAGATTAGTGATGATAAAGACCTATTGCTAGTTCCAAGCAGTCTCGGGATCTCCTGCAATTTGGAAGTTGACCCCAGTGTTTATTGCATAACAGAAGCCGGAGTGGTAGATGCAGTACATGGGGAAACAAAACTCTCCTTTCTATCCTGGCAGATCTTTGTCACACTTCCTACTGTTAGGAGTGGAACTTCTGCACATGCAGTGCAGTGCAGAGTCTGCAGTGGAAAAACACAGAAGGATTTCCCTGAAGGAAAACACTTCAGGGCTCTGGTGCACAGGCTTTAGCAGATCCTGATGCAGGGCTGTGGGACGTCTCAGCCCTCACCTGTCCCCAGCCCTCTGCAAGGAGGTACCAGCCCCACAACAGCATCTGCACATCAGCCCCTGTGCCTGCATTGCAGACACCCAGGTTCAGTCCTAGCTTATAAGAGCCAATTCCTGAGGAGGGTGAGTTTGTGGAGCTGAGAGTGAGAGCAGCAGTGGGCTGGAGTTAACTGTGTCAGGGCAGTGGTACTGGCAGAAGGGCAGGCACAGGCAGCAGGGTTGCAGACATTGCTGTCCAAAGAGTCTCATCACTGCATGCCAGTCCAGACCCTCATGCACTCTTCCTTCTGCTGCATTTGGCTGTAGCACAAGTTTTCCATTCAGATATGGCTGCTTACATTTTCTGGGGCATGGCTCACTCTTAGATTTATGGAAAGGGCCAAATGCAGGAGGACAGGCTGGTGTGAAAAGCCAGTGATGTATAAATCAGGTTCTTGCCGCCCAGTCTCACCAGTGGTGGATACTGTAGCCTGTGAGAACCCTCTTTGTTCACATTAAAATTCTTTAAGTGATGTGCCCTCTCTGGCCCTTCCTTGTGTCCTATATCTGAGGTTTGTATCATATTTGTAGTAACATTGGCTTGAATCCTACTAACCTGCAATGGGGCTTGGCATCATAAGGGCATCCCAGTAGTGCTGGCATCGGCCAGACCCAGCCATAAAAGAAAATCACATCTCCACACAAAACGGGCAAGTGCAAAACAGTGTGACAATTTGGGCTGAGAGCATGTTATCATCTCTTCAGTGGATAATTTTCTTCTTTGTTTCTGTTTACCTGTCCCAGGTATGCATAGGCTGTCCCAGCAAACTCTGGTCCCACTGGGAGGGAACAGTGTCTGTGCCCTGCAGAGCACTTCAGTGCCTGCTGCCACCACACAACATGCAGACTGTCACCCAGGGTGTACCTGCCCTGCCACTGAGTGGGGACATTGGCGCTGGTTTAGGGACATCTCTTAGGGAATTTCCTGTCATGCAGTGCTCATGGTGGCATTGCCATTAGCTCCTGGGAAAGAGATGAAGGGGTGACCATCAGAGGCACACAAGGCTATTCAGTGGTCACAGCTGATGAGAAAAATTAATTTGAGATGAAGAGGTTTTGGTTTGGTTTAAATGACAGAGAAAGAAAGAAGAGGATATTTGGAAGTAATGAAGAATTAAAAAAGAAAAGTGAGGAAAAAGCCCTCATCATCTTACTGTTTAAAGCTGAAGTGATCCTGGAGGCATGAAAATTATGAAAAGGTGAGTGAGCACTCCTCCCATGCTCACTGGAAAACTGATCCTTGTTCTCAGCTATCAATTATGTATCCATAAGAAATATTGACTCACACCCTACCTTAGGACTTACATAAGTGTTCTAAACATGTCTGTTTGCAGACATTATGATCTGCGTCTTTGACTCTCTGTACCAGTCTCATTATAAATGATGAGACAATAAATACTCTCAGAAAAGTTTTTACGATGTTTCAGTTGACATTTGGGAGCTTCAAAGAATCACATAGGGCTGCCTTCAATCTATATGCACTGTTCTTCATTGATTAGGTGAGCTCATTGATTTTGAGCAAGATCAAAGGTAGAAGACAACTACTGCAGAGGTTAAATATGGAGAAGACCTACTAAACCCATTTGCAGGTTACTTGCTGTAGTAGAAGTTGCTTTTCCCGCACAGCAGCCAAAAAACATCATTTCCACTTTTACGGGATTCCAGAAATGGTCTGAACATGTAATGACAGGGTTTCTTCCTCCAGCCCTGGCTACTCCCAGTGTTAAAAATTTTCTTTTGCAGTTTGTTCTGCTACTGGCCACAGATTACTCCATCCCTGCAGGAAACAGGGATGTTCACAGGGAAATAAAAGCAGTCCTATTGGACTAAACCAGAAGGGTCATATGAGAGTGTTCCTAACAATGGCCAGCCCCAGGTGAATTGAAGAAGTGCATAGAAAGGGTAAATAAAAAAAATAAGAACCTTTCCTGATGGTATCTGGCAGTCTGTAGACACCTCCTGACCTGGTGCTCATGTCAGGAACTTTGATTATGGAAGACTTTGATGGACCTTTTACCTGTGAGTCTGTCTGCTTTTTGAAATAATTTGTAGTAAGTGTTCAGCCCAAATAGGTGAGATGCATTTTGCATTTACATGCACTCCAGGCTCCTTTCCAGTCCGTGGCCACTCCATATCCAATGTTTTTTGAGCACCATTGCTTAGTGGGTTTTTTAGCTAACATCTGCATTTGGGGCTATTTTCTTCAGCTCTATTAACTAGCATTTTTTGAAATGAACATTCTTAATTGGATCAATTTGAAAGGATATTAATCTTCTGTCCATTTATTCAATCTCCCATTCTCCCCACTGGGGTTCACAACCCTTCTGAATCTGAGTGCTGTCAATGAATACAAATAATATAGAGCACGCATATGATCTCAGATCATTAGTGAGAATGTTAAATAAGATCGGGTCTAATACTGATCTCTGGAGCACCTAACTTTCCAGCTATTCCCCATCTAACCACGCTGATGACTAACGATGCCTTCCACAGCTAGGCAAATGAGGTTTTGGCTTACTGCCAATCCCAAAAAATCAGGAGAAAGCCAGAGAGGAGTTGGTTTCAGTTGTGCTGAAAAGGAAAAAAAAATCAACACTTTCTGGTGAGTCAAAAAAACACCTATAATCAGTTCGGATCAGATGGGGTTTTTTCTTACTTGATTGACATTGTAGTTTCACGTTTGTTTAAAACATTTTCAAGTGTTTTAAAACTTGCTTAGCAGCACATTAAGGGGAAGATTCTAAATAAAAAATAGTTTTCAATGAGAAAATATAAAAGCTACTTCCCGAGTAGTCAGATGTTGGATTTTTAAAATGTGGTTACTTTTGCAAGACCAAACAATTTCGGACATCTCAGTCAGTAAGTACAACCTGTAACTTTGTAACTGAGAAATCTAAAATTCTCATCCTGTCTAATCATGGCCTGCTAAAAAAAAGAAAATTCAAGTTTAAAAATGTCATCCATTTCTGATCACCTTACACCAGGTTTTCATTTATCCTCAGTTTTAATGTTTGTAACATGTAAACGGGACAGCTAACTACAGTGATTTTTCTGAGTTGTGAAACATCATTGCTTGCTGTTACAATTAATAGCATTTACTATAGAAATGTCTGAGAGCCCTCATCTGTGGGCCCAGGACCCTGTGGCTCTGGGCTCAGAAGCACAGGAGAGTGGGCAGATGCTTCCACCAAGAGAATGAAGCTGGACACAGGCTACAGCAGGCTGCAACACACAAAAAGTTGTGCCCTGGGATAGCAGCAGTTTGGTACTTTTTACTAGCTTATAGTTTGTTTCCATTGGATATAGTTAGCAGGGACAAAGTAGTTGAAAAAAAGTAAAGAATAAAGGACAGTTAGAGTGTCTGTGTCAAGGCAGATGCTGCTGAGAGATGCAGGTATAAACTGAAGATAAGCTCAAAAACTTTGAGGTACTCTGAGTCTCTTCTCATTTTTGTCTTCATGTCTTGTGATACACAAGTATGCTATAATATTACTGTTATTGTATGAATATGTACCACATATTTTGTATTAATCATATAATTAAAATTTTAAAAAATATAAAACTGATGACATTTACTCACTTTCTGCTCAATCTGTGAATTGATTTTGACTGTATCTTTAGGCTAATGTCCTCTATTGGCCTGGTGTTAGACAGCTTTATTTTAGCTCTGAGCTTTTGGCCCTTTGGTCCCTGTTCTTAGTGAGAGCCCGAGGATCAGAGCTAAATGAGATTTCCTCAGCGTGGGAGTTGGCTGTGGGATAGAGAAATCAGTGGTGGCTGTACAGCAGCACTGTGCTCCTCGTTATGCAGCGCTGCCAAGGTGCTCCACACTGCTCTCTCCCCTTTGGGGCACAAAGTAGCCCTGAGCCCCTTCAAGATGAGATGTGGCCTGAGCTGCTACCTCCTCTCAGCCTCCTCGTCCTGCTGAAGTCCCCTTTCGGCCAGCAGTGCAGGACAGCCCTCCTGCACAGGTAAGGCAGCTTACAGACTCGCAGTCTCAGAGCAAACAAAATCTAGGGCACCTGTGTCTTTGTGTAAACTCATTCCTCCCTCAGCGGATGTGAGCGAACCCACTCTTCCCAATTACTCATCCCTTCCCATTATCCCTGCCCTCTCTGTAAAGTTTCCTCCTTGTTTTTTTCTGATGCCCCAGTTAAGAGGTAATGGGGTATAAAGCTCCAGGCAGAAAAAAGGAGAAAGGATGCTGGAGCGCTGTCCCAAATGGCAGACCAGAGCCTGCTGATTACACCCAGCCCGAGAGCCCTGGGTACATGCGTGTGGAGGGAGGGGAGAAGGGAGATGCTTATTAGACGGAATGGGAGTTCTGTGCGCGGATGAGGAGCGCTCTGCGGCCCCGAGGATGTAAGGAAGATTTGCTAACTTTGCTTTATAGTATTCATGCAGATAAGGAAGACTCTCAGTCTCCAATCATAAATCGGTATTATACAGTATACTCCCAAAGGCCATAATTACTTCCAGAAGCAGAAATTTGAATGACCCAGATAATTAGTTCAGTGCAGCTGGTCCAAAAATTATTTACATAAAAGCCAGTTTTACTTGAGGGGGAAGAAAAACAACCTTGCTACCAAAAGCAAATGACCTAGTTAGCTTCATGCGATGAGACTGAGGAGACAGAGCATGAGTGGCAACACAGTGGCCTGTGCCATCTCTTCTTCCCTCTTGTTTTCAGAGGGCAAACACTGTCACAACGAGCTTCTCTATAGACAAATGTGCGGGAAAGCAGTGAAGAAACAGGAAAATTGCATGAATTTGACCTAATGTTTTCTGTGAGAGTCAGTCTCAGGGAGATGTGAAAGTCCATGGCATCCAGAGGAAAACATTTCACTTGCAAGAGGCAGGCACCTAGGGAACAAGAGGCAAGGAGCAGCAAAGCTCTGCTCCAGGCACTGGGGCAGCTGGCATCAGTCCTTCCATGCAGGGTACTGATGCAACTGGAAACTAATCACTGGCTTTATCTGGATTAATTTTTAACCACGACCAGCTCCTCTCTCCACCTCAGCACGTAGCTGGGCAGCAGCAGGGGTGTCTGGGAAGGCAATGCCCAGCAGCACTGTAGTTGACTTCTCCAGGGGGCCAGTACTGATATTTCAGAGGTTCCCCTCTAAACTGCTGGGTTAAAAAGCAAAGAAAGGGTATCCTTTTAGAAAGCATTTCATTTTAAAAGCATTTGAGTGATCCAACCCTTTGCTGGTGACTGTGAGCACTTTTAGCATTCGCTAATGGGCACACAAAGCACTGCTGGGTTTACCACTGCTGTTTATTTACAGTTGTGTCCTGTGTGAAGGATTCTGAGTCTCAGCTCTGCAGTGCTCTGCTGGCCCCATTCCCAGGGTGAGATCCTCTGTCCCTGGCAGCACTTTTACCCTGCAGTCAATGAGGATAGTGACTAACCCCTTCACAGCTGTCCTCTTGCCACACTTTGGGGGTCACACCCACAAGGACTTTGGGGATGAGCTGGTTCTGCTTCTCATTGACCGGGACATCCTCTCCCCTGCCCAGCAGTGAATCAACATGAGCTGCTGCAAGCATAGCAGGACACAGAGGTGCAGGTAAGTGTGAAGAAGAAGGAAACCTGAGCTGTAAATCCCCATTTAATGTGTCCTTGCGTCTTTGCTGTCTTTTCAATCAGGCTGTGGTCACCAGAGAATCCGACTGTTGCTCCGCAACAAAAATATGCCAGGAAAGGTATCTGTTTTCCTCAGCGTGACACAGGCAATCAGCTGGCATCACCACTTCTTAGCACTCTCTCAAGGCCTAAGTGGTTTTGTGCTTGATGATTTTGTGCTGGCTGGTTCTCAGAAAGTTTGCTCACCCTCAGAACAGAGCTCTTATCCCCCAAAAGGAACTAGAAGACAAGCAAAAACTGTGAGAAACAGAATGGGATGACAATGATCTTTTGTATTCAAGAGAGAGCACAAACATGGTTACTTAGAAAAAAGTAAATTGTTCTCCTAAAATGTAGAATGTACAAATAATAACAGTAAATTGCTGGCATCTCACCAGCACCCCATTGTTGTTTGGTATTGCCATGGATAGCACTTGTTACTTAACAGCATAGTAAATAATCAGATAACATCCTCATAACACCACTGGATCCAATTCACCTTCCACTTACACAGCTTTTATGCTAGTATGTACCCATTGCCTTAATGGGGTTAATCTTGATTTACAGTGTAAATTGAAAGGTGAATTAGAGACCACAGAAGGCAAGTTGGAGAGGATGTGATTTGCTGCAGGCTGCATCCTGATTGCAGCAACACTCACCTGGGGTGGCAGGATATCTCTACCAAGCTTAAGAGCATCACCATTGCCAGGGTAGAGGAAATAGAAATTCAGGCCCTGCCGTTCTTTGTTTACAGTGAATGTGCACATCTTGCACAGCACAATGTGCCAGCAGGTTCTTGTTCCTTTCCCTCACCCGACCCTCTCTCCATTTGTCTCAGGGACAGAGAGAGCATTCTTCTTACATAGCCCGAAGCCATGGGGGTCCTTCATTCTGCCCCTTGCTTAAAGGCTGTGCACATAAAGTTCTGGAGAAACATATTGCAGCACAGAATCCTATGAGGTGGACATGAGCTGACCTTTTGAGGTGGGCATTCAGAAAAGAGTTCACTTGAAGGTTGACGTAAACCATGGTGCATTCCTGTTTACCTGTGTTGCAAAGTCCAACAGAAATCAGCTTCATCCATCAGACTGGAGCTTGCTCTGGTTCATGGCTCTCACGCTCCTGACCCCAAAAGGCTGAGCTCAGGCCACCAGTACGGGCACCTTGCACCTCATATAAAGGCTTGTGATCAGCAGATGGCAGATTCTGGAGGAAAGATATTAGTGAATGGAAGATAGGGTAGCTTCTGGCAGTATCAGGGAATAGATGAGAAAGGGGTCTTCAGGAGCATTTGGGTGAGCAAGCAGTGCCGTTCTCCCCAAGCCATCCCAATTTTCCACTTGCTGTTTGGGGGTCTATTTGTGGAGATCTGCTGGGGTGTGTGTATTTGCATCTGTATCTCTTTTCCAACACTTGACAACCAACCAGCTTTTCAGATGTTATCAGGCAACAGCAATTGAGCTCAGCAGAAGCACAGCAGTCCCCACCAGCAGCAGAACTGGTCCTCCAAGGCGCCTCTCCTGGAGAAATAGCACAGCTTGGTATTCAGGAAGCAGCACTGTTGGTAAATATACCCTTGTTTACATTTCTGATACATGAGGGGAATGTTTCCTCTCCTGGCTCCTTCTTGTCCCATGCAGCAGGGATGCTTGCAGAAGGAGAGGGCACATGGGACAGGATGCAGGATGTGCTCCTGTACCACAGTTCCAGCCCTCCCACCACACCCTTGCCCCACACTTTGCATCCTTGTTGCAGCTGCTGACAGAAAATGCTTCTTTCAGTGGGCTAAGCTGGCTCCCAGTCAGGACAGCAATTCCACTGCTGTAACAAGTATTCCCAAAATGAATCGCTCAGTCTGAATTGCACGCTAAGCAGGTCCTGAAACCTAGGGCAGGTTTGGTGACTGCTGTATGCCAGGCACTGTGGACTGGTGAATGCAAGGGGCACCCAGACGGATGTGAGGAGCAGATCTGGACTCTGCCTTCACTCGGATGCAGAGATAGAGAGCAGTGGGTGCTTTGGGGCAGCTGCTTCCCTGATAAAACTCCTCCTGCCATGCAGCAGAAATATATTTGCCCCTCTGGGCCAGTTGGTCCCCAGCGTGGGAAGTTCAGGAACCTTCCTGAGGTACAAGCAGACATTTCCAGCTGCAACAAAATATACATAAACATTTTAAAAGATCACTTTAAAATTCTAGCTCTTCCCCCCTCAGCTGCTTTCCACCATCCGATTTCTAAATGAGCAGGATTTCTCCTGTGTTCAGCTTCATACATATATATATACACACATAAGCATACCCACCTCGTACGCAAAGTATTCCCCACCTTCAAGTCAGTCTCAGCTGAGTTCAGAATTAGATCCTGACTCCACTTCATAAACTTGCCCTCTTTGTTAGCTTATATAAAGCCATTTCAACCCTGAAGGAGCTGGCATCTCACATTCCTGCCTTCTGAATATACAGAGCAGAGGAGTAAGGAACAAAATAGTGGGGGTGAAAGGGGATGTTCTGATTCTGCTCAGTAACATGAAACATCATGGAGTTAAATACCAACAAAATATTCAGTGTTAATGTTTAATATTACTGGGAACTTGTCACCTCCACTTACTGTCTTGGAGCTGCCATTCTCTCACAGACTCCCACGTCTGAGCTCTGGGCCTAACATGCTTTCACATTATGTACTAGAAGGGAAAAAAATAAAAAAAAGAAAAGCCAAGAAGTAGAGAGAGTCATTACTCTGTTTCAGCTACAAAGCTGGGTAGGGATTTTTTTCCTTTTTCTGTTTGCAGGAATAAAATGACTCACATGGCAGAGCTCCTGAACTGCTCCTTTTCGGGGGTTACCTCTTTTATTCACCCCTACTATAATGTCTGTGAGATGCTCTTGGATATATGCAGATTTGCTTTGCTATGCTGGGACCAGTCTCATCCCCACTCTTATCCACCATTACCAGCCAGAACCTACACAGCTGTTCTGCAGACTCAGGAGCACAGAAATCGGGTGATCTGGGGACAGAACAGCTCCTAAAATAACATGAATTAAGACTTTGCCTGCCACGCTTTAAAAACTACTTGAGGCTGATTTGCCTTGTGAGGGTCCTCTTGAAAAATGCATGGTTGCCATTTCACAGAGCTCGTTTCCAACCCAGGGAGTATTTCTTGGTGCAGCTTGGTGCCATCCCAAATGTCTCTCTTTCACCACTGGAAACTCAGGCACCGCAAAAACAAGAAGTCAAACCTCTTCATGATCAGTGGAAACACTCAGCATCACACTGTAAACAGAATCAGGCCATCTTGCCTGTCTGTCTGGTTTCTGTAAAATGACTTATTATCCCTCTAGGCTGAGTGATTAATGAAAATTCAAACTCTTCTAGCTTATTCCAGTTAGGAGGAAAGATGGGTGATACAATCAGGTATCTCTGCTGCAGTTGTATTTATTTGGAAGGCTGTACAAAACACTGCTTCTTTAAGCACAGGAGGAGCCAAAATAAAAGCAAAAAAATTACTATTTTTTCAACCTCCTTTTGTCACAACCTCCACCCAAAACTGATGCCAATATTCTGCCAAAACCATCAGACTCTGTTCAAACTTTCTTCTGCTTCTTTTGAGCTCTGTTATTCCCTCTACACCTTTAGGGTTTTTTTCCCTACAGCAACAAGCATGTTCACCACACCCCTGAAACAACACTCGGCTGAGGCACTGCTGTGCAGAGCAGACAAATCCCTAAAAAACACCCAGGCTATCTTTTGCAGGGAGCTGGAGAGGGGGAGGTGAGACATGTTTAATGCCTCTTACAGCTGTGTTAAATGAAAGATGCCTCTAGACTGTCTTTCTCACAAAGGCTTAACCCAGCTGTAACAACACTCCCCACATTTGTGTAATTCTTGTGGCCAAAACTTTTGGTTAAAAAGCAAACAAACAAACAAACAAACAAAACCAGGTAAACTTAGATTTTTGTGGTGTTTTGTGGCTGGGTCCATTAGGTTTATAACACTCACTCGTGGATGTGCTGTCATCCCTCTGAGCCTGCAAACAAGCCAAGGCTGCGGGAGGATTGTAAACTACCTCTGCTTTTTCCATGCCTTTCGGCATCTCTTTTGTTTTGAGCATGATCCAAGTGCCACTTCACTACTGATCATTTGGATACAAACCTGCAAAACATCCAGAGGGGTCAGGCCAAATCACCCAGAAAGCTGTCTCTGGCAGCCAGTGAGAGCAGATGCTTCAGGAAATGTGCAGGAAAAGGGCAAATTCAGATTCATCCTTCCTCTGCCATAGGCTTCCAGCTTCTGACAAGCTGAACTGAAGGATGTCTTTGTATTGTTGTATTTAACATTCCTCAAGAGTCTTTTCTGATCTCAATCTGTCCAATCACTTTTTGATGGTATTTTGATTTTGGCCTTCACGGCATCCTCTAGCAATCAGCTTCATGGTTTAATTATGTGTGTTTGTTAGAAATTTGCTGCCTGGTCACCCAAAAACAAACCCACCCTGAGCTATTGGACACCAAATAAAATGCTGGGAAATAGTAAATACTCATTATTTGTTCATCTTCTCTCTGACATGAATAGTTGCATTTCTGTTTATCATGTTTAATCAATCTTACCCCCTCAAATTTATGCAATAAACTTTCAAACCTGTTTGTACTTTTGCCGTCTAAATATCCTGTGGCAATGAGTTCCCAGTGTAAGGTTCTGCTGGTGATTTCTTTCAATTTGTTTTAAATTCACTCTTTAATTAATTCACTGGGTATCCCATTTGCACTGCCAAGAATTGCAAATAATCCCTCTGTTTATACCTTCTCCAGGCATTTGTGCCTTTACAGCAGCATGCTACTATAGTCCACCTTGGCCCCAAACATCCCTCTCTAGACTGAAGTGTCCTGGTCTCTTTAATAATATATTGGTGCTAAACTTAACCATTGCTGCTGGAAGAAGTGGTGAGCATAAAGGCAGCTTCTGTGGCTGTTCTCAGGGTTTCATTTTCCTGCCTAGTTGACCTTAGACATAATGTCTTTCTGGAGAGTATTTAGGACATAGAAATGTAAGATAGAGGAAAAGATGGGAAAGCCTATGTAAAGAAAATATTTTTCTAAAACATCCTGGGAAGGGGAGGAAGGGAACTTTATTTGCAACTTTGAGAAACAAGATGTGAGAAATGTGTTCTTAAATTGCACTCAGAAGTAGCACATACAAGGTTTTGTCAGGCACTCATGAAATAAACAGCAATCATTTTTTTATTAATGAACTTTGATCAGAGATGGAGCCATACTATACTTAAAGGAGCTGCTGATTGCTCTTCTGTTTACAAATCTCTAAAGCAAGGGAAAAGAAAAAGTGGGAAGTATCAATATCACTGACTTGCAAACAAAAAGGAAGGTCAAGATGGAGAAGTTTGCACAGAAAGGCAGAGAGAGTATACAGTGTAGATGCAGAAGCTATTCATGTATCCAGGTAGACAGAGAGACTACAAATATTACACTGTGATTCAAGATGTTTTTATATCTATCTGAACTAATTTGAAGAAAAATCACATAGTACTATGAGTTTTGAAATAAAAGTACTTCCATGGAAGTATTTACGGAAAACTACTTCTGAAAGGATAAGCAGTACCAAGAGCATTTTGAATGGAATTCAAAAATTACTTCACTCTTTATTCCTAGAAAGAGTATTTCACTGCAATTTCTTTTCAATTTTTGCCAAAATTTCCAGTGTGTATGTGTTAGGTTTTGAGATAAAATGTGGAGAAATCTTATTCTGACAATTTTTAGGAGTCATCTAGGCTAATGCATCCTAATTTACGCTAACCCACTAGGGAAACTGATGGTGTTTATGGCTGTTTCTGAACCTGTTGTGACAAAAATTTTAAGGTTGTTCATAGGAGTTTGAATGAGCAAGGAAATTTCTTTCTTGCTGTAGCCTTATAATTCAGTTACAACTGATCTGTGATTGATGCAAGATTGCCTTGAATTCCTTGATTTGTAGTTGCTAATTTCACAGCTTTGATGAATATCTGTGGGTTCATGTTTTCTTCATGAGCTGCTCAGAGATATTCTCTTGAGTATTTGATCATTCAATATTTAGGGCCTGAATTCCTGTTGCGACACTGGGTAAGGCTTCCTGGCTGTGTGACGCAATTTTTAGCCAACAAAATTGAGGCTTGAAGAAACCACCTAAGCTCCCTCAACTAAAAGAGAGAGATCTCCAGCAGCCACTATATCCCAATTTAAATCACATACATGTGGGAGGTGGCTTAAAGTGCTGCGAGGCTTTGCTTCTCTCAGCTCACACTGCAGCTGGACACTATTTAGCTCAGGCAAAGCTACCCCATCATTTCACACATGGGATGTGAAGGAGATTCTCACGTAGATACTCCCCAAGGGTATGGGGTTAGGCAGATTTATTTAAAACAGTGTAAAGGGCTGAATGCTTCCCATTTACTTAGGCTCATTAACTTAGGATGGCTGGGACTTGACTTACAGTCATGATTCTCCTACTTCAATTCAAGGGCAGAGAGGCATAGCTGATGGTCTCAAAACAAATCATACTCATGGAAGTCGTTTAAGCAGATGTTTTTTTCATTTGGCATTTGCATGGTCCACATTGGTTACTACAACTGGGCTGGCACAGAAAAACTTGGGCTGTGAGCCTGATGGTTGGGTGGGTTGGGCTAAATGAAAATATACCAATCTTCCACATGAGCAGCAAAGTTTGTCCTCAGATAGGTCAGCACTGATGTGACAGCACTGGTGGGAATAGAAGCACAGGTCAGGTCTTAAAACTGTTATCTGTGCTGTGCATACTTTCTCATTTCAAACTGGGACTCACTCACTTCACCTTGGCTCTGGCCCCTACATTTTCTATCCCCCCTGAGAAATGGTGAATATTGCCTGTAAGAGGCAAACATGTTGGGTTTTTGAGACCTGCATGTATTTGATAGCCCATTTTCTGAAAAAAGAAAAAAAAAATTAACAATTCTAATTGGAAGTCTGAAGAGAAAGCTAAAAGGGACGAAAAAAAAGCCTTACTGACCATTAATGGTGTGCAGGAAGAGGGTTCTGACACACTCATGTTGGTGGGCAGTGACAACCCATATCTGTCAATGCTAACCCCATGAGGAGAGAAATGTGTCCCTTTACAAATCCTAGTGCGTCAGTGATGTATTTGAAATATCCTCATCACCAGAGGACTCAAGTATGAGAAGCATTTTGTTTTGCAGCCACAAATAAAATAAAACATACCACAAGGCTGCCAACAAAGCAAGCCCTGTGGTGAACCATTGCTGCTCCATGGAAGATCTGGGAAAAATATGGAAACTTTTAAAATAGGATCTAAAGGGGGAACACCTCTGCCAGAAGGAATTACCATTAATTTGGGAATTACTGGCAGCACTCTGGAGGAAAAGACCTGGAGGAGGATGAAGAAGGGCCGTTAATAGTGAGTCCATTGGATGAGAAGAGGGGACAGTGTAATGAGGGGAAGATGGGATGGAGATCCATGATTTTGGCTCTCCTGTGGGTCACAGGATGTCCTTGTGGGGGGCCAGAGGCACCTTTCCACACACCATGAAATGTGCTGCTGCACTTTGGGAATGGGATGGGGTAAGTGCATGCCATGGCAGCCCTCTTCTTCCTCCTCCTCTAGGGTGTGCTAGAGTTGCTCATGCACACAGGCTTCAAGGATTATGGATTCACTTTCAGGGTGCTTTCCTTCACAGTGTAGGCTCACATAGCCTGCCTGAGTGCCCATCCATGAGTTTTCCCTGGTAACTCTCGAAGCCTTTTGTTTTCAGGCACATTGACAGAGAGGTGAGTTTTCAGAAATATCTCATCCCTACGGCTTTTGTGAAAATAAAGGACCAAGTAGAGAAGAGAGACCATCTTTGCTCATCCTCTGCAGGACTGACTACAAGAGCTTGGCTGTTATTAGGCATCAGAAACCTACACGGATGAGTCCCTTCCTGGGCTTCATTGCTTCTGCTCCACAGGAACTCACTCACGTATTATGTGAATTTTCTCGTCCTTCCCTTTATAAAGGTAGTGCTCCGCTGTAACAGGGATAATGACATGTTTCGCCTGAAATGCAATGCTTATCAGAGCCTAGTTTGAAATAAAGATTATAAAAATGGAATGTCTAGCAATTGTAATATCATCCACGGAATGGAAGAGAAAGAGACAAACAGATATATGGGCAGGCAGATAGATAGATTTCTTAATTGAACTCTCTGCTTGGCTGTATTTCCTCTAGGCAAGAACCACAGGTGACTAACAGCAAAGGACCATAAGGAAGAAGATGTAGGTTTTTTAACAAATTTAACTTATCACAGACAGGCTTTTATACTTGCATCAGCCTATACTGAAAATCCCTAAATAATTCAAAGCATTCAAATGGTCTCACATTAGCAAAGTACTATTCTCCCCACAGGTGCTTAAAAGTAGAAAACAAGGTGGCAATATTGTCCTCTTTTCAAATACTAATAATATTTCATTCCTCTGCTCCAGAGCACTTAATATCCTATATAAATCAATACCTACCTCACTATCTATCAATAAATGAATAATTACATTTCTGTCTATTCCCAGATGCTCCAAAACCATTTATTCTAGTCACTTAATCACAAAGCTGTTATTGCAGGGGAAATTCATGCAGATGTGAATACATAAAGCCAAAAATAGAAGCTAAGCTGAGAACTTCACCATAATAGCAGTCTCTTCCAAAGCAAGCTGCTGTTCACTTTCCCAGGAGATGCAGTAGGTATCTCTTCACTTTTCAAAACAATAACTGGGACTGTAAAGTTCAGTCAGGCAAAACAAAACTTCACTCACTTTGCTTTTCCACAGTCAACATTTGAATGCAACAGGGAGTGCTTGCTGGTCTGATCAGGAACCCTCTCTTTCCCTGTCAAAGGACCTGAGGACCAAAATGTCCTCACACTGGAGCCTCCATCCGAAAGAGAATTGTGTATAACAAGACCCATCTGTCTCTATAGAAAAACTCATTCATCTCAAATCAGTGCTCTTCTTTTGTGCTTTTTTGAATGACTGTACATCTGGGAAAACTGAAAATATTCATCTTCACCTCATGGAAGTTTTGGTTTACTCACAACAACAGCATCACTCATCCCAGTTTGTTTGCTATCCTTTTGATGCCATTTGCCTGCTGTTAGGAGACCAGAGATACACACATTAGAGGCGGGGGGGGGGGGTGGGGGAGGGGAAGTGTGCACATCCAGACAACACATAAGATTCAGAGGAAGAGTCTAGACTTGTTGTGAGAGTGGTGGCTTCTCATTCACTGACATTAGCACAGTTTTCCTCCAATACCTTGGCGAAAACCTTGGAGATGACTAAATTAGGCTATGTCCAAATCAAAATACTTAACAAGTATTGACTATATAAACCACCCTCCCACCTCAATTAAATACATGCTTTCTGTCTGTGAGAAGCACCAGACGACTTGCCAGAGTTCAGAAAACACGGTATGTTCTCCCAGCTCCCCATCCTCTGCAAACCTGTTCTTCCTTCCAGACAGGCTGGGTATGTTTACCATGTCTCTACCTTTGTTTTTGCTCACCTTCCATCCCTACAGGGAGCCCTGGAGCATGTATTTATTTGCACTTTGAACCTGTGCTTGCTTGCACGGCTGTGCTTTAGCCCAAGCTGGGACCTGATTGCTTTAGGGGAGCCAGGGACGAGATTGCCTGAGCATCAGTAAAGCTTTAGTGCCCTTGCCCACAACTCCTCCACTCACCCCAGCACTCCAGGCTCTCCTGCAGTTGATATCAATGGCAGGAAAAGAACCCTCCAGCAGTTCAGAGCAAAGGGTGTGCAGCAAACACACCCACGGGCAAGTGCAAAACAGTGTGATCAGGTTAATGTGGACTGAATGCAGCTTTCAACAGCAGAAACAGCAAAAGCCTTGATGCATATCCTAATGTGTGCCATGAATGTTTCTGAATGTATGGATGGTTAGTGTGCCAAATTTAGCTTTGGGAGGTGTCTTGCATCCTATAAATGCTAGGTTACAAAAAACATTGACAGATGTATGTATGTATTTGTATAAATACAGATGTCTGGGTCTTTGTGAAAAATGACAGCCTAGAATGGCTGGATGGATAGCTGACTAACTAGCTAGCTGTACACATCCTTGAACTGTAAAGAAAAGAAAAAAGAGAAGCCTTTAAGCTACACTCATCTTTTAACACCAGCTTGACTTGTAGACCCCTGAGTACGCTGGGAGGGCTGCAGCCATCTCAGGTTCCATCAGATTTCCTTTTCACTGAGCGTGTGGCCCCAGATCCTGCTATGCCGGTCTCAACTCTTCCAGCAGAACAGGAGGATGTGGTCGGTCAATTGAGAAGCTGGGTCCTCCATTATTTGGCTTTAACCTGAGCAGCAACAGCAAAGCTTTGGTGGATATGCCAAATGGTAGCCAAGTAAAGAGGACGTAATGATAATGCAAGAGCCAGGAAAGGTTTGGCAATGTCTTTTTCTAGTCTCTGTGGTATCCACACTAACACATATTTTTCAAGGGTGAAGCTGAACACATCCTGTTCCTGTCACTCGGTATCCAGTCTGTGCCCTCCACAGCTCACAGGCAGGTCAGCAACAGCCCTTGCAACCCAACAAAGACATGATCTCATTCTGAAGACAGAACTGGAGAAGAAGGTCTTTTCTGACCTAAGCTACTCACCAGTTCAAACTGCTAAGTTCAAATAAATGGATATTTGTGGCACCCCTCAATCCCAACGTGGAGTGTGCCCTGCTAATATTGAGTCATGGCAGGATACTTGTGACTCAGCAGAGAATTAACATCCAATTTGTAAGGAAGAATACTCCTGATATGAGGAGACTCCTGAACAGGTCAGGCCAGCTCTCTTCCCTGCCATCAGTGTCCACATGGATGGAAAGAGAATAAAGAAAATTTTGGGCACAGCTGAAACTTCACTACTCCTCCTTGGGAGCATGTGGCAGCTCCCATCTGTGCTGAGTCCAGGCTATGAGACCAGGAGAGCCACCATGGCTTTGTGAGGCCATGGTGCTTCTCCAGCTGCAGAGGGCAGTTTGGCAGGGGAGACACACCTGGCCTGTTGTCAGGAGCTGGGAGTTGATCCCAGTCCAAATCCACTGTTGAGATAGCAGATCAAGACTAACTCTACTCAGAAATCGCCACGCTGCACAGATCTGTCTGCTTGTGGGATTTGTGGTAGCTTGATGAAAGGGTTGGCTCCTATCCTCAGCTGAACTCTCATGGTTCAAAGTTGTGCTGGCTTTTTTCTGTATCCTTTGGGGTGAAAAATGTCTTGCAGCTGGTGCTTATAATTCTTTCCCCAACGTTTCAACATTCTCCAGATGAATGTCACCCGAAGCAGTGCTCCAAGATACTGCAGTCATGATTGCCAATAGCCAACATCCAAACTAAAAATAAAAAGCCACAGCATGGGACTGAGACACAAGCAATACATCCTCTGGCAAAAATCACCAATTGCTGGAAAGAAAAGGACTCTCCCCTCCAGTCCTATCTTCTGTATGCTTAAAGAAGCTTCCACCTATAACCACCTCTTCTGATGTCATCAGAAAAATCAAGATGGCTTGTAGAAAGCACTAGGTCAGCTGACCTTTCCTCTTGCCAAGTGTCCATGTTTAAGATCCATGAAATTTTTGGCTGGTCAGTAAATACAGTGAAGGGAAAGACAAGATTTTTCAGTGAAACATATATTTGCCCCTTGGAGGAACCTGGGTGGCAATTACAAAATACTCATTTTTGGCCCCAGAGCTAAGATACCAGCCTTTTTTTGATTTCGCCCCAATGCTTTCAACAGCCACCTTTTGTGGTGGTTCATTAGACTGAAAAGTTCCCAGTAGAGAAAGGAAGGAAACCTAAGGAAAATATTTTCTGGGAGAGAGCCATAGTTCCTGCCTCACTTCCTCCCAGCAGCCACAGCCCAGAAGGGAGGAAGAGGTGCCGATGACAATGTCTGCGGGAGTACCGGTGTGGGGATGAGGAAGGGGGCAGGAGGCAGAGCCCTGGGACTGCCTTTCCCCTGTGGGGGTGCTCAGTGCAGTGGGTGTTTGGGGGGGCACAGCAGAGCTGTGCTGCAGGGGAGGGACCCACTGGCTGCACACCTCGGTACTGGGAAAGAGCAGCTCCAAGTCTTCAGGTTGCTCTGCCTCATCCCACGTGTGCCACATTGCCAGCCTGGCAGAAAGAATGACAAGCTTGGAGGGCTCCTCAATCAGCTCTGCACTAGGGCTCAGGAACTGAGACCTCAGGGTTTTGCCTAGTGTATTAAATGTTGTGCATCATGCCTGAGACGGGCTGTAATATTTATTTCCCCTCTTTCTGATTAGTATTTAACACACAAGGAGAATCTGTTCATTTGTCAGGCTGACCTTGCTCAGAATGGAGTCTAGAGACCAATATTTTACATGCTGCTAGTAGCACATATACTTTGGCTAAGTAAAAGTGTTTTGTGGCAGCTGGTACACCAGTTCACTGCAGTGTTAGGGCTGATCTTAGCCCTGAATTTTGCAAACAGTAACCTCACAAGAAAAAAAGACACTCTAAAAAATAACTAGACACTCTTACCCTTGTGAAAATAAATAAAAGGCCACATCTTTGAACAGCAGTGGTGAGATGTTTTGTTTGCACTCATCTACCCCATGCCTGGGAGACATGAATTCTCA
This sequence comes from Argya squamiceps, assembly GCA_037834095.1. NCBI lineage: Eukaryota > Metazoa > Chordata > Aves > Passeriformes > Leiothrichidae > Argya > Argya squamiceps. The sequence goes on along the minus strand of JBBMKD010000102.1, from coordinate 45,368,424 downwards.
ATCACTATTGCTACACAGTCTTAAATGTAAAATAAAGTCCTTCATGTGAATAATAATAATAATTGTTTCAAACCAGACACTAAACCCCCAGTCAAGAAAGGATAGAAAACTGCCTTTGAAACAACACCACCAAAAAAAAAGGCTCACGAGGGAAGGAGAAAGATTCTTGTTCTTGTTTTCCATTTCCACAAGTCTCCTGAGCTCTCCATCCCAGTCTGGGCAGTTCTGAGCAGATCATTATCCTGATGTCTTGCTCCTTAAGGGAACCACAAATCCTGGCACATTCTCATTCGATTGAAAGGATCGCTGGTTAAAACTGTAACACCTGGGCTGGTTTGATAACTTGTGGCCCACTGTTTTTTAAGAGGTTGCAGAGCTAGAAATATGTTGTTTCAGGGGAGGACTTTACTGCCAAGAGCAAGCAGCTGATAAAATATTATTTGATTCAAGACTAGAAAGAATGGAGTCTAGACATTCCCTTATTAAAAAATCAGAATTTTTACTTAGCATTGCCTCTCTGAACTGTGAAGTGATAAGTATGAGAAATAAGTGCCTAATATCTCAAGTCAAGACTCAGTCCCACCTTCAGCCTTCTGCTCCCTCAGAGATTTACAGAGGTCCATACATTTGAAGACACGCCTCTTGGGAAAAAACTTAAGATAATATTTACAAAGTGTGTAACTGCTTTACAAGGGGCTCCCTTTTCACTTGTGATAAGACAATGGGATTTCAGGCACAAGAGGGAGAAGAAAAAAGCTTCAGATCTGAGTTAGGAAAGGAGCAGAAAAATCTTTATTTAGCTGATATAGTGGAAACACCTCTTCTCCTTGGTCATTGATGCACAGTATCCACAAAGAACTTTCCTGCATATACTGCTGAGAATACAAGTTTGCAGGGTGGTGGGCCCCGTGTGAGCCATAGGAAACCAAGCTTTTGGTTTAAAAAATTGTGGTCATTTTCTTGAAGTTGTGGGAATTTCCAGTAACTTTGCTGGCCACATCAACACCTTAGCAAGGAGGTAGAAGGGAAAGACTGAGTCCTTCCCCATCTGTTCCCACTGGAGGCAGCATCTGAAAAACCCTTCCCTCCCAAGCACAGCACACGCAGGATTTGAGAAGATTCCATTTCCAAAGAAATCCTAGGAGAAAGAAATGAAAATCAATAAAAAGCAAAAGAAACAATATCCAAGATGCACATCTGACAGATATTGCATGCTCAGACCCAACAGAGCATTTAGACTTTTATCTCCTATTTGTGCTCATAGGCTGATACAAACAGAAAGAAATAGAAGTCTCTCTGAACCAAAAACACACAGAGCAAACTCACAAGAAGCAAAATGATTTTTACTGTCTCTAGGCCTGCTTATTTAGTGACACTGTAGGCACACATATGGTTAGATCAAGCTCCATGAACACAGCAACTGTGCCCATGGCCCTGCTAAGCCTGTCCCTACCCTCACAAAACACCATCACACTGGTGTTCCATTGACCCAACCCACCTCTGCTCAAATTTCAGGCAAAAAAACCCTTGGATGGACCATCCTATGAGGAAGGGAAGCATCTCACACAACTAATATGAGCTCTGGCAGACTGTTCATCTTGGGCTATTCTGATGGGAATCAGAGGATAACACACTCTAAAAATCTGGTTTGGATGCATGGTTTTCACAACCAAGAGGACGTTGCTCCACAAAAATAGCTTACTATGTATAAATACTCAAAAAAAAAAAAAAAAGTAAGTGTCTAATCAAGATACGACTGCTGCTAATATTTTAGGCACATTGGCTATGTCCAAATCCACACTTGCCAGACTACATGATTATCAAATCTTAAAGCAACCAGTGTTTCTAGTCATATTTTATCCTAGAACATATCAGCTCATATCTATGCCTTATTTACACTAGAATTTGAAATCATATTTGCAAACATATGCTAAACTCCTTGGCTAAAAACCAGGCGTCAGCATACATTAAAACACCTTCATCCTGTCTGGAATATTCTGCAGCACTTTAACTGTGCAAAAGCCACAGCAGCTTCTGGCCTGAGAGAGCTGAGTGCTGAAGCAGCTCAGGTGTTTCACACAACTGCAGCAGGTTTTCCCAGAGGTCACTACAGCACATCTTCCAGGCTTCTTTCTCCCACAAAGGTGTAATGGAGGAGAGAGGTTCTACTTGTGCCCACTTTCAGCAGGCCAGGTTAAGTGCAGAAATTCAACTGCCAAGAGGAGGAGCAGCCAGAGTAGCAGGAAATTCCACTTTTCCAAGTGTCTCCTAATTAGCACCATTTCTGGAGGCAGAGAACCTAATCCCAGGGTGCAGGAGTGAACTGATTATTGCAGGAAGACATTGACTAATCCTGGCTGGCCACTCTTTTCCCTGCTCTGGAATACACTTATTACACACTGGCATAATCAGCCTCTGTATTTCTCACTCAGAAACAAACCAGCTGGGGCTCAGAGCAGCACCCCTGCCCAGTTGTTGTTTGATGGGGCATCTGTGCACAAATATCAGTGGTTTCATATAAACACAAATACAGGTGCCACAGGGGAGCACTGCTCTGCTTGGGAAACACATCCCTATGAGTGCTCCAAATGCCTGCTCGTGGTGTGTCTGCAGCCAGCAGCGCAGCCAAGCTGAATACATCTTAATGCTTGTCAGATAGCATGATTATCACATCTCAGAGATCACGTTTGCCTCCCTAGGCCACGGATTATCAGCCCAGCGAACCCACCATTCCCACACTTTTTAGGGGACTATTCCCTTTTCTCAAAGCTCTCTCCCTGTCTCTCGCAGATGCCGTGAAGTCTGCACCCGCAGGTGGGGCAGCGGGAGGTGTTTCCCGTGGCCCTACCCCACGGCTTGGGAACACCCTCGCCTTCCCCTGGGGCCTGCCCACCCCTCGTAGCCCTGAAGTGCTCCGTGACACGGCCCCGGTCACTCCTGCCAGCGCTGCCCCGAGCAGGGCAGCCCGAGCCCCGGCCGCGGCTTTCCCGGACCCTCAGGTCCATCCCACCGACAGCATCTCCTGGCGCGGCGCTTCCAGAGGCACCAGCGTGTATGGAAAAGCACCCGTGAGCCCTTCTGTCGGGCGGAGAGAGGCTCGGGAGGCTGCAGACGTAGCCAAAGCAGGCTGTGTACATCTTATCTGGGATGCCAGAACGCCGCCTTTATGAGTGGAGCCCTGCATTATCAGAAAAGAGGCTATTTTCGGCTTCTTAGCTCACCCTCTGGAGCAGTGGGTGACCGGTGCTGCAGGAGCTCATTTAGGAGTCAGGAGATAGAGAGCCACCGAAAAGCAGCCGGGGATTTCTGGGAACGCGGGGTCAGCCTGCATCCGCACCCGCCTCTCTGCATGCGTCCAGCGGCAGAGCAGAACAGGCGCCCTGGAACAAGGCAGGTGCCATTAAATTGCGATAATTTAAAGCATTTTTTTTGCCTAACCTGCCCAGCCACTATTTTTTCTTTTCCTCATTGCACCAGAGAAGAGAGGGAGTGCAATGGGGATAAATAGACATAAAAGATTTTATTTTAATACCAGGATTATTTTAACAAATTAAATTTTGCTCAAAAAAAGTTAAATAATTTACCTTGTTTCTATGCATAGTGTACTAATAAACACACTGTTATAGAATAATTTAATTTTTGACAACAGGAAACAGCTGATAAAAGAAAAGCTCTTTTGTTTTGGGTTTACAGGCCATTTCCCATGTGTTATGTTTGCTTTGGCTGTCTCTCTGGCATCCGCTGGTGGAGATGAGAATGAGAGGAAAGCAAGGGTGTTGCTCAAAACACAGGACCCCCAAACGTTTTTGCTCCTGTTGTCCCCTTCGTAAGAGCAGCAAAGATCTTTCTAAACACTCTTCCTCCTCCACAAAGCATTTTTAAGGTAACTGTGTGAGGCAGCTGTCCCAGCAGAGCTCCAGAAACTCTCTGGAAATGCATCACAAACTTCCCAGGAGCACACAGGCTAGAAAATTCATAATATGGTGACAGAGAGGCAAAAAATAGTGAATAGCCTAAATAAACCGCCTAAAGCCTAAATATGCAATTGCTCCCATGTGATTCTATGCAATCCTTTTGTGCTTGGCTGGTGACTTTATTTCCTAAAGGAAGCACAACTCTGTGACTGTCACACTTGTGTCACTGCCTGTCTAACCTCCCTTTCCCTACCTGAAGAGTGAGCTTCCATGCATTTTGGGTTGTGCATGTCCCTGCCCTGCTGCATGGCTGGAGGGGCCTTGCAGATGCCACTTCACAGCACCTCAGGTAAGAAACCACTTGTTGTGTGTGCTGAGGTTATACCTCTGCCCTCTGCTCCAGCATTGGGCAAACTAGGCAGCCCAGTGCCTGAGGAGCCTGGAGTCCATCATCTCAGACAGGGCTTATGAAGGCAAGGAAGAAGGATTTCTTGTGTTCTCTTAATTATGAGCAAAGAAGCTTTGAGAGTACTTCCTGTTTCCTTCTTACCTGAGGAACAGCAGGACTGCTAAGTCTTGTGGTGTTTTTTGTGTTCTTTCTTTTCCTCTAGAGAGCCTTCCAGAGGTCTCAGAGATGGGAAAAAGCAGGATATTGAATCTTCTATGCCCAATAATCCTTAGAGTCTGAAAGAAGGGCTCGTGTACCCTAAGCTTTTCTGTGCTTCCTGGCTCTCAAGAAGGTCCTGTAAAGGCTTTGACCTTCCTGTGAAGGCTGGAACCACTAAAAGGTGCTGTCAAAACACTTTTATTCTCCAGGCTTTAGGGATTTTGAATGTTGTGATGCAGTGGTAAAGTAACTGCACCATGTATTTAAAACTGTCTGAGATTTCCACTGTAGACCTTAAACATGGTGCTAAATAGGGCAAGCAAAAATAGCTGTTACTTTGACAAGTGCTTATTTAAAGCTTGTTTTGTCAGCATTGCTGCCCTGGTTATGACAGGGAAGTTGTCTAGAAATTGCATAATTACCAATATTAAAGGAAAAGCAAAACAGCACCACACAATTCAATAATAGAGCAGGTCACGTTTGCCATGGCTGTTGCAGTGTCTATTAAGGCTGCAGCAGCTCCGTCTCAATCCATGGCCTCAGGAAAACGCTGTGCTGCTGCTGCTGCTCCTTGTCTGCTCTCAGCCCAGGAGATTGCTCTGCTCTGGGCACTCAGATGGCCACAATGGAGAGTCAATAAGGACACTGTTTTCTTGCTCATCCTCATGCTGTGGAGAGAAAGCAGCATTACTGCCTCCACTGCTCATTCTCCAAGTGTCCAGCACCTGTCACCGGAATCTCAGTGGACTCCAATATAATAGGACTGGGCACTGGAGATCGAGGGGAGAAACAGCCCAAAACCATTAGGTGCTCCTTTTTGCACATAAGAAAATTTGCAACAAGTTCAGCACCTGAGCTTCTGTGGAACAAAGAAAATATTCAGTGTTCTTTTCCTCCATCCCCTTCCTCTTCCTTTGTCTTTCCTCATAGTGGAAAAGAGGTGAGAGAATATGATCAGCTCAGAAATGCTTTTTTAGAGTCTTGATTTCAGACTTTTGTGTTGCTTACATAGCACTCATAGTCCTTCTGACCTCCAAGGGCATTTTCAGAGGGCTTTTCCTTCTATTTTCTATGAGCTTAGCTGGTCAATCGAAGGGCCTATCTGTGTGATCCATGTATCAGTGCAAGAGTAGAAGGAAACTTTGCAGCAAGCTCCACATCACCTTTTCCCCACCTCCTTCCCTCTCAAGGTTTATTGCATGCACCAGAGCAGGTTTCTCCCCACCAAAGCTGGGTACACGTGTCCCACTTATCTGAATGCAAGCTTGGTATCAACGTGCCCTGGACTTTGGTCCTGCTCATTTGCTTTCAGAAAAAAACATAGGGAAACTGAGCACTGAGCTCTGGCCTGCCGGAGAGGATCCTCTCTCCTAGTGCTGCTTGCCCAGTGTCTTGCCTGGGAAGAGCAGAAGTAGGCACCCTGGAAGTGACAGCTTTGCATTTAACATCCACCAGTGAAAAACCTGCCTTAAGTGACTTAGCACCACATCCAGATGCAGCGGCAAGAGCAAATGTGCCATCCCATAGTCAGCCTCCTAAAACACCATGTAATCCTCTCCCTTCTTGTAACCTGCTGCTTCATGGGCTGCACATTTTTGTTTTCCAGCTGCAGGAGCACTTGGGGTGAGGACCCTACAGCCAAGGACTTTCTTTACAATACAGTCTTCATTAATTTTAACAGCACAGACACCCTCTGCGCTACATGAGCATGGGGACTTAGGGAAAAAAATTAACATCATCATTTAATTAAAGATGGATCATAATAATAAAATCTTCTCAAAGGGACTGGTGTGGGATCATGAAGAAAACCTTAATTGTGAAATTCTTCCTATTTGACTTTGAGTCTCTGATTTTTCAATAGCAACACAATTGTTTTAACATTTTCAGCATGTTACATATTTAACCATTTCCTGTTTAAAAAAATTTAGGAAAGACTGCAGTGATATCTTCAGCTTCACTGACACCTATATGTGCCATCAGTAATTGGAATCTCTTCTATTCAAGACTCTTCTCACTTGACCTAAAGGATTAACTGGCTGCAATGACAGGTCACATTCTAGCCTGCTCATTGCAGGCCAAATATCAGGGCAGTTTGACTAAAATACTCTCCGCTGTGGTGAGCATGTGCGAACTAGCAAGTGCTAGAAATCAAATTTTAGTAAATTTAAAGTAAATTTTCTTTCACTGACAATATAATGGTACCAGACTTTCATCTTCAAATGAGGGACACTGCCAGTGCTTTCTAAAGGTAAAGTTGCCAGCTTTTTCTTTTCCCATGGGTGAAAATCCCTTTCTTTCATTATGTTTGGGAGAGACAAAATGTTTCTGCTGAAACTACCAATATAAGAAAAACCCAAACAAGCAAACAAACACCCAAAAAACACCCAAACAAGCAAACAAACCCCAACAACAACAATAACAAAACAAATAAAAAACCAGAACCAAACCAACCAACCAAAACAAACAACAAACCATGCTTCAGAAGACACGCTGAACAGTCAAAGCTTAACAATAGTTACACAGAACTGAAAACAGGACCTTCTCATCCAAAACACTGTATGCCTTTAATAATCCATAGTGATCCCTGGTTGCTGTTGGTGTGCCTTGGCAGGCAGAGGATCATCATCCTCACTTCTTTCAGCAAAGCCTTTTAGACCTCCTGGTGAAAATGAACACTCATCATCACCAGACCCACTGACAGTGATTATTCATACCATCTGGAAGAAAAGCAGGGCTTTGTTCACACACAGGATTTCCTAGCAATGAACCTGTGTGAGACATCCCATACGTAAGAGCAGAGCTTCCCCTTTCTCCTGGGCCGACAGCCACCTTGCAGAGCAGGCTCTGCCCCACAGGCAGCCCTTGTGGGCAGCTGAAGGTGCTGTAAAAGGTGTCCCAGCTCTGTCGTGCCAGGCATGTAGGCAGGGCTCTGCCCTCCTACTGCCAGGTGCTCTGGGCACCCCTTCACTGCTGGATGAAAGCAGGAGGGGACCAGGTCCCTCTGCCTCTGCCTCTGCTGGCATCCTACAAAAGGATACCAGTGAAGATGTAAAATGCTGCCACTTGCACTTCTCTAATAAAGAAGCATAAGAGTAGGGGCAAATAATACTCTGTTTCTTGGCACAAAACACCTGGAGAGCAAACAGTTGTTTGTCTGTAAATTATTAACAAACATGTTTCCAACCAAGGCAAATAAAGTATTTTTATTTTTGTGGCTACACAAGTCCCTAGTTTTCTTTATGGTGCTTTTAAATTCAACAAAACAGAGGAGAACTGCTCAAGTTCAAAGTTCTTGACATTATTGTCAGTTTATTTCCACGAGGCTGAATGCTGAATATTATGAAACAGCTCAGGAATGCTGGACATAAAGGGAGATTTCCTTTATTCCCCCTTCAGCTGAAATATCTTTTGGCAATAAATCCCTGCCGGAAATGTGCTTTCCCTGATTCCCCAGCTTAATTAGCTCAAACAATGTAAGATATGTAACAGTGACCACCATGGGAAACCTGATAACAAAGAGCAGTGATACAATACAAGCCTCTCAAACAGACGCAGCCAGTATCCTGCTAAGACAAAAGTGGATTCAGTGTGGTGTCAAGCTTTTTCTTCCTTCTCTGCTGCAGGAAACACCAGCACTACAGTGAGACAAGTTAATCTTTGCCATGTTTTTCCCCAGTAATGATCTAAAATTGCCAATTCCTCCCTAGCATTCAGGTCACACATTAGTATTTTCATCAAGAAAGAGACAGCAACTAATGCTGCAGCTCCTTGGCACTCAGGATGCATTTGCTGCTATTTCCATAGGGAAAACTATGAGAAAACTGACCCCAAAACTGGCTGCTCATGTGGAAATGAGCAACACTCCTGGTTGGCGTGACTGTGTGCCCTTATATGCTCCTCTCTGAGAGAGCTGAGGCTGCAGCTTCCTCTGGATTTCTTTGCTGGGCTGTATCCTCAGCAGCCCTGCCCCCCTGTCCTTGCTAAGCACTCAGTCTTACCCCTTCAGCATCCTACAGCAATGGTTTGTGCAATGTACAGTAAGCAAGAAGGATGTGCTGACTCAGGCTGTGAATATCCTTCTTCCTTGTGCTTTTCCTCACTGCTTTACTGCTAATGGAGTGAGTTCTCCAGGACCAACCTCTGCCCAGGGCTGGGGTACTGCAGTAGTTGCAAAGCTGAAAGAAAAATGGAAGATCAGGAGCATGAACAGTGGGTGAGCAAAGATGATGGCACTGCAAATAGAAATACAGTCTCTCCTGCAGACAGGCAGAACTGGCACCCCACCTAGGTCAGAACAAAACTGATGTACAGTTGGGGTCTGGATTGGTGCCTACATCGTGGATGGTCCCAGCATGCAGTAAAGCTGGTCTCCCCTGGTATTGCTGAAGATTCCAGAGGAGAAAAATTGCAATAGGCTTTTGCCTATTTTTCCATTTATAGTTTCTAATTTTTGATTTCAGACTTATTTATAGATTTCTTTTCGCTTAGACTTGCATTAGAAGCTTGAGTCTTACCACTTCTGCTCCCCAAAATACTCAGTGAACACCAGAGAACTGGCAGTATTATAATGTCACAGAGACACATGTAGGCAAGGGCAGCAAACATAGGAACAGGGATTTCTTAATCAGAGTGTTTATATTTGCTGCTTTTTTTGGTTTTGTCATTAGCTGTGTAACTCAGGTCAGGTCCACCCAGCAGTGCTCCATTGACTCAGCAGTGTCCATCAGGGACATGAAGCTGGTCAGAGAGCCAGTCTCCATCCATGCCTGATGCTCCAGGGCCAGACACACCAGCAGGGCCATGCTTTACTGGCCCAACTTGTTCCACTTGTGCACAGGTCCAGCACTGCACTGCTGCTGAATGCGTGTGCCCTACCAAGGTAGCCCTTCCCATACACACCCAGCTCTTCTGAACAGCTGAGAAACTCTAAATCCAGAATGATTCCTTCAGGAGAGCTTCTAGACAAAACAGGTAAATGGCAAATCCAACCAGTGCAGGGCCTGATGGCTTGGATGTTCCTAGTATAATATCAAATGGAGTTAAGAAAGCCCAACAGCCACCTCTTGATCTTCTTTGTTTGTTGTGAAGAACCAAAGGTCACAGGCTCACTTTTCTTCTGTGGGTTGCCTTTGAAGTGCGGGTGTCATCAGTGCTCTGCAGGGCCCCACATAGAAGGCCCCATTTGATCCAAGGCCGTAGGTGGCTGATTCTTTTTGGCCTCTCTGGTTATCACCTTTGTTTCACAAGGCCAGTTGCAATCTGACTGATCTGTTAAACAAATTAGATTCATCCCTCTGGCTCTGCTAAAACTCAAGTGTAGCCCTCAGCTGGGTGAAGCACAGACACTCCAGCTTTATTTATATTAATGTAATTATAGATAGACCTATATTGTAATGGCCAACTTGCACTGTAGGCAGAATAAACAAATGCCTCTTTGGTGATCAGTGCATCATGGAGTCTTTTTAATTATAGCCTGCATGCTCACTCCAGACCATACCTAGAAAATGTGGCACTCTTAATTGTCAGAGACGGTAAATGTTGCTCATTTTCCAATGTATCAAAGCAAGAGAGTCTACAGAGTATGAAATTATTTTATACACCAGGCATGAAAATATTTCATGCAGCTGTTATTAAATCTCAGTCCCACAAAAGTCATTGGCAAAATTGCCAGTAACCAGGAGAGACAGCACTTTGGTCTAGGAGGCTATGTTTGCATATGTAGTGAACAAATGGGAGAAGCCTAAGGCAAGGAAAAGAAAAATATCAGGAATGTGCAGGAGATCACAAAATCTACCATGTCAATAGCAAGTCTGGGCAGCCACACATGGCCTGCATCTTGTTCTGTAAATGAATCCCATACATGACTGCAGCATCACTTATAAAAAGATCCCACTTCATGGAGTCTTATTAAATACTGTTTACTAGGCACAGCTGTGCTTAATTTCTGCCTATATGGCCCTTGGTTTCAGCAGAGATTTTGAAGATGTTCCCATTATCACCACAACTCTGGAAACAAAACTTACATGAGAAAGCAAAGATGCAGAGCTCCTTCTTCATCAACTTTTCCGGGCAGGCAACCGACTACGTTGGCAGTAGAATAACACCAAACCCCTGTTTTTATTCAGAAGAGCTGGTGTGAACATTTTCTTTGGTTTGCCTCCAGAGGGGATGACAGTCTTCCTGGGATTTGGGCCTGATGGTTCACTGTTTTCTCAAAAAGAGCTCCCCCAGGTCTCTGGCAGAGTTTGGTTTGTAACTTCTGAGGCTCTGCCCCTGGAGATCTGCCAAGCCTCTGCGTTCGAGCGATACACGCTCCCATTTAATGGGAATCTACTGCCCCTGTCCCAAACACACACTCAGTTTCAGGGAGGGGGTTCTACTCTTGAAAATTTCTGCTCCATAGGCACACAGCTGTTGTGTCTGAGCAGTCACAGGGCTGTGGGATGCATCGGCTCCGCCGGGCACGTGGCACATGCCTGGATGCCTCTCGCTCTGCAGAACCTCTGCATCCTATTGCTCGCATACGGGGTGTCTCTGAACCTCAGGGTCAGTGAGCTCATCTGGGCCCAGCCTGTCTGGAGCTGCTGAAGCAGCCAAGCCTCCAAACCACGGCACAGCACTCTGTCAGTGTCACCAGGTTTCCCATGCGCTTGGCATGATGACTCAATTAAACCAAGGTTTTCAGTCTGTTGCCTGGTGTTTCGTTGGCTCAGGTTCACTTAAACAGACGTCTCCATAAGGTCAGCTCAGGGAGGGAATGAAACACGAGCCAGAAAAAGAAGAGTGGTTGCTTAAGGCACTTTTGCCAAACTAGTAGAAATGTGCACAGGGTAATTTCACCCCTGCCTGCTTCAGCTGGTTGCACAAAGTGGAGAAATGTCAAGGAAGATTTTGGACACCTGTAGATAATATGATAAAAAAAGCGCAAGAAATAGGTTCCTAATCTAATAAACACATATCAGTATTTAGCCGCTAAATTACATGAAGTGATTTTGCATCCAGAGGAATATCAATTGTTTTCTTCTTGAAGCTTGCAGCTGGTTAAAGCAAGACAAACACATTGAATCATTTTAACTGACGTGTGTTATTGGGGAAAATAGAATATTTCAGTACTTCAGTACTTCAGCACTTAAATTTACAGAGGCTAGTCAAGATGAAGATCTGTTGCAGGCTTACAAATAATCTTTCTGGAGATACACACATCTTCGCCTGGTATACTTCCAATCTTTATTTACCATGCAGCCAGAAAAAAACATTTTGCTCACTGGAAAAGTGCAGGCAGCACTAGATCTGCACACAAACAACTTTTCTAATAACACTACCATGGCACTGGTGCTGGAGGAGGCAGTGGCTGGTGCAGTTAAGAAAGAAGGCCCCTGTAAAACCAAGTTGCCTGTCTGAATTTTTTCTTTCTCTCTGATTCCTCCCAGAGGGATTCCTGAGGTTTCATGAGAGCTATACCTGTGGATATAAAATAGCTTGGCTTCTCCATGAGCAGAAAGCTTCATCCTGTCCCTGTAAGTTTATGGTCTATCTCTAAGTATTCACTGGGCCTAAACTCAGGAGATGCCAAATAGGACTGACACAACATCAAGGAATAGGCTCCACTGATAGGCCAAGGAGTCAGTCCAAAGTCTCTGGGCTGAACATCCCAATATTTCCAAACACTAGGCTACAAATTATGTGGCTCATGGCTGTGCTATATATACATATATGCATGTATAGGAATTTTCTGTTACTGCCAGCTTCCATGTCTTTTAATAACAAAGTCTTCCACTCTGAAGGGCAATTGATTGTCACAGAAATTATTTTCAATGCCTTCAATTTGTTTGTACCTGTCTCTGGGTAACCCCAGCACTCTATTCATGCGGCTACCACTGTATTTTCAAAATTAAGTCTCTTCTCATGAATGTGGCAGAAGGACAAAATCAATCTGCTTCCCATCACACTGTGTGAATAAAGCTGAGGCTGTAGAATGATGCCAGAGCGTGTATTTGCAGCAACATTTAAGCATTTTCTTAGCTCCCTTGGACTGTCTTGAAATTCGAGCATGTGCTTAAAACCCTTTGCACTACTGCATTTTTCAAGGTCAAAGTATTGACAGGGAAAGTGGTCAGAGAGCTGTACTCGTCTAACAGGTCTTATACATGACTCTAAAAATTTTGGTAGATCAAAAAGCCTTTCACTAATTTGTTTCAACTGATGAACTAAATCCTGGTATTCCCTTTTGTCAGCTAACATTTTGAGTAACTCATGACCCCAGGATAGATGGGATGATGAGAAAAATGAAGAATGCAGTTGATGAGATTCAGTGCCCTCAGCATGTTAAGTTGCCCCATGCAAGCAAGATGTTAAACCCCAATGATATTTCAGTATGGACTGTGCAAGCTCCTCTTCCCCAGATCAGGTCTGAAACCAAAGCAGGATTCACTGCCTTGTGGCATTGTATTGACGCCAGCAGAGAGTAACCTTAAATAAAATAGGGTTCTCATTCTCATTCATTGAGTAAATGTTGTTATTACCTTCCAGCTGTTTGTTACCACCCATCTGCCAGGCTACCATCCCCTGGCAACAAAGTCGACAGGAGGGAACTGGTGTCTGAGCCTCAGCCATTGTAATTTAGCCACTGCACAGTCTGGCACCTTAGCATGAGCCCTCCCTGCTTGGTGGCTTGAACTGAATAGACAGTGAGGCACAGCCTGGCGTGGCTGAGGGGTGGATACAGGCTACCTGCTATTACTTCTGTCCCAGAGGGGTAATTGATGCCAAAGCCCCCTTCTTATGTAGGGGAACAAATATGTGTAAAAGGCAAATGGAAGAGTTCAGTGCTGTACTCCCAGCCACTGCCACTCAGATAAATAAACGTAAGTGTGATTGTGGGCTCTACTGCAGAACCCAGAAAATAACTCCCCACTCCTCCCAGCTGGGCACCCTGCCCAGCCCAGCCCAACCCACAGCAGTGGAATAAGCACCTGTGAGCTCCAGCTCCCAGATGGCTGGCTCTGCTACCAGCCACAGCATCAGCTGCTCAAGGCACAGCCAAATTTGCACCAGAAGTGCAGACTGCACCCAGAGGCTCCTATCCCTGCCCTGCAAGGTCCCACCCACTGCTGCTGTTTTACCCCAAATCCCTCCATTCCAGATGTGTCAGTTCCCATCAGGCATTTCTCCCATGCTCACCCATCCATGATGTCCACGGTAGCACTCAGTCATGTTTCCAAGCCCAAGGCTTTTGTCCTTCAAGGAGACCTCTGCCCATTGCTTTAGAAAATACAAACTCAGACCGAGTTCTACAGAGTTTTGGATGCTGCCATACTTCCTGGAGCCATTACTAAAGAGTGGCATAGAGGATTCTTATTAGGGAAGCCACATTTGGATTTTAAATGTTCTTTCCATTTTCCCAGCTTGAGTTTGGAGTTTTATTTTATTATTACAGTTTTATTATTGTAATATATTTTTAAATTATTCTTGTTGACTATTACTTAGCTGTATTGGTTACTAGGTTCATCACTGCTTGGAAACTTCTGTGTTAAATCTGGTCTGGATAAATATCAAAAGCTTTGGATACTTTTGGAAAAGTTTTGAATATGCAAAATTGTCTATATTCCTGGAAAGGAATGGAAGTTAGCATATAAAAGAGGAAGAATCAGACAAAGCAGGGCAAATTAAAGGACAGACTCCAGTACCTCCCGTCTCTGAGAGAATTTCCTTAAAGCTGAGACACAGCATCCCAGTGATTCTCTTCCTGCATAGCTTGTGTTAATTTAAAGTGTTTGTGTTGTACCATTACCCTTTGTTATCAGGCTTTCTGTAATGGTCAGTGTTCCACATTTCAAGCCATGTGAGCTAATTAAGTCAGGAACCGCAATTTTTGGAGCAGAACCATCATCTCAGACTCTGGCTGTGCTTACAGAAAAAGAAAACTAAATTCACTTTTGAAGTGGGGTCTGGTTTAAGTCTTCACCCAGATACCTGTGCTAGGTGTCCTCAACAGAAAGACCTGTAAGGACGAAGACCTTTGGTGGGAATCTTAGAATAAAGTACCTCTTGACGGTCAATGCTTTTCAGCACACCTCAAGTAACTCCCCTGGAAGGAAGAAAGCTAAATGATAGTGTCAAAAGTGCTGTAGGTAACAAACATTTGTGTGTCCCTCCCTGGGCAGGGAGGTGCCTCTGTCCCCACTGCAGTGGTTCCCAGTGCAGTCACACAGGACACCTGCCCAGGGTGGCTGGAGCAAAGGAACATCTCTCCCCTTACCACAGCACTTGGGCCTGGAATGGATTTGAGTTTGAATTTAAATGGATTTGGTTGTGCCAGGGTCACACCAGGTCCTCTCAAACAGAACACTGTCATGGTAGAGTGGACCCCAGCAGAGCACTTGGCCGAGGATACCGGGATAGCCCATGAAATGCTGAAGACTCTTAAGACAAAGAAAACTAAGCCTGAGGAAATCTTACACATTTTCTCTTAAGCTTTTGTACAGATGGGGGTGTGAGATGAGCTGGATCAAACCAGAAAACAGATTTATCTGGAACAGTCAAAACTCTTACAACCGAATCTCTCTGTCTGTCTGGGGAATACCAACTTTAGCAACAGCTGAAGGAGAAAGGGATGGGTCTTCATGTCATGGAGACAGAGTCACTCTCTGGAGATCCCCTGTTACAGCTGATTTCAATTTTTCAATTTCTGAAGTTGCACAGAACTGTTTTGAGAAAATTTATGCCCAATTCTATCCATTCACTATTGCTATAGAAGAACATTTGGACTTGAATCAACTTTTTGAAGAGCCACTTTTGGAAGCATTCAGGTATTGTATCAGTTTTGCTTTCTGTAGAAGGAAAAGACCCAGGAAGACTGGCAGTTTAAAATCATTTCACACAAACCCACACATTTTGGCAAAAAAGTTTGCACCAAAAATTTACCAAGGTCTAGCATGATCTAAGTGAAACTGGGCAATTTCCTTGAAAATTCTGGATTTATTTTGGTTATTTCTGCATAGAAATGCCAAGCAGTTAACAGCATCATCCGCTAAAGTATAAATGTTTATCTCACAAAATGCTCAAGCAGAACTGACATCAATTAACCATTTCAAATATCTTATAGCTTTTCTAGTTTGTTTTTTTTTTTCCGCCACACACACATATTTGATTCTTAATGCTGGGAAATGCTCCCTACTGAGCGATGTGCACGCAGAGATTATAAACAGTCACGGTGTGGTTTGCCTGCTGATACACAGTTAATTCTGTAGCTTCTTTCAAGTGAATTTACACCCTTCCATCTTCATGTAATGCCTTTGCATGGGAACTCAGGACACGTATCAGTTTGATTACATTAGAAAATGCAATCCAATCTGATGAATTAATCTGAAGTAGAGGAAATTTTGATGCCAGGAACTCCTCTGCCTTCTAAAACGGTGCTGAAACGTGGATTATTTGTGTCTCACTATATCCAGGCAAAGCAACAAACTGTGTTCAACTTCACAAGGACAACTTTAATGAACTTTCCCTCTAGGTACAACTGAGTGGAGAATTTTTCCATGTGTAACAGATACTTTCTTTTTCTGCAGCACTTTTGTAACTGACAGCATCTTTGTACATTTTTTTGACTTTTTCAAGAACAGAACAAAATTGTTTCACCCATTAGAGAATGTATAGCTCAATTGGATTAATTTTTCAGTTTACATCAGTGGCAAAATTAGTTTTAAATAATTTACATATAACATAGCCAAATATAGCATTCTGAGTTGAGAATGAATTGTAATTACTAAATTACAGTTTTCTCCCAGTCAATCTTACACCCGTCTTAAAGAGTACTCCCATACTTGTTTTCCTTGAGACTTAATTATTGTACACTCTAAATATGCCATCTTCTAATTCTCATTTGGCTATGAATAAAAGTTTAAAGTATTTACTTTCTGGATTACTAAGGAGAAGTTTTTCAATTTCTCAGCTGTACATTTGTGAAAATATTTGATCTGAAATAACATATTATTCATTAAGCTGTAATAAATAAAATTGCCATTATTCCTGCTGCTGATGAGAGAGGTGGAATTTAAATTCAGACATGTTGGTAATTTCAAATTCCTTCCTCCCCCCTGAAAATCAATGAAAATGAAATCCATAACTTATAATCCACATTTAGAATTGTACTTAATAGCTGATGACATATGATATGACCTATGGGAAGAAAATAACAGACGGACTCTCAAGTTGAAGAAATTTGAGTGTAGACATCTAGGGAAAATAATCCAAAACTCAGTTATTCCTCAGAAGGGAAAATGAGGAAAGTAATGCTGAAAGAAGCCTGAGGGTGATAGTAGAGAGTGTATTAAATGTGACTGAGCAAAAAAAAAGAGAAAGGGAAATTTTTGGCTGCAAATTCAAAGACATCACCTCCTAGAAAAGGGAAGAAAAGATTCCACTCCATATGGCTTTGGTGTGACCACACTAGGAATACTAAATTCACTCCTGGGTACCTTATTAGCATCTAAAAGGGCAGGTTCAGTGGAGAGCAACAATAGTGTCTAAGGGATTGTCTGGGCTGACTTTATGGAAAGATTAAAATAGTTTAGGGGTGGATTGGGGCACCTTTTATTCCCGTGGAGTAGCACTTTAATTTTTATTCCATCCTTTTCCCCTACATTTTAACAGGCCTACTTACAAAGCAAAATATTATGGGCAAGTGTGCAAAAGTCTGGCCCTAAAGGTGTAAGTATTGGCTAAGCAATGAACGAGGGAAGTTCCAATAGACATCTATGTATGTCAGAAGGGTTAGTAACACCAGTGGGCATAACCTGCAGCAGGATGATATTTGTAATGACAAAAATAAAAAAAAGAATGAAAATTTATTGACAGGTCTTTTAGGGTATTGATTATTCTCACAAATTAAATGGTGCATCTCTTGATACATTTGAAACTATGCTTGCAGAGCACAAGTGATTGCACTCGAGAGAGCAATCCTGCTCTGGACAGGAGATGGACTGGATGGCTTAGTGGGTCTGTTTCTTTCCACTTGCACTGAGTTAGAAACCTTAACAAGAGATAGGGTGTTACAAGACACTTAGTAATAAATATGCCCCTCTGTCTAATGTAGTATTTGGCCAAAGCCCAGGTAATTCCTGAAGTACACCTCAGGGCCTCATAATGACTCCAGTGCTAAATATCTTACAGTCTCACGTCTGCCTGCCTGGAGCAGTGAAACATTACACAGTGTAAACACGAAATCAGTCAGTATTCCTCAGCTGCAGTCTCTAATTGTAGTGTTGGGGAGACTATTTGGACCTGCTAAAAATGGTGTTTAAATCAGTTTTGTGCAGGGTTTAAGCCTACTAGAGCCTCCCTGGAACTGTTACTTTCAGAGTTTCCCTGCCACACCCTCTTCATGTAGCATCTTCCCCTTCCTCCTTATCCAGGCCCAGGACTTCCATCAGGAGGTGGATCATCACCAGTCAGGAAAAAATGTTCAGCTCCCCTGGCAGACAGACTGCCACCCTCTGACACTGCAGACATTCAGCAGTGACTGCGGGTGTTGGTCAAAGAGAGCTCCTGCACCGAGTCCTGGCAGCCCCGGTGCACCCACTGCAGGATGCTCATCACCGCCCCCAGAAAGCCCTCTCTTCTCCAGCACTCAGAAGGCTTTGTTAGCACCTTCTGCTTTTAGGCAGAATGGTTTGTTTTACCTTCATAGATCATTAAATCTCTATTGATTTCAAGCAATTGGTTCTCCACGCTGTGCAGACTTTGTTATAAATTGCTGACTGGATATGTGAGTTGCTTTGGCTCCCCATCTGGTGTATTTAGCAGCAATTTTCAGTG
This sequence comes from Argya squamiceps, assembly GCA_037834095.1. Classification (NCBI taxonomy): domain Eukaryota; kingdom Metazoa; phylum Chordata; class Aves; order Passeriformes; family Leiothrichidae; genus Argya; species Argya squamiceps. Next base: position 45,350,088 of record JBBMKD010000102.1, on the reverse strand, counting down.
TACACTTCTCCTGTTCCTCTTGTCCAGTCCCCACTCAACAATAGAGCTAACAAGGCAGAGGTGAGCTTCCACTCTGGTCCACTGGCTGGGGAAGGAGGTGCAGTTTCCCTGTTGCAGGTGGCAACAGACCTCTTGTTATCTTGCATATTATGCTCTCATAGAGGCTCTTGCCCAGTGCAATGGTCTGATCTTGAAAAAGAAAGAGCTTTTCCCTGGAATTCCCCAGACAGCTGATCACCCTTTCAGAGAGGCCCACTGGGATTTTTCATCACTATTTAGAAACCAAAGTTATGCAGACTGGACCTTAGTTTAATATTGTATTAGGTAAGTGCATTGTCATCCTCCTGTGACAAACATTACATCATCTTTTTAGCTAGCAATATTTTTAATGTATATATTTTGCTAGGCAACAGACTGATAAAGTGTTTGGCCTTTTAAAGTCACACAAAATATTTACCAGCTTTGCTATCTGAGAACTACAAAAGCAGTCAGCCCCACGAACGTGAAATGGTTCACATTCAGTTCAAGTGGTGTTCTGTGTGTCCATTACACACACATGCACACTCACATATATATGGGTATATACAGAAAATTACACACAAAGGCCTGCTAAAGAGAGGGACTGTATATGTATAAAATCATTATAAGAACTTGTCTCTCACACAGTCCTCAGTGCGTGTGAGTGCCACAAACTAGACATGACATTCCAGACTGGAATGATGCAAGGAAGAAATATATTGCACTTATGGAAATCATTCATTTTCTTTGTCTGGGGACCTCTTGAACATAAATAATATTTTCATTTATAAATTTCAAAGTGCTGTCCTAAGAATGGGTAAGAATCATTATCTTCATTTGACAGCTGGAGAAACAAAGAGCAGACTGTTTTAAGCAGCAGTCTAAGGTCACATGGAGTAAATGAAGTCAAACCTCATCTCCTGAGCCTGACTTTCCCTTGAGAGAGCACACCAGAGAGCACACCACTCACAACTTTATCAGCTGAAACTCTTCAGTGGGTATGCTAATAGCATTGGCAACCCTGAGCCTTCACAGATCATGTCTGAGTTTTCAAATGATCAGGAAATTTGGTTTAAATGCATAAGATTAAAACCTTCAAATAAAAAAACTTGTGTTTCTTATATTTGTCTTCTGTTATCTGAACCTTTGGAGTATGCTGAGGAAATAGTTTCCAGGTATTTCTACCACCAGAAGATCCAGATTTCTTTCCTTAAAAAAAGAGGTAGTGGTGAGGAGGGTGGGAGGGGGAAGGGCAATAGTAAGCAAACAGCTCTTAACACTGTAGATAAAATCTGGAGAGTTGTCAAAACAATGCAGAGATCATACCTATTTCTGGCACATGCTGAAGGCTGCTCTCTTTATTAAGTGATCTCCCCACCCTTTACTCTAACCTAAAGGGAGGTCCTGCTTTCAGATCCCAGTAATGACTCCAGAGAAGGATAAATGCCCATCACCACCTCAGTCTGGATCCTCCAGACCTTTCTGAAAGTGCAACAGATTGGGGTAGACTATGCCACAGGAGCTGTGGGTCTTTCTGAGTTGTTTTAACCCAAGAGCTGATGTGGCCAGAGCACAGCAACTCAGAGCAGGGCACATCCCAGCTTTCTTTTGCAATCAGAACCATTCTTCTCCCAGTACAAGACAATTCATCAAATGCAGATTGGTAATGTGGGACAAAGCTGCCACACAGAATGTTGGTCCAGCCTGAGCTCATTCCTCCTGCTGAAATTTGCTGGTGGGTTAACTCCATGCTGTGAAACGTTACATCAGATACTATTTATCTGCACCCTTCTTAATTCATGCCAGATGAAATTCACAACTCTGAAGCAGCGATGTTCAGTTTAGGGTTTTTTTTCCCTCTTAAGACCTGTCTTTTTCAAATGTCTCCAAATTAGACAATCGCTAGGGGCACTGATAGTTGTTTTCCTTTTAAGTCAGAGGCACTATTTACTTTTTCAATTCCTCAGTTGTTTTATCTCTTACTATGTTGAATCATTTTGAAAGCTATATCTTCCATTTAAAAGTCGTATCCCATTATCTAGGAAGGAATTTGAAAAGGTCGGTGTTAAAAGAAAACACAAGCTAAAACAACCCCAACACTCAAGCCTTCAACACTAACTAACCCATACGATATTGAAGGTTAATTAGACTTTAAGGAAATGCGCAGGCAATACATGTGGCACGCTACTGATAAAATGACATTGTTTATAATGAATTAAATTATTGTAGAACCTCAGTGAGACACTAATCATGGGCAAACCAATGGAAAAATTTTAATGTTTCTTCAGTCTGAAATCTTTTTTAGCTAATAAACAAAACAATGCAATGTACTCTCGTGTGTGGTCTTCAACAATGTCAGTTCAGTTTTACTCAGTCTTAATGTACTTGCATACATGCGGCACAAAATAACAGCTGTAGTATGTGACAGCCCTGGAGATACTGGGTGGTCTTTGAAGAGTGTGAATTAGCAGTATGTTGTGGGGTTTTTTATGGGGAGCACAAGATATCCCAATGGTTTCTCCATGTCTGGCAGCATTTAGGTATTGAAACAGACACGGTAAGTACTGGGTAATAGCACATATGGACATTTGAAAAACTGAAATCAAGTTAAACATGTTATCAGCTTTCATTCCTCTCTCAACGTCTTAAAATTGCATGCTGGTGCACACTTGCTGGAGCATGAAAATAAAGTATATGTTGTGACTGGATCTCATTTTTAGCAGAAAAGGTCTAAGTGTGTGCCCTGTATATAATATGGACATATAATGTGGTCTGCTAATAAATAAATCAATCTGATCTGAGAACCCAGTTCTTGTTTTTCAGATAACTTGTTGACAGACTCTGGTAAATGCAATTGCTCAGATTTCTTCATGCTGTAACCCTTGAAAATGTTACAAATGCTTTTACTACAGTAAGTCTGAAGACACAGCAGCGCACAGAATCCATGCTGCTAACACATGAACGGCCTTTACCATCTGCAGAGCCTTCAATCAACTCCATTATGTTCCTCTCAAAGACAGACGTGAAATGCAGTGGACATTTTCACTGTTTCATTAACTAAAATTTCACTATGTGATCTCTCAGGCAACCCTCACCTTCAGAGGAAAACACAGATCTCATCTATTTGACTTTGCTGTTTCTGAGAATTCAGAAATCCAGACAAATTAAAATCTTATATTTAAAAGAAGAAAGAAAGAAAGAATTTTCTCAGGGAAATAAAGAACAATTAGTTCTACAAACTTTGGTTTGATGGCACTTGGATACACTAAGACATATGCTTCTTGAGAACCTACTGGGGAGCAAAAGTCACAAATACTTGCAGATGTGTAATCACAACATGAATACAGTTCTGCAAAATGCTTAATCGAAAGGAGCAGGCAACATGGAGTCATCACGACCTTAATTGAAGCTCTTGAAGATAAGGCATTAAAATGTCTTAAACCAGATAATGTTGCCTCCCATTGCAGTTGATCATTAAACTTATTCCATCTGTTTGGGGTTGCAGCCCTGACTGACTCCCTCTGAATAGAAATTGATGCATGAAAGCACCATAGAGGAAGTTCTATCTGTACCATGATTAAAAAACACAGAGAGTTATCTGTTTGGGCTGTTTCACAAAATAAAAACACATATTCTTCCTTTTGCATACCTTCAAAACAGATCCCTCTTTTAACCTAAACCTTTAAAAGGGTGTCCTTGTCACTGCAAAACTGAAGAAAACACTGGAAGCTGGAGCACATCTTTTAACAGTTTCCAGGCAGTCTGTTTCAGCCCAGAGCAAAGAAGGGTCTGGTAAGCTGTCTTCCATCTTCTCAACTATTCTTATCTCTAGTTCTGTTTCTAAGGTCAGTAAAAAACATACAGAAGTGATTATGCAGGAACTAGCTCTGAGGGATTATGCTATTTGTCAAAGTAGTAACAGTGAATTCAATATGCGTAAATCTCATCTCCCTGTGCAGTAGAGCTGTGCTCTGGAATACCAGTGGGATACTGATAGGAGTCATTTCCTAGGCAGTTTACCTTTGGGGGAAGTTTGTGGTTGATATAATAAGAAACCCATTTTTTAAGAACCCACAAGTTGCAAGGGACAGTCCCATGGGCCCTTTCTGCCAACAAAAACAGCTGATTTACTTTGCATTTTTATAAGTGACCCGGGAAAAAAAATAAAATCTTTGCTAAGAAATTTGGCAGATGACAACAAAGACTGGGGGTGAAGAAAGCAGAGAGGTCATTGATGCAGGCCAAGCTATTAGTAAGCAAACAGCACATTTTCTAATCCACCCCAATACAAAGATGCAAAGCAGCTGTGACTGTAGTAGGTCATTATGGAATATGATTCTGTCCTGAAAAGCAAAGACAACCTGATCATGGAGAATACCCAATCCCTGAGGAGCTGTAGTGGACAAAAGACCAAGTCTTTAACACACAGGTGAGAGAACTTTGGGATATGGAGGTTGTCTCTTGGGATGTCCAAGGGCACTTAAGGACTGCCAGAATATGGGCTCCCAGTAAGGAACACCAGCCTTCCATGCTGTGGTGTCCCAGAGGCTGCCATGTGGATATGTGAGTCTGGTCAACAAGCCAAACAGCTTTAGCCCACCACATCACCTGCTAAGAATTTCAGGCACAGTCTACATGCAGCCATTTCATCCCACCCTGGTGTCTGTGGGCTAGAAGGATGTTTATAAGCTGTAAAACAGAGTAGGTGCAGAAAATTTGCCACGTGTAGTAAAAGGCTGACACTTCATCACTGGGAAAATGGAGGGTTGGATTTGATTAGCCTGTGAGAACAGAACTTCCTTCTGGGCTGTGTGGTTACAGAAGATGGAGGTGTAACACCACCCAGAAGGTGCAAGTTGAAACTGGGCAAGTTCAGACTAGACTTTAGAAGTGCTGATGTTTGACTACTAGAAGAACCTCCCAAAGGTTTTGCTGGGTTCCCTGGCCCTCGCAATGTTTAAATTTGAGATTAGATTCCTTTTAGAAGAGCATCAGATGTGCTAAGCACAGCAATATCTTTGGCTTCCTAGTCCACAATTGATGAAGCCTTCTCTGATTTTTCCTTTCTCTTCCTCCATTCCAGAAAACTTGATTTAGAGGGGGCACCCCTCTAGGAGCATCAGAGATGTTTTTGTTGACTTTCTTTCCAAGTGATTAATTTCAGAAGACAGTCATAGGCTATGCTAGGTGAGGTGACAAAGGAATTCAACTCCCATGAGATACTATATTGCTGGGCATAGTGAGGATTTTGGGCAGGCCTGACTGGAGAAATCAAGCCAGCTTTCTTCCTTCATACAAACCAGGATTTAATCTGGCACTTCCCACTTGAACAAATATATGTATTCTGCAAATATTTTTTAGATGACAGCAAGAGTGCAAACGTGCAGCTATCTACGAGCCCCTCTAGAATGGAAGTGTCATTTGGGGCTGGGGATCCAACAGAGGCTCATCTAATAAAATCAGCTGGGGATGTCAGCATATATAGGAATTTAGTTGTCCATATATGAGTATATGAGGCTATAAATAGGCTTTTGGAAAGCTGGGAAGCTTACACAGTTATTGCTTGTTATTTTAAAATGTTAGTGTGGGTTTCAAGCTCATGAAAGAAATGCAATTGCTGGTGAAGAGCTGTCTAGCCACACAAAGGAGGAGCAAGAAATTCAGGTTCTTCCATCCCTCAGCCTTACTATGGAGGAAAGACCAGCTCCTGGTAAGTTATGTTTTTTATGAACAATTTAGCCCTCAGGGCCCTCCGATGGTTTGAGCCAGCTTGGATGCCTCCTTTGTAATACAGATATATGTTGCCAGCCACTCATTTATTTTTTTTATTTTCCTTCTAATTCTTAAAAAAAAAAAAAAAGTGCTGTAGCACAGGGTTTGTCTGAGATTGTCTAATGCTCCCAGGGACATTTACAGGACCTTCCACCACACCTGTAGTTACTGTATCTCAAGGGAGATACTTTGGCAAAATACGTCTCTTCAAATGTGCCTCCATGCATTGAATGGTGAGATCATCACTTCAGAGCGGGTGGTTTCTAAAGACTTGGACTTGTGACTCCTAGCAGGTTCACTCACTGTTTGAGTGCCCCCTCCCAGCAGCGCACAACTAGAGCCCAAATGGTTTCAGCCTGGCTCTTTGCAGATTCTGTGTCTTACTGTGAAATGTTTGCACATTAATTTCAGCTAACAGGAAAAAACCAAGATGTTCAGGAAAATATGCTTTATTTTATCTTTTACTTTAACTTTTATCATTAGAAAAGGGCATATGTTGGTTTCTGGCCTGGATGAGTTAGATGAAGCTGATGAACATTAGCCCTGCATTAAAACACCGAAGTAAAATAAAAACACAAACAACTTCTTGTAAACATCTGATTTTAAAAAAACCTACACACCAGTGGTTAGAAGCTGACAGAAATTATTAGCAATAAGCTCGTTTGCATAGAAATAGGTTTATTGACATCTTTTCCAACCTAAACAATTCTATGATTCTATGCACTTACAGCAGCTGGCATGAGCCTGGCATGGTGTCAGCAAAACCCACCTCTGCACCTGGTCCTAGGAAAAATACCAGCAAGCCAGGGTGTATTCTCTTCTCAATACCTGCATAGCATACTCCTTTTGACCCCTGCAGGAGTTTTGTACATGTGCATGTGTGAAAACTATGGTCCAAAAAATGAAAACCAGTCAATTTTGCCTTTTCAGCTGGCAGACCTGTGAGCAAGGATGGGGCTGCCTTTAAAAGACTGGGGCAGAAGGGCTGTATTTTGCTACACCACTGAAAGCTAACAGAGGCTACCCAACAGGAAAAGAATAAATTAATCACAAGTCAAAGCCATATGAAGTTCCTAAGTAACATCAGATTTGTTAGAGAGTGTAGAGGTTTCTTTTGGGTTTTGTTTGTTTGGTTTTTTTTAAATCAACAAAAACTTGCCCTCTGCACGATGCACTGCCCATTCCTGGGTCTGCCCACACTCAGATTTCAAAGCACATTTGTGGCTTGTTGAGCCCTAGTGTTGTTTGGTTGCTTTTTTTGGTCGAGGACTTTTCCGTATGATTACACTCTAAAAGTGTGCCATAGATTACATGGCCCATAACTAGGTTACAAGGAGAGAACACAGGTCTGCATTTAGGAAAATATCTTTAATCCCAATAGGACCAGCTTCAATTATTCAGCCTCCAAACTTTTGCATTATCGACTTGGTTAAATGTAGAGACAATTCCTGCAAATGTCAGGGATGTTCACAGGGGGACAAAATTGCTCACAATTAAATTCAAAAGTGATGCAAAAGAACCTGAAACAGAACCTGAAAGTTTGCAGGATTGGGCTTCAGGTATGGAAAGCACAATGTTAAAAACTTGGTGTAACAAAAATCCAGTAATTTTTGCATTTATCCTAAAAGAGCAAATCATGTCAGATTTTGTCAACCCTTTAGTTAAAAGGGGATGAAAAATACTGACTATAAAGGAGATGAATTAAATAGCCTGCGAGGCTTTATAGGTAATGCAAAAATCACTATCGAAACAATGATCCCCTCACAGTTGAAAATATTGACCTTTGCCGAAGAAATTCACAAGTCCTGAACAGAGTGTTTGCTGCTTAGTCCAATTTCAAGTCAATTGAAGGAAACAAAATACAAAGAGAAAGGTCATATTGACTTAGTATAACAATCTTAATGAATATTGGCCCTCTGTTTTGCACTTCCAGTGGAAATATGAACTCAGTAGCTCATTCCCTTCCTCTCTGTGCTGATTCCAAAAACACCAGTTGAAGGAAAAAGCTTTTGCTCAGCTTGATCCCCAACAGCACCATGTCTCTGTTTAAACAGAGCCTAAAAAACAGCCTCCTTATTTTTAGAAAAACATTTACTAAAAGGAGCTGCTGTTGACAAGAAAAGTCACACATATTTGAATATTAAACACTTCTAGCACAGTAAGTATGAAGGGAAAAGTAAGTAATTCGAGAGTCACAATCAATAACGAAGAGACCGTGAAGGATTTCTGTACAGGGAATATTTCTCTGCCTACCAATAGCATTTGTTCTGTGCTAAACCTAAGTATTTTTTGGGACTTCTGTTGCTTATAGGTGTACCTGTCACAGACCAGCACTCAGCTGAGTAAGGCACTCACAGTACAAATGCAGAACAGAAAGACAAATCTAAGCCAAGAGCTCAGAGAGGGATGCAGAGAGACAGCTGAGGGAATAGAAGGAAACAGTGACATTATAATATTTGAGTCCTTATTTCAGATAAACAGTGACAGACACAATGTCAAAATTTTTCTGCATTTTTTAGAAGCTGCTGCTTCCTCTGCCACCCCCAACCCTGCCATCCCCCAAGCCTAAATGAAATAAATCAGTCTGTTAATAATGACTGAGCTTCACTGGCAGCCAAGGTCGGAAGTCTAGTGAAAGACAAATGGTTGAAGTTTACTAAGCAGTTACAAACCACCAAAAACAGGTCTTAAAATGCGAAGTGTCAGGCAAGCCCTTAATAACAGGTAATACTACCCACCCCACCCATAATTATGGTACTCGTCTCCCCACCCTCTGAATGTCATTCGTTTCCATCAATTGCAGGCTTTTCGGAGCACAGACAGTGCCTTGGCAATGTCTGCACACTGCCTTGCAAAAATGGGGTGATGTTTTTTATCTCAGCTTCTGAGAAGCTGCTGCAATAAATACATTAAATAATAACAGCACAAATAATAGCAATAATAACAAAACAGGAGTATCAGCTCTGTGCACATCCAGCTATGCCGATGGTATCATATCCCCTGTACTGTTTCAGGCAACCTTGAAAGACTGTGTAGATGTATTGAAAGGAATACATTTACAGAACATCACATAGCCCCCATTAGGAGATTTTTATGATCACATTACTATGTGCTTTGTCTTCAAACGGAGACTTCACTGGCTTTTCCACCCATAAGCAAGAAAAAATACTTGCCACACTCATTATCAGTCTCTTGGTTCAGATTTTCTCTCTGATGTACAGCTGCTTCATTTTGTTTCTCAGTTCCAACAAGATGTATTATTGTCACCTTTTCTGTAACAATTTCCTTATACTTCTGAAACTACGCAACAGTCAAGGATAGTACTATGAGCCTGAAACAGGTACATACTAAGAAATATTTTGAATGTGAAGCGATGGGTAAATATTTTTGTTTAGTCATTATTTTACACATTTACTATCATTTGGGTTAGATGGTTTTTTTAAATTTTAAAATTGTGTCAGATAATTTTATTATCTTACTCATGAGCCTTGTAATCTGTTTGCTCTGTTTAGGGGGATGTAATGAATGTGCAAATCACATGGAAACTTCTATACTTGCTGATTTGATACAGGGTGCTTTTTAAACATCTGATTCAATGTTCAAGAAATAATAAAAAAAATATGGCATGAATTTTCAAATAAATAGGGGTTTGTAAAGCAAATTAAGGAAGATTTTGAGAGACTTAGTGCCTCAGTGAACAAGCTCCTGTGTATTTGTAATAATATAACTCACAAATCAAGGTAAATTCAAGTGTGGTTTTTGATTTGTGAAAATATGCAAGAATATCCTTTTAACTATCTGATCAGCTCCATACCGAGCCCTCACAGTACCAAAAGGTCAGAATCCAAAAGGGTTAAGTATTGACTGACAAGAGGATAAAAGGGAAAGCAACAGAATGTAGGTGTATAAAGGTCTTGAGGGACATTCCTAAAAGTCAGTATCAGTTTTTACACTTCTTGCACAGGACCAGATATGAATTTCAAATAATGAATAGATTCAGATCATCTGTACTTTTCAAAAATGTGAAACTCATATTTATCTGTGCCCATGCCAAAAACTTCTCTTCTTTTTTATTGCTCAAGCCTCCATTATCTTGAAAATTCATGCCAAAAAATAATTATTTTTACTCTTTTTCACCCATTTTGGTGTGTTTAGAACATCGTAACCTCTCCTGTCTTTGACCATATAATTTGTACCGTCACTTACTGATGTATGCAACCCAAGAATTTACAAAACAACACAGGGGTAAAATTTGCTAGTCACTTGGTGTGACAATTTGTTAGAAAGAAATGGGTTTGAAAGCAAAAAATCCTCGGGTGCTGGCTATTTCCAGCACCACCAAAAAATGCTTTGGATCCTAAATGCAACAAGCAGATTAGTGAGTTACATAAATGGGGAATGTGCCCCTGCCCCTCAGTCCAGTGACAGCAGAGCCTTAAAAGGAACAATTGCCCTGTTAAAGGACCTTCCATGGTGGCAGTGGCAGGATGAGAGACTCCGAGGGTGAGGGGGTGACTACAAAAGGCCCTTGGTGATTTGTGTTCCACTTTCCTTTTCCTAGGGGAAGGACGTTTTGGTAAAAGAGGGTGTGCTGGCAACCTGATCCTCCCCAGAGTTACGGAGATCTTCAAAGGAGATGCGCCGGCAGCCGATGTCCCCCCTCCCCCTGTTGGGTTTTTCCCGTTCACACTGTGCATCTCTCCCACAACAGGCCTCCTGATCAGCTCTTTCTTCTTTCCACAGGACAAGCTCAGCCATATTCAAGTGTCTTAGTAGCACACACTACATCAAGAAGCCTCACCATGCTGTTTATGTGGCAGAATGGCTCCACTGTGCAGTGATATTAACCAGCTTCAAAAAAAAATTTTTTTTGAGAAATTGTGTGGCTTCTAAATGGGAGCAAGAACTTGATGGCTGAGAAAGGCAATGGCAAACAGAGCAAGACTGGGAAGACAAAGGAAGAAGCTTATGAGGAGGAAATAACTACTAACCCAGCCTTCAGACTTAGGGCTCCCCAGGAACCACAGAACCTTTGTCTCTGTCCCACAGGATTTCACATGCACCAGGGATAAATAAATCTGTTGGCAAAGTTGGCAGAGCCCTTTCCCCACTCCTGCTTTAGAGGTGCCCAGAACTAAAAGCTTAACCCAAAGACACTTTCCAAGCCATCCCTCTATACTAGAGGAAATCTGATGCAAAGAAACAGAGCCTGGCTTGTCCAGCCCTGTAGAAGGGTGAAAGAAGAGCTCAGAAATGGTAAAGCCACATCCCAGCTCAAAACCCTCCAGCCATACAGCACCTGTGGCCTGAGATGTGGCACAACCCCCTCTGGACTGGCGAGTGAGCTGGCTCAGCATGGGCTGCAGGGACCCCATGGCACACAGAGCAGTACCTCCACATGTTGTGTCCCCTCCAGCCCTGTGGTTGTTGCCTGACAAATTATAGCCAGTGGTGCTGCTGTAAATGGCAATATCTCTGGGCATGGCTTCGTTCAAATCATACTTCTCTGGCAATGCACAGGGAGAAAGGTGGGTGGAATACAAAAGGCAGAGCCAGCTCAGTAGCAAATATTGACACAAAACAATAACAAAACATTATTGTACAAACCCAAACAGTGAACAGGTGAATCTAGGTACGAGTATAGCCCAGGAAAGGACTTCAGACTCATGCATTCACGTTCACATTTCCAGTGCTAAAGAACACATTTGCAGAAATGGAACCTGCATAAGCACAGGTTGCAGAAACTTAGAGGAAGTAAATTAAAAAAAAAAAATCATTTATAATTATGCAGGAGGGCAGATATTACCAGATATAATAAAGCACTAATGCAACTGCTCAGTTTGGGGCTTGTTTATTTGTTAGATTTTAATGAGGATACTCCTGCTGGCATCCCTTAACTCTCAACAAATGCTCTCTTGATTGGGTGCTCAGCACCAGCAAGGATTAGGCTTACACTCAACATCCACAGTAAAGATTAATCTTGAGTCACATTAGCTCATGAACAAAAAATAATCTTTACTTTGTTACAGTCATATATACAGCAATACAGAGTTGACTGTCACACTACCTGCATTGTACAGGTTGTCCTACACTTAACTACCTGCATTTCTCCTCTTCATTGAGGAGGGAGGAGTGGTTTATGATGGAAAATAAACAGCTTGTTGTACCTTCTATCCCCCTCCATTCAATTCATCAGGTTGCTTGTGCTTTCTTAATGAAGCCAGCCATGATTTCGACTGTGTAGTGTTTTGTTGTGCAAAGTCGCTGTTCTCCAACACTTGCATTTCTGCTGGGTAGGCCTAGGTCAACCACAGTTTCTGAGTTTTCCTGCTGAATGCCAAGCAAGGCATTTTACTTGACAGACAGAAAATTTGCAAAAGCACCTGCTAGTGGGAGCAAGGGAGGGTATGGAGTACTCCACTAGCTGCCTAAATAACCTGGAAACCTGTCCCTCAGTCCTGCTTCAGACCTCCAGTTTTGATTTGTATTTTCCTGCCCTGTGTGATGTGATCCTGATAACCTCAGCCAGGCAGTGCTTGGGTACTGCCAGCAGCACAAAGCAGTTAGATGGATGCACAAGTTATGAAATACTGATCCAATTTCCCCACTGAAATGACTTAGCAGCAAAATACGGACATCCTTTGAGAACATGAATAGCACCCTGACTCTTAAAAGCAAAACACCAGGAATCTGAGAGAAAGAGCCTAAAGCACCACTCATTTGTGGCACCAGCTTTGCCTAGGAGAAAGGAGACACTGACTGGGCTGTGGAAATACCTGCAAGGAAGTTTGCGAAAGCGCATTTTCACCCTGTGCTTCATATGCAGAAATGCTATACTATTTACTTATTTGGATGATGACTGGGAGACACATTAGCATGAACTATTACGGAGATGAATGCTTCAATTTTAGGAATTCATATCCCAGTTGTTACTCTGAGAAAATTGCTATGGACATAGATGGAAGCTGAGCCCAACTAATAACTTAAAAATCAGATCTCTGGAGTAGACACGAAGAAGGTGCAAAAAGCAGCCTTAAAACCAGAACCATTTTCACTAGCGTGGTATATACATCTTCGCTTAACTGATTATACGTTTTCTTCATTGGGCAAAAGGGATTTGAGACATGCAAATTCTAGCTTAGGGATGAGTTGCATAACGTCACACTCGCTCATGAGTAATCCTATTGACCTCCCCAGGCCGCCTCATGTGAGCAGGCGCTCCTCATCACCGCTGCGGGGTTTCAGAGCATTTCTGCATCTGCACCACCCTGCCGGGCAGCTCCGCGCCTGACCTGCTCCGGCACCGGGGCTTCGGCAGGCTCCTCTGAGCCACAACGCCGCGCCGAAGCGCAGGGCAGAAGTGTCCCGTGAGAGGCATTAGTCTGATTAGTTCTCTTAGGATACGCACGATACTTTTTTTTCACGATCGTAGAAAGAACGTTTCAAGGTTACTCTGTGAGAATAATCAATCTTTTAAAACACACAAGTTCTCTAATTACATTTGCAAAGAAAACAGGGGGAAAAAGCGGCGCATGTGCTGTGGCAATGAAAAAAGCTAGTAAAGTCAGCGCAGCTGAGCCCCTAATTTTGTCTTTTCACCCAGTTTCAGACAATTAGATCTGTGAACAGTAAAAAAAAAAAAAAAAAGGTGGGGGGGAAGAAAGAAGCACGTGGTTAATTTTTATAACACAGAGCCCAAATGAAAAGAGATCACTTGGCTTCATCAAACTTCCCATCTTCGTAGTCTGAAGAATGCTGCAACACGCTACTGCTATATGCCTGTAAGGTAACTAGTAACTGGCTTCCATAAACACTACATTTACCAGAAAAAAACCCCCAAAAAACAGTAAAAATCCCTGCTTCGTTCACTGCTCATTATACAAGCCAAATTGCAAAGAGATTGTTTTTTTTCTCTGCAATGAAGTAAATGGAAGAGCCAACACACACAAATATGCATCTGTTACTAATGAGATGTTTACAGCCCCTGCCTTGCCAATTGCACGTATGTTAATACCTCACTGCGTCCTTACCTATAGAGCTCTGGTTAAGAGACAATAGGTGCAAATTAATGTCTAAACAGACATTATCTCTTCAAGCCTGGACATGACTTGAAGCCTTGTTAAATATTTTTAAATGCCGCAGCTTTCTACTAAGGTTTTAAAACCCTTTCTTCCACTCTTTGGTGATGGTAAAAATGTTCGGGGGACAGTACAAGATATTTATAATAACAGGACATTTTGCTCTGCACTTTGTTTTAGCATGTGGGGGGAATAATAATTGTATTCAGACTTGAAATGGCTTGGGTTACGCAGTTCAGAGCACAAGCACCTGCAGCAAATTAATTTGTTGTAGCACATTTATTATCTCATAGCTTCTATTTAGGCTGCAGCTGTTGCTATTATGTTAATAATGTTTTTTATCACCACTGTATACAACAGGTTATGGTAATAGAGAAATTTTGGGGCGTGGGGTGTTGGTTTGGGTTTTTTTAAATTTTATTTCTCAGAAAGAAAAAAGATGGGGAGAATATAACACATAAGCATTGACCAGGCATTTAGCCTTCTGTTTATTAGCTGATTTGAAAGAGAATGGGCAAGAGAAATTAGAAAAGAGTAACAATAGACAAAGATGGCGCGTGCAGAATTTGTGAAAGCAAAAAAGAAGAAGAGATGGAAAAAAAGAAAGAAAGAAAGAAAGACCGAACACCGCAGTGCTGGGGTGGTGAGTGTTCGGGTGGGGGCGGGGAAAATGCTGCAGTTTTCGTGAAATAATAAGGTGGAAAAAAAGGCATACAAAGAGTAGGTTTTTCATTGTCTGTAAAATATAAACACAGATGAATTCTGTCTTTGGTTTGTTCATGCTTTTCACTCTGCACAGCAGGGATGTTCTTAAGAAGTTGCCCTCTGCGAAATTTCACTAAATGGAAACCGTGGACCCTGCATGATGCGATTATAATCACACCAGCCATTCTTTTTACATAATTTTTTGTTTAAAATCCAGTAATGCTTCTTGTTTTTAAAACATATATCTATATCTATACACGCATCTAAAACAGTGCTGGTTTACGTCCCCCCAGCAAAGTGCAAGCTGAAGCTATAACTGGCTGTATCCCATCCGCAAATCTCCATGGACTCAAAAACAATATGAAAATTTTTAGCTGACAAGAACATGTCTGCTGCCTGCAGTCACTGCAATAGCTCACCATGTTGCCTACTAACCAAAAGATCAAAAATTATCGATTTCATGGCGCTGCGTGCTTGGGATAGAAAAGCTACTTTAAAATTTGCATTATTTAAGAAATGAATTAAGAGAAAAGACTCATGTTTTAGAGCACTTTGGAACATAAAAATGGCTTCATGTTTTAATCTTATCAATGATTTACTATAATTCTATTATTTTTAGCAGCTGGGGTCTGGAAATGATTTTTTTTTGCCGATGAATTTAGGATTTTGCCGCAGTATACATCTGCAGTCCCAGAATCCTCTGGTAAGATAATCCCTCCTGCGATGGGGAAACGCCTTTAACCTTTTCGTGAATGAAAAATATGCAACCATTTTGAAATAAAAAGGGGGAAAGAATGATGATTTCTAAGAGCTGGAATGAAATTTACTGTGAATTGAAAGAGCAAGGAAAGGAAAACATACTGTAATCGTGTTGTGGCGTTGGAGTTTCTAGCTGTTGTCTCCATCGCCCCTACCCTTTCTCCAACGGTGTCCGTAAATATGCCTGGAGTATGGTGTCACCCATAGCTCACGCGGGTGGGAAATCGAGAACCAAGGTGCTTGGAAATGCAGCCCTTCCTCGCCACAACTGCACAATTGCTACAACCACCACAACCTCCATGCTGCAGCCTTTAAGGAAAATTTTGATCACCGGTCACTGAAATTCATTTGACCAGTGGATTCGTAAGATGACCAGGCTGCGTTAGGGGAGCCAAGCCTCTAGAAAGCATGAGGTGTTTACAGCTGCTCAGGGCTTTCTGTTAGAAAGGGAGAGGGAATTTTTCTGCGGCGTAAGGAGATTCTGAAGCCCTAATCCATGCACAGTCTTGTTCAAATGAAACTACAACTCTGATAGTCTCATATTTTCAGACTGCACGGTAATTAAGAAAGAGTGGCCTGAACAGAAAAATTGTGTCTTAATGATTTACTATCTTATGTTTTAAGATTATATATTAGACCAAATTACTCGGAATAAGGAAATCTGGCCTAAAGCTATTGAAAGAAAAAGGCAAAATTATAGATCAGCTACCTTCTTAAAGACAGCTTCCTATATGAGTACAGCTATATATTTAGAGTATTGACAATTAAAGGGTTACAGCTCTCGGAAACCAGGGGTTTCATGTGGACAGAGCTTGATTAGGGAAGGAGGAGGTCAGTGTCACACCTCTGCAACTGGTACTGTTTTTTCCCGTGTTTTTGGACGTCTTTTCTGCCAGGGTGCCTCAACACAAGCATTGCAATTGTTTTAAATGAGGAGTGTGAGACCCATAACCATTAAGAGACAGGCACACAGAAATTTTAAAGGAAAACTTAAGTGCTGCCATAGATGCGATGATGACAACGTTTTGATCAGTATTGCGGATTTTTGCTCACATGATCATGCATTCAATTTTGAATATAAGACCATCTTGATATTTGTTTGGCTAGTAGTAATTAAAATATACATATTGGGAGATGCAATGCTTCATATTTAGTCTGTTCCATTGCTTAAATATGCCAGTAAGCAGATATTCATATTATGAGTAATACCTCAGCTACTAAATCAGCTGGAGACTTTAATCTTAGTTTCTGAAACATACCTGATAAATAAACTGTTGTAGGAATTCATGTGTACTGAATTAAAGAAGGAAGCAGCAAGGCATATTGCATTTCTCCAAAATGAACACGAAGGGAAAGAACAACTTTTTTTTAAAAAATCAAATTGATGGATTTTTTTTTTTAAAAATCAAATTGATGGACAATGACAATTCTATTTCTGATGCTTGCAGCAACATTTATATACTACTCCCATTTATGTCATTTGAACCAGTTAACGAGATTTTTTGATCATTATCTTCTATACTAATTTATTACTAATATGTAGGGTCTTTCTCTCCTTCAAAATCACCCAGATACACACACACACTTTTTTTTTTCCCCATAATTTTGGAGAAAAGTAAAATCTCACCATTATTTTTGTTTTGAATAATTCTATTTTTCTTTATCCATAAAGAACAATTTTTTTTTTCCCACTGCAACTGAGCCTGAATGGCATAGCTATTTACTTGAGCAGAGTAAAGACCTTAATGTGTATTAATGAAACGTAGGTCTCAAGTATAAGGCAGAAGTTACACTGATTAGTCCTGTGTCTCAAAGAGTGCTTAAATACCGCAAGCATCCCCCGCTTTTCCCCTTCGCTCCTGTATGAAAGTGAGACTATGTGACTTTTTAATACACTATAACCTCACTTTGCTGGAAGAAGACTTCTTCTTTGCAGTTAAGAGGATCAGAATGATGTATCTTTTTGCTGACAAGTGAATATATATTTAGTCAGTGTCTGAAAAAAAATTTCTGTAGTTGATTCTTGAATATGTTCCTAGAGCATGCACAGTTAGAAGCCAATTATGCATACATTTTTAAGATCCATATGGGAAATCAAAGATTAAGGCCCAGAGCCCTAGATATTTCTGTAATTGGTAATTTTGCTTTGTCCTCATATTAGTACCAGGGCTACTCATTTGTTACTGTGTTCTTTACAAACATAGTTAAACACCAGGATTTCAGAAGGAAAGGTGACCATAAGTTTACATTTAACTGTTTCTTATTTTTAATTAATGGGCTTCCTACTTTTTACCGTACTAAAAGTTGACTTTCCAAAAGCAGTGTGAAGGATGAAAAAAAAAAAAGTTAACAAAAAGATTTAAATAATTTTCTTTTAAAATTCAACCATGAAGCTCTCCTTTGCACTGAGGATTTCTTATTGCAAGGATACACAATGGACATGTTAGGAGACTGCTTGACTTTTTGAAAAAAAATATGTCTGCAGCATATTCTTCAGCAAACTGCCACCAAAACAAACCTATTAAAGTATAAAAGAGCTCAGAGGAAACTTTTGAAGCTGCATAGACACACTCAGTGCTTCTTGGGGAGGAAAGGAAAAAAAAGTAAAGAGGAAGAATAACCACACTGTTCATGAATTTACAGATGAAGCCCCGCATTGTAATATCCCACATAACATTTACTCTTCTTGTTTTGATAGTGGAACTCGACACACTGTATTTTAGAAAAAATAGGAATATAAAATGTATTTTAGAAACATTTTTATAATTGAGAGAACACCGACAAGTTAATCATAATTGCAATTTGGCTATTAAGATACTTGTTTTTCTGGAGTAGGGGTTTGGGGATTTTTTAAGGTACAATTTTAGGAAATGTTTAGCTACCTAATAGCTAAAAATTGCAAAGCTGATATAAACCAAATTTCTATAAGCAATGTGTCTAGATGTAAAAGTATCTTAACCACTTTGCAGTGAAACAAATAGAGATTAAAATTACAACAACCCATGCAGAAGTAAAGCATCCAAAAATCAACAAGAGTTAATCATTAGGTACTACAGGCCTTATGAAATTTATATATATATATAAGTTGTATGTTTTAAACCTGTTTTTAAAAGGTCTAGTTCCAGTTGTCCTCGTCAGGTCAAAAAGAAAAGCGCTCCATAGTTCAGGGGCCAGAAGCAAAGACATGGACTGTACCCCTCCTGCTCCTGCAAAATCCAGGCTCCAAAAGCCCCATCCCTGCAGACCTCAGGGGGTGGGATGGCACACAAAGAGGCTCTGAAAGGTATCTGGAACCATGCAATGCATCAAGGGCGTTTGACTGATTCTACTGTTGTTACCAAGTACCCAATGGAATTGCTTATAGTGAATTTGGCAATAATGCCCTATAGAAACAGCACTTTGAACTTATATAGTACCTTTGATCCAGGGATCTAAAAGGAGGGGTTTGTCAGTATTACTATTCCCACTTTACAGAGAGTGAAACCGAAGCAGAGCAGATTTTCTCAAGGTTGTAGAAGAAGGCAGCTGAGAAAGGAAGGTGGACAAAGAAATTAACTCTTCCCCCCACACCCTTTTCTCTTTTTTTATTGCTCAAGCCAATATTCAGGAATACTTTCTTTGGCTCGTCTTAAATTGGAATCAAATTTCTGGTGTCAAGAACAAGGTCCCTTCTGCTCATAGCTGCACCAAATAACTCCCCAGGAAGGTGATGAACACTCAGAGTAAACTGGCCTGATCTGGCAGAATTTTCTTTGCCAGCTTATGCCAACAGCTGCCCTCATTCTTATGCTTCTTTCGACCAGCATTGTCTAAATGGGCAACTGTCCTTAGAGAAACAGCATGACAAGGAAAGCTGCATTTCTCGATTCTCCAACTTCAGGGTTGTCCAGGTGGCATTTCTTCTCCTTACTGGAGGGCACCAGAGGTTGCCCACAGCAGAGGGAGGCTGGTGGGTGGATGACTGGTACACCTTGCAGTGGCAGGGTTAGTGGGGAGGAAAACAGGATTTCTTTTTTATCACCATTGCCTTTCTAATGTCGTATGAGTAGTGACAGCTAACCCACCCTTGGAACCCCTCTCCTGCACTTCCCCCACTGGGTTGTGGCCCCCTGTCACCCATTGCCAGTTCCGCCTTGTCTCTCGTATGCAGCAAGACATTACATTATCTTCCCAACAAACCCCCAGCCCAGGAGAGATACCCTGTTTTAAGAAGCTCCAAATTCAAAAGAAAGCAGCTTACGAGAAAATCAATCAGCACTATGAAAGAAGTTCCTTTACTCTAACACTACGTGTGACTGAATAAATCAACGGGAAAAAAACCCAAATCTTTAAGTGAAACTTCCTAAGTAGAAACTTAAGAGCCTGTTTAAAACAGGATCATCAGTGGAAAAAAAAACAGGCATAAAGGTAGCCCCTCTGTGAACTGCACATCTCCCTCCTGCAAGAACTGCAGAAACTGGAGGCTGGTGGGGGACAAGAGGCTGCAAGAAGCAAAATAAGAATTTAATCGTTCACATCAGCTCGTGCCAAAGCAAATTTATACTGCGGGGGGAACAGAATAATATCCATCTTTCGCTGGCAACGCATGTTTTCCATAGCCACGTCGGTATGTACGGTCCTTGTTTCATGTGGAGGGAGGCGTGAATGTATTTTTCCCTCCTGTTAAACACAGACTTGGCCAGCGCAAGACGGTGCACGCAAAAAGTCTGTAAAACATTCTGCTGTGCAAGCCCGAGCACGCCGAAGAGAGGCCGCCACGGACGTGCCTTCACACGCCGCGAAAAAACCTTGTGCAATTCGTATTTTCCTGCTTTTTACGACTCGCTAAAGAAGCGAGGGGCGGGCGGGGAGGAGGAGGTGTTGGAGGGTGGGGGGGAGCGGGAGGGAAGTTCGCTTCTCCCATTAAAAAAAAAAAAAAATTGCATAACGAGATACTTTCTTTGGCAACTGCTTCCTGACAAATATTTACAAGGGCAGAGCGGGAGCGCGTTTCCGCCGACGTGAGCGGGGCCCGCCGCCACCTTCCCGGGCTCCCCCGGCCTCCGGGATGAGCCCCAGCCCCATCTCAGCGCCAGGGCCGATTTTCCACAGCAGCCCGAGCGGCTCCGGACTTGCCGACGCGGGCGTTTGGGAAGACGGAGTTTCGCTACAGTTGGTGCCGTGCATTAAAATAAATAATAAAAAAATGAATTAAAAAAACAGGCAACGAAACTCCAAATTAAATGGGGAGGGGGAAGGGAGTAGGAGAGAGAGAATCACAACCCCCCACCCTCCCGCTTCCCTTCCCAAAGTCGGACCCCGGGCTGATCCTCTCAGTCGCATCCACTCCCTCGCCGTCTCTACACCCCTCAGGGCAGCAGCAACTTCGTTCCCAAGCCGAGAACTCGGATCCTTCTTCCCGACCTCCGGAATAAGGTGTCTCCGCCGTGCTCCCCCTGCCCCGGCCAACCCAGCCCAGCCCAGCCCTGCCCTGCCCTGCCCAACCCGGCCCGGCCTTCCCCCATCTCGGGCCGCTTCCCCGCTCCCTGTCTCCCTCCGCCCTGGGAGCCGGGCACTATTTCTCCTCCTCCCTCTGCCTGCCCTGAGCGCCGGGCGCCTATGGAATGCCGCGCGCGGGGCCCGGCCGCGGCGGCAGGATACACAGCCGGGCCCGGCGCTGCTATAAGAACCTCCTTGTGAGCGACGCCATTTTAAGCCTCTCGCTCGGTTCGGCGCTGGGAGCAGCGGCGGCGGCGGCGCTCGGGGGACACAAACACCGCCGCCCCGTACGGTCGCCACCCGGGAGACAGCGGCGGGGGCACCGCCGTGAGCGAGGACGAGGAGGCGGCGGGGGGACAAGGAAGGAAAGACGGACCGGACCGGGATCGTCCGGGCAGCAGCAACAGCAGCCGCCGCCGGAGCCCGGGGGGGACCCTGCGCTCTCCCTTCCAACGTTAGTGCCGCTTTCTCCGGCGGGAACTTGGGGAGAACCCGGGCCGGGCACCCCCGCGGCCGTGAGGGGGTCCAGGGTGTGCCCGGCGGGAAGGACGGGGCTGGGGGAGGGGGGGAGCGGGGGTGGGAGAGAGGTGGGGGGGCAGGAAAGGAAGAGCGAGAGAGAGAGAGGGCTCTTGTTTTTGGGAGGTCCGGACAGCTGCGTGGCTGCAGGAGCGGCAGCTGCAGCTCCCGAGGTGTCTCTTGGGAAGCTCGTCCTGGGGCGAGGGGGTGGCTGCTCTGCTCTGCGGGAGAAGGCGAGTCCCTGCTCCCGGCTCTGCTCTCCTTTGCAGCAGAGCCCGGAGTACTTTAATGACCTTTTTTTATTATTATTTTAAAGGTTTCCCCCCCATCTTTTTAGGGGAGTACTAAGTCGCCGGTGGGTTGCAGATCCCCTCTGGCGATAGAAAGGGGGAGAGAGCAGGGTACGGGTTTATTTGTACCGAATATAATTAATCACGGTCACTGCAGTCAGCGGGAGATAACTAATCTGTTGCCTTGTGGGGTTTCGGTCTTAGTGGCATTGCATATTTGCTGGAGAGGTTGTGCTGCTGCTTTTGGGTGTCATCGAAATGAAGCTTTCCCGGAGCAATCAAATTAAGTTTTTTTAGCACCCACCCTCCCTGGGTGTTGCAGGGAATGACTTGGGCTGCGGGCGGTGTTGGGGAAGCGCCCGCTGCTCCCCGTGGCCGGCCGGGGGGACGGCGGCGGCTCCAGCCTCCCGGAGTACCGCCTTCCCGAGGTGTGGGGATCAACTTGCGCTGACTCCCAAAACTATCTAGGGCACTTCTTTCTCTAGAGCAGGGTCTCCAGATGTGTTGTTTTGTTGTTTGTTTTTGACAAAGCTTAGATCATCTCTGTTGTGCACGATTAGCTGCTCCTAGAGGAGCAAGCTTGCTTAAATTTAGCAAAGCCTTGAATTTTTCTCTAGTTAAAACTCCATGTAGGACGTTGGGCAGTTTCTTTTTTGTATCTCTTTCCAAAAAACCTTTTCTGAGGGTTATCCTTTCTGGAAAGAAAGGACAGACTCTGTGGAAGTACCACGGGCAACTTACTTGTGACTTGAGAAATAGCAGTGTTGATCTTTGTAATCAGCTACTTCTTGATCTCTTTCTCATGGAGCAGCCATTGTTCTGACACTCTGTATATTCCAGACATCTGTGGTCCTCCCATCCCCCAAAGTATGCAAGTGGTGAATGGAGAGAGGCTGGGCTGGTATGCTGAGGTCGACGGACGGAAATCAAGGAGGGGTTTTAGTAAAACAGGATCTTTATGTGCCGAGACTACAGTAAAGGCGAAGAGGAGAAAACTAGCTGAGAAAGAGTGGCGGGGTTTTCTTGATCCTGAGTTCAGGCACGCCAGACAGCAACTTCCCAGTTACGATTTTGCTTCTGAATGACAAAAAGATCTACTGCAAGGCTCCAAAAAAAAAAGCTTAAGCAACAAAACTTACTGGTGTGCGTTGGCCCAAGTTAAAATGTGAATTTCAGTACCTTACAGTCCGGGAAGCTAATGTTGATCTTGCACTTTTGATAAAAAGGTGCTGACAGCTGCAGGTATGTGACTGCTGTGTGGTTTGTCTAATGGCTGGTACTGTTGCAAATGAGGCTGCTTAGGTATTCAGGCAAGAGTTTGAGGCTCTCTAAATTCAGCTGTTCAGTACAAAATCATACTGAGTGTCTCAGTGTTCTGGAGTTGTTCTAAAGAAGTGTCATATTTGCTCATGTCTTAGTTCAGATGTTTTCTGTTTGGGTATAAACTGATACCCAGGGGAATGTTCACTTTGGTCTGTATGGCTGATCATTTCACAAGGTCTAGGGGAGAAATAAGTAAAAACACCATGTTGGAAAGGACAGTGCCATGCATGAGAGCTTCTAGGAGCAAGGATTTAATACAAAGTAAAGTTTGATTGGCAAAATCAGTTCTTCAGATGCTGTGTTACAGTCTTATCAGCCCAAGTTTCCTTTTTCTTGCCTAAGCTATAAATAAACTGGGCTCTTTGCATGGTGTCTGCTCTGGACACCAGCAGCATTTTGCTCTGCCTGTGGTGTGTCAGTAACTGGTTTAATAAACCTTGGCTGTGAAATGTGGTTGCCCTTCAGACATAATGATTTTTTTCTGAAATGTGTGTCCATCTGTCATGACTCTACATCTGAATGAGCATCCTGAAATACTGTGTTCTGCAGAGTTAAACTTGAGGTTTTGGGGGTGTTGAGGCAGGAGGTGAGTACTGGTGGTGTTATTTTTGCAGTGTTTTCAGGGGCAGAAAGGGAAGTGGAAAGAATGGAGCAGGAAATCTGGCTGTTGGAGGCTTCTGTCTCAGAAACTGGAGTCTGAGTGTGCTGTGTGAAACTCCTGGGTAGGATGTTTCTGCAGAGTGTTGTCTAGTAGGCAGACTAGTGCAAATACAGCAGTAATCAAAATCACCTACGTTAATTCATGGTTAAACTGGTAATGCAGGGCTTGTGGTGATCTGTGCAGTTGCCTGCAGCAAAACTTGTTCTGTGGCTGTGGTAGCCTGCATACCATGGCAGGAAAATCGGGACTGACCTTACTTATCTTGAACATCATACTTCACAAAGCCTGATAAAACCTGTGAGAAACTGCAGGCAGCACTGAATTACTCCTGCCTCCTCAGAACGTGCACTTGCAAGCTCTGAGCCCAGTGCTGTGCTGGCTGCCTGGGTGGGAACCTGGAAATGGCAAACTCCTGGGCAGTAAGTGTTGTGTGTGACTCTGCTTGTGCCTTTAGTTAAAATGATTTTCCTGGGAGGGCAATATTTCTGATTTTCCAGTTACGCACCTATTGAATTGGCTTGCCAACATAAGGCAGCCTGACAGTAGTGAACTTCTAATGTCCATTTCTGGCACTTGATTCTAAGGTAAAACTTGCTGTAGTCTGTGGTCAGGCTTTAGCCCAGGAGGGTAATGTGTTAAACTGTGCTGCCTCTCATGAGAAGAAGGGAGCCAGAAAAGTTGTTTCAGTTTTTGGGGTTTTGTGCTTTTCTTTTTTCACTGACAGGTAACTTGAAGTTCAAGGGACAGAACTAATGGAAGTCTGGTTCTGGCATTTCTTGTCTGTGTGGAACACAAAGCAGATGAGGTGAGCAGGTGAGACATACCTGTAGCTCAGGCTGACCTCATGAGTCTGTTTAACTCTGATGTTTAATCAAATTGATCCTGTGCTTTCCTTGCCTGGGGAAGTGTGGGTGCAAATGTTACTTTACAGCAGAACTTACTGTTCGTGTTCCAAGTTGACTTTAGTGTACATTGGCTGGATTGCTATTGCAGAAGTGAAGTGCTTGCTCTGTTACTTAATACTGAATTAACTCTGGAGCCTTGTTTGAGGACTGATGTAGAAGGGTGAAAGAGTTAATGTGGTATTCTGTGTTGCTGCATTTGAAAAAACCAGTATGAGCTAGCTGGATTTTGCTGGAGTTGGCAAATGCACCGTGTGCGCTGTACGTGTATTTGCTGGAAGCAGCATTTCTGGGCTGACTTACTGCACTAAATAGACTTGTATAAATTTGAGAAGTTTGCCAACTCTGCAGCAACTGTAGCAAGTAGTTCTGTATTGTCCTGGCAACAATTCAGGTGCCCTCCAGTGGCCAGAAATCTTAACATCCTAAAGGTGCTACTAAATGCAGCTGCCTTGTTAGTTTGTCTTAATTAAGAGTGAGTTGAAGAAACATCTTTTAGTATCAGGCTTCATTAGCATGCTTGTTGTTTAAACAGCCTTTTTTGGAGTGTTGGTGTGCCTTACTGTAAATAGTTATTCTGACAGACAAGCCAAGACAGCCACTTTCAGATTCATAAGTATTTTGTCAGTGTAATTATGACTAATCACTCTTGTTTCTTACACCGTGGAGGTTAATGTTTAATCCATCTGGGTTCAGGGCTGACTCTGGGGTTGCAGACTAAGAAGAAGCTGGATTATGGGTCGATGCTTCCTCGTTTGGAGGAGAGATGGTTGCTGAGTTGTTCCTGTGTTGGTGTGGAAATGAGTGTTTGAAGTTATGCAAAAGGGGCCAGAAAGGTATTTCTGTCACAGTGTCTGTTGTTGGTGATGCCCATGACTGTGTTAGATGACTGCAGAACCATTGTCTTTTTGATACACAGAACTGTGTGGGCAGGGAAACATGAGGCCTGGCAGTGGTTTTGTTCTGTGAGTGTTAAATGAAATGTGGTATAATATTTGTCTGAATTATCATAGGTTGTCTCTAAATGGTCACAATGGCAACTTTTTTTTGTATGTGACTAGGTAAGATTAAAGAATGAATTTTGATCCTGTCTACTGCCAGCTCTCTACTACAGTCATCTTACTCAGTGATAAGTACAGGCACATGGACCAAAAGCTGTAAATCTCTGCGTGTTTATTACATGAGTCCTGCTGCAGACTAACCTTGGATAGAAACACTGTCTCTTCCCTAACTGAGATGGGAGTATGCATAATGCAGATGTCTGAGTCCTGCACATGAAAGACAGCAGCTCTCTAAGCTGTGATAATAAAACTGCTCTCAATGTTTTGACCAGCCACGAGGATACTCAGCCTTGGTGAGTGCTGCACAAAGCCCTACTGGGAAATGTGTGCCAGTGACCCAAAGATCCCAAATCCATTGCTGAACAGAAGTGACTTAGTAACTGTTCTGAAGTTACTGGTCTGTGGTGCTGGTGCTTAGTTAGTCAAAATAATTAAGACATGAGAGTAGTTGGGTTGATAATCTTGTTATGACTTAATGCCAGTTCATAAACTTGAAATTGTCACACCAGTCCTCTAACACTGAGCTACAAACTGCTGCCAGGGGATTGATATGTACATTATGTGAGGAAGTTCATTACTTTTGCTCTCAAGTTGGATATGTAACACCACAGTTGTATTTGAAGCAGTTTTCACATCATAACATTTAAGATTATCATCAGCTCCCAACTTGGACAGTCAGGAGGGTACTTTGGTGCTTGAGGTCTGTTTTGCCAACTAATAAAGTGAAAGTTTTTGCTGGTACTGTGGTATACTGGCTGATGAAAAACTCTCTTAAATCATTACTTTTGAACATGACCTGATGATTTGTCAGCTTGAACACAGCTGCTGCTTATAGCTCTTAGAAACAACCAGAAGTTTCTAGAAAGAACAAGTAAATACTTGGGACAGAGAGTGTTTTGTTTGCAGATCCTGTTAGAAGCTGCTGGTATAGTTGCCCATGATTTTGAATATAAAGGATTGGGTTGACAGACCCCTTGTAACTCCTGAATGTTCTCTAGGTAAAAGGCAAAATAAGTGCTGTGGAACCAGACACTTAATTTCTGAAGTTACAAGATCCACTGCTGTGACTTTTCAGCTCCTGCAGTATGAGTGTGTGACTGTGTAAAAAGTGCTTTCTTTATGTTGCATAGGATGCCCAGCCATGTGCCTCTGGCTAGCATCAAGCAAAATTATGTAGGGGAGTCCTGCTAAGAAATGAGGTGGTAGGTAACTGCTACCAAGTCCATTTATACATACCTGTGTCCCCCATCAGTCTGTAATTCTGCCAGAGTTTCTCTGGGATGTCTGTCCTAAAGAGTGAAGTACTGTGCATCTCCTTTCTTCCAAAAGGAGAAGCTTTGTATGATATTGCCAGCTTCTTGTTTGGGGAGGCTTCCTAGCACGTTCTACAGTTTCTAGAATGGTAGTGCAGATTGGTGCCAGGATGAACTTTTATTTCTTTTGTAATAACTTTCCTGATGTGCTTGTTCTGAATTCTCTTCCAGGTTCTCATCGTGTTGTACATTAGTTATCTGAGGTATTTGTTGGCTGACAGTGTTTCAGACCACTGTTAGCTCCTCTTGCTTTATTGGGAGTTTGAATGGGTTGTTTTTAAAAGGGTGCTTAACCCTTAGCACCTGTGAAGACCCTGATGAATGGCACAAGCCGTCAGTGCCTTCGTGCTGTTGGTTGCTCAGAGAGCAGCACGGGCAGGGCTGCAGCTGGACAAGGTCCATCTGCCAGTGAGATCTCTGCCCTCCAGTTCTGAAACCTTTTGTTACCTGAACTGTCAGCCCGTGCAGAGTTGATCTTCAGTGAGTGACTGAAACTCCCCGCGTTCTGGGAGGGTTTCTGTGCTTTAGGTGAGCAAAATGAAATGTGGCTCTTGCTACACTTCTGTTATAGTCTCAAGTGCATTTGAAACTTAGGAGTTGTTGAACATTGCAGGCTGGGTAGGAGGTGTGATTCTTTACTAGCCTGCTGCCCCTTTTAGGAGGGAGGGAGGGGTAAAACAGGTGAGTGTCCTGTCATGTCAGAACACTCTGTAGTGGTCCTAAGGTGAAGTGGGGCAGACTGGAACTTTACAGCTGTTGTGAAGTTCTTGTGACCCCTTTCTCTCCTCTTCACATTTGTTTAAGACTGTATTGAGGCCTTGAGTATTTTGGAACTTGTAAAACCTAAGTCTTTTCTTCACTAGACTTTTTTTTAGGAATATGTTCTCTTTTTAAATACAGTTAACCCAGTGTTAAAGTCTACTCAAGGCTACCAGACTGCCTGCATTTCCTGTTCCATCAAGGAGTTGTAATCAACTTGGAAAAGCCTAGCAAGAAAGAAGGATTTACATGTTGCTTGCTTTAGCCAATGGGCATGTGAATAGAAACTGTTCAATACTCTTGGTCTTAGATTGCTGACGTAACTGAAAATAGAGAGGCAACACGTTATTCTGTGTGTGGCATCAAGTGAACTCTTACTAAAAAAAAGCCCTTACCAAAAGCCTGTGTGGGGAGGTTTTCTGCCTTTGGTACAGAAAGCAATTTTTAGATGATTTCTAAGGCTGAGAAGCCAGAACAATTGATGTAACAGCAATCTGGGATGGCTGGAGGAAAAAGGAAATAATAAATTGGAAATGAAGCAGCGAAGAAGAGTGGCTGAAATAGAGGTGACTTGCAGTGAGTGTTGGCAGACCTGCACCCCTCTCCCACTTTAAATCTGTGGATTATCTGAGCTAGTTTGTTGCCTCTTCCAGCATGTCTTAATGTTGAAGGCTTGGAAATTGGAACCTTTTAATGGTTGAGGTCAGTAAAGCAGATATTCATGTTTCTCAGTTTCCTGAAGTTTGTTAGGAAAAACAAACTTTAGCCTTTCAGTCTTAATAAGAGATTTTAAAGACCATTTTAACAATATTGCATATTCTGAGCTCAGAGTCAAATTTATTTCAGAGTCAAATTTATTATGACCTGATTAGCTAAATGTAAGATAGAATGTATTGCTGTTTGCAAGGCGTTTTCTGACTTTCTGCAGGCATCAGTAGAATTTGTTGTCTGAAGTATTCCTGCCTGGATAAATTTGAGCTGGATGGGTTACACAGGATACAGAGTTTATCACTGGAGAGAGGAGAAATACTTCACCAAGCAAGAATAGTGTGGTGATTGGAGGGAAGGATGCAAACCAACAGATGTTGCTAGGAGAAACAACCAGAGCAATTTTGCCACAAGGTAAAGTTTATAAATGAGTTTGTTCAGTTGCAGTCCAGGATCAGTGAGATGGATTTCAGTGTGGGCACATGGCTGTGGCATTCAGGTCAAGATTGCTGGTAGCTCTTAATTTTCAGTGGAACTTCTGAAATAGTTCAAGTTGCTACATCTTGGCACAACACTTAAATACAGTAATGCTGCTTCATCTCTTGCCATGGCACTTCTTCTGAAGTAGTAGTAAAGGCTGTAGATGAAGGTTTCTACCATGTAGAAAAAAAAAGTAGAAAAGCTTTAAAGCTGTGAAAGCCTACAGTTTCCCTTTTAGAGGAAAAAGACTGCATGGTTTGACTTGTTTCCTTTTGATATTACATACTGTCTAAGTTTTTTTCACTAGGTTAAGGTGTCTTGTCATAAGCCACCTGAAGATGTTTATACATTAGTATTAAAAATCACCCTGGTAAAAGCAGAAGGAAGCCTGATGTTAATATAAAATACATTAAGTCTTCTACTCTGTTTCCTAGTACTGATAATAAGGTAAACCTTTGTTTTTCTGTCTCTAAAAATATCCAAGTGGTGCACTGCTTTGTTTAATGTGATAATTTACAGACCATAACTATTACTCAGGAGCCACTTTGCAGTGAGTTTCATGGTGGCTTTTGTCCATTCAAGTCCTTACAGCAGTGGTCTGCAGAAGTCAATAATGGTGGGTGGCTAATTTCCCAATGGTCAGACCTTCTAATACTGATGTATAACCAACTTCAAAATAATCCACACTCACTGCATGTGGCTGTTTCTTTTAGAGGGGACAGGGTGACTGAGGACTGCAAATGCTGCTAGTCAAGACAGAACATGGGAATGCTCTTCAGTATTTGTTTACTTACTGCATATGGAAATGTATTTCAGGAAAACTCTTGTTTGTAATCCTCTGTGGTATCTTTGTACAAGAAAAATAAATTTTTAAAAAATGCAGTCTTCAGAGTGAAATTCAAGCATGTTCTGTACCTATTTTCAAATAAAGTATTTTCTGTTCACTTTTTACAAAAAATTGTAAACCCCAGCTATCATTCCTACCACAAGCTTCTAGCATTCCTTAAAGCACAGAACACCAAAACTGTCCTTCCAGGACTTCTTACCAATCTCACAGAAGCATCTGGTACATGAAGGACCTCCAGAATTACCTACAAAGGTACTTTTACCAGAGCTCAATAAAGCCAGGTAAAAATTGTCAGTTTTCTTTAGGACCTGCAGGTGGATATGGGAGGAGAAAACTTTATCCACATTTGGATAAGGACTAATTAGAAATTGACAGCAGTTTGAATTATATCTTCATAAGACTAAGATGAGTAGAAGTAGGTCTGCCTGTTGCAAGAGTCTTTGTGTCTGAGCTTAGGTTATACCAAAACGTTCTTAGAGACAGTTCAGCCACTCCTGCATAAAATGCCTTTATGTGAAAGTGAAAGCTTTTTTCCTGATGTTTCTTCTGTCAGTATTGTCTTACTGGGATGATTCCTCCTCCCCCACATTTTGTTTTCTAGAAAACAGGCTATCAACTTCCAGAGGAAGATTAAAAAGGGTTGGTTTTTTGTGATTTGTTTTTTAATTCCTTAATTGCATGTATTTTTCAAATGCCCAACTTGAAAACTGAGGTTAATTAGGAAGCTTCTGCTACATTAAGAACTGACCTATAAGGACTTGGGTCATAGAAATGAGTGCCTGTGCTGTTGCTAGCTGTGGAACTGCTGTTGCCTGTATATTTTGGCTATGGATTTTTGTAAAGCAGGTACACAGGTAATATCACTGGCAAGCAGCTAAGACCAGTTATAAAATCAGACCCAAAGGATGCTTTCAGCAACACCGTGGGAATGGTTGCAATGACTTCAGAGCACTTGAAGAAAAACTGTTTTTCACTACTACACATTTTTAACTGCTGTGACTGTCAGAAGATGATCTGCTTGTTCTGTGTAAGCAAATGTATCATTCAGAACTGGTGGGAGGTTTAAAATGCAGGTGCTTGGCCTGTCCCAGATGAGACAAAGAGCAGGGTACCATGGTCAGGAGGGCTCTTTGTGTGCAGCAGTTCATGGTGTTTGGATGGATCAGTCTGGATTTCTCGTGCAAGTTTTAGTAAAATACTTCTCTCAAACAAAGGATTTATGGCATACTTGCAGACTTGCTTTATAAAAGTGGCAGGGGTGGGGAAGGAACTACACAGCTCACTCAGCTGTAATTTGAGTCAATCTTGAAGAAGAGAATTGTTCAGGTTTCAGAACTGCTGTGGGCTTGTTGACTTTCTTGGCATATGTCTAACTATTCTCCAGAATCAGAAATTAATATCTAATAAAAACACATGATCAGAAATAATACCTAATACTTCTTTCATTCCTTTTACAAATCAAGAAAATTTAATTGTCTTCTGTAGTAATTTGAAATTCTTAGCTCATGCCTTCTAAGCTTACAGATACCATGCAATACAGCCTAGTGCAAGGTCTTCAATTGCTCTTCATATGAATTGTTTCATATCTAGTCTAAAAATCTCCAGCCTTCATTTAGACCCAAAGCTGCTGCTGCTTGCTAAGCAAGTGGGTAGTCTCATGGGGCAGGAGGAGCTTTTTGAGAAGAGTCCAGTCCCAAAGCTGCCAGCAAACATTCATGTGAACTGTGTAACGTGCTTTTTATCAGAATTCGAATTTCTGAGTGCCTGCTAGCCTTCAGAAATTGCAGGCTTGCAGAAGCTTGCAGCTATGCTGAAGTTTGTTTGTGAAATATACTGAGCCCTTGTCTCTTCCTGATGGTTGAGATACGTTTGGCTGACCTTGTACTGGTCCAGTTTGTCAAGAAAATGAGCAGCACAAATGTTTGGACCTGGCCTGGTGGTGTCTTTGTAAGTGTGTTGGTTCACCTTGAGAGTGACATACAGGAACACAAAGTCAGCAGCTTGCCTGGACTCAGTTTACCCCTTTATAAAATTAGAAAAGAATGTGAAGGAAAAGATGAGATGATTTCTGTTTAAGTTCAGAAAACCTAAAACCAAACCCTGGCTACTTTTGTTTGGCAGTTAGTTTGAACTTGCATGATTAAACCCAATTCTCCATCTAAATAGTAATTTTTAAAAAGCTACCAGGGATTGCTGGGGGGCTGCAGGTGTATGAAATGTAGATCAGGATGTTGGAACTTGCAGGTGCAGCATTCCAAAGACTGAATGTCTTACTGGTCGTGTATTTCTGAACACTTAGTATTCTTCATTGCTATTTTGTAGGTATTCATCAGTGTTGTTTTGGATCAGTGCTGCTGTTCAGTGGCTACTCTGATCTGTTGGATTTTACCTAATGGTAGAGCTACTCTTCTGATCTCTTCAGGCTGCTGAAATGAAAACAGCAATTTCAGAGTGCAGGTGCTATAAGCCAGTTGCTTTCATTGATGCAGAATTCAACAGTGGAGAAAATTATAAATATTCTTCCCAAGCCCGTTACTGCATATGGAAATGTCAGGTGGTAGTAAATGTCTCAAACCAGAGTCACTGCTCTTAACTTAGGTGTAGATGAACCACACAACTTCACAACCAGTTTGGTGATCCTTTTTTTGGTATAGTCCTGATGGGAAGAGATGGGAAAGTTTATGGTAGAAATAAATCTTTTTTGTGCTAAGCATATTGAAAATTTCACATAGCAGCTAGAACATGCCAAATTTTTTATTGGAAGTGTCACATCTAACTTAAGAGTGAGGACTGCAGGGAGCAAAGATGCAAATTTGACTGTTACTGCTACTCCCTTCTTTCTGTTTGAAAGGTGTTAATGGAACCCAGAGTAATGCAGAAGACCTGCAAAGACCTATCAAGCTTTTGTATAAGCACTTCCTCAATTTAGCTACTCACTAGACTTTTTTAATCAATGGTAAACTGACAGTGTGACTTAAGGTTTTCTTTCCCCTTGCCATTAATACTCTCAGACTCCTAACAGCATGTTGGAAGGATCCATGGGTAAGGGACTGGAAAAGGTGTCTGTGTTTTCAGCACACACTCCATGCCCATTGTCAGGAGCAGACTCTGAGTTGGCCAGTCTCTCCCAGGCTGTGGAGAAGGACCAGTTTAGAGTTTCCAGCTGCACAGCAGGATGCTCATTGTATGTTGTGTAATGTCTTATATCAGCTTAATGCTGTTTATCTGCTGCAGTTGCAGATCTACTGTCCATTTTAAAAGAGCCAGGGAAGGGTTGCTGCCAAAAGTTGTGGGAGTGCAGAGTCAGGACAAACAGCACTGGCAGTTGTACA
Source organism: Argya squamiceps (assembly GCA_037834095.1). NCBI lineage: Eukaryota > Metazoa > Chordata > Aves > Passeriformes > Leiothrichidae > Argya > Argya squamiceps. Next base: position 45,317,086 of record JBBMKD010000102.1, on the reverse strand, counting down.
GCCAAACAACAAGATTGCTCAGGAGCTGCTGGAGTATCTTGCAGCTGGCTCAGAGTCAGTGAAATACAAGTTTGTCCTACCTATCCAGTGAGACTTTTAGAAGTGCAGGCCTGCCCTCTGTTTAATTATGATTTTCAAAAAGGTGCTCCTGAAGGAAACTCTTAAACTGGAAATCAGTTTTTACAGAAATCCAGCGTCAGGTGGACTTTGTTCTCCTGGCGCAGCACTGCAGACCTGTCCTTGCAGGGTTACTTCATGGTGCAGGATGGGCACAGCTCTAACACCTCACAGCACAGTGAAAGCTGATTCTGCAAGAGATGGTTTTGCTCCCTGCACAAGCTACCACTACAAATGTTTCTGCTCGGCTGGTTCCCAGAATAGGTTGTCACCAGCTCATTGTCTGTGCTGGAAACAGTGTGGGACTTGGGGGAAGGGAACCAGGTGAAACAAAAGTGACCTGTTGTGGAGCTGTAGCCTCGAATCTCTCTCAGGGTTAGTGAAGAGACAGGTACAGATTTATGGTACAGATACTTCCAAACTGCTTGGTGATACTGAATGGAGGTGCATACTGAAAATTTAGGTAAGGCATTTGATCATATTTGAGCTTCTTTGCCCCCAGCTATCTTGGCTTTCTGTACAAAAAATAAAAGTTTGGTGAGTTTGGAGTTTGGTGACTCAATGTGTGTGCAACTGAAGGACAGCTTTTTTCTTTTTTTAATAAGGCTGGTTCAATTTTTAGTTTTAACTTCAAGGAAGATCGGTTTTTTTAAGGAAGAAACCTTTATTCTTATGGCACAGGAAGGGAAAAAAGGAGGAGGTGCAGTTATAACCCTTCAGGTAGTCTTTGTGCAGCTTGCCTTACGTGGTCATTTCAGCTTTCCCCATGAGAATTCATGTTGTAGCCCTGTATCAGACAGTTTTTCTAGTATCTTCTAAGTAGTTCATCTTTGAAGGAAATGAGGAAGTCTGACATTTAGCCATTGTCTTTGTGGCATTTCCAAACTCCGGAATTTAATGTCTGGACTTCATCTTATGCAAAGATAGAGGAGTAAAAAATAGCTCTGTCATGGTCAGTCTTCAATTCTTGCTCTCTTGCAGCTCTAAGAGAATACCTTACACATAACCTGACAGAAGAAGTCTGGGTGATACATGGTGTTCTTTTGCATGTCTGTCCATGGGGGTTTGCTAATTAGCATTTCAGTATACTCACTGTAGTAATGAAATGGCAAGATGTGCCAAGTCGTAGTTTGCAATTCCAGTGTTCTAATGTGAAATCCTGTCTTACTAGCTCTGATTAGTGTTTAATAAGTTCTAACCTTGCTCTTTTTTAGGATCTCTGAAAGGGTGCAAGAAAGAGTTCTGGGAGCATAACAAGGAACATGGCAACTCAAGGTACATAATGCATTACAATTTCTGTTACTAGAATTTAGAAGACTCCTTATCCCTCTCTTTAACTTTTCAAAGTCATTTAGATTGAATAACATCTGCTCTATTACAGTAATTAGTACCTTACACTGGAAATCAGACCTTCAGACAAGTTTGTTGTAAGGTCAGGACAGCCACAATAGCTTTGTTCCTGCCTGTTCCTCAGGTTTACATGGCTGCAGTGGTTCAATGAAGCCTCGGTTTAAAGTTGCTGCTCACTTGCAGTGCTGGGTTGAGGAAGTTGTTTATAACAGCTTATTTTAATTTAAAATTTCCATCATCTCTTGTAGGATTAATAGATGCTGGAGTAATTGAACTAAACTTAATTGTTCACCAATGATTTCTTACAGCTGACTTGATGGAGCTGGATATGGCAATGGAGCCAGACAGGAAAGCAGCAGTCAGTCATTGGCAGCAGCAATCATATCTGGACTCTGGTATCCATTCTGGTGCCACAACAACTGCTCCCTCCTTGAGTGGCAAGGGAAATCCTGAAGAAGAAGATGTGGACACAACACAAGTGCTGTACGAGTGGGAGCAGGGATTCTCCCAGTCCTTCACCCAGGAGCAAGTTGCAGGTAAGGCCTTTTCTATTACACTGGTTTGCTTGGACCTGCAGTTTAACCATAGAGAAACCTAACTACTCAATTGCTGCCTCTGTGGATGATGAGTTTTTTATTCCTGGTTTGAGGTTATTATGACTTGTCTTGTTTTCAGATATTGATGGCCAGTATGCAATGACTAGAGCTCAGAGGGTGCGTGCAGCTATGTTCCCTGAAACCCTGGATGAAGGAATGCAAATCCCATCCACACAGTTTGATGCAGCTCATCCAACTAATGTGCAACGCCTGGCTGAGCCATCCCAGATGTTAAAACACGCTGTTGTCAATTTGATAAACTACCAAGACGATGCTGAACTTGCAACTCGTGCAATCCCAGAACTGACCAAACTGTTGAATGATGAGGACCAGGTAAATATTTTCTTTGCCTGGGTAAAGCTTGCTTTTGGAGCACCTTCAGTGACCTTAAAACTTAAAAGCTTTATTCAATCATTTGTGCTAGGTGGTGGTGAACAAGGCTGCAGTTATGGTTCATCAGCTGTCCAAGAAGGAAGCGTCTCGCCACGCCATCATGAGATCCCCTCAGATGGTGTCGGCCATCGTCCGTACCATGCAGAACACAAACGACGTGGAGACAGCCCGCTGCACTGCAGGGACACTACACAACCTCTCACATCACCGTGAAGGGCTCTTGGCAATCTTCAAATCAGGAGGCATCCCTGCTTTGGTTAAAATGCTGGGGTATGTGCACTGCTGAGGCACTACTTGTGTTTTGCAGTTGGGTCTGCTGGGAGCAGGTATTCATGAGGATTTTCCCTTCCTTAGGTCCCCAGTGGACTCTGTGCTGTTCTATGCCATTACAACTCTTCACAATCTCCTGTTACACCAGGAAGGAGCCAAGATGGCTGTCCGTCTCGCTGGTGGGCTGCAGAAAATGGTGGCCTTGCTCAACAAGACCAATGTCAAATTCTTGGCCATCACAACAGACTGCCTTCAGATTTTAGCATATGGCAATCAAGAAAGTAAGGTAGGTGCTTCTGGTGCTGAAGTAGTTAAAATGAGCAAGCTTGTGATGAATAACCTGACAGTTCTTGTGTACTGACCTCTTGACTGAATCTTCAGCCACTGGCTTTTGCCAGTCAGTCCTGACCTTGAAAGAGGGGCGGGATACAGGAATTCTCTTGCAGAAATGCTGCTGTGCTTATAGTGAGACTGCAAAACTTACAGTCCACATAAGCAGATGGAATTCCCAGATGGGGATGCTTTTTTAGGGAACTGTAACCGTGAGGGGTGTAAGCCAGCAAGGTTTACTACCTGCTGACATGTGTAGGAAGTGACAGACAAATATTTTTTTTGCTGTCTTTCAGCTGATTATTCTGGCAAGTGGCGGGCCCCAGGCTTTAGTAAACATAATGAGGACCTATACGTATGAGAAACTATTGTGGACCACAAGTAGGGTGCTGAAGGTGTTGTCAGTCTGCTCCAGCAACAAACCTGCTATTGTTGAGGCTGGTAAGTACATTGTACTCAATGCTAACTTAAAAATCTACATAGTGCTTTTGATATCAGTTCATTCCACCAAGAACAGGAACTGCCAGAATCAAAAAATGAGCAATGATCCTTAAGTCCATAACCAGGTTTGGAGGTCTTTAGTATACAGAAGTATAAAAGGGTGGCTGTTTTTAGTAACTCCACTGTGTGTTAACTGGGTGGTGTTAGTGGCTGAATGTTGTCAGGATGCATCCCTGAGAATATACACCCATTTAAAAGGCCCAGTGTCACACAGGGAATTTCAGTGGGTTGTTATTTTCCTATGTGAAGAAGGGCTATGGCCCAGCCATATTGTAATATTAACGACAAAAAGGATCCAAAAGCTTGTAAGATTTTTGCACTTAGATGTCAAGGAAGAGAAGGTGAGCATCAGAGTATGGTGTCAAATCTGAGTAACGGTGTCAAATCTGTACCATATTCCAGGTGGGATGCAGGCTTTGGGGCTCCACCTCACAGATCCAAGCCAGCGTCTTGTCCAGAACTGTCTCTGGACTTTGAGAAATCTGTCAGATGCTGCAACAAAGCAGGTAAAGGGCTTGTCTGAGGGATCAAGAGTGAAAGTCAGTGTAGTGGAAAAGAAGACTTAACTTTTTTTTCCCTCTTTTTCTGCAGGAGGGCATGGAAGGCCTTCTAGGAACTCTGGTTCAGCTTTTAGGATCCGATGATATTAATGTTGTGACTTGTGCCGCTGGCATCCTTTCTAACCTCACCTGCAACAATTACAAGAACAAGATGATGGTGTGCCAGGTTGGTGGCATCGAGGCTCTGGTGCGCACAGTTCTCCGGGCTGGAGACAGGGAGGACATCACGGAACCTGCCATTTGTGCGCTCCGTCACCTCACCAGCAGACACCAAGAGGCAGAGATGGCTCAAAATGCAGTTCGTCTCCATTACGGACTCCCAGTGGTGGTAAAGCTGTTGCACCCACCCTCACACTGGCCTTTGATCAAGGTAAATAATGGTGAAAAGCCACCAGAGCTGAAACTGAGAACTGTTGCTTTTTGAAATGTAACTTTAAAAGTGAAAAACACTTGGTTTCCAAGGTTTTGGGGATATAATTTGTCTGATGGAGAAGTTGCGTTACTTGAGCAACTTAGTGTTTTTTCTTAGAGATTTAAACATTTGAGATGAACTGATGAAAAAAAGAAGTCTCTAACAGCAAGCACACCCCTCCTGCTCTTTTATTTCCCACCTGTTCCTTACCTGCAGGCTACTGTTGGCTTGATCCGCAACCTGGCTCTGTGTCCTGCAAACCACGCCCCGCTGCGTGAACAAGGTGCTATCCCAAGGCTAGTGCAGTTGCTGGTTAGAGCACACCAGGATACCCAGCGACGCACTTCCATGGGCGGGACACAACAGCAGTTCGTGGTGAGTGCCCTCCCCTGATGCTGCAGCTCCTTGTGTGTCAGTGCACCTCAGCCCTTTAGTGCTTGGGCTGAAGTACTGTTGTCTTACTTGCTCTAGTTCACATTATTCACTGTGTGCTGACAACTGTCTTAGAAGACCTGAGATATTTCTTAAATCATAATGCCAAAACCTTGGTTTTTATTTTAATAACCTCTTAAGCATTAAATTCTGAATGTTAGAGGTCACGTAAATTCTGGTACTGCCTGTTCTGGCAAGGCAAGTAATTGTCTACCAAAAAACTGGAAGTCCCTCCTCCTTCTCAGAAGAATGGGCTTAAGAATGCTGTCACAGCTTATTGCATATTTGCCAAGGGTGCTTAGAGGTGTAAAAGCACTGAGAAGTTGTGCAGACTCCGTACTTGTTAGCTCTTTGGGTTCCAGGTCAGTGTGACAAGATCAGTCTCAATTTGATTTTCGTCCTGTTAAACACATGAACGAAGTGGGGTTTGCTTGGCACAGCAAATGGAAGCAGCATCTACTAGTACAGGAGTGTAGGTAGTTCGTGCAGAGGCAGGAAGGGACCTCTTTTGTTACTGGTAACTGCTGTTTCCAGCTTAGTGACTGCCAAGCTGATCCAGGTTGTAAAAAAGAGGTGGTGTTATCAGTGGGGAAGTTCATAATAAAAGCCTGAGGTGTTCACTGGGATGCTTCATACACTGAATTTAGGTGGGTAAACTGGGTTGACCCATAGCAGCGATGTTCAGTTTGAAGGCAGCACTTAGGGGATGCGGGTTAAGTGCAGGGGATGAGTTGGGGTGATTAGTTGAAACTGCTTTTTGACAGTCATTTAAGAAGAGAGCATACCGTATCTCAAATTCAAAAATGCCTTTTCTCTACCTAACTAGGAGGGAGTGCGTATGGAAGAAATTGTCGAGGGCTGCACTGGAGCCCTGCACATTCTTGCACGTGATGTTCATAATCGAATCGTAATCAGGGGTCTAAATACCATTCCACTATTTGTGCAGGTAAGTAAGAGCTCAAGACAGCACTATAGTACATCTTAGGAAAAGAAGTAAAATAGCTCTTGCACTTTCTGTGTAAAACTGCTAAGTCAGAGTGTGCTGAAGAGCTCGTTTCAAGTGGAAGAGCTAAAGAACCCTCGTGTTTTGGTTGCAGTTGTTGTACTCTCCCATCGAGAATATCCAGAGAGTAGCTGCTGGTGTGCTTTGTGAACTGGCTCAAGACAAGGAGGCAGCTGAAGCAATCGAAGCTGAAGGTGCAACTGCTCCTTTAACAGAACTGCTTCATTCTAGGAATGAGGGTGTTGGTAAGTGAACTTAAGGCTGGTTTTATACTTGTGTTAGAAGGGTTGATAGAAGTCTTGACCTCTACTGAAATCACTCTTCCTTTTGGCAGCAACCTACGCAGCTGCAGTGCTGTTCAGAATGTCAGAGGACAAACCACAGGACTACAAGAAGCGACTTTCGGTTGAGTTGACGAGCTCCCTGTTCCGGACCGAGCCAATGGCCTGGAACGAGGTGAGCTCTGTGATCTGTGTTAACAATTCCCTGGGGACAGCTCATTTCTGTGTTCTTCCTCCTTCCACCAGTGAAGTGTAGATGCCATCAGTGATACAGGCCTAGCTTTACACAGCCGTGTGGTGGCTTTACCTCCTTTACTCTCTCTCTCTGTGTTCAGGTGCAGCTGCTTTTTCCCTGGCAGACAAAGTGTGTAATGCTCATTATGCTTGCTAGTGTGCAAAGCTGTATACAAGAACTTTGTACTTTTCTGTGTTGCTTGTCAAAACCTAATGAACTCTGGATGTAAAAATAGAAACATGAGTGATATGAGGGAAGCGTAAATATAAAACATATCCTGTGAGACTTCCATCGGGCCAACAATGCAGGATTAGTAATCTTGGCCTGGGAATGCAACTTGTTCTGAGAACTGAGATTTCAGATGTGAATATGTTTGCAGGCTCATTTTTATCACACATGGCTTTTTTTCATTTTTAATGGACTACACAGTAAATTGAGACTGAAGTCAGTCTGTCTGCATGGGGTATGGGGAATGCTTCAGTCGTTCTTTGTCTTCCCACAAATCCTTAAGATTCGGGAGCCTAGCTTGTCTTGTCTTGTATGGATTTACTATATAAGGGGCAGTATCCTTTAATTTATACTATTTCAGTGCTTACTTTTCTGTTTTCCTAAAATCTGTGTTTACCACAAGAATGCGTGTGGGGGAAAGGTAAAATGGAATATCTCTTTGAGATTGAAGTTAGGCAATTGCTCTGCAGGCAGACAATTACTTCTGTACTTGAACAAATGGGAGAGGTTCCTTCAGAACTCTTAAGAACTCTGCTGCTGGCTTGGGACTATCTGACTTGCAGGATCTGGACAGGTGTACCAGAGGAGTGTTCTTAGGTCTACCCCGTATTTTTCACTCCCAGCCAGAACCCTCCTTCCAGTGATGTGTGGATTCCTAAATCTGGCCATTACATGCTGGATGCAGATACTTGGCTAAAAAGGCATTTCATGTTGACAGCAGTGCTGCAGTGCTCACTGCAGAGGAGTTGTTCAGAGGGATTTGGGGCAAGCTTCACAACTTTTTAAACTCAGAATTACAGGTGCTGGCTGAAAGACCCGATGCTAAAACTGTTTTATAATTCTTTGTGTACACATAGACAGCGGATCTCGGCCTGGATATTGGTGCCCAGGGAGAGCCTCTTGGATACCGCCCAGACGGTACGTGTCCTCCGTTCCCCTTGACTAAACTTCCCATTGGATGAAGTCAAGTCATAGATTTTAAAGGAGAACTGCAAATGAGTGAAGAGTGAATTTACTCTTCAGCAAGGTATTGCAAACTGACAGGCGGATGGGGAGCTGCCAGTTCAAATAACCAGTTTCTGCAACACCCCTGGCAGCGCTGAAATGGGCGCCAGATGAATGTGCAAAATCAGTGTCTCGTCTGAGTCCTGTGGGAACACCTCCTGCTGAGCTGTTGTTTCCAGAAATCTTTTCCATTCCTTACAAATGGACTTGACAATTCCAATAGTGCAGTTTTTCTTTAAAACAACAAAGCTGGTATTGAATGCTTTAGTCTGTGTCTATAGATTTGAACGCAAGCCTATCCCTAAGGATTCTGAACTATTTTTGACTAGTCTTTCAGAAGCAAGTCCACAGTCTTGGAGCCTGGTTTTGCTGCAGTATTGTTGAGTTTTAGTACTGTTGATTGTGCAGACTAATGGCTTGGCTGGAATCTGCTCGTGCTTCTGACTGCAGTGTGCTTTATCTGCAGAATCCTACTGGAAGGCTTTTCCGAACAAAGGAATAGCCGTTACGGGCAGGCACCAGATTGTGTTGAACTTGGCTGAACTAGAAAACAATTAGATGGCTACACGATCTCCTCACACACTGATACTTGCAGCTTCTGATGCATCTAACATCTGTTAACATTATGCTTTTTTTCCCTCTGCCACCTTTAACTTTCTTAGATCCTAGCTACCGTTCTTTCCACTCTGGCGGATACGGTCAGGATGCCTTGGGTATGGACCCTATGATGGAACATGAAATGGGTGGCCACCACCCTGGTGCTGACTACCCAGTTGATGGTCTGCCAGATCTTGGCCATGCCCAGGACCTTATGGATGGGCTGCCTCCAGGTGACAGTAATCAGTTGGCCTGGTTCGATACTGACCTGTAAATCATCCTTTAGGTAAGAAGCTCCAACCTTGAATTTAAAAACAAAACAAAAAGAGAAAAACAGCTGACTGGACTGAGGACTTGGTTGGCAGGGAGGGATTGGCTCAATTGGGTCCCAGTGTGCCAGAATAAAGAATAAATGCTCTGGAAACACACAGTGAGCACACTCCAAACTGACTTCTGCCGTGAAGTGTGGAAGTAATTAACTGTAATGTCTTGTGCACCGGCTTCATGCAGTCTTTATGTGTTACAACAGCCCTTTACAACTCGGGAGCCCTGACACCTTTGTTTTTTCTCTTTGCAGCTGTATCATCTGAGTGAACTTGCATTGATTGGCCTGTAGAGTTGCTGAGAGGGCTCGAGGGGTGGGCTAGTATCTCAGAAAGTGCCTGACACACTAACCAAGCTGAGTTTCCTATGGGAACAATTGAAGTAAACTTTTTGTTCTGGTCCTTTTTGGTCGAGGAGTAATAATACAAATGGATTTTGGGAGTGATTCAAGAAACGAAGAATGCACAAGAATGAATTGCAAGATGGAATTTATCAAACCCTAGCCTTGCTTGTTAAAAATTTATTATTTTTTTTAAATCTCTGTAATGGTACTGACCTTGCTTGCTTTGGAAGTAGCCTTTCTTTTTGCAGTAGTTGTTGTTAGTTTTTTTTTAAGTCTCTCGTAGTATTAAGTTATAGTGAATATGCTACAGCAGTTTCTAATTTTTAAGGATTGAGTAAAGGTGTAGAACACTAATTCATAATCGCTCTAACTGTATTCTGAATAAAGTGTAACATTGTGTAGCCTTTTTGTATAAAAAACTAGACAAATAGAAATGGTCCAATTAGTTTCCTTTTTAATATGCTTAAAATAAGCAGGTGGATCTATTTCATGTTTTTGATCAAAAACTTTATCTGGGATATGTCTGGGTAGGGGCCAGTAAGAACTGTTTATTTGGAACCTTGTATTGGACAGTTTACCAGTTGCCTTTTATCCCAAAGTTATTGTAGCCTGCTGTGATACAGATGCTTCATGAGAAAAATGCAGTTATAAAATGGTTCAAAATTAAAGTAAACTTTTAATTCATTCTGTGTCAAATTATTTCAGATCACAAAGTATATTTGTGTGTTAAGAAATAGTCCTGGACTTGCACAATCACTTCAGTGGAGAGAGCCAAGAATAATTTACCTCTTTGATCCCACTCTGGCATAGTTACCCTCCATAGCCAGGGGATTTCCTGCTGCACCAGTCTGCCCCTGCTTTGCTTTCCTCAGCATGGGGCAGGTCCAGCCAGATGTGAGGCAACTCCACTTTGTGCCAGGCCTGTCAGCCCCACGTCTCTCTGGCCTTCACAAAGGACAAGCAGCCTCACCTCCGTTCCCCTCAGAGGGGCCCCAGCACTAAGAGTCAGTGAAAACCCTTTGCCCACAAGCTCTCAGCTGGTTCAGAGCCCTTTCCAGGTGTCCTCAGTGTTCAGCTGCTGTGTGAGACGAGGCCTGTGTGTAACTGGCTTCCCTTGAGGCAGCGCCTGTGTGCCTGCACGGGGACACTGGATCTGAGACTGCCGCCTCAGCCACAGCCTGCACACGTGCACCGTGCAGCTGTCACCAGCCACTCCCACTGCAGCCAGCAGGAGATCAGAGCAGGCTCCTTGCTCAGGATGCTGGGCGCTGAAGGGAGCCACACCAGCCTGCTTCCCCTGCTGCTGCAGAGGGAGAGGGCTCACACAAGGAATTCAGCTTTGTTCCTCTCAGCCACACTTGACTCGACTTTTACTGTAGAACACCACACCAAGTAATAGCCAGCACTTAACTCTTCCCTGTTTATAGTAACTCCAGCTGTTCAGCTGTGAAAGACAGTGGTATTTGAAGTAATGTAAGAAAACAATTCCTGTAAGACACACAAGGTGAAATCAGTTTACCTGGGGCTGTTTGCTTGCATCCACATACTCAGGGTAGCGGGGCTTTGAGAGCAGGGGTGTAGCAGCAGCTCTCACAGGCACCTGCACTTGGTGGGTGCACTGACAGACAGACAGACACTCATCAACCACAGCATACATGGAGAAGAATTTAACTCTTCATACACTCGGGCATCTGCAAGCTCTAGAGGACCTTTTCTAGGGCCTCAGCTTTTCCTGGGGATTTGACAAACTGCCAGGGTCATCATCACACCTGTTCTCAAAGAACTGCAGCCAGGAGCGTTGGCAGTGAGCACAACACCCCACCCGTGTAGCTTAAGCTGTGCAGTGCTAGGCAAAGGAGGGGCACACCAAAGGCTGCTGAGTAGAAACCTGGGTAACATCTATCATCCTCACATGCCACACAAACAGCCTCTCTGTGATCACAGTGGTTGGTTCTGGTTGCTTGAGGTGAACAATATTGTCTGTCTTGATAAAAAAGTATTTTCTGGTGCCAGTCACAAGCATGAGGTGACCCCTTAAGATGAACAGCCAAGGCAGTCAGTCACCTGGTCCAAAAGATAAACTAGCATTTCTAACAGCAGGCTTGAAATAGTGAAACACTTTATATTGGAAAGTAACTCTACTATTTATTTCACTTACACTTTCAAACTATCAAATACTTGAGCTGCATCATGTAATGTCAGCAAGGCAAAGTAGTAACCAAGAATTCATCCTTACAGGGGTTTAAAAAGCAAACCACCACCCCCTCCCTGAACCAGCTTCCCTCCCTTCCTGAGCCAGCCCAAATTCTGCATAGCTCAGCTTGCTAAATGAGTTACATCTGCTCAGCTCATCTGAAGGTGTTCCTGCAGGACTGAGGTGCTGAGCAGGGTGCACAACCTGCACGTTTCAGAAGGCTGGTCAGAAACTCTTCACTTGGGAGTCTTGATATTTTCACGTCCCACCGTTCTCAGAATTTCAAATGCCAAGGAAGCAACAGCAGTGTCAGTGTGAGAGCTAGGAATTAAAAACAGTAACATTTATTAGACATCCTCAGGAGAAAAAAAAATGTTTTCTTCTAATTCCACATTTGCCTTTATCTATGCTGGAAAATTCCAAGTAGCCATTAACTGCACTCTACCGGCCTTGCTGTTATGCAGTAACATGTAACCAGTGATTCTGCCTTGCAGCAAATCTTGAGTAGAAATTAATTTCAGCTCAAACCCCCAGTAACTGCTACCTCACTCAACCTCCTCTGTAAAAACAAGCAGATAGAATTTACCGTGAACCCCATGACTCCTGACACACACTTCCAGCTTGACAGAAGGATGCATTTTCACACACACACACACACACAGCCCTCTGCCTGCAGTGCTGCTCTGCCCAGGCAGGCACTTCCACTCCAGGTGCTGCCCAACTCCTGCAAGGAGGAGTGACTGCCCTTCCAACCTCAGCGCTGCACTAGGGCCCTTTCCTTCCTCACCTAAGGTTTTATTATATGTATTTTGCCTTTTTTTTTCTTCTGGAAACGCCTTTTTTTTCTAGCATTGGAACAAAGGCTCTAAGACATTACTCCTAGTCCACAGAATCAAGTCTTTTTAGTTTTTTTATGGACTTCCATCCCTCATCTATGGCTTAGAAAGGACATCAGCAGATCAATCTGCAACTTCCTTGATTGCTGCTAATGACAATATCTACCAGTACTCTGGTAGATACATTTTGGGAATATGCAGCTAACCAGAAAATCCAAATGATCAATTCACTCTACATAAGCCAATGTCTTAATAAGCAGCTGTTTAAATCAGAAAATTCAGTTATCTGAAACAAATCCATCTTAGCAACTGCCTTCACTGAAAAATAAATGTCCATGATCCCACATTTTAAAGCATGGATTTGATTCCAGGTGGTTAGTAAGCAAAATGGGTTGGTCATGTCATTCTTAAAACTGTCTGTTCCAAATAGCTCATAACCAAGAGAGAATCTGGTAATCCATGGCTGCTACATGGTGGCAGAGGAGCACTGAAAGCAGCTTTCAACCCAACCAGTGCCCTTCTCTTGGCACGTGACTGCTTGGCTGGAATCCCCCTTCTGACACACAGGAAGAGGGAGAGATTAGAAACCTGTCTGTAAGAAATGACCAAAGCAAAAACATTCCTCAAGCAGCTCAAACCAGTGGTAAAATGTGGGTTGAAGGGCCTGGGAGTTTAGACTACCCTGAGGATGGCTTAGATCCAGGATCTTGGCCATAGCTGCCTTTAAAACATTTCCAGTTCTACAGGAGATATGGAGAGGCTCCTTAACCAGGTTCAAAACACAGGTGAGGAGACCAAGTTTATCAGGTCACAAGGAATATTTTGGGAAAAATGCCACATAAGGAAATCTGAGGAGAAGGCAGAATATCTGCAACATCTATAAATAAATGTCCATTCAGCTAAGTCTGATAAAGCTTCCTAACTCCAGGCTTCCTCTGCCTGCCTGTTGCCAATTTATGCATGTCTGAGTCCATTACAGCCCCAAGAACCAGGCTGAATCCCTCTCCGTCTCCTCTGGAGGCAAATGGATAGGGACATGTGTTCCCTAAAGAAGGGGAGGAGGGGAAATTAAATCCATGAGTTCTCAGGGGCTCCTCGTTGCTGTTACAGTGCAGGAGCTCGGCACAGCACAGGAACCTGGCTCACCTTAATGTATCAGAACAGTCCTCAATGGCATCAGCTGGAATTTGATCTACTGAGCGAGTGCTGTTTATTTGGGCTCTGTAGCATGTGTTTTTCTGCATACAGAAATGTACAGATTGTAATAGACTACTGAGGAAGCCAGAAAAGGAGAACTCAAAGACAATGACTCGGCTGTCTGGTGCATCTAATGCTGAAATGCTACAAACAGAGTGAAAGTTGTTTCTAACAGAGGAAAACCCTGTCTTCTCCCACTCTCATTTTCAGTGGTGGTGCCTGTGTCTCCCTTGGGGAGAGCTGACATTTTATTTTAGTGAGATAATTTAATGTGTCACACAAAACCCTGTGAGTCAGCAGCTGAGTGTGTGAGAGGGATGCTGACTGCTCTCAACAGGTTTGGTTAGTCCTCGGTGTGCATCACCTTGCACTTGCCACATCCCAACATTTCCTCACCATGTCTGCCCACACCCCTCCTTCCTTCCAACACGTGGTACTCTGCTGTAATGCTGAGGATCCAGTTTTCCCAAAAGCCTCCATTTGGGAGGACAAAGAGCACTGTAAAGATTATCTTAGTGTTTCAAAAACTGACGTCAGAACTACAATTTCTCTAGGAATTTTAGTTCAACCAGAAGTGAAATGAAGCCCAACAGCCCACAGCAGAAGCATAAAATTTGTTTTGAGAGGCAGAGAACAGCCATTCATTCATTCATATGTCCAAGGGGGATTAGATAAGGGAAAGTCTATTGGAGAGGAGCTGAGCTTTGGCCAGTTTGTTGGGACTAGCACCTCTGTTTGTACAGAGAAGGCCATGGCATTCCCGTAGTCTCGTGCCTCCTGCAGAAGCCACAGGTATTCTTAAACAAAAGCAGTTCTGTTCTTCAGGCGAACATTTGAAAGGAATCAGCTTGAAAGTGCATCAACCACAGCTACCTTAACATGGTGCACAAATGTTGCATTGTGCATGCAGCCCACTCTGCCAAGAACCTCTGACAGAAGGACCAAGGTTTGGAATAAAATAATAAATAAATAAATAAAAAATCCACAGAATTGACACACATAGAGCCAGAGTGTGCAGCAGCTGGGGATCAAAGCATGCCGCAGGCTCTGACAGAGGACTTTGGAGGAGAGCAGTGCAGGGAGGGGGGCCAGGGACAGAAACCTGAGAAGCTCTCACTGCACAGAATTACAGAAGACAATTGCTCTCAGCCCTGGAAATTCCTGAAAGCCTGAGGGAACTCACCTGGCAGTTTGGGTTAGGCTCTCTAGAGCCTGGATAAGAGCATCGCCATCATTCTTCAGGCTCTCTGAGTGCTTCTTGTTTGAAGTTATCTGGAACAAAAAGAAAGAATCTTTACCAAAGGCTTAGCAAAAGATTCTTCTCTGTCATTTTTGTGGGATAAGAGAGAAGGAAACAAGTTACAGCATTTATTACAATTAAATGGAATGTGACATTGAAGAGACGCATGAGAAAGTCCCTTTTACTGAATTTTAGGCAGAAACCATCTAAAATGTCTTGCCTTAGTTAACAATATTCACCCACGTTCTGAGTCCCTGTATGTGTGCAAATTCAGATATCACTGTCTGCCTATCCTGATTTCATCCTTAGTATCAATGCAAATACAAGCCCCATTTAGTCAGAATCCCAGGGATATCTTGGGGAAACAGTTATTTTCATTTCTCACTTCAGGGGAGAAGTAACCAAGCTTCTACCTTCATGTCTGAGGACATGTGGGGTTTCTCTGAGAGAAACCAGGTTAAAATCACTGCAAAACTGGTAACTGCATATGGAAATTTTTCTTGGCCCTCATCAGTCATTACTCATCCTGTGTTACTTGCACAGGACTGTCACCTGCAGAGCAGGGTGCTGAGTGACCAAAGCTATTTGCTCTTTTGTGTCAAATGAATCCTGATTATAGCTGATTTTGCTGCTGGTGTGGTTTATTAGACGAATCTGCAATGACCAGTTTATTGTTTCTCCAGCCTTAAGTAGTACAACTACCCAGCTCCAGACAGCCACACATTTCCTGATGGTTAAGCAGGTGAACAGGAAGGTCATGGGGAACACGACATGAAGCCTCATGCACTGTAGCTTGAACAGACTCTGAATACTTGGCAGCTTGCTGAAAACTTCTTGAATCTCAAAAAAATTACTAAAAAACCTGGTTTGCATGTCAGCTCCTGCTTGCAAAGGTAAATAAATCTTGGCTGAAAAGAAAGGAAAAGGGGAGGACCAGACCAGCTGATTATTTTGATACCAGAGGAGTTAATGCTTGAAATGATGACTTCTAATCCCAAAATCTGGCAAGGACTTGTAAGCTTTAGCGTGCTGTGGCTGGCCCTATTTACCATTGATCAAGCATCTGGGCAACACGCCTTCACATCTCCCTCTTAAATCACTATAGAAGCTGTATTTACAGCTGCCATCCCACCATAATTTATCAGCAGTGATTCTGCAACAAGTGTCACTACATGTATAATCGTAACATCCTGTAGTTTAGCACTTACAGGGAACAGGGACCTGCCTGAAGTAAACCAAAACACATCCTGTGTGTTGGAAAAAACCCAGTGACACCATTACCTAAGCACAAATCATTGGTAAATCCTGATTACAGATGGTTAAACCTTTTTACTCTGTTGATGTTTATATCTGATTCTCTCAGTTTATATTTCAGAAATCCGTCTTCTTTATTTGATACCTGCTAGACACAGAAAATGTTTTGTAATCTGGGTTCCGAATGTGAGAACACCACCACATATAATAGGAGCAATACAGGGAGAAAAGTACTTTCACCACAAGACATTGCTTTCTGTTCCTAAAGAGTGGTCATGCCTCTGCCAGCCATTTCCCTGCAACTCCTGCAGCTCACCAGCCACTGCCACATTCCTTGCACTTTCCACATTTGTGCCCCTTGTTTATCTTGCACACTTTAAAAAGCCAAGAGGTCACAGGGAAGGAAGGTCACTAGGACTGAATCTTGCTCCATAAAACTACCAGGTCAAATAAAGGTTACATATTTCTCCTCTCATTCTACTACATCCTAACTTTTGGGTGCTGACATTTGTACAACCTTCACAGTCTCTTCAAAAAATAGCCAATGGCATCATACTGAGAACGTTCAAAATATGTCCAACTATAAAATCTGGTACAAAGAAAAAGGTTTCATTCCAAAATGATCTATTTCAAACAATACCTTAGTCCAACTGAGTCATGGGGTCTGACTATAAGCCTGCCCATGCTGCAGCATGCCTTGTGCCACCACTAAGAACACATTTCTGTGCATACAATGCATTTGAATAGAAAGGATTAAAATGGCTTTACATGCACAGAAATTGTAGAACACTGAAACAGAAACACCCATGAGATCATCTCACCACCTCCCTGTTAGACTTTGTTGTGCAGAGCAGCTTTCAGCCACAAGCAATGAGCTCCCATGGTATCCATCCACAGGGGCTACTCCCTGGGCTAACAAAATGCTTCAGTAAGATCCTTTCAGCAGTAAAAGTGGCAGCACAAGGAGGGAAAGGATCAGCATGAACCGCCTCCAGTCCATTTGAATTAAGTATAACCCAAATTTAGAACACATTTTCTTGAGAGTGCCAACTACCAGCTTCATCCAAGCCAAGGGGTGTTGGTGAAGAACCAACGTGTCCAGTTGGCAGTGCCACCTATGCCCACAGAGAACTCACCCAGACCAAACAGGGTTGCACAGATTTACGTGGGTGGCTGGGGCTTCCCCTCCAGCTCTTCATCACCAGTGTCCAGAAAAATGTGTCCTATCCACCACCAGGCACCCACTCCCTGGGCCTGGGAGGGGACCAACTCTGTGCTAGCAGGAAAACTGCAGGTTGAATACAGGGTGAGCTGCCAGCACCCAGGAGCCAGCTCAGCCACAGCTGGCTATGGTTTTTGTCAGCACCCCCATGCTCTGAACACTGGCTCTTATTTGCTCTTTATCTCAGTCTGAGTACATCTGATTGCTCCCTGAGCAATTTGAGGGTCTCTTGCCCACAGATTGCATCCTGCTTCACAGCAGCTCGTGAGAAATATTATCTGAATCACTGTTCACTTTCAAGGTGAAACTTTACTCATGTTTTTTATTTAGAAACTGTGCCAGTTTCATCTTCCTTTTGTTCCATAGATTACAAAATAAATTATGACAGGACATAAAACCGCCATTCACCAAAGTTTGAAAAATTAATGTATTTTTCACTTTGTTATCTTTTCCTTCTACCCACCATTGCTGTGCCTTTTATCCACACCAGTTCTAGTTCTCATTCATTTGGAATTTTAACAACTAGTTTAATGATCTCTTGTAATATTGCTGTTTGTTAGGGCTGGCTGCAACACAGATTCAATGACAAAATCAATAGTTATTCCTTTAATTAAAAATGCAATTAAATCTCAGTTTAGTTGTACACTCACTGCAATTGAACAAGAATTTCAAAATTACTTTTCTTTATTAAGCCCACAACCATTCAGCAGCTCTCCTCTTCTCAATCCTGTTTAACAAGGGTGAGCCATAAGGAATACCTTACTACAATAATGGTTGATATGTAACAATCAGTATTTCCAAAAATTCAAGAAAACTATTCAGATATTATGGTGCTGCTAAAGATGAGTGCAGGAAAAGTTATAATACAAAACATTTCCATTGGAATATCTACTTCACTAATACTAAGAAGGGATTTTTGAAATTCAAATTTGAAGAAGGCATAGGAACTTAAAGGGAAATACTTGTGTTAAGGTTGGTTTCATAACACTGAACTGCTTTCTCTGATTAGTTTTAAGTCACATTTTGTAATTTACAGTGGAGAGAAATGACCTAGGCAGTAAACTACTCTCTCATCATTTCTAAGACAAAGAAATTCTTCTTTGTTGAGATTTCAAGTGAACCATAAACTTGATGTCTGTGAAATAAACTGGAAAATAATGCAAAAATAAGGAGGTTTTATTTGAAAGTTTTTCTTGGTTGAAGAAAGGTCTTGGGAGCATATCCAGCTTCAAGTATTATCTTCTCAAATAAACAACTGCTGGGGATGTTCACCATTTGCATGCTCAACAGATGCTTTTCTACAAGCTACTACTTTGCCAATATACACAGATACAAGCAAGATGCCTCTAAATGTACCTCTTTCTCACAAACTGTTTATTTCTCTTTCCCATTTAACCTCATAAAGCAATGCTTCCTTACATTCTACTCAAAATTTAATATAATTAAGCTAATTACAGGTACTCAGTTCTTGCTCAACTTTACTGGCACAGGCTGAGAGCAGCCATACGGGTAAGGCAGAAGCTGCTGTGGGTTGATTTATCAGAGCTACCAGATACTCACAGGTCCAATGTCAGCATCACCTGAATATTGAATGCCGTGAATAAAGTATCACTTGTCCCTTGTTGGAAGTTTTCCTGTGAATGGAACTCATACCATCAGCTAATACTGCAGGAAAAACAATCCACAATAATTTTTTTCTATGGACTAACTGGAACCCTATGTAGGACATGAAATATAATACTAAAAATTAAGTTTCCAGACTAAAAACATTAAAGAATTGAGAACACTCCTATTGCCCTCTAGACACTCTTTCAAATAATGTCTTCATAGTAAGTGCTGTTCCTACAATTTTAAATATGCATCTCAGACTTCTCATTCCTACTTCCATCTTTGACTGTTTGAAGGCACTGTCAGTAGGACACAGAGCCTTTCATCCCCAACCAAAGCTACTGTTTCAAATGTCACCCAGGCTGGTGGTGATTGAAAGTTGATGGCTATTCACAGCTGCTAAGTGTGACCTTATTCCCATTTTTTAAGGAACAAATGTCAAGAAATATAGTGGTGTTAAAAACATTGCCATAGCTGATGTGACAGCCCAGCAAATAAGTCAATGGGATAGTAACTTCAGAGATGAGGCACAATGCCTGGGCTGGAGGGGAAAACCTTCTAGTGTTGTGACCCATCTTATGCCTATCCCAGGGCATTTAATGGTACTTTTCCTCCCAGGCTGTCAATGCTGAACTATTCACAAGCACTGCAGTAATCAAATAAATCATGTCACTTGGTTTGTCATTCACAACTCACAATGACATGGCCAGAAATATGCAGCTATTCCTTCTCAACAGAGAAGCACAATAACCAAGCAAATACTGCAACCAGGGACTCACGCAGGTGAACTAAAACTAACAGATTCATTGGCTGTGGACTTACTAAATATAAGCATTTATTTCATTATAAATTGCTCTCCAAACATATACACTAAGCTGGCAGTGCCCAGAGGAATTATAATAAATAAACTCATCATTTCCCATGACGGATCAGGTGAATCTCTCACTTCTGTAGGCTTGCACATTCTTACTAAGTCATGTAACCCTACCTTTGTGTACTGAAGTACCAGACCCAATAAAGCATTTGGAGCCTGTAAAGTAGAGGTTGTGATGATGACATTTAATTATCAGCCCCACAAAGAGGAATCCCAAGCAGAGACTGAGATACCTGCACAGTGCATGGGGAGTCCTGCTGCTGAAGGGCATGGAAACTTCCTGTTGAGAATGAAGTTACCCAAATTCACTCTCCTCTCTGCAGCTCAGGTTGCTAACGCAGCCAGTGAAAGCCCATGGTCCAGACAGCACAGATCACAGTACCTTTTCTCAGTGCCCCCTCAGCAGGCTATGGGCTCCTGGGCATTCCTGTAGTTCTCTTCCCTTTTCTAGGCAAGTGAGGGTCACAAAAAACCCCCACATTTTGTTGCTGCAGCAGGGTTTCCACTGGATGGGGAGGGGCAGGGAGGTTTGGATGGTTCCCACAGGGACTGAATAACATGGGGACTTGGCAGGGAGGCAACTGGCAGCATGGCTCTCCAGGTAGGAGAAATTAAACATGAATTCCCATTTACCAGGGAAGCACTCTAGCTATTAGGGCAATTTTACATCTGTGGCAGCAATTTTCTAAAATACAAAAGCAAAACAACTAAAATTAGCAACAAAAATCCCAGATATATACAGTGGTCTTTTGTGAGGTGTTTAATCTGACATTAGTTAAATGTGCACTCAGCAGCCCTGTGGGATAGGACCCCCTAAAGCACTAAGGTGCAGCCAATTTACCGGTTGTTTAATGAAAATTAATGGTAACTCTTGCCAGCCTGTGCTGGTGTAGCAGAGGAACATCCAAGGGCAGTGTGCTTACAGGGACATCATATGCTCACTAGGATGGCCACAAGTTATTTTTGCCCTCCATACTGTAGGAGGGCTCATTCTAAAAGGGTAAAAACCTTCACAGCATTGCTTCCTTGCTACTCTTCTCTCTACACATGGTTCCAGCTGGAAAGAGACACAGAATGTGTGTGTGGGAAGAACAAATCAAGTTGGACAAGTTATATTTATGTTACTAATTGCCAAGTCATTTGAACAGGCCTGAGCAATGCTGCTGGACCATAAAAACAAGAAATGAAACTTACAAAAGCACGAGTGTTCCAGGTGTGCTTTGGCAAGCATATTGCAGTCAGGGATTGCAGACACACAATTACAAAGACTTTGTGGCCTTCAGATCCTGCAAATACATGTGAAAACAAGCAGGTATCTGTGACCAAAAAAAACCCCAACCCCACACTACATCAGACAGCTTAGCTCTGATTTCAGAGTTCAAGAATCTTTTTTTCCTCTTTATGGATAAAATTCTTGTTTCACTGAAGTCAACAAACACCTTTTGATTTTGATAAGGCCAAGATCTCATTTGAGGCATTTTGTTTTCTTCTAATTTGTATATGTGTGTGGAGGTTTATTCTAAGTTCAAAGCCATTCCTACGGGTAACTTGGAACCGTCCCAGTTTCCCGGCAGTCTGAGCGCCGCACTGGCTCGAGGACTATTCACAGACAGACAAGGCTTTTCTCCCACATGATAGATAATCATTAATTGATTTTGGATATTTCTTGACACCTATTCCCTCTGAGGCTATTCTCTGCCCTTCAGCATGTACATTTTGCACACAGAGGCATGATCTGTGACTGTTGTAAATTTGTAAAATTACCAACTGTAAGGGGCATTGTCTGAACATAAGAGAAAATTCGTAAAACTGCAGGGTAATTATTGAACAGAAGGTACTCTCTGTCTTGTTTGATTTTTAAAGTTTGGTTTTATTGCAAGTGGTGTTCTCAGCTCGCTTTCAGAAATGTTTTTATGATCCAGAAAATATCCATTATTGCAGTTTCCACCCTCTTTAATGAGGGAGTTTAAAATATTTGACCTAACAGAACTGGATAGAGCAACCTCCTTATATCCATTATACAACCAGCTGACCACTAGAGCTTTATTAGCAAAAGTAAACTGCAGTTCTGTCTGGCAAAACATGGCTCAAAGGTGCTACAGGAGACTTCCACACAGGGAAGTAGTGTTGACAAGTTATACATGCTCAGAAGCCAGCCCAACATCTATATGACATTGGAAATAAGCACTTGCCATCCTGTTGCTGGTGATCTCATCTGCACACACAGGTTCATCTGTCACCTACATGCCAACGACTCCCTGAGGTACTACTTCAGACCAGTTTCACTCTGTCCAAACAATGATCCCAGCCAGCCTCAAATATCAGCTTTAGCCAAATTGGGCCACATACTAAGCTTACACAAAACTTGCAAGCCCTTGATCCCTCTTCCTGCAGCTTCCAAGCAGCTGCCTGTCCTCACCTTGCTGGAACTGGTGGGACCACCACCTCCCAGGTACCCCTCACCCTTGGGTAGTCTCTTGTAACTTCATCCTTATAAAAGAAACAGGTAAATCCACTGACAGACTTTTTTTATTACCACAGTTCAGATTTTACATTTATGTTCCTTTAGGAACTGTTAATAGAGGCTCCTGGTTGTTGTGGAGCAAAGCAAACTAAAAATAGTTATGAACAAACACTAAAACAACACACAGATTCACTGCACATCTAGATTTCCCCTCAAGTTCATCATTCTCTGAATCTCTCATGTTCAAATATCCTTCACAGTCTTTCTCAAATCAGATTTTCTCCTAAAAGAGCTTCTGACAAGTAACTCCCAATACTTCTTAAATGTTGACCCATAACTCTTTTTCCAGTGACACTGTCTTTTATGGCCTCATAATTCAATCTGTAAATAAGGTCCTTGAATTCCAACATCTGTCAACCCTTATGTCTCCCTGTAAAACCACAATAAGTCTAACTGCAAAGGTTTTTTTGGAGTTGTATCAAACTATCATTGACGTGCTCCATGGGTTAGGGGTGATCTTTACTTTCATGTACATGTTCTTTTCATGTTAATCTAGTACAACTAAATTGAGATCTTTCACTCACACATTTATGTGCATGCAAACCTTCACTTTTGCTTTAGTGAACTGCCTTATCTCAAACCATGACTGGTTTTCCATCTTATTTTCTGTCCCCTGGGGAGAGAAAAGCTGGGGAGTGATAAAGCAGCATGGTGGGTACCTGGCAACCAACCAAGGTCAACCCATCACACATGCTTTGACAATTCAAATAATTTCAAGCATTTACACACTTGTAAGGGTAAGAAGCATTACCACAGATAACTCATCTTCTCATTATTTATTAGGAGAGCCAGTGACACCCAGAACATACTGGAAAGTGCTGACCTTTAAATGGCAATTATTATACAGGAGAAGCATGCAAGCAACCAAGCAATTACCAGTTTAATAAATGCTGTTATGTCTAAGGACACAAACCCTTGAACAGCCATGCAGCAATGCTCAGGTGAACTAGGCAAACCCCTAGGAACAGCCAAGAAGTGTCAGTTAACTGAGGAATTTGAAATTTAATGTATACAACTTCCAAAAATTGAAACCTACAGCCTGACATAGTTCCTGGTACTGCTTTAAAATGCTCCTCATAAAGATAAAAGACTACTATGCCTTGATGAAGGCAGAGTGAACAGAGCTGTCCAAGTTGTCTGTGCAATTCAAGTCTGATCTAGTATGGAAAATTCCTAACTGTCCCTGAGCAGAACCTCTATTGATCAACTTCCATGGAGGATGAAGCTAAATCACATGGCTCATGCTCACATTTGTCATAATCTGGACTTGAACACAAGACTTCAAAATTACACATCTCTACAACTTGGCTTGATGAGTTAGATTTACTAATCCAAGAAAAGCAGGAATATGATGAGTTAAATTAAGAATTAACACAGATTATGAAAGACTCATTTGTAAAGAATAAAAAGAGTAGCCATGTCTTGTTAGAAAAACCATTCTGAACTAAGATTTTGAGCTAAATATTAAAGTATCAAACGTTAGTTTCATTGTAGCCCCTACAGACTGATTTCCAGGGACACATAAAATTCAGACATCTTGAGGTTTTCCTTAAGTACCAAACATGGGTAGTCTTGCATATACAGGAGAAAAACAAAACCACCCCTCCTCCTGCCAAAATCCAGAAAAATGCTCTGAAGATTTTTGGTATTGGGGGAAAAAAGGATCAGTGTATTCATGCTTTATGCAAAATGCAACTAGAAATGTAAATGACTGAACAGGGATATAAGTCTATAAAACACCAATTTCTGAGGAAAATTATGTTTTATATAATGGTTCAATTTCCATAAAATTGTAAAAACTGTCATAAAAACAAATGGACTTCTGAAATCGATGCTTGCTTATTGTCATGTGACAGATGGCTCTGGCTGCCTGGCAGGGAGCAAACAGCTACTTCACTGGTTCTCACTGACCTCGGAGAGAATCACTTTAGTCTGTTTTTCATTTAACAAGTCCAGTTGCATTTACGTATCTTTACAGCAGCAAGTCAGTCATCCATGTGTAATTACACAGAGGAGGTCAAAAGGAAGTAATAGTGATGAGCCCAACAGATGACACAGCTTGGCAATCTCAACAGTATTGCACTATGTAAAATTACAGTGCACTGAAACACCAAATGAGTCCAGCAATACTTCTGTGCCCACAGAAACAATGAATTAGGACTCCATAACGAAAACAACAGTGATAGTCATTGGAAATTACACTGGCCTCGAATTAGGAACTGAATAAACAGGTTGCAGGTTTCAGAACTGCAAGTTTCACTACACAACCCAAAGCTAAACAGCTGCCTCTGTGAAAAGAGCCTATTTCTCATTGCTAACCATGGCAGTATTGCTTTTTAGATAGCTCCTGTACCTATTCATAACCATACTGGGCTCCCAATACCCAAATACCAGCACAGTGATAATTGCTGGGAGGGTATCTCAGACAAACAAATGGGTAAGTAGCCTCCCCCAGAAACTTAAGTCTGTAATATGCCAGCCACTGGAATAAAGACTTCTCCTTCTTGGTGCTCTTCAAAATTAAGAACAGAACCCACTTTTGATTTTCCCATCCCATCAGTGTCATTCAAGAGCAGCTGTTGCAGATAGACTGCAAAATGTCAGTTGTGAAAACAACCATCAACCAAAATACCAGTCCACATGTGCACTTAATACAGACACACATATACTTACAGAGTTACACTACTTATTCCAAATAAACATAATAATACTTAACACAGAATGAATGGTTCAGTAGGCCAAGTTGTGAGTAAGCATTCACAGCTATTTCAGAGGTCATCCTCCCTCACTGCACCTCACACAGCAGATAACCACAAGTCGTCAGTACATTCGGGTTTTGGGATCTGTCAACACTTGCCTGTCCATTAAGTTGTGTTTGGACTCCACACACTTCAGAGTTTATGAGCCCTGCTGTTTTAGTGACATCAAGAAACAACTGATTTGATGAGTTCACATCAATTTTCTTCTCTGCCTCAACTTGGCTGACTATCAGTTTCATCAAGGACTGGCAGGAAAAGGCTCCTGAGAGAGCTTTCTTAAGCTTTTCTCAATTTGTTGAGTTTTAGCTCCTGTGCATAAGAGAATTCTTGAAGGTATCTCCAACATAATACTATCCTATCTCCAACATAATATCATCCTATTGTCCTTTATAATTATATTGCAAAATACAGGTGAATATAAACACTGTAGATTTTCCTTGCTGTGACTGCAAAAACAAATGGGCTTTAAAGACAAGGTTAAATGATTTCCAGCAGAAACTTGCAAAGAGAAGTCACCCTTTTCTTTCAACACAGTGCTGTGCAGTCACCTTCATCTTTTCTTACCAACTGCCATTTCCACACATGTATGAAGTGCTCTTACATTAGGGTCACAATCTTTAACCTGGCAGCCTTCTATCAACAATAGAAGAAAAAGATACAAAACCTGTGAGTCCAACATGATATCTTTAACTAGTGGCATGAATGGCAACATAACGCTTTACTGTTAATTACAGAAGTCAGGGAAGACCAACACTCATTTTATTTAAGGATAAAACTCAAGTAGCTGGTAACCCATCACTGGCAGTGTAAGAAGGGTGATGCATGACAATTCTGCATAATACTTGACAGAAGATGGAACTAGGGGAACAAGACTGGCTGTCTGTGTGGGCCGTGGCCACGGCAAGGACAATTTTGTCCCAGTGTGAATGCCCAGTTGTGATTGCCAAAATGGGACAAGGCAAGGAGGCATATACCACAGTGGCCAGAAATGAGTGTAGAAGTTATAAAATATCTGTTTAAATTGTTTATCCTCTCCACATAGAAAGCTCTGTCTGGCACTGTTACCACAGATACTCCAGCTTATCTCCTCCATTGTGTAGTTAAACAAATTTTAGCTAAATTAAAATAATGCAAAGAAGTAAATAGTCAAGCAATCACAAGCACTTCAGCTAAAGCAGTTCAAGAGGTTATCAACCACTTGGCTAGAATGTGAAACCTATGTATATATGCACTCATTGTGTGGCAGTGTTAAGTGGGCTGGCTTGAACCACCTCTGTTGGTGATTTACAATGATCTATTTTAGTCTGTGCTATAAAAGATGGGGGGAGCCCATACAGGTGGCTGTGTTATCTCAGCTAACATAGCATTAATTTCCAACTGAGCAAGCAACAGCTTCTTCAACTCCTTTGCTTTGATGGCACCATGATGGATAATTTTTTAATGTGTCCTTATTTTTATAAAACATATTTTAATTGAGATTAGTTATGTAATCAGTTATGTTGTCCAAAGGGGTTTTGTTGGGTTTAGTTGCTACAGTAAAAAAAAAAAAAATTAAAAAAACTCACTGTTCCATCTGCTCCATTTTTTTTGCCAGTGGTTCTTGTCCCCAAAGCATGAGGGAAAATAAGATCCCTGTTTTAATCTCACTTGTTCTGGTTCCCAATTTAGCTGGAACAACCAATGAAGGTGTGACTGCACAAATGCTGACCTGAGAGAGGTTTCCAGGTCTGTGGAGTAGAGGGACTGCAGAGAGGCAGGACAGTGCAGCAGAGGCAGTGGTGGACCATGCAAGGCAAACTCCACTGCTGCCACCATCTCAGAGCCTTAGGAATGACCTCACAGACTTTGTCATTAAAAGGTGGAGATAAAGAGGCAGAAAGATGAGAGGAAAACTTTCAGCAAAGTACATAGCAAAGGCAAAGTCAGTCCTCCTAACACAAAATCTGCTGAATTTCCAAAGAAAATCCTTATCCTATAGGAAGTAATTTAATTTTGATTTGAGGGCATTCTCCTGAAGACAAACTGACCGTTTCTCTTTGTAACTCTCTAATACAGCAGAGATTGACCTTTGCATTCTCATTTTGATGCTTATCTTGAACAAACAGCCTAGAAGTCAATGTCTACTGAGAAAAAATTAGGGAAGTGACTTTTCTCTAAAAGTGCAGAGCAAGTCCTAGGGAAAAAAATTAATAAATATGAGGCCAGCAGCTGTGGCTGAATGTTAACCAGCTTTGTGATGCTGTGTTTATTTTGCCATGAAATGCTTGCTGAGACAAGTTAAACTTCAATCTTGAATTACATGATTAAGTCCTTCAGAGAGAAAGCTTTTGTTATCTAAAAATAAGTTGTATTTCAGTACGAGCAGAGGAACAAGCATTTTCTTATTTTATACATTTTTGCTTTTATCTCGTGGGTGAATGTAGTGTTCATGGAATGAACTGACCAAAGCAGTTCATGGATAGCACTGACCAAAGGCAACCCTAATGAATGCAAAGGTTCTGACAAACTTTGCCCACCTGGATCCAGCAGTGAATCTCACACCTGGCTTACAGCACTGTCACTTCTGCAGTCTTGGCTTCAGCTGAATACACAATCCTATCCAGCCCTGTAAAAACCAGCTACCCACAACCCAGCTTTCAGCTATGATCTCATCAGACTGTGAACTGGGTATTTTTCCCTCTCATTCTCACTTTGACTATGGAAAAAAAGTCATAAAGAATTATTATCACACAAACGCATTCAGAATAAATAGGCACATGTTACAAATAAAGGATTTTAAACTTCATAAAGCAATTTGTTTTCTTTTAGAGGTTTCAAGTGAAAATTCCTCACACATTTTTTGCTGATGTGCAGCTAAGTACACCAGTGTTTTGCATTTGCCCTGGCACAATTACCATTAACAAGGTGTGCCTTAAAATTAGATGTTGCAGCCCTTACACTTAACCTGATTAGGTCAATAATTTAAATATTAACAGTTACAGAAATGCAGGCAGAGAGATTCTTGTTAAACAAGAAGTCATTACGTACTCTTACACTGTATTCTTTAAAAAACATAATGGTTTCAGATGCAGAATGAGCACCTGGATGTCTGCCACAAAATCCTGCCTTTTGCTCCCATGCCCACCAATCTTACAACTTTGTCCTTCAGGACAAGGTAACTGAGTCACACTGCAAACTTAATCACATCACAACACAAAGCTGATGTGATGATCTCATTACTGTTCCAGGAAAAGGAATAAACTCAATTCCTGTTGACACCAGCATATGCAGCTTTCAGCAAAGACCCACAAAGGCCCTGACCACGTAACAGAGAGAACAAGTAACATCAGTGGCACTCTATTAAGGGAATTATTATTGTAAGCAAGATGGTCTTTTAAAGTCTTTTAAAGAAAGTCTCAGTGCTTTGTCAGAGGATTTTTGATTTTAAAGGAGATTTTGGAGAATAGTTGATTCAACCAAGTCTATGATCCTTTTTTTGGTAAGTTTAAGGTACCTGGAAATTGCCTTTATGCCAGGATAAAAATAATTTTGTACATTAAAGAATAGATTTATTGCACTATTTCAAGCACTCAAGCCAATCTAAATTGGCTAAGAGGTTCATTTTGAAGCTCTTTACCCTTTTTTTAATACTATATTTGGATTACTCCCTCGCATTGCATAAGACATGTAGAAACAAAGTCTAAAATGACTAAATATGACTTAAAAAGAATACCTGTTTGATCAAAGCCCCTAGCTCACCTGTGTTGCTTTTTTTGGTTTGGGGTGTTTCGGGTTTTTTTGGTAAAACTAACTAGCAGGAAGTCTTATCTTCTGAAAGTTGCACTTAAAACTGATTGCTTCTAAAGATTTGAAGAATGATTGGGGTTATCATTCTAAAACAGCACCCAGGGGAACTGGGTGGATCAAGGGATTGCTAATGAGATACTGAGTCTTTCACATCTAAACTGCTGATTTAAATTCAACCCAACACAAAGTTCCCTCAACTGGTGGACGTCTGATGATCTGTAAAAAATGAGGTGATGTTCTCACTCTATTCTTAGAAAATACATGTTGAACTGCCAGGAAAACCATCACTCTTTGCAGTAAAACCAAGAAGTGAATTCACAATGAAACATTTTAAATTATTTTTAATAATTTATTTTTAATAATTTATTTTTAATAATTATTATCCCTCAATACAGTAACATAAAACAGGGTATGGCTTTCTGGACCAGGTTTATTTTCCCCAGGCTGATGAAAATAAGTTTCAGCCTCTAAGACTACTACAGTAAAATCAAATAAAACATTTTAGTACAGTAAAAATTATTATTTAAGTTCCAGAGTAGCTATATTGGGCTTTAATGACTTATAATTTACAGAAAGGGCAGGGGTAGATGTTAATGAGTGACTCAGATGACTTTCTAGTACGCTTTTCTGCAGAAGCAGTCATTATCACATGTCAGTTGCTCAGAACATAGCACTCTCTAGTCCTCCCTCTCATTTAATAAAAGCCAATTAATCATTTCCAATCATTTACGTACTCAGTGAATTTAGAATCTAGTTTCACTCATAAATTACAGTAAATCTATCATTTTAATTAACTAACTAGTCATAGCTGTTCTACAGACATTTTGTTTGTGTGAACACACTTTAGCCTATGAACTATTTGCAACTCTCATTACTGTGATTCTTGGTTTACTAATGGGATTTGTGACAGATCAGCTGTATGACACATTACTTTTTCTCTGTGCTGACTGCTGGGTCAGATTGAAAGTCCACCTCCTAGGTCTTAAGTTCTTTGCTGTCGGCACATGAGAGGACTGTCAGTCTCAAATGGCTACTGTGCAAACCAAGCCACAGCCTGCACAGGCAGATGGACTGATCTTACCTGCATATGAATCAGTGGGCTGGGCACACATTAATTCATACATGACCAGAACCTGTTCCACTCATCCTTCCCTCTCATTCTTCCCTCTTTCCTTCCTTGCCAAAATTGCTCTTTTCCCCCCATAATCCAAGCCCCTTTTCCCTGAGAGAACTTCCCTGACCACCCACAGGCACTAGGGGAACACACCAGTTATCAGAGCAAGACCCAGCCATGTGCTGGTGGTATTACATGGAGTGGGGAAGACTAGGTAAGTTCTTTGTTGTGTTTTTCAAATGATCCCTCTTGTCTTACCAGGGAAAACAGCTTCTCCCTGTGCTAGGTCCCAGGACAAATCTATAGAGTTTGTCCCTTGGACCAGGAAAAAGAAATGTCCTTTTAAATAATGAAAGTTGCTGACTATCCATAGATGTTTCCCTCCACAGTACCATCAAAAAGCTCCAGTAGGTTCTCAGGTGTTGCTTACAGCAGGTATGCTTAGAGCTGGCCAAAGCCACCAAACACAAGAAACATTCCTTAGCAGGGATAAAGATGGACATCTTGAGAGAAGATAGCATTTCCTCTCCTACTAATCCTCTCCTACTTTCTTCCCCTTGTGCACTGCCTTATGGATCCTGATCATTCCACACCCAGTTTTCCCAGCCATCCCTCCACAGACACCTGTGAGCAGGTGCTGGAAATTTGTCCTAGGGGACAAAACCAGGAAACTTAATTCATGACAGGGGCAGGTCCCTTCACATCATTAGAGGAGGTCACTGCTGTACTCATCGCCTATGTGTTGAGACAGTGATATAAAAAGGTAACAACCACCACCAGCAGCACTCTTGAGTCCTTCAGACAGCCCTGGATATGGTCCTCTGGAGTACAGCTGGTGAGAAGGAAAAGACCCCCTTAGAAGATGCCAGAAAAAAAACCATTCTAAAGATAAAAGTATTTGGCTACCATCTTTCCATAAAATCAAAATCTTGGATCTGATTTCTGTCATCTGAGGAAGGAAAGATTCCCTGCCTTCCAATTAGGTCTTCACCTAGATGCTGAAACAACACCAGCACTCAGATAAGACCAGGTGTTATCTTCCCTGCCTAAACCTCCTCTTACACCTCCAGCTGTTCCCAGTCACCATTTGTGGTCAATCCCACAAGGCTTGGCAAGAACCAAGAGAGATCCAGAGAGAAAAGGTGTACAGAGAGCCCTTTCTTCATGCATTTCCTGAGGATCTGTTAGAGGGGTGTAATTCTCTGCCAGGAGGCTGCTAACAAGCTTCCTGACACCCTTTTACTTTTTCAAGAAGTAGATGTACACACATGCTCCAATCTCTTCCCAAAGAAGTTGGATGTGTGACCAATGTGCCTTGGCCCAGTGGTCTTTCTGGCCCCAGACTACACTCTCCTATCACTCCAGGATGGATAAGGCAAGTGTCTTTAGGCTCCTGGACAACAACTTTTAGGCACTGGATGACAACTTGCCAGAGCCCTCCACCAACTGGCCCTTCTCCTGCTGCTGCAGCACAAGGACTGGCACACACCTCCTCTATGTACCAGCACCTGCACTATGAAGAAAAGATACTTCCTTCCTATCAAGCTCAAACTTCTAAAAAGCCTCTAAAAGCTTATCTCATCTGATTGGCCATTGTAATAATGACCAAAGGCTGAGCTTAGCCAAAATTAGGAGCTTGTGCCCATTACACCAGGTAGCAGTCCACAAAGGAGTCTGTCTGTCCAGCCACAGGGGAGCTCCTTACTCATTTCTGGCTTCATGGATGTTTTTCTTGAATCAATCTTCAGCAGGCTTCAAGGCCTGTATAGGAGGATTTTTCTCTATATAGATTATTCAGTATTTATCATTGCTGAATGTTACTGCAATTGTCACCCATTCAATCAATATTTTGATTGTCTGCAACTCTTCACTATCAGCCTTAGTTTTGAATAATTCTGTATAATCAAAAAATCTTTGTCACATCATTCTACATCTCCTTTTCCAAGTAATTTGTGAATGCATTGCAGAGCAAAGATCCTGGTGGGCTTATAAAAATAACCTACATGTATGGTGCAACACTAGCCATTTATTATTTTCTACATTTAAGCTATTAATCTGTGAGAAGAATTTCTCTGTCTCGTGGCTTCTCACAGCTGCTTTTGAAAGTTCTGCTGAGAAACCTTAAGAAATGCCTTTTCAAACTCCCAGTCCACTATGTCAAACAGGTTACAATTCTTCACACACTATTGACTCACTTGGAAGAACTGGATAAATATGACTTCCCTCCACAGACATTATATTGTCTTATGTATTCTGCTGTATTTATCTTTCTGTTTACCCATCCCTTCCCTATCATCATACCTAATAGTTCACTCTTACAGAAGACAGAGTTAATTGCCAGAATGATCCCTGTAGCCCTTTAAAAAATGTTAGTTTATATAATGGTTTACCTGATAGGCTGCATATCAGAACTACAGGCTCAACAATTTCTTGGACAATTACCATTGGGACCAGCTGACCTGTTATTACTCAGTTAGTCAAATTGTTCTAAAATATCTTTTTGTAACACCTTAATTTTTTTAGACAATTCTATATACTGAAAAACCAGATTGAGATGATCAAACTGTACGACAGGCAAAAATCAGAAGTCTGAAAAGTGATCTCTGTAGTATAAGTCCAAGACTTCCCCTCTTCTTCAGAAGAATACTTCATGTGTCAGTCTAGAAAGTGAATTATTATGCAAACTTACATTAATTTCTCAAAATCTTTGTAAATACTGATGGAATTACTACCTCCACTGCAGATGATATATGTTCACTTGGTGAACATTTGAGCTATTAAGGAGAACTACTCCTAAACAAGAAGAGTGGAATCTTTGTCTCTTATGAGACAAGTTTTTGAGAAGTACACACCTCAGAGTATAACCTGGATGACTGACTCTGCTAAATAACACATACTAATCAACTTGGTAGAACAACAAAAGCAATAATCTAAACTACCACCATGCATTTCCAACAAGCTTTTTTTAGCACCTCAGTATTTACAGACATAAACATTCTAAGACAGAAGACTGCAGACAACAGGAAGTTTTCTGATGGACATCTCATATAAAAAAGGCTATTTCATCAGCTTGAAATTATTCCTTATAATTCCCCTTGAAAGTTTTCCTGGATAAAGCTCCTGGAGATGAGACAGCTTCTAATTGTGTCCATCCTTTA
This sequence comes from Argya squamiceps, assembly GCA_037834095.1. Lineage (NCBI taxonomy): Eukaryota > Metazoa > Chordata > Aves > Passeriformes > Leiothrichidae > Argya > Argya squamiceps. Next base: position 45,284,343 of record JBBMKD010000102.1, on the reverse strand, counting down.
TCACATTTTCATCCACAAATTTCATACACCAGAGGGCCTCTCCTCAAAACTGACACTCAGAGTGACATTTCTTGTATGGTGCTACTTCTGAATCTGCTCAGGGAAACAGAAATCAGAGAAGTTTTTGAAAAGCATGTTCTCATGTATTTGTAGCATATATATGACAAAGACACAAATACATCAGAAAAACATATCTAGTTTTTGACTCTGAGAACAAATTATGGGTGTATTTGCTCTTGTTTAATGTGAGCACCACTAGGAAGCACTTTTTGAAGGATAGTAAGGCAGTGGAAAGGACTAAGATATACAAAACTATGAGAAGAGGGTAGTTTTGTAACGGGTATATACTGTGGGAGTCCTCTGAACAGATGCTCAGAGCCAAGAAAAGCAGAACTTTTCTTCTTTTTCTAAATGAAATAAAAACTTCTAATAAAAACAACAGGTTAAAGAATATTGTTGCCATAGGACATGCCAGTACAGTAAAAGTAGGGTATGATAGTTTTTCAATGAGAAACAGAAATCACAGGTTTAGAGTTGAGAGAATAATAAAATATAGGAAGTTAAAACTATAAAATGTTGCAAACACATCTGAGAACATAACCAAAATAGTCTTGAATACAGCATGCTTACCAGATTAGTGGAGGAAAATTTGCATAATTAAAAGGCATTGACAATTAATGTAATGCAAGTGAAGGAGCAAGAACCTCATTGCGTTGTAATTAGGAGAACTATTTGTCAGTCTCATTTTAAATTTGACTCAGAGATTTCAGACACATCAGTGGCATTCATATGAGTAAAAGTTGCTGGAATGACCATATTTAAAACACATTAGGTCCACTAACTTGTAGTTTATCAGTTAACCAAAGACTTGTTAAGCACATCACCAACCAGCACTGGGGGAAAAAATGAGGGTAAGTTCTCTAGACAGTCTCAAAGGCTGTGGTACAGAAAACACTAAGTTAGGGGAAATGTCAAAGAGTGGTTAGGGTATGGAAACAGACAGCTGACGGGTACATAACAAAAAGTGCAAATATCAGATTGCTAAGAAGGAAGACTCCTGGGTGAGACTGCCATAAGAACAAGCTGGAAGCTGGCAACTGGGGAGGGCACAGAGAGATAAGCAAATGGAGGTTATGGCCTTTGTCTTCCTAGATCACAGGAGAGGATTTAATTAGTGGTTAGGGTTATCCACAGAGCAGCTTCTCCCATGGAGAGCAGGGGGATTTGAAAATAGGACAGTGGCATTTTAGTAGGGCACAACAGCTGAGAAAGGATTCTCCAGTGAATAAGGAACACTGGTTCACAGCTTCTCCTCTCCCTCCTTATTCTGAATGAACTCAGATCTTGGAAACTGAGCCGCTGCCTGTGTTCAAGTTTGTTTACATGGCTGACTGACAGGAGATAATATTTCTTTACATCTCTCTTTACAGAAGCCTGCAGCAACAGATGGATTTTGCAGCATAATCTAAAGGTCAACAACTTCTGACCAGCAAAGTAATGGAGAACAGACCAGGCTGCAGCAAGTTCAGCACAGAGGAAACCTAATTAAAAATTATGTTCATATTTAACCAGGGTTTCAGAATTGCAAAATCACAGAGGGATTACCTGAGGCACCTAGTATGTGCTCAAATCAATAAATGTTTTTCCTAGAAAGGAAAGCTATTCATAAATGTAAATGACATGCCAAATTCACCAGTGGATTTTATAGAGGTGTGTCTGAAACGGCTGAAAATTATTTTTCTGAGTTATAGATTTGAAAGAAAACACCCAAACCAAATCCAAAACCCCCTCAAAAATCCCCAAACAAACAAAACACTGTTAACATTGACATTCAGAAGGCCTTATGATTAATTAAGACTCACATGCCATAAACTTGAAATGTTCTACTTCTCTTCAAATGAGTAAACTGATTCAACCTTGCCATACTGCTCAGCTGCCCTCACTTTCACCAAAATTTCTTCAACTACCCAAGGTTGTATCCCTCAGCTCCTGAATATCTGTCAAACTCGAGCACTAAACAAATACAAGCTATGCTTAACAGTAATGCATACAACCACAGCATCCATCTGGGATAACTGAAAGATCAGTTAGATACCATTTTTTATAGCCTTTCAGTAGGAAATCGGTTTTTAAGACTGATTAAAACATTAAGCAAAATTTTCAGCTACAGAATTCTAAACTGAGCACAGAAAATACACATGTAAGAAATGAAGTGCACATTTTAAAGAGCTAAAACACAGACTTTGCTCCAGTTGTTGCTTTGATTCCATGAGACCATGAAGAAGACCAACCAGTGGGAATTCAAACATTAGATCACAATAAATCAACAGACATGAAAACATTAGCTCAGGCATTAAATTTACATTTTCCAGACCATTGGCTCTTGTGACCCAGAATATACTGGGAAATTTGAAGCTCTACTGTCAGTTCTGTAGCTCTGTGTCACTTTGGCCCAAAGCAAGAATCATGAAGTGCAGGCTCTTGCTTCACTCCCCTGCCCCATACTGGAACATACTTATTTTTAGGTATGGCATACTTACAACCTTACTACACTGAGGAGTGGGGAAGATAAGGTGCAGGCTCAGGCTCAGACTGGGATGATCCACACAGTGTTTAAATGGAAGTAGCAGCTGTTGGGGGACTGTACAACCAGCTGCTTACTGCAAGAAGCTTTAGCATACTCGGGGAGAACAGAATTTCCAGATACTTGTTTCTAATATGGAAGAAATCTTTAATGAGCACGTAAGAAGCTGCCACTTTTTTTTTTAAGGGTTTCAGACTTTTAAAAACATTTCAAATAGGGAAAGATTTCAAGGGATGGCAAACCCATAGTGTTGAAATAGAAGTCAAATTCTTGCCACAGGCATTAGACTCTCAGAAAAGCAGAGTTAACCAAAAGCCACTAGAATTTTAAAACCTACAACCATATAATAATAACAACATAATATCTCTTTGTAATCTTCCGGAAAACTGAAAATTTCATCAAGAATAGCTTATGAAAGTTTCAACCTGAGGACAGCACCTATTGCGAAAAATCACAGATAAAATATCCTAAAGTTACAGGTGACTATTACACAACAGAAAAAGTCAGAAAACCCAAATAATAACCATACATGCCATATTAATCCCTATGTTACAAGACAAAAGAAAAAATTATTATTTTGCTGTCTTTTGGCTAAATACTTTTAAGCATGCTCTGTCTCACTAGCATCACCACAATGTTTCTCCTAAGCATTGTGCTGCTGTAAAGACTTCCCAGCACAGCTGTGAAGACACAGTTTGTCTTCCCTGTCTCCCTATTCTTTCAGAAATCAAACTAGAATGAGACTGATGACAGATGTTTAAATATGTCTGTTGCTACCACAATTTCAACAGCAGTACACAAAGGCTGTAAAGCACCTCCTGCCTGCTACCACTCAGCCTACTCAGCTGCAATGAGCAGACCCAATGGACACACCCAGGAATACTCCCCCTTTTCTATTCCAGTTGAACAATGGTTCTCCTGGACTTCTAACTTTACTTCTGTTGTAGGAAATTCAGATAAATAAAAATCAACATAATTTGCAAGGCTGTGATGGGAGTATTGCCCAAGTGCACTGTTTCATACTATCAAGCAATATTGAATCAGTTATGGAATACTTGCAGTGATACAAAAAGAGCACAATAAAAATACAGATTCTACATTTTCTCATAATAAATCCCCAACTATATGTGATCCAACATCTCTAATGCAAAAATGTTCTACAGATACAGTCTCAAACCCACTCACACCTCCTCATTTCAACTTTCCATCGTGAGCCTGTGCTGATTTGATTTGCTGATATAATGCTACTGAGAGTTAAGAGTTTCTCTGTTGTACCCTCACCTTAGCTGGGAGTAAGGAGCAGAAGAGTCTGTCATGATGCACACCACGAGTGGCTATCCCTCACCTGTCTGTCCAAGCAAAACTCAGACGTTTGAGGTTTGGTCCCACAAATTTCTCAAATGAAATTATTTTTCTTTGGATCAAGTTACTCATGCTGTTAATAGCTGGCTCATTGAAGTAATTTTAAACAAAAACTAGTTACTACAGTTATTGGGATATTAGATAACTTCTAAGGTTGTAGAATAAGCTGGAATTAATACAGAAACTTTCTGTAGGAGATTTACTTATTTTTAGATATAAAATTAAAACCACAGGGATCTCATCAAGTCAATACAAATACTTTTTTTTTCTCTGAAACCATATTCATTAATACTACTGTCACATACAGGAGAACTGATTAAGACATGTAATAACTTTGGTTGAGGATTCACACCTACACTGGGCAGGAAAAATATACCCACGTCAGTGGCTTCTTCTATACTATGTAAATTACCCTAATGATAGCAAGCAATTTTTTTTGTCATTCATTCATTCTTCTAAACACCAACTTTCCAGCTTATCAAGATAAATGAAGGAGCTGAATTACAATTCTTAGGGGGAAATTTAATAACCTCTTTTAAGAAAATTTTGATTTTGAACCATAGTGCCATACCACACAGATAATGGCATTCTGCACCATGGTTAAATGAGCTCCAATTAACATAGGCTGTAATTTATTTCCCAGTTCTAAAGCTGCTGAAGTAGATGCTAACTACTCCTCTTTTATATCTGCTTACAATAATTCTGCCATGACTGAAGATAAATAATTAAGATAACTTACCACCTTCTGTCACTGGAATACAGTTTTTGTGACTTTACCACAATGGATTGCTTCTAACATTGCTATCAAATTGCTTAGAGAAATTATTCATCCATTGGATGTTAAGTTTTTATTTTTTGTCCTGTTAAGGACTCTTAACTAAGGATGACAGATCATAAAAGAGAACATTCTGAAAGATACCATTTTCTTTAACTGTGGTTTCCAGGAAGACTTCTACAACACCAAACACCTTCACACAATACAACCTCCTGTTGTAAGGTGACACTTTCTAAAGCATTGCATTCACAGTAAGAAAACAGCCTATCTATTATCATACTTAAGATAATTGGGAAAGAAAAAAAATATTGTGCAACCAAACCAGCTAAATACTGCATTAGTAGAAGCAGAAACTGGGCAGATGCTTAGGGTCATGGTTTACTGGTGGAATTGGTGGTCTTGGACTAATGGTTGGACTTGATTATCTGAATGTTTTTTTCCAACCAAATAATGCTACAATTTACAGATAGAACAGTCACTTATATTATTTATTTGAACTCTGAACAGTGGTCAAAGGTCAGGCTTACAAGAATTAAGAACTAGGCCAAAGCATGCAAGGCCAAGTATAGGTCTGGCAAGTTCTGTAGAACTTAGAAAATGCCCAAGGTATGGAGGGAAAAAAACAAACTGAACCAATCAGCTATGGAGAGGAGAAGCAAAACGTTGGGTTGAACTGTATCAAAACAGCACAGTAATTAGGCTAAGAACATATTTAAATTGTCAACAACACAGGTAAACTAAGGACAATTAAACATTGTGCTTTGCATGAAACTTCCTTTGTTTTTGTGCAGAGGCATATCTTACCACACAGACACAATACCTGATTGCACCCAGGCACTTTTACTGGAAAAGTATATTCCTGACTGTCCTGGACATCAGCTTTGACATCAGCAGAATAATTCTTAGTTTTCTCTAGTCAAAGGAGGGACAAAGTCTATATAATAAGAGGTTTCAAGGTTTCATCAGCAATTTGTTTTAATAAATAGGTAAATAAAATTTTGGAAGAACTTTTAGAGTGATTTTGGGGGAATGGAAGGTTACTGTTTAGGTTATTTAATTTCTAAGACAATATTAATAGGGGAATTAATATAACCCAGCATCCTTGGTACATCGCAAACTGGGTGGCTAACAGATAGCAATTATTTTAGCATCAGGTCAACAGTGGATGTCCAATAGGTGTTCTTTGAGCCAAAAAAAAATCCCCCAGTTTCAGGGTTGAAGGAAAGCAGGTGTTTGTGTAAGATCATCGGCATTAGCTTTAAGAACTAAAATCCCTAAAATGCTAAAGGCCTGAAAACCCAGCAAACTCAGTACTTTCTAAAATAGCCAATAACAGGTTCATTCTTGCTCAGAGAAGGAAACATTGCAGAGATGGAAATTGGATGCTGGCCATAGGCATACTGAAAAATACAGTGCAGAAACATCTGAGATAAAAGCCCAGACTCCCAAGAAGCTAAGAACACTAGCCCCAGCAGAATTGTGTCACTTTCTGTGCATCTGTGTCACTCACAGCTTATACCTCTCCTCCAACGAACTGAAAATGGCTGATCATTAAGACCTGATCTAGCTCCTAGCAAAATCACCTGCACACGATGCAGGGAACTACTAATTCAATCTAAAATTAACCGATCGTTCTGAAATGTCAAGGTCCAAATATGAAGGCAAAAATGTTTCTTTCCTAAGACACATGGAAAAGACCTAAGAAAAATGGACATTAGACAGAATATACAAAAAATGAGTTTCCATGAACCTTTTCCCCTTATATATATAGTTGCAGTTTTAGAGCTAAAACTCACACTAGGACAACTTCACCAAGATTAATGGCAGCATCTGAGGGAGTAATGGCTCAGTAAACACGGACCAGCTGTTTCCACAGCCAAATCAACCACAACCCTTGGCTGCCACCTGTGAGGAGGACACACAAAAAGGGAAGTTCAAAAGGCAGAAGTAGCCCTGCAGCTTTGGTTACTTCTTTGAGATGTTTTTGGTTACTTCTTTGAGATGTTTTTGCTCACTTCCAGTTACGCACTGGGTTGATTCTTCATAATTCAGATTCTAACTTACTTTTTAAATTTTCCCTTCAATGTATTTAATAAGCACAGTAACAGTACAAAATGTGGATTAGTCAGCTAATACACCCACACCCTGGGTGTGTTGTAGCCCTCAGCAACACTGCTGCCCCAGTACATCCAAGATGTATGCACACTGGCTGACTAAAACACACCTTGTTGTGTGTTATTGCTTACATAAGACAGGACTTAGCATATGTAACTGTGTATTAATGACACACCTTGATACATTGTTAAACTGGAAACTATGGTTGTGCTCCATCAGAGGCTTAGGTGTGTGCTGTATTACACGGAGCAAAATTAATTAAGAAACCCTGCATTCCTGCTGGCAGTAGCTGTAGTGATATGCTGGGAATGAGAGACCGCAGTCCTCAGTGACCTACATGTAGCCAGAGCCGGGCCAGCCTCCTAAGCACCGAATGCCTCTGGACAGAATCTCTATCCTGAAGTGTGCTACAATGATATGACTCATTTAGAATAATAACTAAAAAAAAAAAAAATATATATATATATATATCCCCACCCCCCGCCTCAGCCTGTGTGCTCTCCATCGCTGTAAAACAGCCCGAGCCGGAGCTGCAGCTGAAGGGCCTCTCTCTCTCTCCTCCGCCCCCCAGCCAACCTCCCCAGTGCCAGCGCTGGCATTTGTGCAATCAGATGGTGAGAAATCAGGGATGCGATCTGGCCAACCCCTCCCATGCTTTTTTCCCTAGGTTAGTTTTACAGTTTACCACTCACGCTCACACTGGCACCGGAGAGGCGGCAGAAACACATGGCTGGGACCTCCCTTTTTGACGCCAGCCCACACACAGGCTGGCTTAAAGCAATCGTGAAACTGTATCATTAACAATGTTGGCAAGAACTTTCCCACAGACACAGTTATCCCTATAAAAAGTTGCCTTGCCCCAGTGACTATTTTCATTTGAATATGGACTTAAGGCGGCTCTCTGCTGTGGAGCTGAGGAGGAGGCTCCCCCAATGAGCTCTGCTGGGAAACCTTCCAGCCTGCAGTGCAGCAGTACTGCCTCCCAACAAACACACGCCGAGTGATAGCAGCAGTGATCCAGCCGCTGGTATTTTAATACGGATTTTTATTCATTGCCCTATTTCAATATCTTATACTTTCTCTTTTCAGGACATTAACCAAGCTCTTTCTTTATGATTCCCCTCCCCCCTCCCCCTTCATGCTGCAAGCTTACACGTCAAGAAAGTTTTGCCTCCAGCTGCTACAGCTCCATCAACTCTCCTACCAATCCATTTGAAAGAAGAGTAAGGTGTTAATTAGGGTGTTAATGGCTACAAGAAACACCTCTTCCTACCCCCTCCCCCTTCTTCCATTTCAAGGAAGAAACAAAGGGAAACTCAGCATTCCTTGCAGAAATGTTAGACTGCATAAAAAATTTAACAAACAAAAATTCCTTTACTCGGCATACATGTAGATAGTCTGTGGCTCCCAACACCTCCAAACTCCAATTCTATTTATTCTCTTTCACCTTTGATTTAGGACCATCTAATAGGAGGGGGGATGTATATATTCTTTTAGTATCTTTGAATGACAGAATATATTTTTTTAATCTTCAAAATGAATTCCATACCAGAGTGCATCTTCACAATGAGAAAACGGTTGTGTTACTGTGTGGTTTTCACAAGCCAGCTGAGCCAACCTTGCATTCCTCTGCTGCTGAAAGAGGTTTCCCTCCTCTCCTCTTCCCCGCTGAGTCTACCCAGTGCCAGTCCACAGCCATGCTGGCTCTGGCACTTGTCTGATACCTCCCAGTTCAGTTCACTGAACTGACGTAAAGCTGTTCACACTTTTGCTGGGTTCATTTTCTGCCGGTTGAGTGAGCTGAGCCAGCTGAAAAAGGGGGTAGCACCAAACACAGGGAAAGCAATAGGAAATGTGTACCTGGGCTATTCTTCTCTTTGACAGCAGCAAGCTGCAAAAACAGCTCGGGCATCCTGTGAAACCTCACCCTAAGGGCACAGCTTTACTAAATCGCTTGATACAAATTATGACTTTGCTATTACAAAAAGAGATGGGTTCTAGTAGTCACTCAATTTCACATGAAATTAAATCAGCTTGCTGAAGTGGCAGAAAACTACCTAGGGTGGCAGCTGTTCTATGCCAGGTCAGCAAGTGGAACAGGCACATCTTCTGGTCCACGAGCACAGAAGCCGATGCAAGGCAAAGACAGAACTGTGTGGCAGGGGCAGGAAGGAAGAGAAGAGCCAGAAAGAAGAGTCAGCCCACTCCTTTTCAGCTGCTGTGATAGCTGAGATCTTGTGAAATCACACCCTGGTTTACGAAAACTCCCAGCATTAAAAAAAACCTCTTATTTCTCCACTTCTGTTAACAGATAACTGTGAAGCAACTGTTCCCTCAAAGCCTTTATATAAACTTGTTGACTTGTGTAGAAGCTAAAAATTGTGTTTCTTTTTAAATCGAAATTTTAATTTCATGTAATATTCAGTCTAACAGTCACTGTAAAAATAGATGCAGTGATTTGAGATACTGCTGTACACCAGACTGTGTGTTACCGTTCTCCCAGCCTGATGATTTAATCATGACTGCTCTTCATTCACTGCAGTACAAAATCAGCACAGCAAGTTCAAATTAGCCTCAAAAGCAAGCTATATTAAGCAGAGGAAGAAATTCTGATTGTAATATGAAAAATAATTTTTGGAGATGTCAGATGGATAGGAAACCTTTACTTCCAATCCTGCAGATATGTCTCCTCAAAGTCACGGCAGCACACCAATATTCTGCTAGGTATACAGCACCGTTTTTCTTTTTAAGCCAGCATTTTTCTAAATACTGGGGTTTTTTTAACTTCCACTAGCTCCTGTTTCAAAACATTTGTCTCTCTTGGGTGGGACTTCTGGGATTTGGCTGTTTGCTTGTTTTTCAATGGAGCAGGTTATTTGTATCCTTATGCTTTATGTTACAGCTAGACTGAGTGAGATAAGAGTGCATTTGTCAGGTGGCTTATGTCACTCAGAAATTTGAGGCAGCTGCTACCTTTGCCAACAAAAACAGGTTTTTCTCTCAGCATATGCTACATCAGTACTTGGGAGGTTTGCACCACAACTCTGCCAACCCAGTTACAGTGGCATATTTGTAAGTGTGGCATGAGAAGATCTCAGAGTAGTGACTTTTATATCCTGCTCTGACATGAATTATGCTTGTGGGACAGAGGGACATTTTTCCATTACTTCTACTCAAACATACTCATATCTTTGGTTACTCATAACTATTTTCTGATCTGTTCTGATAAAAGCCTATTAGAAAAGACATTATGCAGAAACTTCAGATCCAATTTGCAGAAATATCTGCAATGATAAATACTGGAGTTCATGAAATCTAATCTATAACAAATACTAACTTGTGACCTGTTTCTGGTTCTGGCAAATGACTTCTAAGAAAAACTGCTGAAATTCTAAGTATTTACATCTGAACCCCACTCCAAAGTTAATTTAAACTTCAGCTTTAATAAATCTGGATCACTACCTCATTGTTACTTTTAAATACAAATAACAAGTAACTTTATGGATTGCCACATCTGACAAATTGTTAAATATTTCAGCTATTTTTCAAGTGAAATGAAACCCACATGTGTTTTCTTAGTCCCCATCTCCTTTCAGAGAAATAAATACATTTCCCTGTACTAGTCTTACTTTCATTAAATATCCTGATAGTTCATCCTTTCTTATCTTCTCAGGACACAAAATAGATCAGTATGGTCTCTTAGTCTACTCTTTCCTAAGGAATACAGTTCTCATAGATCCAATTCTTTTGAGTAACTAATATCCTTGAGTCTGAATTGTTCTGGTTTTATAACACTTCTCTGTAATAAGAAAACCAGGATGCAGGCACTATCTCCCCTAATTCACATTCTGACACTTGTATTGGAGCAGGAAAGCCTGCAGTACTGTACTTGGGTTAGACTGTTCACAGACATGCAAGTTCACAGACATTTCCTTTCTGAAGTTACAGAATTGTTATCTTGCTTAAAAAAACATTGTTCACTGAAGCACTAAGTTAAGAAAAAATACTGAAGGGAAAGGAATGAAAAGAAATTATTTCTCCAAAGAAGGTAATTACATAGCTAAGCATTATCTATGGAGAGAAAGAAAGTCCTAAGTACCAACAGGGCTTGTCAGAGTTACTTCCATGTGCTGGACTTCTTACAAACACTAACCTACAATTTCCTGACATCTTTAATTACACGTTTCTAAGAACAGTACAGTTTGCCTACAGTGTGTCATACATACAAAATCTTTGCTGACTGAACAAAAGGACATACATAATGCTATTATGACAGGCTGGAAAAAATCCTTACAAAAAAAAGTCCTCTAAAAAAACCCCTAAGTTAACTTTCTGGTCTAAAGAAAATGGCACAATCTCAGATTCAAATTTAGTTCCCAATCTCCATTATTACCTCCATCAGAAAGGCCTAAATAATCAGTTAAAAAAAAAAGGCAAGAGCAGGGGAAAAACTTTTGGACGCCAGAGGTCTGCAAAACATCCAACTGCAATCCTAGAGGAGGGAAAATAACCAAACCAAATATTTTGACCAGAATTAAAAAACACCAGGATTAAGTATTAATGCTTTGGCAGCTTCCAGAAAGAACTATGACTAAATGGAGTTAAAAACCAAATATTAGAGAAGGAAAATAGTTTCTCGAGTTATTATGCAAACCAGACATTTTCTATGCAAATTCAGGCACTGAACTTGTATAATCTGAATTGTAAAACATAGGCTGATGTCTTGATTGTAAATGTTGTTTGTTTTTTCTTTCTGAATGTCATGTTAAATTACTGTGTGCATATGCAGGGTGTGTGGGTGGAAGGGACTGACACAAGGAGGAATTAATTCTTCTAAAAAAAAGTTTTTGTTTTTCTAAGAGCATGGTTGAGAAGAATATTTCACTTTCAATAAAAATGGAACTAACCACTATTTGTAAACACATCACTGTGCAAATGAAGAAACATTGCTTCTTAAGTACTGACAATATTTGATTCAGCCCATGCATATCCCAGCCCAGCTGGTCTCCCTGGCCTCAGTCCCAACCTTCTCACCTCTCTAAATGGTTATGTTCCCTCCATGGGGATAGCAGGGGGCCTCACAAGTCAATATGGGCCATCTTCAGATTGGTCTTCTAAACACATCTCTGCTAATGTAATCCATTATTAGAGTGCAACTTAGACCAAAATGTTTGGGTTCTGTAATTCCCACTTGCCTTATCATCCACAGTGCAATGGCTGTTAAAAGCCTTTGTATTTAAAACACTGTTGTAGACCTACTGCATATTTTCAATTTACAAATCTATGATAAAGACAAATGAGAAGTAGATGGAAAAGTCACAACACACTTCTAAGCACAGCCGACTCTACTGGCACCTCTACATTTGCAGCCAGAGCTTTCTCTCATTATTACAAAGTAGCAGTTGGTCTGTAGATCTGAAAACATGTAGATCTGAAAACATGTAGATCTGAAAAACACTGAACTTGTGGGCCTCATCAGGCAAGGCAGTAACTAAGCCTAAATTCTACTAACTTCAGTAGGATGTAGAAGTTCCCCACTGCTGGAATTTTTTGACTAATATAGCAGAATCTTTTAGCTTGTACAAGCTGGGGCAGCTCTGCTGTGTTACTGTTTATACCAGTTCAGCCTTTCTTAATCTAGTGAACATGAAAAGTACTTAAATAAATAAGAAAGCCTATTTCATGCAACATCGGTGCCTTGGAAGATTATTAAGTGGTTAATTGTACAAAAAGCCAACAGAGCTGTGCTACCAAAAAAAAGAGATGAACAAGTTTCTCATATTTATGCAACAACCTCTCAAAATACAAATTAATCTCTAGTTCGCATCTCAATTGTCAGAAGGTATCTCAGTATGGAATCTGTTTGTAACAGATACAATACTGTTGTTCTGTAGTGCACATAATTTGATGAATGCCTTCTCTGGAACAGTTTTGAAATCTTCATCCCATCAGAATATTCATTAAAATCTCTTCCCTGTAACATTGATACCATTCTGCAAAAAGATACCAAAATGGTATAAACATAAGAGAATAAGGAGGACTGTGTTAATATTTGCTGATCTCTTCAGGTTTATTTTTCAATTTTGCTTGAGATAATAGCACTTTGGATCAATATGTGTGTTTGATCTTGATTATTTGTAATTCCCTATTGAAAGAACACAAAAATTCAGTTTTGCTAAGTTTCATCTTCTTGCATGCCAATTCTTCCAATAATTGAATGGAGAACACTTACTGTCCAACAACATCTGTAAAGATTAGTACTCTATATTCACAAGTTTAACACCAGTTTTCTATGCCTTCCCCTACCCCTCATCTAAATCATTCTAAATTTCTTTTTAACATAGCATTATTTTCTGTAATCACATTATAGGACTAAGTATCAGGAATTTTATTTCTGATTGTATCAATGATCATCTTGGCTAACACAACCAAAAATGAAAGAGTAAAATACTCTGACACTAGCAAAATGATTGATAGAAGCCTCAGTATGAAATATTAGTTTAAATAATTTTGTTTCTTGAAATTTGTGGTGTCTTTTGAAAAACAAAAGCTCCAAAAGTAGGGATAAAGAAAAAAAAAAACTTGGAAGTGAGACAAACAGAAACCAAATTAGTTTCACTTTTCTGAGTGGAAGATGGAGCAGATTAAAGTAATCAAGAACAAAAATAACCTTTCAGATTAGTATATTTTCACTAGACAAGACCGAATGCTTCCAGCAAAGAAGAATGGGTCCTTAGATGGGTTAGAAGTCAATGATAGTTTGGGACTTACCCAATCTGAAATCTTAAAATAAAAATTCAAAATCTTGAATAAAATTCCAACTGTCACCCAAAAGCAAAACAGGGTGAATCAGCAGGCAATCATTATTTTCTGTCCTCTCCATACACTAATCAATCTGCCTCATTCTGCACCAGTGACAACCCAATACTATGGCATTGGGAGCCTAAGCATCTGGATTGGAGTATTTTCTTAGGATTGTGGTCAGATTTGCAATTGTACTAGTAGTCTCTGTATCAAAAATAGGAAGCCTAAGGAAAACCTGCCCAACTGGAGGCGAGTTTTCTCGTGTGTGCATATTAAATGAGCAATGGGATCCTGATACACACAATTCAACCCCCCTGTTCCCAAGAATGTGCTGTTTTCACAGCCTGTGTTTGCAGGCAGAGACTAAAACTGGCTCACATACTCCCATTACAGTTGTCTTAACCAAGTCCAGAAAAGTTCCTTTTTCTCCCTCAAGGGTGACACAATGCCATAAAGTGCAGTTTCTGCTCGGAGTGCTCACAGTAGTACTCTGGCCAAATTAACTCCTCTAGAATTTAAGGCAGCAAATACCCAAGTTGCAGCAGTCTGAAAAAAAAAAGATTTGCAGCAACTGCAGCCCAGCTGTGACCCACAGACAGCTTGAACGCATCACTTCACCAAGAAACATCATATGGAAGCTGATGGCCCTAGAGGAGAACTGAACCCCATTCTACAATGAACCGTGGATCGCCCTCTATTGTTCAGATTAGTCAGCTATCAGGCAGGAGCTGGAAGAGGCTTAAGGCTACAATAAATACTTCAGTATCTTATAAGAAAAGGCAAGAAGAAACCTTCTTTACTGATGCACAAAAAGGTGAAACAGCTAAACGAACAGACAGGTAGTTTCAAATGGTTACCTCAATTAAAAACAGATATTTTACAGAGATGGTTCTCTGATATTTTTTCAGATGAATGGTTTTCATGGGCAAACCACTGTTTAATTTCCATGGCGGAAATTGTTTTTCGTCCTATTAGAAACCCAAAGACTTATCCAGTTTCTACTTGCAGTAATATCCACACATACACAATAATACATTTTGCTTAGAATCCACTAGTTGAAGGCCAAAAATGGTCATACAGAAACAAGTAGCCTTCATTTCACTAATGACAGAAATGGAAGTTTGAAAGTTATTCAAGATCCATCCAAATATTAACACAGACCCATATAATTGTTAGCATAGATTAGTTGGTAAAACGCGCTACCTCCTTGATATAAGAGCCACAATAATACTAATGGAACAAAACCAAGCTTTGAACATCTTGAAGTCATTTGCACTGCAGTCTTTTCTATGAGGTGTCTTAGCATACCAATTATAACAATAATTTTTGTTTAAAAGTTGACTGAATTTCATAAAGGACAAGTGTTTAAGATAAATATAAAAATGAAACAAAGGATTTCATTTAGGATTAAAACTTTCCCTTTTCTGATAAAACCTTTTCCCTCTAATGTTGTTTCATTTGGCTTGATTCCCTTCCCTTCCCAGTCCTTCTCTTTGATCAATAAACCAGTGCTGGTTAAACATACATAAAAATCAGGGTCAGAAAGGCAGACTTGCCAAATTCAAATATGTACACTAAATATTTCCTTCCCAAAAAGTTGTGTTCAGCTTTACAGCTATGTCACGGTTGAAAACTTCCAAGGTGAAGTACCTATATTAGGTATGTAAAGGGAATGTATTTTGTCTTAAATATTTTTGAAGTACTATAACTACTGTTCTGCCATTCAAAATACAAAAGCAAATGAATTGCTAAAAATATAATCTGTCACAAACCCATTCATTTGCCTTCTTGAAACTTTTCTTACTTGCATGAAAACATTCTGCCTAACAGACCTCAGCTTCAGTAAAGAGGAACGCTGTTTTATTAATGGCTTTTGCAAAGATTATTAATTTGACTCGAATTGCATCCTATCAATATTCACCACTGTTTCCACAAGTGCTGGAAGAAAATTAACATTGGCTTTGAATTTTGTTACCAGTTCCTAAGTTTTAACCAAAGTCTACTTATCTACATCTTCAATAAGCCAAAACATTTTAGGATAACATCTGAATTTTTGCATTCATATGCGTGTTGCTCCAGATTGAAAAAGTAAGAAATCAAAAGGATTAAAACTATGAGACTCCCTCCTCAGTGACACTGCAAACATGCACGTGAGTGAAGGATGCATTTCTTGAGACATGTTCATAAAACCTCTCATAACACTGTATCACATTGCTCTCTTATCTGCATTTCTGGGACATTTGAATGGAAGCACACCAATCAATACCAGCTATATTTAAGAGCAGGAGTGCATTTTGATGAGTTAAAAAAAATAAAAATCCCTATGACAGAATAAAAACATGAAAGAAAAAATATTAATTCAACTGAGAAGTAAAAGATAGTAGGTCACATTTTAATTAACACCATTTAAAATTCAGGCTTACAAGAACTATGTCTAATTCTTCCAGGGTTCAACAACACTATCAAATCCATTTTCTGTTTTGAAAACTGCAGGATGTGAGTGCACTTTTTGGGTATCATACCTATCTCATTTCTGTATGCAGAAGGGATAGTACAAATCCCTACCAGGAAATTCTGCTATTCAAGGTTAAGCTCAGATGGTCTTATATAGAGATATTTCTACCTGTCATCTATCTTGCCCCTCCTCTTCCTTCCTTCTTTGCTTTAGATCACAGTCAGTTTTAAATCTACGATTAAACTTTCACGAGGGGGTGATTTCTACAATGTTAAAACTATGGGGTTTTAAACCTCAGTTTTCAAACATAAGAACATTAAAATATTTGTGGATTTTTTACTCTGGGACTTCACAGGAGTGTGTAATGATCAGTGCGAGCTGCTCTACATCTAAAATTAATAATCAGATTTGAGCTAAAGCTGCAATGGTAAAAAAACCATCAGAGGAAAAACCACTAATGTGTCGTGCAGAAGAGTCTGCCCACATACTCAGCTCAATGGGTTTGAGATTAGAATTGGGAGAGTACTGTAAGGAGATGATTATGTGGGATGTGGTATAGTTCTAGAAAATTATTGACACCTCTAATTAATTAACTAGAAGCACCATAATTTTTGCATTAGAATATCAAGATATTCTTCCATAAATTATTTTATGTAAATGAAACAATAATTTATGAGAACATAATCCATCAAAATCAATGTCAAGGATATTACATTTAGATAAAAAGAAATAGCAGAAATATGACATTAAAATCAGAAGTGAATCTAGACCACAGTTGTAAATGCTGCTTGGCATTTGAACTGAACTTAAAAGTTCATACAGGGCAGTGAGACTTCATGGGACTTTGGAAACTTTTCTCCAAAGAAAACCACAGCAGAAGTAACAGAAAAGAAAGATATATCACTTTCCTTAGAAACTCCCCCCAAAAATACTAGTAATTGAAGCAGTGCATTCTGAAGCAGCAGGAAGAATTCAACTGCTGAACATGCTGGGTTGGCTACTATCATAACTCTAGCAGTATCTGAACACTTCCCAAAAAAGTAAGAGTTTGCTACCTCTCCATTTGAAGCAAAAGTAACAATTAGGTGGTAGGGATGCAAAGAAACTTTTAAAAGATACTAACAAGCTGAAGATAGGAAATTCGTTCCTATAAGGAAAGTCAGAAGAAAATACTTAAACACAGTTCTTTCTGTTCACATTAATGAACTTGAAGTATGTTCTTGAAGTCTTAATTTTGTTAGTGACCAAAGTGTTTATTAATTGTATTCATCCTGCTTCTGCTCCAGAAGATTCTGGTCAAAATCAGACTAAGATTTTGTGTCTACACACAGTCCCAAGTATAAGAAATAAAACCCTCTAAACAGAAATAACATTGACAGCTATAAAAGACATGCAGCAAGCATGAAAGCTGAGCAAGTTGATACTTATCTTCTCAGAAAGTTCATAAGGTAGCCAGACTTGCACATAGTGAAAAAAAGGAGAAAATAGTGAAACTAATAGGACCAATATTTTCTTTGACTGGAGAACAGTATGAACCATTCCAGTACAAGTTAATAATGCTGGTATGTCAGCTCCTAGGTGCAATGAAGACATGATGAACCTATTTTGCTCCCAAAAGCACAAAACTTTTCAGTGTAGAAAGGCTCATAGAATTTTTTTTTTTAAATTACTTATTGGGACTTCATAATAGCTCCTCTATGCCTGACCACATCTCCTCCAGGCCAGACAGAAATCAGTATCTTGCTTTGATTTCCTTCAGGATGTTGTGTATCAGTAGGGTACTAATGACAGACAAAACTTTTGCTTTCCATCTTTTAGGCTCTGGAATACCACCCATCCAGTTACAGGAGCTGGAAAAGTGTCTTTTGCTGTGACCTCCCACTATGGCTTATCTACGCCAAGGAACATAATGCTGAAACTCCCAATAAGGGGACTACAAATACCAAAGATCCTTAAATACATAAACTACTACCAACTGTTATACTGCAGAAATCACTTTGTATAATGACAGAATTAGGAAAAAATGTGTCTGTTTTTTCTGACAGGTTTCAAGTTGTTTATTTGCAGATGCACTGAAGCTGTGGAAATAAACCCACAAAATAATCTACATAAATCACCCTAGGTGTTATGTATAAACAACACTTACTGCAAGGAATGCATTTTAAAAAAACAAACCCAAACAAACCCAAAACAATAAAGAGATGAAACAAGAATCTATTTTTTTTCCTGTTGGTATATAATCTTACTTCCAGATCCAATTCTTTAACAAAGATTATATCAGATATATTTTTGCTTTGTATGTTGTGTAATCAAACTGGTTTAGACATCTCCAGTAATGAACATGTTGCTATTACTATAAAGTCATATAAAAGTAGGTGAGCAGCTGTAGCCTAATAAACACACAGCTGAACAAAGGAAACTGCTGACAAGCTGCAATCTTGTTTTAATGTAAATTCTCATGTGTTCACATCATATTTTAATTGTACACAACAATAAATAAGGTTCTGTCACTAGCAGTTTCTCATAAATGGGCTAATGCTAATTATCCCTCTATTTTCAACCACATCGTTTTAGTGAAAAGATTAATGTCAGGAAAACAACACAAAAATAATGAGCTTTGCAAGCCATTTGAGTGGCAGAAAATATTATACTTTTCTTGATTTGATTTTTCTATTTTTATATGAAAGGTGTGACAAGTCTCTCATAAAGCACTTCAATATTTCAAACATTATATCTAGCATTATATTAATTATGGAGGAAATATATAACCTGTTTCCCTGAATTTTTCTTTAGGTTTGTTGTAGCACTGAACTGAAAGCCAAAATGTGCAACTCCAGCACCACCACTGAATTTAAGGGCTGGTCTTTCTTACATCTGGAAAGATATAACTAAGCATGGACAAGTTTCTCTTCTCTCTTGGCCATTGTTCTGCACTTAGCATTAGGAAATTTGTTTGGTCTGAAATTATTTTTATTAATGTGACAAATTATTTTAGCTCAGACTAATGGTAAGAATACAGCATCAAAAGAGAATGGTTGTCCAGGGAACAATTAAGAAGAAAGAGCCCTTTGTGCCAAACAAGTGATACGAACTCACTTTTTTAATCAGATTGATCCTTCTAGTTACACATCTTAAGTTTCCAGACAAAACCAAGACCACAGCTTGAGACAGAAAGGTAATGCTTGTATAATGCAGTGGTCCCAAGACCAGACACACTTTCCGTACTGCAAGTGTGGTCTCAGGTCTGGCTGGAGCATGGAGGAATCAGGATGCTGGAGCACTCTGTGGTGAATGCATCTGCAATGGCAGCCTTGCAGAGCAGTTGGGCTCATGCAAGACTAGGAGGTGCAGAGGCCTCTGCACCTCCAGCTGCTTTCCAGCTGTTTCATGTACATTGGTTGGTTTTCTGTTGAAACAGAAACAATCATTTTGCTTTCCTTAAAACAAATTGATGGGCTATTGCATTTGTGTCCCACATGACATTAGCACAATACCGCTAAATATTGTATTATTGAGTCTTTTGGATCAGGGTTCAAGTAACTTGCTATTCTTGCTATTAATGTGATTTTGGCTAGAAAACATCCCTAGAACACCTCATCCAATGATGACACTATAATTCATGGTGGTTTTGATGCTCTTTCTCATTCCCTACAGTGCTTCTGAATACACACTGCCTCAATGAAGTGCACTCCCCACTTTGGACATTATAACATAAAAGTCCAGCTCTGATCCATTTTCTTTGCAGCAGAGTGGGAGATACATCCCTGTCCATCAGAGGGGAGAAAAGAAAGCTATACGAGAAGTACCACAGCCTCCAGCCTCTTTTCTACCTTTCTTCTGGAACAGAAAGGCTGCAAGCTGAACCCCAGCAGGTTGGGTGGGGAGCTGGATCAAAGCAGCACTACAGAGAGGGCAGGCTGTACAGAGTAGGACATGAGTTTCTTATCACACTAAAATCATTATATTCAACAGTCTCAAAATCTAATGTGTTCCATACTGTTTGGGAATCACATTCAGAACTGCAGTGCTGTCAAGATATTAAAAGAGTGTTCATCACTCCTTTACATTGCTCACCTTTTACCCATTTCAAGACATCATTATTTTTCTTTCTCACATACAGGTGTTAAGCAGTAGTCAATTCTGCTCCTTTCACATTCCAGTCCACATCCTGCCACTGTTCTCTGCACATGGTCTTACTCCCAGATGCTCCAGGGTCACTAAATCACTGTCAGAGTGATTACATTTGTATTCCACTTTCTCATCCAAGTTCAAGTAGAAGTATCATAATTTTTTAAGTTCTTGAAGTACTGTACAAGGTATTAGGCAAAAGTTGAATAAAACAATCTTGGCAGATTGATGTTTGGCTGCTTTTATTTTCTAGTAGGGATAGACAAATCTGGTTCACCCCATTTCAAAGCCATTTGAACTTTGTGTGTCAAAAGCTTGATTACATCATTAGTGGGTTCATCTCCCATTTAAAATAATGTGTTAAAAGGGATGTGAGGAAAAAGACAGATACAAGCTTCATAACCCAAAAGCTGACTGAATCTAGTTTTGTTTTTAGGAAGACTATCAGGCTTCCCCCATAACTTAGTCTCATATCATAGCATCCTACTTCACTATATTTCATCTTCTTGAAATGTTCAACTGAGGGAACTTTATATTTTACACAAAATACTTCATATCCCATGGAATTTCTGTTTCCTCATCAGTTCTTTGGGGTCTTCTTTCAATCCTTTTGTATGAGAAATAAAGGAGTAGGACTTAAAATACTGAATGATTTTGGCAGCCAAATCAGCGAAACTGTCATAGGTCTGACATTCATGAGTAAGTAATTAGTACTTCCAGGAAATTAAAATTCCTTAGGAATCTCTGTGACTAAATTTGGAAAATAAAGCTCTTTTAAATCCTTGAAATTTTTAAAACTTTTAGCCATAATGTAGATGGAAATACTAAAAAACAGGATAAATTATAATTTAATGAGAAAATTTAAAAGGATTACAGAAGAGTATATAAGCCTAATAGGTACACACACACAAGCCCATAACAGTATGCTAATGCACTTATGTGCTCTTGAGATTATAAATAGCTATGCAAAACTGAAGTGTGACATTGCAAGAGGGAAAATAAGATTTTGTTGAAATCTTCAGTGGTCAAAATGTAAGATGAGAGAAGGCATCTTAACATTTTCAGATCTCCAACACCAATTGCTTTCAGCTTCATTAAAAAGAAAAGTTTCAAGAAAAAACCCAGGAGCATCTGGAACTGAGGAATAGAGTGAAGAATCAAAGCCATCTAACTAGAGGCGGAAATGTAAAATAAGACATGTCAAGAAAAAGATCCTATCAAATACAATGGTGATATAGAGACTAGAAGAGACTATAAAATCAATCATGACTAAATAACATCATTTTCAAAATGTAATATATATTTCCTCTTGAAACTACAATGACATGAATAAATTGCATAAGCATCTCTCTGATCCCATCAGAGCTCTTGAGTGGAGCAGCAGTCCATTCCAGCAATTCTGAGGGCATATTATTTAGGTCTTTCAATGACACCTGTAATTTCTTTTACAGAATAGAAATTTTCCTCACCAAACAAAAAGAAATATTGCTATATTAGCAGAGTCAAGGTCTCACATAACTGACTGATATGTGTTGCACAAACTACTCCTAGCTGTCTTAGAGTTATGGACTTTGAAAATAAATATTATGTGCCATTTTGGGCATACACCCCCATTTAATATTGCAAATACTAAACTGTACTAATGGCTTAAAATTACAAGAAGGCCCTGATTTTTCTAAACCATAATTCCTTTTATGCTTTATGCACACATGCTCTTTTATCACATATGCTAAAAATTACCTTTTAAAGTATTTAAATACTGGTGGTAAAAGTATCAGTATGAGGATGCATTAATATACACATTTCCATGGGAATTATTTGATTGTAAAAGATTAATGTGACATTGATTTTAACTCTAACCTGCCTTGTGCAGACTGCTGCTCTAAGGAAAATACACGACATGAAGCTATTCAGTAAGGACTCTCACTTAAAATTTTACAGCTGACAAAATGCTGCTTTACTAGTAAGCTCTGCAGAGCTTTTCTGCTCCAGCACTCAGGACAAGCAGCACTGTGCTCAAGCTCCCTTGGGAAATTCTGCTTTTCTATTTCCCCAAGTCCATTGCAGGGAAAACCTTTGCCCAGAGGACACACAGAGAGCCCTGTGCTGGCTTGTCCCTGGCAACACTGGCCTCTTGCATGAAAAGCCACAAAGAAAGCACTCAGTCAGAATGAGCAAAGGGTATTCTACCTTGACTCTTTCTTCTATTTTTAAGTGATGAGATGGGACAATAGTAAATTGCAGTTAGAAATAATGGGATTTTTTGGTATAAATTATTAGTCTGGTAGATTCCACTGTGTTGCATACCTTCCTCACATCACATACGTATGCATAACATCCTGTATACATAGCAGATCTTTTTCCCTGTGCATTTTGTTCAGCACAGGCGGGACAGGTTTTGCTTTAAATCACGTTTTTCTGATGTGATTCTAATATGCAGTAACTCTATACATTGCAATTTCCAAGGATTTACAGGACATAAATCAGATTTTCATTCATGAGGTAAAATATGCACTATAGAACATATCATTTTGACTTTTCAATGTATACTGGGGTTATGCTCCACAGCAGTTCTCTTGCAATTAAGTATACCAATACAATTACTTTTAAAATTATTTTAAATCATTGGAGCTATTGGATGACATGAAATGACATGCATCTGTTGATTCGTTACTAACGAACACTATATATTTCTGGAAGAAATTCTCTTTTACTGATATTAAAGAATTTAGGTAATCACAAGCTTTTGACAAGACTGAGAATTGTGTGTCAACTTCAATGCTCTTAAAATTCCCCCGGAGTGGTCTAAAAAAGCAAGCTGTATAAGCAGAGTAGAGCTGGAATGCAAATTGTGAGATATTCTTATGCTGCATCATATGAACTCATCAACGAGGCACTGCATCCCAGAGAAAGCATCTGCTGTGTGAAATTTAGGACAGTAATTCACAGCCCATAGAACACTGCATTACCACAAATTATGTTTGTTATAAATTTATAATGATGTTCATATAAAAACATTACATTTTAATAGTTTAAAGAAATGACAGCACTGGGCACTTCATAAATGTTTAAATAGTAGAGTCTTCATAATTTAAAATGTTGATGTTACATCACTGAAGATGCTGGGTTGAAACACTTTGAACTTGGAGAGGATGGTCAGTTACTGTAGAAATCTACTGAAAACCTAACCTGAATGCACACAAATGCTATTTTTAAACATAACCTTGTTTCAAAACACTTACACAGACCACAGTCATCTGAAACTGTGCAGCACCATGTTCATAAAGCGCAGATATGATTATCATTGCCAGGGATTAGCCTGTGAGCACGGGCTCTGTTGGGGAACCTTAGAAGTAGGTGCTTGTTAACAAATGTGTTAACTAACCATTAGATGCATGAGATATTCAAGAAAAAAACATTTAAGTATTTTGCTTTCTTCCACGGTACTCATGCTTTGACTGATGTTTCTAAAGTAACTTTCATCTTTGATCTTTCTAACAATCTCCAACTTCTTAAACAATGCCTTCATTTTGCTCTAAATGGTCATATTGCTTGGTCTCATCACCACGACCAGCATACCTTTGTTGTACTTCTATATTTTTACTCACAGTTTCCATCAGAGAGACAACCTATATCTGAAATTCCCTGTCAGCCTTTTTGTCTCCTTTGCCTAATTTACATGCTTCCGAGTCCCCTATCCTCACAGCCTGATGGCCAAGGACTGTCTTCCTCTCCAATAAAAGCACTCCAACTATATTCCCCCCATTTATCTGCATGCACACACTGCTTTTAAAATCAAGCTCTGTATGACCTGCAAATTTGCTCATGGTAAGATTTTGGAAAACACCATCTTTTCAGCAATATTCCAGCCTTATAAAATGAAGAGAGCAAGGATATAGACAAGTGAAACACAGCTAATGTTTGTTGGATTGCCGTGTTAAAGTGCATAAATTGAAATATGTTTTAAAAATCAATAGATTTTTTTCAATAGTTTTAATGTTTCAATAGAAAGACACATTGACAAGGAAAATAAGGGAGCAATTAGGATTAACAAAGAGGCTATGTCAAGACTTTTTACTCTGATTGTCCACTACTAGGTGATCTATAAGTCAAAGGAAAGAGCACTCCTCTTCAGTAGGGAATCTAATTCCTACATTAGATTTCACCCTAGTACATCATAGTGAAAATTTTCCTGACACAATGAAATGTAACAGACTATTCACCTTCAGTAAACTTGTCAGCAAGAAGATTGAGTAAGAGAATGGATGTAAAGAAAAAGGGAGGTTGTGTGGAAGGGTTTCAATATAAGTAACTTTGCAAAAAGTAACAGTAAACCATTTTACATGTAACTGTATCTCATCTTCAACACGGACAATCTAAGTCCTCTAAAGCTCTTTAGTTTCTGGTAACAACTTCACAAGAAGACTTAGGATTTTAAAATACTCCTGTGACCATAAGAATTTAAATTTTTAATAACATGAAGATTCTTTTATATTACTAATCAACTAGTCAAACATTCATACCTGCTTGCACAGAACTGATCATTGCTTACTGATCTGTTTTACCCAGAATGGTCACTTTATTCCAAAATAAAATATTTCCTATTAAGAAGTGTCACTTTCAGGCCACTCCTTGATCCTATTTTGAATACAGGAAACAAACTGGATTGTTCTCTGGAGCAAGAAATTATTTTTTACTATGCCTGGATTGAGCTAATCACAATGAGGTTCTGGTCTACAGGCTAATGAAATTCAGTTGTAATAATAATAATGAAAGCAGCACCTACAGCTCATATGCTCCCATTAATGCTACAGAACATGGAAATATGTGCAACTTGGTATTAAAATTCAAGCAGAGAGAAGATTTTTAATAATTCAATCCTATTTGGTGTTGATAGATTCTCTTAAGCAAAATGTTATCTGAGGACCATGATTTTAGCACAGGTTCCATGACACCTAGTATTTTTTGATACAACAGGCTTTGGAGCTCCAATAATCAGCAGTAAAAAACCCCAACTCTCACCTTAGATCCAATTTACATAAAATTTTGATTCTTACAGTTGCTAGAAATTTCTTGACACTTTGAGTTAAGAGTATCCCAAGACACAGACAAAAAAGAAAATACACTGTGTTTGTAGTTATAGATACACAGGGATATAAACCATATCACCTAAAGTGAATTAGTAGCCCTACCATTCACCATACCCCAGCCTTCTCAGCCACAGAACTGATATTATTCTACATCTCATTTGATGCAGCAAATGTAGCCAGAGACATACTAAATTCACACAGCAGAACAGGATTCTGATGTAGACAGAAATAAGTGATCTCATAACCCTGGACAATCTTATCAAGATTTAAATATTTGCTTTTTGAGGGGAAAGAAAACCCAAAAAAACCAAAAAAGCAGAGCATTCCTGTACCATCTAGTGCTTTGGTCAAAAAAGAGCAAAGTTTTCTCCAATCAGGTATCAGCTACAGAGCTTCTAGACAGGATCCAAAGTGACAAGATGGAGGCAGATAAAAATTCCAGGGACCGCATCAGTCACTGAGACTTGCTAATAGATATTCATTCTGTTTCATTTCATAAGAGAGGAGGATAAACACTGGAATAAACCCCACCAGCATTTAACTTTAGAATGCTGTGCTTAAGAATTCTGGCCAACCAAAAGAAGGTTATTGTAAAAATCAAAAAGATAAATTAAAAGGAAGGCCATCAGAAATGGAAAAGGCCTATTAAAATTCAATTCAGTGCTCTAACCAAGTGTGTAAAACTAAAAATCAAACTATTCTTCCCTCTCCTCCAGTAGAAAGCATAGAATACAAATATCAAAACAGAGTAAGTCAAGGACACTCCCAACATATTGTCCTACTACTCAACATCCTGAAAGCACTCCATGAGTTTCTCAAAGTATAAGTGAGCCTGCATTTAGCTCTTCACAAACTCCATAAGCCTGGCACACAGATGAAACATGCACATGCCCCTAAGGTGAAACAGTATCTAATCATTTCAGATTAAAAATGAAAATTCTTACCAGACTTACAGTGAAAAACTGTGTCTGGGATTTCAATAACCAGAATCTAAATTAACCACACCGATAAAATTAACCACGTATAGTACTATAAAGAATGCCATGGGATCTCAAATGTAAATCAACTTCAGCATCCCTCTCACATCTGGACATCTTAATTATTACTAGACACACAAATAACATTTTCAGGCAGAATTTCAACAAGTGTTTTTTGGAAAGCTATGTTATCCTTAATAGCAAGTATAATTATAATTATAGATTAAATAATACATATCTTAGGACCTGGTATTGCTTGTAGAATGCATGACAACAAACTGGAATATTATTAAGTTTTGATTATACAAAAATCACACTGATTAATTGCTTTCCTTCCCAGCTACTGAAAATGCTTTACTAAGCTTAAGAAAAATCTTCTATCAGGTTTTAATGGTGGAAGTACAATATTTCATTTCCATGAGCACTTGGTAGAGCCCAAACTGAACAAAATTTCAAAGCTTCAGTAAGACTAAAACAACAAAAAAATCCAAATTACTCAGAAAAATTAATCAATATTGGCTCAATTTTCATTCTGGTAAACAATGAAGTGCTGCATAGGGGCTGTGCCACAAGAGAACTATGCCTATCAAACAATTAATTTCTTTAAATTACACTAGTTATACTCATTCTGTTTATATAATTGGGGTTTTTTTGGCTAAATTGTATTAGAGTAGATGTGATTAGCTGCATTCATCTTCTGAGTAATTTAAACCAGATTTTCTTAAATCTTTGCTGTAAAACTGAACATACTGCTTCCTGAGCAATGGCAATGGCCTGGCCCAGCAATCTGACTCACAAATACCTCTGCAGACTGTTCATCAGGAACATTGTAACATTCAAATTTTTTTTATTTAAAAAGTGTCATTAGATTGTATTTTGGTCAAACCATAGGCAAAGCTCAAAAAGCCATACTTAGAAGCTTACTCTGCAAATAGATGAAAACCCAGTGGAGGAGGAAGGGAGAACAGTCTCACTTGCCCCTGGAGACAGGGCAGTTTCACCATCCTGCTGGCTGCCCCTGTGTCAGGGTATGGCAAGGCCTGGAAGTGCCATGGCAGAAGGCTGCCAAGTCCCAGTGGGAACTGGAGGCCTCCCCATCTCTCATCTCTGGAGATCCTCTCCAATTTCATTAGAATTGTTTAAAAACCCCCTGCCTGAATGTGCAAACAGAGGGAGCTTTGCCACACAGTGGGAAGGGGGAAGGTGCCTTTTCCTTCCCGTGTATTTATTTCAAAGGATTTTGAACAACATCCTGTTATGATCTGCATAATGTATCCTAATGCTGATTAGCTTCTTCCTATTTGGGAGGATCAAAGTTGTTTGCATCTAATGAAATGTTTAACATATATACAAAGGTAATGTCTTAATGACATTACTCTTGTAGACTGAAGCCACCAAAAGATGGTCTACAAAGAAGGGATGCAGGCTTGGTAACAAATTGAAAATAAGATTAAAGCTAATAAAGGACAGAAATTGTTCCTGTAAGTCACCCGAATTTAAAAAATATGTATAATTTCAGGAAAACTTATTTGTTTATAGTGAGTATACCTATACATGTCAGCAACACACAAGTGAGTATTGTGTTCACAGTCTAACAAACATAGCTGTCATAAAATTATTCCTTAGAGCAATGGATTATTATGCATTATTTTAGCAACTAATGAAATTAATTACAGGCCACTTAAAAGATTCAGATCAGGAGTAAGATGCATAAAAAGTTTTCTCCAGCTAATTTGAGATTATTTGAGTGCTGTGTTCCCTCGGCAGGAGATACTCCAACAGCGTTCTGCAGCTTTTTAAGATCATGGGAAAACAGACACCTCTGGGAATTGCTGCAAAAGCACCCTATTCTGGCACTGAGTCCTTGGAGCTGAAGCTGCAAAAGGGATGCTATCAGAGAAACTCTTGGGATTTTGCTTCACCTTCTTTGAGGGAAGTTTCCTATAGATGTACTAGTGGGAATCTACTGAGGAGCAAACCTCCAGCAAGAAGTTCAACTTACTGAGGGATTGCAGAACTGCTACTCTAAATCAAACATTTGTGTACTTGGACTGTATATCTTTCTAAGCTCTAAATGTCTTCATAATGCATGATCAGGGATTAATATAACAAGGATCTAATCTGAGACCTATTGCAGTAAAAATACACACGTATATTTTTATATACAAACACTGAGCTGCCTATTCAAGAGAAGGAAATGCAGCAGATCTTAATATAAAACTGAGGATGATATTGCTAATCTACATGACAGAAACACTTCAGGACCCTATGATCTGAATGACATCTTTGACATAGTGATCAGTGGTTCCCCAGGCTTTGGTACATGTGAAACAGGGTAGTAAATTTGCCTGCAGATACATAGTGATGCTCTTGCTGTGGCTCAAATTGGCAGGGAAAACAGACTAGAGTCCAATAGTTCGACATTGAAGTTAATGAATGTTATGGAATTTTGCCACACTTCATGTATTATCACTCTAGCCTTACTATCTTTATTAGACAGCCTAAAATTATTTGAGAAATCCTTATACATATCCCCATGGGGTACAGGACATGCTGATGACATCCTAAATGTCTTAGCTGCTAACAAAAAAAAAAGATTAACAACTTTTTGACATGTATGAAACACAAATTAGTGAAAATGAGATTCTAGAAGGACAATCAGGAGAAAAAGGTGTGATTTAGGTAGAACTCAATATCCTTTCTGACTAGTATATAAGGGAAAAGTCATGGAACAAAAGTTCCCTCTTCACTGTGAGTGCAGAAAGCCTAATATTTACTCATTTTTCTCAGAGGACTTTTTCCTTATTACTACATGGAAGTAAAAAAGAGTGTTCTCTTGTTCTGAAAGCTGAAATAATTTATTTGTGAGTACTGAGCTGTAATCCCAGAGTGATTATATGTCCAGTAGAAAGATATTGCCTAGTTCTATAAAAAATGTCTTTACATTACATACTAGATGAAAAAGTGGGATGGCAGGGATTTTTTTCCTCTGGGGAAAAAAAAGAAATTAAAAACTTTTCAGTAAAGCAGGCAAACCTCAACTACTTGCTTCCCAAATGAAAATTTCTTCTGCTTCATAAAAAAAAAAAAAATTGATCTAGGTAACTTACTGGACACATAATAAGATGCACTATATCTTCACAGAGGGAATGATGAGATAGTGATTTCCATGACAAGTGGCAGGAGAGGTTTCCAGAACTAAAAAACCAAGAGACCACACTTCTGATGTCATCAATTAATTACAAAAATGCTTCTAAAAAGATGAAGTATACCTGAATAGCAGCATTGTCTAAATCAAGATGAAGCAATCAGAACAAAAGAGTTAGTGCAAAGGCTGAAGGAAAGAAACCTCCAAACCCTGTTCCTCGATTCAATCATTTTACTCAGTTTCTGTTCATTGTATCAGTGGCAGTGAGAGAACATTCTTGTAAAACAATGGGTTAACCTGTGCTTGACAGAGCCCAAAGCTTTGAAAGCTAAGAGGCAATTATAAAGAAAACAGAAAGAAGACAGTCAATGCTGCCTCTTTAAAGCTTTTAGATGATCTTTACTTACACAGGTACAGAAGTCAGCTCAAAGCATATTTTCTCTCCTAATGATTCCTTTTTACAGCAAAATAAAGTTTATAAAAAGGTATGTTCATAGTGATTTCAGTATTAAGCCTGTACAAAGTCTGGCCTATATCTTTATTTCTGTTTAAGAAATATATGCAACAAAATTTTAGGAAAATAATTAGTGAAGAAAGTGCTGCAAGAAGTTTATATTGCCTCACAATCAACTTGCTGGTCAAATTTGACAAGAATCATTAAAAAACTTGAATGAAACAAAACAACAAATTCAAATCTTCAACTTTTTTCAAGAAACCTTCTACCCAATGGATAGAAAACACAGTGGTTTAATCATTAAGTTATAACAACACACAGATATCAGATTCCATTTCATCAAGGTAAGGTCATCTTGTACATCAACAAATCCTCTCATACGTCTTAAACTGAAGACTCTGAAATAGATATATCTGCCTCCACTGGCTCATTGCAGCCATGTAAAACACTTGCATAAAGGTTAGGTAGTCACACTGCTATGCCTTTCCATATTTCCAGCAATACAAGCTATAAAGGCATCTGCAGCATAACCACATGCAGCTCTTTTTGTATATTCCTGTCTTACATAAGCAATACCTGTGCCTGTACCAGCAAAGTCAATGTAACCACAAATTGAGAAGTTGCCCTGTATAAGCACTGATTAGCAACAATGAAACTTGGTGCATATACTGATCCCTCTATTAAAATATTGCTCAGATATTAAAAAGAAAAACACTGCTCTAGGCTTCAAAATTCAACTGATGTGGGCTGAATCATTCTTAAATAGATATGATTTCAATGTCTTTTGTGATTACGACAATTTTGACAAGATAATAATCTCCTCTGAACAGGACTTTTTAAGCTTAGAGAAATAACATATGATTTATTAAATAATCTGTCAAATTATCTATGAACCCTGCTTTCAAAAGAAATTGCATGATCTCATTAAAATAATTACAGAAAATCTATGCCTGATGTTATAAATAACAAGTACCAGGTATACAAAGGAGAGAACCGGAACTTGCAAGGTTCAAAAGGTGACAGCATAGCTTTGTACTCTTAAAATAGTCAATAGAAGTTTCCGTTTTAAGTATCCTGCACACTAGACAAACTTTTGAACCCCAGGCTTCAAAACGGAGAGAAATAAACAAGCCTGGAGCTACGCTAAAATGAAATAATCTAGACATGTATATTGCAGCCTCATTTCTCTTTTCTTCCCTCACATTTTGTTGCCTTTTTACTCATATTGCTTTTGGAAAAAAGCAAAAGCCAGTTCTATGCATCACAACAATTATTCAGAAGGAGAAGCAGAGGTACAAGCTAAAATCAATAGGAAGTATCTTTAGAATGTTAAACATCCTATCAGCTTTAATTTTATATATTCATGCTTCTTTCAGTGCAAGATAGGGCTGGGCAAAACAGGGAAGGACGGTATGGTGTTTACTTTCCTGTGATGTAAGTACAGTAGGCAGGAGAAAGAGGACAAAATCTCTGAAACCTCTACGAGGGAGTTGCTTCCTATTAATTCCTGCTGCCATGGATTATGGTCACACTCTGGTAGTCAGCATTGCACTTGCAAAATTGAAGGATCTACCGCCTCTTACACTGGGGCAGTTACCTTATTTTAACCAAAAGCTCCTGCTTTGGGAGAGTAAAGGATGAAGTACTCAAACAATACAAGGCTGTTGACAATGCAGGCAAAGCTTCGTATTAACACACTTCAAGATAAAAACCTATAGTGTTATCTGAGAGAATACTACAGATACCAAAAAATTTCCTTCCTATGCTACCTGAAAGACATAAGCTGCTGTCATTCCACTGTGTTGGAGCAGGATAGAAGTGAACCTCCTACCAGACAATAACATCACTAGAATAAGCCCCTGCATGATTCCCACTCCCTGGCTCTCTACATTACAGCCACTCCAGCACAAGTGCTCCCTATAGCTCCGTGAGAATGGGGACTCAACAGCCTATGCACAAACCTATTCCAAGTATAAAATAGCCTTTTATTCACTGTGAAATAAACCACTGTGTGTCTGAACAGATATTTAATGCTACAAGGTTAGTTCTTTCAGAAAGCATTCAGAAAATGGTTTCAATATCTTATAGAGCTGAATTACTAAACAAGTATAAAAATAACATGAGTTACTTAAACAGCTGAATGGTTAACTGAAAGAGGAGAATTCCTACAATCATTTTTGTAAGAGGTTTTAAGTGTAGAAAGCCATCTTCTCTAGAAAAGTGACATTTAAAGACATGATATTCAACCTAGCATATTTTGTTTTTAAAATTATTTTAAAATATTTTTTCCTTTAAGGGGGAAAAAACAGCCCAAAATTTATCAAATGATATAAAAGAAACATGCAGACTTTGAAAAAGGTTAGATGTCAACTCACCAGTCTCTTTACAATTTTCAACAAAAGCTTAAGTTCTCGTGGATCTTTTTTGGACTTCAGTACTTCAGCAAAGCTGCCCATGTTTTCTGGACACATACTCTCCTGATTGTTCCCTCCATACAGCTGAACCAGCAATAATAAGCACTGTGAGGCACTCGAAAATATTTCAATATCTTCACTGGGAAGCTAAAAATGAACGAAAAACAAACAAACAAAAATCAAATTCCAATTTCAAAAAAGTTGTGTTTCACTGGGGATTTGGAAGAGTATTAACATTTGCATTGTGAAAGGAAAGAATAATTTCTAGTTGATTGACTCAAAACTCCACTAAAATAAGCCTAACAAAGTGATGAAAATATAATTAAAATATATCTACTCTTAGGCAGCAGTATAACAATATCTGCAGCCTGATTCTGTCAAGTGGTCTATCTGGAGTGACATCATAACAGCACCAGAAATGTTGCTCCCAACTATGTGATTTTATTCTACTTTAAACAGAAGCAGTAATAAAAGAAAGTATCATTATAGCCATGATGTTTAATCTTCTACCTCATGCACACCATAAAATTTCATTTAATTATTACTAAATCAAGCCTCTTGAGGTAGAGCACAGGCTATTTAGTTATTTAATGGATTTTAAGTAGTCACATTAGGAGGTACATTTTGAAGATTTTAAATATTTTCCTGAATTCTAACTTTTCTGCACTCCTTTGGAGATCAGACACTGCAGCAGGCCCTAGCAATAGGATGGAAAATTCCTTCCTGTGAAGAAAATTACAAAAAAAAAATTAGGGACATGACTAGAGATCACCTTTAAATGAGCTTCTGATAATATGACACCACTATCAAAATGATTTATATATTTCCTGTAAGTACAATCTGGAAACAACAAGTAGAGATATTGTATTAGGCCTGCATTTGGCACTGACAATGATATTTTGGAATGAAAACAGGAATGCAATGCCTAATGTCAGCACAGAGAGTTCACAAATGCTAGTGAAAAAAAATCATAGAGGTTTCTTGGGAACAGGCAAGAGGACGACAGATTGGAAAACGGAATAGCCAAGGACTGAAGTAATTCAGTGTCTATAGCATATCAGAGGGAGGGTTAAAGTGGACTTGATCATATCCTCTGATCATATGTGGGAAACAGCAGGCTGAGGAGAAGTTAATTCCTTTACCTGAAAAAGGAGTGATAAGACATGATAGCTCAAAACTTTAGACAAAGTAATTCAGATTAGAAGAATGATAATTCTTGGATTTCCTTTTTTTCTTTTCTCTCTTTAGTAAGAACAATTAACTGCTGAAATAACTTTCTTAGAACTGAGACAGATTCACCAAAGGCAATTCAAATATCACAATTTTTTTTTAATAAAAAAATAACAAAACCATTTACTCTAATGAGGAATTAATTTAGGAAATTCCTGTCTATATATAACCCTTGACTAAATCATTGCATAGTTTGTTCTCACCTTTTAATCTATGACCTGAACAAAATGTCAGTAGTAGTCTTAACCAATTAGGTACAGAAGTGTAAAAACACTTCATCATGCCCATTCATTTTTTTAATTCTGAAAATATTATTTACACCAAAGAAGGCATATTAAAGTACCATAAACAGACAATCCTTACAGATAATAAAAGGAAACAATTTATATAATTTGTCCAACCATTTATGTCATCTGCCAAATCATTTAAATAATGATTACTTATTTAATCTGCAATATGAAATTCCTATTTTTTTTTCATTTTGAGGAAAACGCATACAGTTACTTTAAAGCAATCTGAACACATCAGCACAGCTCTCAAATATTCAAGCACCAATTCCCAAGGGATCTGCATGCAAATACAATCCTGTTTTCTACTAGCTTCATAGAGTTGCTGTTTAAAACAGACTGAACTGAGATGTAATCTCTGAATATATAGCCCCAAGACATATCACATTCTATTTGACCTAATACTATGCAAGTGACAGGACCACAACAGCTATTTCTTCCTCAGTTTTGCTATATGTTTTTTCTTCATTCCAGTCTAAATGCCACTTATTTGATTATTTCCTTTCCATCATCCAGACTTCTCTAATAACATCATCAATGTAATTAGCAACGCTAAAGCAGGAAAAGCAACAAATAGTAACAAGCTTTATAGTACCATTTCTATCTTTAATCCTTAACAAATTGAAAAAAAAATCTGCTGATTTCACTTGGGGCTTTGCGACAACTTTTATTTCCCTCACTGAAATAAAATGCCATTAGTGAAAGGAAGGATAACTACTTTTATGTATGTCTCTCACACCTAAAAGCAGCATTCCAAGTTAGTTTGTTACTAGATCAGTGTAGGCAGCAGTGTAGGGTATCAACCACCCCCTGAAGAAAATCACAGTACAAAAATTATATTCAATTTTCAAATGTTTGTTGGCTAAATAAAGGTAAAAAATGAAAAATCAGTGAAGATTTTGGTCAAATATATCCTTGCCTGAGTATTGCAGTGGAGGCTAATTCTCTGGGCTCCACAGGCACAAAAATCCTATGTTTAGTCAGTATCACAACAGCTATACTTGGAAGTGAGACTGATCCCATGTTTTTTTCCCAAGATACTCAGTAAATATCAGAGTACTGGAAAGGTGTCAGTCTCCATAGAGCACTGCTCCTACAGCAAACCTGTGTGAAGTCCATAAAGCATCACAAACCTCAGCAGATCTTCCCAACACAATGAGGGTCAAGGAAGCAAATAAACAAGCCCAGCTGGTTAGCATTATTCCCAAGGGAGACTGACTGCAGCAGGAACAGCCAGATAGTGAGGCAGTGGAACACTTTGCCCTAGGTGAAGAGGAGCTGTGCTTGGGCCAATGGCCTTGCTTGGGCCTTGATTCTCTCCTCCTGGCATGCCCAACCTTTTATCATTGCTGTTGTTCCTTCTTCCCCAACAAGAGAAAGGAAAACCCTTTCAATCCAGTGAAATGAAACTTTCCATCCAATCTGTCTTGGCATCATATAGTCTTGCTCCTCCACAGGCTTTCAATGACCATGTTCCAAGTATCACTCCACAGTTCCCAACACCTGCCAGTTATGACATCACATTACTCAATCATCAATGCAAATGAAATCTTTTCATCCCCTGGTGTACTTCAGGCTCTTCTGCTTCTCTGCTTCCCCAGAGTCCCTTTGGGCTTCGGTGTTACCTAGACTTTGGGGAGCAACTTGCTGTTACCTTGGGAAAATTCAGGGCAAAACAATAGCAAGACAGGTACTGTATGAAGAGAAAAACAAGTGTGGAATAGGAAAGGCCATATTTACTCTGGAGGGAATGAGAACCATTGGCTACAGTCTAAGTCATCAATAATTAAGGTGGAAGAGGAACTCTCAGCAATGTCCCTATTTAAGTATGTCCACATCAGCATTTTTCTCTGTAACTCTCACCATTTTGCCATTTCACTTCTGACAAGTAGTGATTTAGATGTCAAAAGTTGTAAGCTGGTAACCTGAAATTTAGCACTGGCTGCCAGTCAGTGTTAGTACTGGTTATAAAGAGTTGGGGATCTGAAGAACATTAGCTGTATAAAGCAAAATCAATGGCTGAAAATATAATAAATATCTGTAAATGCAGAAAACCAAGAATGAGAATTCAGCTTTCAAGTAAACAATATCTCATGTTTAATACAAACAGGAAGAATATAATCATGTTATTCACCAATGAATGTAGATGGATAGTTCATCTCTTCATTAGATAGAACAGCATTCTGATTATATTTCTAATCAGTATACTTCAATTTGGTATGAAGTACATTTCCTTGAAATGCATGTATGGTTTTTGTTCTTTCAGGAGAGTAGAAACCCATGAAGAAACTAATTCTAACACTTCAGAAGAGTATCTGCCCCTTAATTTTCATAATTACATGAAGTTTCATTTTCCTTCATCATTCCTAGAGGGGATTATGGATTCAGCCCCTCAGCAAGGTAGAAAAGTTAGTGGTATTTCTCCTTGCAGCTGTTAATATTCTTGGCTAGTATATAGCTTGAAGACAACCCAGCAACTTAAAATAAATTACTGAAGAGCTAAGGTCATAAATTCTGCGGTTCTCTAACTGAAAACTGTAGATTTATTTTTCCCTTATTTTAAAATAATACCTTATGTCAAGACTTCTGTGCAATGAAAGCAGTGTTTACTTAATTTTTATGGCCATGTTATAACTTCCTGTAAACAAGCTTATAACACAAAATTCTATTTTCTTTTCCTTTCTAGATGGAACCTGCTCTGTGTATTTTAGAGTTAATGTGGTGAAGAGCAGGAAGTTTCTTGTTATTGCACATCTATACTTCTGCAGTCTGTTCTCAAAAATTCCGTAATTTTAAACTGAGTTGCAGTGTGTTCATGAATTGCAAACCACTGCAAGAAACGTGTGATCTTTTGAGCTGAAGTGGCAGTTTTCAGACCGTTGGAATTGTTACAGCATCTAATTTTAGAGCTACAATGAAACTGCCTGGATTACCCGGAGGGGACACTATTTCGGTGCATTAATGAGGTTATACACATAGAGAGTTTATTACGATAAGAGATAGATATTCATTAGATCGCTAATGTGATTACAGAATGTGCTGTAAAGGAAGCACCATAGGGATCTATAGGAAGGATGATTTTGCAAATATTGTACAGAATATAAAAGCAAAACATCACTATTAATCTGATAGCTTTGCTATGCTATTCTTATTAGTATATATGCACAGTTTTAAATTAAAAAATAAAATATTATATGTTTACTTAGGGCCATTCTCCTACCTAAGGGAAAAATATAAATGCATTCACTTCATTTTAGTCTAGGCTAATTGTTAAGAAACTAAATCCCCATTCTAAAATTCTGTGCATGTAACAACATTTTCTTCTTTCCTCTGGTGTGTTTGTTTGGAGATTTTTGGTTTTTAGGATAGGTCTGTGTAAGAGAATACTTCAAATATAGGATATAAACATAGGTCTCTCCACTCTCACCACCGAACACTCTGTATCCCTAGAGAAAGAAATGTGAAATAAAATTCTACAGTTATTCTTCTGCAGTCATTTTCATTATTCATTAGCAAATAACTTCACGTATTCTGAAAACAAAGTCTGGGCACAGCCTTAGAGTCAGTGCAATATAGAGACAAAAAATGCCTAGAAAAGACCATCTCATTCATGCATGTGCACTGAGGCTTCATATTTGTCCTCTTCACATTTGGACATGACTAACTGGACCTTCAACTGTAACATATGGAGCACAGTAATCAAGTGCAAATTTCCCCAATAATATTATAATGAGGAAGCCTCCCACCAGAAATCAAGAAAAGTTCTCTCCCAGCAGTCTAAGTAGGCTCCAGAAACAACTGGAAGATCTACACCTAGGACCTGAATCTAGGCCCTACAGAAAACAAAGTTCCTTTTTATAGGTGCCGGCATGGCATCTGAGACTTTGGCAAAATCCACACTGAAGTGATTTCAAAAGTAATTTTTTTTTTCAGTATAATAGGTACCTCAAAAATTGGAAGATGTTTTGAATGTTCTGCAATTGCTGCAGGTTTCAGAATAATATTCAAATTACATTTATGCTAAGCAAAGAAACATTACCCAACAAAGGTAAGTGTAATTAACTTTTAAACACAAAACTGCCAAGAAGAAGACTAAATGCTCAATTTTTTTCCTCTTATTGATCAATTATGGTCATAATGATCTTGGGATTAAATACTGAATTCTCCATATTTGCAGTGTTTCCTGCATGACAGAGTTTGTAATTAATTCTCCTTTTGCACTGTTCCATCTCTGAAGTTTCATTTAAATGCAATCTAGGTTTCCAAAACTTGCTTTGCCATGCCTTTAGTGACAGACTAAATCACAACTACAGAAGGGAAAAATTGATTCAAAGTTTTCAACATTTTGAAGTTTAACTCACATTGATTTTTTGAGGGATTATTGAGAGAGAAAAACATGTAGAACTCGAGCAAAATAAAAAGACAAATAAATGAGACATGGAATAATAACCTACTTGGTGGGTATACATTGCAATGAGGGAAAACAATTACTCAATGTGACTAGGAAACTAGGAACTAGGAAACAATGTGATTAGGAAACTGTGTAAGTGACTATAAGAAACTATAAATATGCTAAGATAGGCAGAAATAACAAAGCAGAGAAAATAATTTTAACTCAGTATTTTAAAGCAATGATTAGTTCAAAATTTAAGACGTCCATTATCTCCAGAAAATGAAGTTCACAAAGAACTGAATGCCTCAAAACAGCATTTAGGGGTTATGTAGCCACACAGTCCAATGAATACAGAGAACAACCACTGGCAGCCGCACAGAATTTGTGTTTAGGTAGGCCTGAGGCATTTTGAGGGGTAGGGAGCACATACATCTTGAGACATGCTCTAGACTTCACAGAGAATCTATTTCTTTTTAAAGAGATTAGAGCATAAACCATTTTAAACAAGTGGTTCCTAAAGGCTAAAATGACTGTTCCATTGCTCACTCTTCCAAGATTAACAGGAAATGTTTAATACAGCAGTGGGGAAAAATTTTGAAAAATATTTGAAAAATCAAATTTAACAAACCTAGCTGAAATAAGTTTTATAGACCCAAACAAGAGAAAAATCCCTCATTCGTAGAATCTTTCCAAAACTGAAAAGATAACAAAATAATACATATGTATGTATGTATCTGTCTGTCTATCTATCTAAAGAAGTGGCACTTGTGGTCTTTATCTTTTACCTGTATGTTAAAATCAGAAGATTTAGAATAAGCATTTTAAACAAAATGGAATCTGCAGAAGTACAGAACAAAGCAAAACCCACTGGTAATTTACAGCCATGCTTCTGAAATACAAGAGCAAGTCACAATCTAATCAGTACATACTAACTATACAATTATCCTATCCTTTAATTAAAAACTTATAAAAGACTTCCAGGTGGTATAGGCTGAGTTAAAGCTTGGCCTCTAATTTTCTGTTCTTTAAAAAGTTAATATAATTTAAATTTATGACCAGTTTCATTTTAAAGGAACATTTGCATCTCTTCATGTCATACTACTTATCATATCTAGCAATTTTAAAAAATCGATAAAAATAAATTAAAAAGAATTACAGAGATGAAATATTAAATAGTTGAAATTCAGTCACTTTGTTTTAGGTCATTCAGAGAACATTTCCAAAAAGCCTTTGTCAATAGCTGGTTTAAATAAATCCATCAAAGGAGGACTTAGCACCAAGTATAATGCCAAAAATTAATAAAAAAAGGAATCACACACTTCCCTAAAATAGATGACAGACAGTGCTAAAGATAGTAGAAGGATCACAGTACTAATATCACGAAAAACCTGAAAACCTCTATTTAAATAAAAAAAAAAGGGGTCTGGAAGAGAACACAGCAAATCTAAAATGTCTTTAAGTGAAATAACCCAGAAAAGATACTGTGATACACTGAAATTCTCACATACCATTTTAATGACTTTATGTTGACTAAAAGGCCAATGCAGCCCTAAAAGCACTGTCCAGCTCAAGAAGCATTCCTCCACTACAAACCATTAGACACAGAGTAAATATAGATCTCTGTATGACAGAGGTTGAGCTGATGAGATACATTAGGGACACAATGCAGCACTCCAGAGATTTCAATGCAGTGCTGTGACATCCAGTAAACCCTGGAAAGGACTGCCTTTAAACAGACACACTTCAAAGATGCTTACAGATTGCCAAGGACCGCTCCCATTCATAAAACCCTCAGGATCATGTTGAAATAAAACAAAACCCTTGAGAAAACTCAGAAGACTCAAACCCCAGAAAATAATATTAAAGTGCATCACTTGCTACAAACTAATTTTGCATTTACTGACTTTTCTAAAGGAAGCAGGATTATCAATTTCAAATTTTGAATGCCATCCTTTCTCTATGCAGTGGTGACTAGTCCATTCTGAAGGACCAAATGTTGGATACACATATATATCCAAACTGAGAACCTGCAGTCTGCCCCTCAACCCACTTCTATGCTCTGGACAAACAGACTTACTCTGACATCACTGGTAACCTGCAAGTCACTGTGACCTGTAGCTCCTTACGAAGTATTGGAGTACTAGGTGGGAGCTTATAATCAATTAAAAACTAGTAAACAGAGGTCTAATATGTTCAATTCAGTTGCATAATTCCAACTTCAGCAACATCCCATAAGGTTACAAACAAGCAAGCTCTCACCAGTTGAATAAGCCGGCTAATCAGGTCTGTCAGGGGTTTATTGATCAGCAGAAGGTCTTCGGCAGCCTGCGTGTCCCCTCCTGCACCAGATTTCTGTGCCTTAACAAGACAGAAAAGAAATCAAAAGCAACCTTGGTGATTGCTCTGTTATGAGGAACAAATTATGTCCATTAAGTGGTCGAAGTGTGAATGGAAGTTTGAAGGAGACTCATGCACTCTTTTCTAGTTAAGTATTCCCAGGCTCCCAATGAGCAGCTATGCTCCCTCTGTGACAGTAAGCACAAAGCAAAGGCACCCATGCTGTCGTGCCATTCTGTACAGGCTGAATATACTGACCTGCATAACATTTCTTCTGCAAAATGCAATAAAAATGTATTTGCAAAAGATACCTCAAACCAAGATAATCAAGGTGAAAAATTTAGGATTCTCAGCAATATTGCCCATATTTGCCTGTCTGCTTTACTCTGTATCCTGAAATATTCATGATATATTATAATTTAAATTACTTCTGAAATAGGAACAATAAAGTTTTCAAGTAATACGATCAGTTACTACTTGTAATTCTGACCACTGTCATTACCCCATCATCAAGACATACTACTATCCTAGGCAGTGCTATTTATGACCAATCCCTGCCCCAGGGCTCCTGAAAGGTCGGCTTGCAAGATTTTTCATTTAACATCATTATCTTGCACCAGCTTTGGACCATGACCCTATACAGTCGATCTGCTAGAGGAAAAGAGTAAAGATTTTATCTAAAGAACACATTTAAAAATAATTTGTATTGTGTTTCATTTATAGCTCAAGCCTAAAAATCACTGTCCAAGTGTAATACTTGGAAGTTTTCACGTGATTAAGTGAACAGTGGAGCAAGTTCCCTGAGACAGGTGCCACTACTGCTCAAACTCCACTGTTAATATTTATGAGTTGAAAGGACAATGCCTTTCTTCTGGAAAGAATTTCTAAATAAAAGAGAACTGAAGAGCTGTTACTCCAGGCAATAAGTCACATTGGTATGTTCCTCTCTGGGACTTACCACAATGACCTGGAATGCCAAAGTTCAAGAAGGACAAAAAGTGCAGAGAAAACAAAAAATGGAATGTTTATATTAATGAAGAAAGGGAAGTAAGCCACCTTCACTTCAGCAAAATTTAAAACAGCTTTTTCTCATTAGTACACAGATGAAAAGACCTTCCATCAGGAATCTTTGACTACTTTCTTTAACTTTTATATATTAGTGTCTTTGGAAAGAGAATGAATTATAGCACTAAATAAATTATATATGCATATGAAGCATACACATTATACCATTGTTAAACCTAAATTAAGTTGTAGAATCATAATTGCAGAATGTTAAGGTGTTGGAATGGACCTTAAAAAGAGCATCTAGTCACACCCACACCGGCGCCTTCCCCCAGGCAGGGACACATCCCACTAGACCATGTTGCTCAAGGTCTTATCCAACCCAGCTTTGAGCAGCTGTGCCAAAGTTGGGGCATCCACAGCCCCTCTGGGCAACCTGTGCCAGGGTCACAAAATAGAGCCCATAAATCAAATTGAAATTACAAATTCTTTTCAGCTGATGTGGATCACCTCTGGGATATATGACAAAACTTCTCCAAAACAGACATGCAAATTAATCTGGAAGTATTTGGACCACAAAGAGCAAACTCTTCTGCTGAACCTGGATACAGTTGTCAGCACCATCCAGCATGAAGTACTTAAATGCAATGGAAAAGTGGTGACATGTATTGCCTATGCAGCTGGATAAGGTTAGCCCTTTACACGTACAATACTTAAATAAAAAGGATTCAACTTACAAGAAGATTTGATTCTGTTTTACAAGTTCTGATTTAAATGGTATCTTATTTGAAACGTCTCTATAAAAACAGTCCAAGAATAATATTTGTGATGCATTTAGTGAGATGTGAATAGTGGAATCCTATTAGTAGTCTATATGCATATGGAATACTACATGTAGTCAATAACTAATGGCCGCCATTCAATAGGGTATGTGCACTGATGTAGAATCCTCAGGGATTTTGCGATGAGTATTGTCAAGACACATAAGCCAAGACAAGTAGCACCATTGGAAATCTAATATTATATGGGCATAGAATAGACCTATGCTTCAAAACTCAGTTTTCCAGCTGCTCCTTGTTACTCATTAGCCTTTAGAGCAAAGCAGATTACTTTGACAAGAGATAGAACTGGAGCTGGAGTTTCAGTGCATCAATCAACTGTTGTATTCAAGTAAAGCCAGAACAGAATTTGGCTTTGAATGAATAGATTTAATTTTAAATCTAAATAAAAACCACCATAATATTACCAATCCATGTGGCAAGATTCTCTCTCCTTATGTGTCCTCCAGGATAATTTGCCTCACCACTGCTGTGTGGAGCATAAGTCCAGAATTCAGCTATGATTACACGGAATAATGCCAAAAATATGACAACAAGCAATTAGTCTACAAAATTTGACCTGTGAAGTGATTCTTAGATGAAAATATCATTACAGAGCCTGCTAATAGAGGACTTAAAAAACACAAGGTATTGCACCATCACACATCTAAACCAAACCAAACACATCACAGTGAAATGCGGTTGATAACACAGCTGCTTGTGTAAATCAAGGTAGAAAAGAGAAAAAAGCTCAGTTTTCAACACCAACTTCTTATGTTAAGCCTACTGAAAAATAATCCCCCAAAAGAACCAAAAAGCCAGTCCCCCCAAAAAAAACCCCTGCAAACCAAAAACCACAGAACCAAAACAAAAAAACAACCAACCCACAGAGGAGGGCCTTTGGGGACTAAAGGAGCCATGTCATGAAAGATATTACAACCTATCGGCAATCTTTCGAATCTCTGTCCTTTACATGTATTTCATCTAACAAGTATCTGTTCTTCAGTGAATAATCCCAAGAACATAAACCTAACATGCAGAGTATGTGCTGCTGTTTGCAGAGCAAATACAAAAGTCACTTCCACTTCACTCACTTAAAAAGTTGGCAGATCATCTAAAAAGAAAAGCAATGTTTGCTAGATTTACATCGTGTCTAAAAAACTGAGGAATGCTTTTCCTTCATATGTTACTAAGAGGATTATGTGAAATTTCTTTGAATTGTATCTTTTTGTGCTCCATTTTTAAGGAGGACAATGTCTTTTT
This sequence comes from Argya squamiceps, assembly GCA_037834095.1. Lineage (NCBI taxonomy): Eukaryota > Metazoa > Chordata > Aves > Passeriformes > Leiothrichidae > Argya > Argya squamiceps. The sequence goes on along the minus strand of JBBMKD010000102.1, from coordinate 45,240,704 downwards.
TGGAGGAGGAAGTCCCACCAACGCCATGACTTGCAGTGGTTCAAACAGAAACTTGGAAGACAAACTGAGTTTTCACCACACTGAAAGTTCCATAGAATCAGAATAGTGGGAGTTTCATTATTAAGGATAATAGGAAGTTTTCTAAAAGATTGTTTAAGACAGTAAAGACCCCATGAATAAATCCCATACCTGCAAAGTCTGGCGCACAATGTTTGCTGTATACGTCAGCATGTATTGCAAAATGTCAAGTAAGGACAGAAGTAGCACATTTGCTGTCTTGGTGCTCCCTTTATCATCTGCCTCCACGTACAGGGCCACAGCTTCCGTTAGGAGACTACAGACGTGATGAGCCAGTCCTATATAGAAAGCGAGACAAAAAGATAAAAAATAAATAGGCTATCAGGAAAAGAACAGTGTGGAAGGTGACCTAGATAAAAAAAAGATTATGATAAAAACAAATTTTACATACTTTATGAATATTTATTAAATTTCCTCTTTTTCTCCATTACTATAGTTACCTCCCCTCCTATTCTGTTTGGACCCTTATAAAGAGAGTTAAACTGATACAATCAAATTTGCTAACTGCGTGTATTCATTAAATTAAAACCTACTTTGAATCCCATACCTTTCCATAGCATGCTCACAAGTCTCTTTCACAACACTCCCAGTCACAAGAATTTAGCAATTTCTCCAGGCTGTTGCAAAGTGACAATTCAACGTGGAACCTAGAGCTTCTTAACTGAGTCTCAAGATTCTTAACAAGTCTGTCAATTAGAACCTTACTCACATGCTTTAATTATAGAATCAAACAGTGCTACGCTTAATAAAAAATATATTCAGAAGAGCATTAAAAATGAAATATTGCATACTACATTAAAATGTTATTTGTTTTACTTATGGTAGTAAAAACTTTCCTGAAAATATCTTCTTGTTTTGAAGAGGATTTTTAAGCTGCTTTAGAATTCAATAACATCAGCCCCTGTAGCTTGCCTAACCGCAAATCAATTGACATATATAAGAATATATTCCAATTTAAGGCAATATTGATTCAATTCAGAATCTTCCTTACTTTCAAATACAAAGTGATTGAGTTAATTATATTTGATCTTAATCTATTTCTTTCAGATTTTCATAAGGGATGAAACGTACTTTGTTTTTTTAACAAAACCATAATATATTTGCAAACTGTCTTTTAAACTTGCAATTTGCTATGCAGTCACTTGGCTGCCCATATGTAGGTAGTAACAATGCATTGAATCAGCATATTAGCTTCTAGTCCCCATGACTGCCAAAAAATTACTTAAGTATTTCAATGATTTCAATGAAATAAAAAGTGTTATTTTATAAGTTCTCTTTTTAGAAGTTGTTTATATTTCTACAAACATCAACACACAATTAATATGAGACACTGTAGAACACATTATGTGCTTACGCCATTCAGCTTTTGAGAACAGTCAAACCTTTGGGGATTTGAACTATTTTAGCTTTGAAAGATACTCCATCCATTAATTAAACTTCCTACAAAGTATCTCCTTCTCCTATTCCTCACTGTTAATACTTTCCTCAGGAAATTAAATACATTTAATTTAGAATACAGTTATGGTTCTGCAAACCGTTTAGAATACAGTTATGGTTCTGGATCATTAAGACTCTTACTCTGCTTCTATCTCACATTTTCTGTGGTTTTATGATTACTAGCATTATTTTTCCACAACAGTTTATTGATGGATGACAGCTCAGGACAAGCTTTGAATTTCCTGTAGTTTTGTCTAAAACCAAGCTCTCAAAAAATGAAATAATTCTAATCTCATACATTTAATTTCCTTCTCCTTTTTTTAGAGTGAAATTTCTGCTGCAGCTCTGAACACTTCATACAAAAATCAGATAACACGCATCTGACAGTGACACATTTAATTGATATCACCAATACCCACCAAGAAGAAAAAAGACAGACATAATTGCATGTCTACCCAATACAAAACTTGTGGTTAGTCTATGACTATTTTCAGCAGACTAAATCAGAATAAACCTAAGGAAACAGTCCAGTAAGATTTGGTCCCTATCAAAGTGAAGTCTGAAAAATTGCCTGCAGGGATATGACCAAGTACACATTGTTCCTGTGTATATAGCCACAAAACCTAAAGCCACATCAAAATGAATGAGTCATCCTATTCTTTCCAGATGGCTTACAAATAACCCTTAGGACAGTGACTTGGCTGAGAAGGCCACTTTCATAAGCAGGCATTGCATTGAAAGGGTCATCATTAAGAATTTTTTAGGCAGTAGTCACTTACAACACTAAGAAGGGTTGACTAGGGAGTGAACAATGGAGAACTACTAGTAATGAACTAGTAATGAACACCAAGATCCATGACTGTGATCTGCAATCCTTTCACTTTCAGCTTTGAAGAGAAACACTTGCTCATTCCCTTGGCTGTACCAGCCTGAGTCTCAGAACTCAATTTTTTTGCTTGGTGTATAAGGTGAACCAAACACTCAACCTTCTCCCCATCCATTGAGACATGATTATATAATCACCTAGATTTTATTTTCTTGATGTGCTTACATCCTAAGGGTATGTGTATTAGCATCCCTGCCTCCAAACACCTGAGATATTCATGTTTACCTAGATAACTAAAACATCAGAATGAATGAATTTCATTTAGGTAGATACATGCTCACACAGAGCTATATGTACAAAGATATGCAAGCCAAATTTGAAAATTTTGTGAGGAAAAAAAATTCTTGGACTTAAAATACTTTTGGAAAATTTAGAACATCCAAACTTTATTATAAAGATGTCTAGAATAAAACACTGGTGCACCTAACATGCTGCACGATTCATACAGAAACCTGACAAACATTTGGTTCCGCAGATAAAAGTAGCAGACTGACCTCTTGGCAAGTAAATAAAAGTTCCAGCCATCTTCTTTAAAATACTTCATCATGTCACAACAAAATGAAAATTGGAGGCCACAGTTGTAGACACGTAAATATACTCCTTGCTAACATGACATGACAAAGTACATGCACTTTGTGCTCAGACGAGAAATTTGGGAAGCTGGTGTAATTTGCAGTGACCATGACAAAACTCTAATGGCCATGACCACTGGCACTGGTAACCAGTTTGCTCAAAAGGCAGCTATAAAGATCAAGACTAACATGTTTCAGCATTCAAAAAATTGAATTACAAAACAGATAGTTTGGAAAAAAAGTATGCAATTTTATAAAAAGGAAATTGAATTTATAATTCAGTAAATCATAATACAAAAATCACATATGGATCTCTAATTTTCAGAAGATACCTTGAAGATTTTCTCCCAAATTTTACAACAGATTAAAGAACAACAATTTAATTTCCTAAATAAAGCTTAAACCAATATGTATCTTTAAAAATTCCTGACACTGTATTTCAGACTCATCTATAACAGACATAGGTTTCTTACATATAAATTCTCAATTCTTGATTGGAAAGTGAAATAGGCTCTGATTGAAAAGGCACACACTTCATGCACTCCTGGACATTGCAAGTGATGGATCTGAATAACAAAATCTGTATCATAGAGGAGACGTAAATCAAATCCAATTCACAAAGGTTGCTCTACTTGGACAAGCAACCTACAGTCAAGTATTCTGGTGCTTCCAAGTATGTTGGCAATAGTTCACTCAAGAGAAAGCTGTTAGTGACAGTTTACATGGGTGAAAGTAATGCACCATAATTTCTTTCAGCTAGGTACTTCCTAGAAAGAGAATTTACTAAAGCCTTATAATTTAACCTATTACAGAGTTTTTTAGTTACTCTATTAATTTGCATATTTCTGCAAACAAAACACATCACACAATACAGTTTGTAGCTTTAGTTATAGTCTGAATTTAGTACAAGACTTCATAGGGCATTAATCATGCCTTGTATTTTTCTGTAAAAGGAGGACATTCAAACTATCAAGCCTCACTACAGTTCTCTGCTATTCAAATTTTGCTGATAAATAAGGCAAAACTTGCATTTTGTATTAGAATTATTGTGTTTATAAATTAACATCACTGGAATTAAATAAAGAACCTTTTCTAATTGTGGTCCAAGATTTATAATATGAAGTAAAAGGATTGTATCCAAAATTTCTAGCCATGGATTTACAGCACTTGACAAACCTAGTGTTCACAGCAGAGTATTTCTCTGGCCCAGAGACCCCTGCAATGAACTGAACATGTAGCTAATAGTGCTTTATGAATATGGACTGTGATGACTATGCTTGTGTTTTACACACCTTTCAAAAGATAAAAGGAGTCTTTTGGCCCAGGATACAGCTAATCAGACTGAATGTGCCATGATACCTTCTGGAATGAAAGCTGAGAGGAGATTTTATATTCTCACCTACTAGTAAAATGGATAAAGGAAAAGGATTCTTCACTTCCAAATCATATGAAACATCAAAAGACAGCCTAGGAAGCAATCTTCTAGGCAATCCTTTCATGCTTACCAGCAATTAGAGCATTCAACAAACCCTGTCTGCTTCCAGCTGAAAAAAATGTTAGAGCAGGTGCACTTCCTCCGAACAATGCTACCGTGCAGCCAAGCAGCCAGCAGCAAAACCCTCGGTCCAGCAAAAAGCTTCTCTTTGTTCCTCTCTGCACATTGCTCTCTGGAGAGCCATTTTTCCCATTAGTACCACACCTACACAACTGACTCCCCAGGGATATTACCAAATGCACATACATTAGACTTTCCGTCCTTCTTTCACTTACAGAGTGGACCAACAATATTGCCAGATTAAATAGAAATTGTATTTTATAATCTTTTAAATTTTAATGTGGAAACTCAAAAATATTGCTAAGAAAAAACACAGGACTGCACAAATTCTTTCACACAGGAATGAGCGAATATACCTGAGCACTTAAGATACTCCACAGTGACATAAAGATTCTTCATAAAACCTTATTTACTTACATAAATCTGGGAGTCAATTTGCATTCTTTACATCACAACATTACTACTTGAGTTTTCCTGTTTTGAAGAACTGAAAAGAGGTGACATAAAGCAAATGGTATCTTTAGGGTAACGGCATTTTAAAAAAGGCTCATTGCTTTTAATGTTCTTTTTGTTCCTTATTTGTTATTGTTTATGTTTTAGGAACTATTTGTGCTAGTGCTATAACAATACTGAGGTAAGAATAAGCCAGGAGAGAAAACTGGATCACCAATGTTTTCAAAATTTGGTGAGTTATAAATGTTACATCAAGTGGAAAAGCAATGATGTGGCTGTTGAGCAAATCAATTGCATGACTGCTGCCCTGAAAATTATTTTGTACTCTGATCTTAAAAATGAATAGCATCTAAAGAAGAAAATTTTGCGAATACTGGCCAGTCTATTCCTAGCACTGGTAGAATAACTGGACATTCTATAACTGAAGAAAGAATCACTAGGTTTAAGGGACCAAAATCTCATTTGAATTTGTCATAATGAAGTGGTGGTCAAGGCTTTCCAGAGCTTCCCTTTGTGGGAAGAGTGGCTCAGCTTTTTCTACACACATGGAATGTAGGGCAGCCAATGGCTGCCAAGCAGTCCTTCCCTCACACACAAGAAAATGGAAAGGATTATGACAACCAGGGAAGAAAAGCCAGTTATCACCTTCACTACAGCTAGATTGAAAGTAGACTGGGAAGTTCTATGTTATCTTGAGTGTGACTGCCTGAGAGGAATAAAGATCTGACATTCTCAGAAGCAATATGGTTCTGCTTCAAGTCAAAGCACGACATAACTCTACTTTACTTTCTCCTGGACTGGCAGTGTTCAACTGCCTTATTGTTAGAAGGCAGTTTAGAGGTGGCAACTCTCTCTTGTGAAAAAAGATTGCACAATTGGAGACTCCCCAGGGAGTCAAATTCTTCTGAAGCTAACAGAATCCTGCCAACACTGAAATCTGTTTTTTTTCTATAATTTAATCTATGGATCAAACATGTAGTTGGTTAAGACCAGCAGGTAGATAGATTGGCCAACTAAAAGACAGAAACCCAGGTGGCTTCTCTTATAAGAAAAAGTATCTGAGTGTAATAAAGGATAGTAAAAATGCAACTTGAACAATTTAGAAATAATAAAATCATGTACTGTTGAATATGCTTGACTAGTCAATATAAAAATAATAGAATATAACAAATTAGTTCAGCTAAGCTAGACTGTGGTTGTTCACTGTGAAAAGAAATGGTTAGAATGACATACACAGAGGAAGAGTATTTCTGAAAATACAGCCACTGATACCTTGAGAGTTCCTGATTTGATGCTGCTTTTGAAAATGAAAAAATGAAAAAAGGAATAAAAGGAGTTTCCCATCTGTGACAAAATTTCAACTGATTTCAGGTTTTTGTGTCAAATTGACTCAACCATTCTACAATTCATTCAGAAAAGACATCCAAGATGTTTGAAACTCAGTTCACAGCACATATGGGTACATAGCCTCCAGGTTCTGAAGGTGGGGGGTTTTGTTCCAGTCAAGACTTACCAAGATAGTCCTCATTCCTAGGAGTATAATTCATTGAATGTGAACGTGAACTTGTTCAACAGAGATGGAATGAAAGATTAGAAAGTAACTTCCCTTGGAAAATAATTGTAAGTTAGATATAAGAACATTGAAATGCTTTCCACTTATATCAGAACTAATATAATATTTTTCTACAACTTTGTATGAGTGAATACTACATAACTATGGACTGAAATAATATTCAGGAGATCTATTCACAGAGTTGATAAGACATCAAGAGTGTCTTATGTGAACAGCCAATTTTGATTTGTTTGGATACCATGCTGCTGGCACCCTGGTTTGCCTGAAGCAGGTTCTCACACTCAAATGACCCTTTTAGTTGGAAAACCTGGGGAGGAATAGAGATGGAGGTAATACAGTGGCTTCCCAGGATATATATTCAAAATACTTCTGTCACCAAATGTGTACATATTAAACACCTAACTTGCATTCTTTTCATGTGGATTTAAGCAAATTTTTTGCTACAGTTTTTTGTCAGTTGTGCAGTATTTGCAAGCATCATAAAATACTAAAAATTAAATAAACCAAGACTGCAGTAAGATAAAATCATGCTGTTTGGACTGAGTATCATAGCTGTTATTAAGCAAACTCTATAGCAACTTTTCAGTTAGATGTCTCCCCACATGTCAGAGATACATTAGAGCTTGTGGTTCATTTTATAAAGCACAATAACTCTACAGCATGCTATACTTCAAGTCAAAACCCAATACACCCTAATTCATTCCTACAAGGTGTCAACTAAAATAAGGTCCTCAGGTTTTGTCAGACAGAAGGTGTATGATGCTTATAGGATTTTCCAAACAGCAGGTTTTAATGATCTGCATGAGCAACAAGAATATCTAACAGGATGCTTCGCTCTTTGAGATATAACAGCCTTTAAAACCTCCTTTAAAGCCAGTCTGAGATATTAGCAGTTGCAGCTTCACAGCTACATGGAAGAACTTCTGCTTGCACCTTGTGTGTTAATGTATATTGTTTAGAAAAACAAAGACTGTATGAGGTCCTCAAATTAATGGCAAAAGCTAGGTAAGGTTCTTCACTAAATTAAATCTGTTACTTGTGTCAAATTAGGAATGCTGTGTATTCAGCAAAATTTGAAGTCAGTAAAGATTCAGTAAAGACTTTTGACTTACTACTCTGAAAGATCATGTCTGCAATAATTACCATATGATAAAATACAGAGGAATTTGCATCCTGGGCTTAATTTAGAACTAGAAATTCTTCTAAAGAGATTTCTATTTTAATAATAGACTTCCTGTCACGCAAGATTAAACCCTGTTTATCTCCTTCAAATATCTTAACACGCTTCTGCTTTGACATCAGCTTTGCCTTCTACTAAAACCCTTGAGAGACCATACTTAAACTTAGAGAGCTGTCTTTTTAACAAAACCCACACAGAACAGATGTGAACAGCCTCAGAATGCAGATACAGCCCTAAACTGTTGTCACAAACTGACAGCACTCAACAGCTTTGAATGACATTACCAGCACTAATTACTCCAACTTGGCCTTCAAGAGGCCCTGGGCTGGGAGTGATAAGGACCGATGAACCTTGGCTTCAGAAAATTCTCTGAAGTTTTCAGTTCTAAATTGCAGAAATAAACCATGGTTGAATACTGTTCCCATATATACTCAGCAAAGGATAAGGGTAAAAAGCTCTATACATTTATCTACTGAAAAGTCATGCTCTATAAGAAAAGATACTAAATGTTTATTCCTATTGGTCTATTTACATCCGTCTGCCATAAGATGAAAATATAGAGTAGAAGTACTTGGATTTTTAAGCGAGTCTTTTACTATTGCTACAACTGCACCAAAGAACAAGAGCAAAGGCTAGAGTATCCCCTAAGCAAAATTTGCTGCCAGTTATTACAACAGAATTGAATCTATGCCACTGCTTCCTGTAACATCCCAACATTCATCAATTACAATAGAAATGAAAGCAGACAACTAGTAATTGCAACTGTCCAAGGCTGCCTTCGTGTATTTGCACTTAAATGATCAAAGGGCCTAAACAGAGGTCAGGATGTTACATGATAGCAAATCTGGTCTAGCCCTTATGACCAGATTATATTTTATAGCCCCAAATGACATTTGCCTTAAGCCTACTCTGTTACATCAACTGTTTCCCAAACAAGTGTTGGGATGACTCTGACCAGCAGACCCCCATATTTGCTATCATATGGCCATACCAATAATGACACACCTGATTAAATCTCTAAAATCTAACCACTGACTATTCACTTCAAATTATGCTATCCTTCTTGTTAACTGGCTTAAACATGTGTCTTGTATTGTTTGTGTGGTATGCTTTTTCTATTCTGACCTATCCATGATTTTCAACCTTACCGCTAGGGTCTTTGAACTGGAACCCATCTCGCTGTGATCACACAGTCCCTGGCTACATGCTAGCTATACCAGAAGTGTCTGACCTAATATTTGATATTAGTACAACCTATGTCAACAGAGCCTTCATTTTCTGTCAGCATAGCTACCTGATCCCAACTATCTTGACTTCAAAAGACTACATTGAGTTAGGTCAGCTGGTACTAGAGCTTAGTTTACTTAATCCAGAGACTGAAAGAACTGCAAGCCTATATGTGTTTGATTTCTGTGTTCCACAGTTCTTTACCCTATTTCCTATTTAGTAGGATCCACCCAGTGGGAACATGGGTCTAATGACACTGTGTTGTGGATAACTCACACCTTTTTTATGTGGGTAGCTGTTGCTGGGAGCAGTGAAGCCTGTGTCCATATGTTAACCGACTGGCTCAGACTCCTGGCAAAACTTCCGCATAAACTCTGGAAGGAGATCACACAGAATGTTTTGGCCTATTAGGCTGTCAAATCACTCAATTATAAAACAAAAACAGTGAACTACACTGCCCTCCCCAGCAACAAATTGAAATTAATCCTGCTGCTAATCTGACGCTTTAATTGAGAATCTGGACACTGGTTTGTTTGAGGGAAACCAATTTCTTCACAAGTGAAGAAGTTTAAAACATTGATAAAACTACAGTGAGAGAGATGCCCATGGATGCCCATGCCCATGGAAAAGTGTGATTCAGGCAGCTGGGATTTAAGTGTGTGACTTGTGAAGATGTGCAACAGAATAGCAGGACAAACTTTGTATGCAAGCACTGATTTAGTACCTGTATTGGTTTTAGCTCGGATAGAGTTAAATTTCTTCATACTAGCCCGCATGGGGCTGTGGTTTGCTTTTGTGCTGAATACAATGTTGATAACACAGGGATATTTTGGTTATTGTCAAGCAGCACTTACACAGAGTCAAGGGCTTTTCTATCCTCACCCCACCCATTAATAAACAGGTTGGAGGTGCATGGAAGTTGGGAGGGGACACAGCTGACCAGAGGGATATTCCACATCGTATGGCATCACACTCAGTGATAGAACTGAGGAGGAGAGGCTGGTAGGGTGGACACTGCTCCTGGACTGTCTGGGCATTGTTTAGTTGGTGTTGAGCAGCTGTTTTCATTTGTATCACTTGCTCTTGTGCTTATTTTTTTCTCTCCCTGGTTGGTTTGTCTGGGGTTTTTTTCTCCCATTTCCCTAGAATTTTTAAAATTCTTCTTAAGACATCTTTTTAATTATTAAACTACTTTTATGTAAGCCCACAAGCTTTTTCTCACTTCTTAATGCCTACAATTCTGTCCCCACACTGGGGGAGAGCTGAATTTGTGACTGTGTGGTAATCAGTCAGCAGCCATGGCTAAACCATGACAGTATCTTTTCCTTTTTCTCTACCATGTCTGCTCTGCTGGGCACAGGTGGTTTTTAGGGATTAAAGTACTTACAGGATCACAGTAGGTTTACTAGCTTGCTTCAACACAAGGAGCCTTCACCATCCTGCCCCAAGTTGTGCTTCATGTATCACTTCTTACGTGCCCTGGGCAGTACACCACTATGCACCCACATCTCACTACACACCATTATTTCTCCTTCGGCCTGCTTATGCCCAGAGTAGTGATTCTAGAAAGCAAGTTCAGGCAAAGAAATTCAGCTTGACAAGATAATGGGGATGTGGAGAAAAGGGGAGTTCGCAATGAAGGACTCACGTTACTTTGTTCCTCCCTGTCATGTTATCTCAAGTGAAGAGACAAATGTTAGGGATGATAAAATTTAACAGCAGCTTGAAACGATGAAGTATTTTCATTGTTTCATCAACAGCATTTTCTAAGACAATATACTCTGCAACAAATTCAACACAGGTCACTGTTTCCATCTAGGATTCAAGATTGTAATAGATATCCTACAGAATAGTGGTATCATGGCATGTTTAATATAGTTTATGTGAAGAAAGACTTCTGTTTCAGAGAGACAGCATATCAAACAGATTTAGGGATGCCCAATGTGTTTCATTACAAGAATGTACACGTTTCCAGATGGAACCAATCTGCAATTCCTACCAGTAAATAGATGAGACATGCTCAAAATTTTCACTCTCCTTTGTTCAAATTAGCTTGTCCCTTGCCTTTGTTCATCAACATTTTTAGAAAGAGAGAATTGACTAGCCTTAATGAGGACTCTGCTCTTAGGGACAGGGACTTCAGAAGTAGGCTAGAACAAGTGAAGCCTAGACCTAGTGAATCTGGATCTATGTCAAGTAAATGCAGCTCTGTTGGGAAAGCTGGAGGACTCTCTGGAACTGGACTGTCAACAAATTATGTAAGAATTGGAGAGTAGCTGCAGTAAGTAAACACCAGAAATGAGAGGCATATGTAGTTAAGTTTTCAAGACAAGCAATTTCAGGGCATGTAGAATTCAAACATTTTGCACAATTTGGCCTGCCAGAATACTGGGAGAGTGACTACAGTTCAGCCTGGGATCCTGGATGTCACAGGGACCACCCACACTAGCCAGCTCCATGGAACCAAATTAGGAAGCTACTGTCAGGAGTTCCCATTTTAAGCCTTCTGGATGTGTTACTGTAGCACTGCACGTTATGCAGTACTGCACGCACACCTTTCATGGACACAGGTTTTCTTTCAGGGTGCACAAGAGAGCCCCCCAGTCAGTTCTTGCACTCAGCCCTGGGTATCTCTGCATCCAGACTGATCCCAAAATGCACAGACTTGATTGCAGTGACTGCCTGAGCCATAGCCCAGGCAAGCAAAATCCTGTAAGCACTGTTGTTCTTCCCATGTCTTCTGTCAAAACCTGAAAACCTGCCTTGATAATCTGTTCCACTGGGTATTTTATCTGCCTTTTCTTTATCGTGCTTATGACTTTTCCTCACAGTATAGACAAAATGCTACCTCTAAATTAATCTTCTAGTGTTGCTGTTTGAACCACATGCTCTCTTAACAACATCCAATGTAATTTCTGAGGAAAATACATAGCAAGTAACAGTTTGAGGGTTTTTCTTTTAGTAAGATAAATAATGGCATAAACCCACAATTTATGACATTCTGGGTTGAATGATGGGGTCAAAATACATGATATTTCTATGTGCTTATTCAGCAAAAATATATATTGGAAAGTCTGTTCAGCCAACATGGATAATTCTACTGTTTTTTTAATCTTTATATAATACATATAGTAGCATTAGTTCTGCTGTTATCCAGGGAAATAAGTTGTATTTCATGGCTGCAGCATTGCCTGAAAACTTTCTGTCACAATATGGACATGTTAGCTAGGATATACGATCTTTTAAGTTTGAATAAATCCAATAACAACACTTTACTGGATTTTTTCCAAGACTCAGTGGAAAAGGGATTAGAGGTTTTTGAGTAAGCAATCTTAAATATGATAAGTAAGGAAAGAATGGCCCTCAGGAAAGACTAGACAAGTTGAAACTGAATGGATGCAGGTGAAGAAGTTTCTTCTCCTTATCTTTTTCAAAGGTGGGTGGTAGAGGGGAAAAAAATATACCCAGTTTTTCCATTCTCTTAGAAGACAAGACAGCTTCAGACTTGACATAAATATCCTCTTTCTTCTCCCATTAATCTGAAAAACTCAAAGGGAAACACACGAAGGAAGAACTAGCTGATGCAATATCTTCTAACAACATGGAGATATCTATGTGTCCTGGGTTGTAGAATAAGATATGCACAAAGTATTCTATCACCCTCTTCATCAATTGTTGAAACCAATTTTTGAAGCAGTGTTCTTCCAGGTTCCCCCTCCCTTTCCTGTTAAGGTGTTCTTCTGCTAACGGGTCTTTTGTTAATGGGTCTTCTACATGGCTCACAGATAACTCCCACTGGGAGTTATCTCTCGTTAATGGGCCATC
>JBBMKD010000102.1:45193831-45227818 GCA_037834095.1 Argya squamiceps | reverse complement strand
TTTTTTTTCCTTTTTCTTATTAAATTGTATTTCTGACTTGGAGCCTCTCACTTGTTTTGCTTTCAAACCACTACACTATGGAAACATTTAAACCCTATTTATGAAACAAAACCCTCCAACATTTATCAAGCTAGGGTCACTTTCAAAGAAAGTAGAGCTGATTTGCTTAAAGCTCAGACTGGAAACCCATGACATGTCCTCAAACACATCTTTGCTGAGATTTGTCTTCATAAACCCATCTTACAAAAATACCATATTGGTCGAATTAGGAAAAAGCTCAAGCTAAAATGAGATAACTTTTTTCAAAGCACAGATTACATTTATGAAATGTGTTTTCTTAAAAAAATAAACAGCATCATCAGGTACACAGCTCCATTTTTGTCACAGCAGTTTAAATAACCACTGTCCCTCAGCTGGAGGTTCCAGCTGCACCTCAGACAGGTTCCCCCATCAGCTGACTTACAAAAACTGACTACATGCAGATACATTGCTATAAAATGTAAATGATCACACATACAACTATAAACAAAATTAGTTACCTTATCAAATCTACAAGGCACTGATCAAACGCCACAGGAAAGACCTACCAGCTGAGAAGTGGTAACTTGTCTAAATAACTTGTATGAGAACACACTCACCTGAATATATACTGCCTTAAGATGGCAGAAGATTCATATGTAAAGACTTCAGAAGAAATTTAACTATAGAAATGAGTTATTGAATATGAAATGTACATTAAAATGTAACTTAAAGTGTTTGGAAAACCTAAGCTAAACAATATTATAAAATTAGATCCTGAATAGCAAAAGAAAACATCATCCTAAAAAGACTACATCTAAACATTAGTTTAGGCAAAAGTCTGAAAAATAAAAATATTTGGGTGGAAGAGGAAGAACATCACAGGAAAGGTCTCAAGTAATATAGACTACTGCTTTATATTTGTGTAAAAATTGGGAATTTCAAAAGACTTTACAAAATGTAAATAACTTCAGTTTCTCCATTATGATGTAATTCCCTTTTTACTCTAAAGAGGAAATTATTTTCAAGTTTAATTGTCCACAAATAGTTTACACATATCTGTTCAGCACAGTTTTCCTGAAAATAACTTAGAAGACAAAAACATCTGGCTGCATGGGAACTATGACAACTATTGAAGACATTAAAACAATAAAAATAAAAAACCCCAACCATTCTTCAAAGCAGTGAAAAACCTCAGATTTCATTTATCTGTCCACTAGATAGATCTGGTTCTGTCAAAATCAGAACTGACAAAATGAACTTCTTTCAGTAGGATCATACAAGTGCATCTGAAGAAGCCTTTCCCTATGACAGAATGATTGATGTAGTTTAATTTTGTGTATAGTACTTTTTACTTTTGTGACTTTAGACTTACCTCAAATTGGCATGGTACATTGCTTTCATACCGAGACTGTTGTAACTGCTAGAATAGAACATATGTGATAGCTCTACAACCTATGGCTGTAGTAATATACTAACTGTATTTAAAACGTGTCTCTTTTCAAATATACAGTTACATTTTTCATTTAATCTCCTAAAATGACTTTTCAGGTTACTATTTATATCTGAAAAGATACACAGGGATATCATCATAATTAGATTTAATTTATTATCTGTAACAAATGGTTTGCATTGTCAATATTTAACCTGCTAATATGATAGGTACATGGTTACCTAGTTACTAATTTTTCCTCAAACTGACCAAATCCACTAATACTAATAATATATTATTTGAACTGCAGTTCATGGGAATACTAGCATAATGTTAAATGAAATTCTTGAATCAAACTGCAGGAAAAGTGGCACCTAGAGTAAATGCAAAGATCACAGTCTCTAGAGAGGAGGAAAAAAAAATAAAACCATTTTCATGACTAAGTGGGTGAGAAGGAGCATAAAGCTTTGAACACTGAAGACGGTACTGAGTTTATCATCAGGAAACCTCTGGATACCCACAACCTCAACCTGATTGGAAATCCATGCCTTTCATTTTAACAAAAAATTTTACTTTTTCAGTTTAGGTTTCTCTCTCCAAGTAGTATCAATCAGAGCATTCACTCAGTCAAAACCTTAAATCTTAAATTTGTCTAGGTATCGGAAAGGTACAGAAAACATCTATTATGGTTGGCATATATGGTTAGAAATTTAAAGACAATCTAGGCTTTGAAATTGCTATATTTATTGAACTAACCTCCCACCATTAAACTAAGCTGATCAGATGTCTGCATAAAGCCTCTCAGACTAAAACATAAAGGAACAGCAGGACTTTGAGTATTTTTTGTTATTATTCTGTTCTTTTCCATCAATTAGGCATTAAAATGAGACACCTTAAGTAGTTTAAGCAGCCAGCTATGCTGCAAGATGATGTGCTTGGCTGGCCACAGAGATAGCATCAGGACACCAACTCCAGCCACAGGAACACCAGTTCTCTTTTACAGAACAGCACTGGAGAGACAAGATGTAACAACCTCTTGAGCCCTTATTCACTTATTTTATCCTTTGAAGTGCTAGCAAGCATGCTGTGACATTTTGTGCCTTATGGATAAACAACAACAGGCTTGGTTCTACTTGAATGGCATAACTGTTCCTCACAGCAATTACTATTTCTATTTTCATCCTTTTCAGATGACTGCATTGATGAGTATCACAGGATGACACAGGTTATTTTTTCCTCAAAGACTTCACTTCTACCATGCTATTTTGACATGATTGCCACATATCTTTTATGATACTAGGCTTCTAAGTTTACCCATGTCATGTTACACACTTCCACCTCAGTGACTGGCATTTTGGGTCAGAAAAATATGTCTTAATACTGCTAAAAAGCATTCTGAGCTTCGTAACATCCCAGAAGAAACTTCTTCAGGTTCAATCACCATTGACTTCTCATACAAACTGTAACTCAGATGAACACGAGACACAGAACACAGGACTACTATCTTTAGGTGTTCATAGCGACATTTCTGTGCTCAAGAGCTGAACTAACTACTACAGTACTGGGAAGGAGCTATGAAAGGCTTACATCCTGCATGGCAGAGGCCACAAGGTGTACCCCTAAGCAAGGGACTGTCTCTCTCACATCCAATTGATAAAGAAACAACGTCTGAAACTATTGAGACAAGATGATACTTTTTTTTTTTGTATTTTAAAATGATTTATTTTATATTGATTTAAGAGCACTTTGTTTCTAAACACTGACTAAATACAGAAAAAATGATTTTTGGTTCTTTCCCTGACTTATTCTCCCTGCCAATCTCTCTATTCAGAATCACAATAAACTGCATATGAGCCAAGTTTTACAGTAAGCAGATATAAAGCACTGCTATAAAACACCTTTTCTATCTTCAGTGACTAAGAAAATACTTCTATATTGTATCCTGTAAAACTTCTGCAGGAGACTCCTAGGAAAAAACAGAAACTAGTAAGGAATGAGTAAATGACTTCAGAACCAGTCCGAATGTGTATCTGATTTCTTCACAGACTAAGTCTGTGGGTTTTATTTGTTGTTGTTTTTTTGTTTTTTTTTTTTAAAGGGCGTATTAGTTTAAGCAATGTATTCTATACACTTTTATAAGTACTCCCTTTCCCTTGCAAGCAGACTCCTGTATGACTAATCCATGTTCCTCTTCTTGATCACCATCTTAGGAAATAGGTAAATTCTCCCATCTTGGAAGAAAACGCTGCAACTTTGAAGACAGCTACTCCAAAATCTCAATTTTACCCCTAAAATTCAAGTCACATGTAATGACACACCAATGCCTTCTCAGTATTGCACTGTAGTTCAGACTACTGCATAGGTGGGTGCAGCAAGGAGGAAGATCTGTGTCGTGAACTTACTGCAGTCTACTGCCTAATTTCATGAACATTGGTGATGTAGCACATGACAAGTGAACTGACTAGGAAGCTACAGACTGTTCTTAAAAAGTGTGCTATGGGCACCTGATCAAATGTCTTTTGGAGACTGAAGCTGAAATCAAATTATCTCTGAGGAAGTGAAAGGTAGAAAAATATCCTCCTAAGGTTTAGGTAACTTAGAACCGCTTGGGGTCTATCTAGAGAGCTCAGAATTCATAGTTATCATTATGGTAGTAATAGTTATCACTTTGTAAAGATCTGTGTATTTGAAAGTCTTTTTTTCTCCTTCCCCCCTCCCCCGCAAGAAAAAGGTTGAAGTTGAATGTTGGTCTCATGAGTGTCATTTTTTGGATATGCAGCATTTAACAGACCTTAACAATACAACACACAAAGACATTTGAAATCTAATTAATCTCTTGACATTTGACTAAAAGTCAAAGCAGTGGACCACAAGATGAATAAGGATCCTTCAACCATGAAAGCTGATCTTTCTTTCATGAGGTGCAAATGAGTTATGGTCATCTGACTACAAACTTCATTGCAGATCTGATCTTTTTAGTAACTGTCTCTGCTTTTAGCACCTAGCATGCTTTCTTAGTATGATATTGAATATTATGACTGCTGTAGCTGACATTCCACACTTCCACCAAAGGCCCTTCCTTAGCAACTTCAGGTTTTACACAAACTGCTTAAAGTACCACACGCTACTAATAGCGGTCACATTTGCACACAACTCAAAGACTATTTTTATTGTTCTAAACCCCATAACTCCCTTTTTACTTTAGCTTCTGAGATTCAACATCATTAAGACATAAAGTTCAGGATTTGCTCTACCATATAATGGAAACTTTTTAACATTCAGACAAACATCTCTGCTTTTACCGCTAGTGGTAGTTACTTCAGTACGGTAGCCAAATACAAGACCACAGCAGTACAGTCTGGGAAAGGTGATTCAATTCAACATGACTGCATTGAACTTTATATTTACATTATCTCCTTACATGATCATCATCAAAAAAACCTGGTGACTGATTTATGGAGTATAATGGGATTCAGAAAAGCTAAAAATGTAAACTCATTCATAAGCAATACTGGGCTGAAAACAGTTTACTAGATCAGCTTGGAATAACAGTGGAAACTTGGAATTACTTTTCAAACATGCTGAAAATAGCTTTTTTTATAAACATAATAAATTTCATGCATTATCAGGAATAAATAGCTGCAGTCAGACAATCAGAAGTTATCCACTGCAGCCTATAAGATCTATTTTCCAACAAGATGTTTTGTTCATTTCTTCAGAATGGAGATCCTTGTGAAGCAATTAAAGTTTTTGAAAGACATTTCTCTACAATCTAATATGATATACCCAAACTTTTCCTATAAACAAAATGATGCAGCAGTTAGAATGAAGACATTTCTTGCCCTTGAGTATTACCCATGGACAAACCATACTCAGAGTTGGAAAGCACTCCTAACTAGACAATGATTCAACTTCTTCTGTTTTTAACTTGTACAAACTATGTGAAAAACAAACCAACACTCCCCCCCCAAAAAAAAAAAAAAAAAAAAAAAAAAAAAAAAAGAGTAAAGAAAGAAAAGCAACAGAGACTGAACTGAAGGCAAAATAAAAAGTTTATATACCTGTGAATTGTACTCCAGTACAAGAATTTCACTACATTAAGCGCTATGGTGCAATTGGCTATTTATTAATCATCACATTCACATAATACAGCACACTTGCACACTCACAGCACTCACTTATCAAGCAGCCAACCCTGACTTCATGGTTTGTCTTATGTCTAAATTTGTCAGTATGTCAGCACTTGTCACTAGACACTTATCTAGGAGAGACAGTATATCTTTTCAGTAGGCTGCTCTAGCACCTGTCTATAGAAACAGATGATCAACGCTGTACTCCTACAACACATGCTTAGGAACTCATAATTTTAGCATCTAGAACAGGTTTTTCATTTTAGAGTCAACAAACGTCAACCCTTTTAACATGACAGGCACAAAGTAACGTATAGCTGGCTGTTTCATGACCAGTAGAGCTAACAAAACCCATTTTCATACAGATCTGCATCCTGTATCTCTGCCTACCTCCATGGCAGTTAAATCACCATCCTCCTCACTATGACTCCCTGCCCCTGTTTCTGAAACCTTGATGCTGCTTTGTCCTGTGTCACCCGACTATAAGCACCCCCTCCGGTATGCATTGCTCCCATACACTGACTGAGCCTGTGGGACCATTTCATAGGTACCCTCCTCAGGATAGGACAAACACAGCATTAAAGTCAGTGGTAACAAACCTAAAACAGAGACTGCAGGCATCCTAGAAAGAAAATGGGAAGCGAATACTGAAAAGGTAACAGGGATGTATTAATTAATAGATCTTTACACTATGTAATGTATAAGTAGATATCTATGTTTTGTACATGTCATGTATATAGTACTATTCTATTTGCTGTACACTAGTGAAGAATATTTAATTGATAAGCCTTTTGTCTTTCCCTAAATTATGGCATTAACTTGGGTCTCTGTCATCAGATACTGCTTATTACTGATTGAATACATATTTTTTATGTTTGGACCTCTGTGCTCTCTCAAGTGAACTTAAAATTGTCCGATATCAAAAGACGGGGAAAGGGAAGAAAGACTGGCAGCCAGAAGCCAAGACAGAGGAAGAGAGGGTAAGTGTCTTTCTCTTAGAAGACCATGCTGAAAATGACCACAATTGTCTTGGCTTTTTAATATCTTTCCTTAACTATTCACAAGGGACCTTATATTAATCCTAGTCTCTTTATTGAATTCCAGTCTCAGTAATTAAACTGAATCATATTATTCCACTCTGATTATTAAGTGGAAAATGTCATTAATGTTAACAGAACAAATGTTTAACAGCTGATAACACAAGTATAGGCCATTTTAAATTCCTCTGTGATTTTAGTTGCATATGTTATTCTCCATTTCACCTTTAAACATTTTAAGTGGTTATCAGTACATGTCTGATGTACACAAAAGGACACAGTTCAGGGAAGAGAGAAATTAATATTAGGCAATCCACCTTCCATGAAAGTTGCTGAAATATACAACCATATAACTTTTAATAACAGGAAATCACAGAAGTAGTAATGCAGAAAGCGCCATCATGCAAGATTTTCTTGAGAAAGAGGAAAGTTCAACATGTAAGCTACAGCCCTTAAAAAAAATCCATAACCTCATACAACTTCTTTGAGCAAGTGAGAGTTCTGAAGGCTAACAGGCACAAAAAGAAACAGTGACGTGGGTCTCTAAATGATTTGTCTGCAAAAATACAGCCTCTTGGCAATTGAAGAAAGGCATGCACAAAATCAGAAAGAAATCTTCATTGCTAATGTCTTGACTCTTAGATGCAAAAAATCTTGACAGGAGTGACCACCTGAGGTCCTTCTAATGTTCAACAGGTATCTATGGTTTTAAATTTCTAAAGCTTCATATATACATGAATTAATTATCACACTGTAACAGGGAAATAAGGGAAATTGATGACCCATAATACTCTGTCTTCAGCCTTTTTTTTTTAACACAGGAGAATAGCTCATGAATGTTGAATACCTTCATTAACAGCACAGACACAGCGTTAATAGGATGTATTAACATGCATGTTCAGCAAGTTTACAGATGACATTGAAATGAAGAAAGCAGCTGATGTGACGAAGGATTGATGGATTCAGAAAGAGCTCAAGAACCTGAAGAGCTCAAAAAAAGGGCTTCCTGAAACCTTATGAAGTTTAACAAAGGCAAATACAAAGCTCTGCACTTGGGAAGGAATACATTCATATAATAGTACAGGCAGAGGCTGAAAATACACACACCATGTGGTCCAGTCTCCTAAACATCTTAGCTGCCCTTCTCTGGACTTGCTCCTGCTTGTCAATGTCTTTCTTATAGTTTGGAGATCAAAACTAGACACTACAATGAACGGAGAAGAATAATAACTTTCCTCAACCTTCCAGTTTTTCTTTCTCATTGCAGTCCTCTTTTGCCTTGATGGCTGCAAATGGACAGTGCTGACTGATGTTCAGCTTTTCTACTTGGACTCCAGGATATTTTTCTGCAAGAGGAAGCTCAGTTTTCACTTTACTAAATTGCATTCTTCTCCATCACACAAAAGTCATTAAAAAATGAGAAGTTAAATGCCAAAGATATGGTAGCAGAAGTTTAAGGTATTTTCCTGATGTGAATACTATATATTTACAGAGGGTAAATATATAGTATTTATATGCAAAGGATATAAGGCCTCCAGTTTGCACCGAATAACTTCTCGCCCCTTTTAATTCAAAGAAAATCTAACAGTCTGCAATTACAGGATCAATACTCTCAAAACATCCTTGGCAAACCAAATTTTAGAAGTTCTTTACTTGACAATTAGGCCCTAAATCAATAAAGCGCTGGCCAAAGTCCAGGTTTCCAGTACACTGAAGATTAGCCAGCGGGGAAAAGGGAGGAGAGAAGATGGGGACATTTGACTTGAGCTAAATTATTACTTGAGATAAATGTGCTGCTTTCTCTAGTGTGGTTGCTGAAGTTCAGTGAGCCCAAGTTAGTGTTATCTAATCAGTATTAGTCTGAAAATATTACTGGAGTCATTATGACATAGCACAAGAAGAAGACTTGAATATTATTGCTATCCTGCTTCCTTAATTTGGAAACTAGCATGACTGAACAGACGTCATTTATTTTTGGAGCAGATGAGAAGTGAAAGAGCACAGACATACTGCCAGCAGCATAAAAAGCACACAGGAATTTGCTCTGTAGGACAATAAAGAAGAGATATTTAGGGAATGGAGGCATTTCTGCCATGCTGTTAAACAGTTTTGCACCTAATTTGCCACACAGAAAGGCAGACTGTATTACTTTAAGTAAGGCTTGCCAATTATGTGGTTACAGTGCTTGTGGGACTTGAACAAACTTCTTTGCATTGTGCAGTTTTAACAAGTTACCCTGCTGCAACTCAGGTCAATGCTGACTTAGGATTTTGCCTGACAGAGAGCAGGTGTGCCTAAAGATAGTAAAAGTAGCACATACATCTAAATCCCAAGAAACCACAAGCAGTTCTAAGTGTGATATGCAGTTTGGTGAGAAATAACCGAAGAATCAGAATCCTATGAAGCAGCCTTTTCCAAATTAGTCATACTATTATATTCTATCTCTTTTTTTTTTTTTTTCCTGCCTCTGCTCTTCACTAATACACCACTAACTTCAGAGTGGATCTGTTTGCAACAGAGGAGAGGAACATGTTATTAGCAACAATGCCAAGGGATCCAGTTTGTCTCCTGAATAATGGCATTGCCCTTTCAATTCCTTAAGACTAGAAAGGTTCAGGAATTCAGCTCTCTTGCTTGGGTCAGTGTTTTAACTACTATGGTAATTATGAAAATGAGGATATGATTCCTGCTACTCATCTTGATGGATTCATAGGCTGGTACATGTACCAACAAATAGTACAAATGGTAGCCTAGACCTATTTTGCTACGTGTCACTCATCCATTCATGACAAACAGAAGAAATACTATAAAAATGTATGTCTCTAAACAAGTTTGTAATTTACATAGATTTCCAATAACTGAAACCTTTTCTTCAGAAGCAATTTCTAAATAAAAGGAGATTAGATAATAAAACACAGTGAAACAAATAATGGAATCACAGAACAGTCTGGGTTGGAAAGGACCTTTAAAGGTCATCTAAGCCCAAAACTGTTGTAATGAGCAGGGACATCTTCAGGTAGATCAGTTTGCTTGGAGCCCCATCCAACCTGACCTTGAACAGTCTCAAGGACGGAGCATCCAACCACTCTCCAGGCAACTTATTGCCAGTGTTTTATCACCCAGCTTAGGTGGTAAACATTTCATGAAGACATGCAATGGTTTGTCGACTAAGACTTCATAGTCTTAGTCTACATCATTGGACTGGAACAGAAGCTATTTCTTGAAAGCGTGCACAAATACAGTACCATTTATCCTTTTACAGGTTTAACCAGTGAGAAAAGAAAGAATTTGCAGAAGTCTCTCTAAACTGCACTGTTATGGTCAGAACTCTAGCCTATGCCTTCCTTCCCAAGCTGTTCTTCACAGGTATAATGTAATGTTGAGTTTGTTATTCTTCTGTAACCACATTTTCTAGGAAGAACAACTTTCTAAAAGTTAAATTTGTAATCAAATCGGTAAGGAAGGAAGAGGAAGTGATGAGGAGGACATCAGTTACAATGCGATTATCTAACAGCCACTACAAAATATAAATAGACAGAAGTTTAGTTTCACACAGTACCAGATACTACAGATTGGGAAACATCTGAATAAAGGAGAATAAGGATAAAGATGACATACCTTCTTCAAAGAGTATCATCATGTTCATACTTTTGTTAGCAACGATATTATTCAATAAGGCAATCACAGTTTGCATTGTATTCCCGAGTATACTGTTCTGGTATCTCTGCAAAAACAAAACAAAACAGTTAAAAAAAAATACATATATAGTATTTCTTTTGCAAGGAATACCTTAAAAATATGATAATACAAAAGCAGTACTTTCTCAATACCTTAAAATTTGACACTTGAAATACTGTAAAACCAGTCAAATATCTTAGTAGATAACATCAATTTCAGGGACCCTGATCTACAACCTTAGACCAAAACTCCTCCCATGTTCTTTTAAACTAAAAGAATTCTTATATAGGTCTAAAACGTTAGGACTTTTTAAAGTGGCACAGAACTTTATCAAGCTAATTGCTAAATATTCAGAACCAGAAATATTTCCCTTTGTATGATATTTCTCTTATTAATGGCATTATTGTTACTCTTTTCACTCTCAGGTTGATAACCCACCATAAGTCTATTCGTTGTTTTTCTTTGTATACATTCATAATTTCACAGACATCTTAAAGACCTATGACTGTATTGAACTGCATTGCTTTTTAAATGTCTTTCGTATGTTTGATGATTGCTTCAGTGATTTTTTACAATTGTTGAGAGTACACTGAGAAGAGGAAGGCACAAAGGTTTAGAAAGAAATTTATTCTCTTCCGTTGCATTCACTACACTTGCACACTCAGGCTGAAAAGGGTGGATAAAGCAATGCAATCAATATGTATTTATATGCACACTAGTGACAGTAGGAACTCAGATAACTTCCAAGCAGCCAAAATAGGACAAGCCTTGACAAATCTAAATTTAGATGTAAATATAAGCCTGAGTACTTTTCAAATCTCCCTAGAAGGTTCAGGAAATATTTTGTCCAATTTTCAGAGTCATAGCCAAACAGATACATACATCCAAAGTGAAAATGACAGCTAAGAAAAAAGTCATGTTTCATGCATCGCAGGTTTCTCACATGCACTTAGGTCACTTCTACATGTCCCTTTCCCACCAAATCTCTCAGTATATTGGTATTGCTCAACTGCTTCACTGCCACAGAATACACCATTTATTAAGGTCTCCTGTCTGACAGTAGGCAATTGAAAAAAATTTAAAGTTGAACATGATGAAAGTTTTCTGAAGTTAAGCATTTCAGATGGCAAAAATCACTCTAGATCTTGAATACACTCAAAGGAACACTTTCTGTTTCTGCACTAAAAAATAAAATTCATTATTTCCTACAAATACCATACATGAAATATGTACGTTAAGGTATAATACATAACAGAAAATTAAATACATAAACATACACAGCCTCCTATTCAACTTCACATTTTATGAATCTTCTATTCACAATAAAGTGCTATAAAATAGATCTTAAGGAAAAGAGACAAGAAGAGGGCCTCACAGCCTTTTGAAGGATTGTAGTTTCCTACCCAAGCCTTAAAAATATATATCTAAGAGCTCTTAAATTCTATTTACTTTATATAGCATTTTGAGATGTTATTTATGATTTCCATAAAGAACACAATAAATATCTGTTCCTCTAAAGGTTTGAAATACAGCCTGATAAATTCAAGAGCAGAGTTGGAAAGTATAAACACTAGATTCCTCAAAGGCAAGGTAACCAATACAGAAAACAGACACCATGACACCATGGTACTAAAAATAAATTTGAAGTTATTTTCCTACAGATAGCTGAAGGATAAGAAAAACATTATTTTTAAAAGATAAACAAAGTGTTTATCTGGTAGTCTATCATCACAATACCTTCTTAATTCTCCTAAAGAACATCTAGAAAACAACATATTAAATAGTAAGAATGACTATTTCCACTACTGAGAACAATGATACATACGCTGAGAACATAAAATTAACTAATGCAAAAAAAAAATCCTCAAATGACAAAACGGGAGCTGAGTCAATACTTTCTTTGCAAGTACAATATTTCTATTATTGTTTCATATATCTGAAGTAAACACCTTCTAGTAAAATTCCCCTTTCAGATATGCAATTAGAAGAGAAGCTGTTAGTTGTTTATGGTAACAGTGTTTCACGTACACCAGGTTAGTAATATTTCAGTGAAGCCATTTTTGCTTTTAATGGACATCAGTTGCACTTTGCAAGCCTCTGCCAAAGGACCAGCACTGATGTTTTTACTTATATCAAAGCATAAATAACAAAACTTATCTTACCCTAAATACATATAAATTAGAATTCAAGATGCAATGTAGATATCTTGAGGAAGGAAAATGGTATCTTAATGAATTAAACAATCATACAAATGGTATACTCAGCTGTACTACTAGTGATTTAACGTATGTTCCATGATGGGTTTTGACAAGATATCAGGTTCCAATCAGCTATAGGTATGCTTTACTTATCTAAGCCATCACTGATTGCTGTGAGACTCAATTTTAGAGGTTTATATAAAAATATTTAACTTCATAATCTATCAAGGAGTAAAGCTGATCTAATTTGTGTGCACAGCACCACTGACTGTGGACATTTAATGAACAGTGCACTTGACAGCTTTAATAAAACATAGCATTTGCCAGCAGAGATAATTAGAATTGAAGCAGTAAAATTCTAGTGTTTGGCAACACAGATGAAACAACTTCATTAAAACGTACAGCTTCGGCGAATGAAAGGCAGGAAAGCACTGGACCCTGAAGAATCAGCCTTCTCAAAACTAATTGCTTCAGTGCTTAAAAAGGACAGATATGAAATACCAAGGGCATAACAAGGAAATACTAGTATTACAAAAAAGAAACCACAGAAGATAAATCAAGCTTTTCAAATAGGACTGAACTGTATTTAGGCCATTAAACTTTTCATTCTAATTTTGAAGGGTTGTACTTTCACAAAAGAAATCACTTGAAGTATTTTTAGGTAAAAGGGTGTGAATTAGCAAAGAGGGAGTAGGAATCTTGGCAAGATACTATGGCTAAAGCTGCCTTTTCTCTTCTTTTAAGGGGATTAGAACTTAGTACTAGGCAAACGACAGTATTTTAATTACATTTTAGATAACAAAAGAGATTGCACTTGGGATAAGAGGTTTGTAATTTGGGAGACTTCACATACATGTCTCCTACTTATGTATCTAAGAACCCAGAAGAGAAAGCCCTAAATGCTACGTTTACAGATATGCTGTGATTAAATCTTACATACCACAGTACTCCTGCTCATTCAATATAATCAGTGATTAAACTTTACACTCCCCTTCTCAAGCTTACATATGATCTACGAACACAAGTTAGGTAACTAAGGGGACATAAGAAGATAGAGACTTGAGTTTTCATACACTAAATCCATTGAAAGAGGAAAATCATAGAAATTAATCATATTCAAACTATAGTTATTAAAATATGCCATTCTTATCTGATGATTCTTTGTCACAGTATAGCTGAGATGAAATAAACCAAAACATTGATGCCAACAAGGACCTTTTTAGAGTAACATAGTTTAAGATTGCACTCAACCTAATTTATTGTGATTTGCTATTACTTTGTTTATGAAACAGAGAATCAGAATCTTTTATAGTTGGTTAATCTAATCTTCAACATTTTGTAGTTTTGATTCATAAGACCAGTTATGCACAAACTGAAAGCATACAAATATGGATCTCTAACATTAAGGTAATACTATTTTCCTTATTAATTATCTAAATCAGAAGTAAGCAGAATCATATCTCTTGCTACTCTGCTTTTCAAAAATCAGACATTTTCAAAACTACAGTTCTACCAGAACTAATATTTCCAAATATTTCCCTCTGGTTATGGTCACACAAAAAGGAGCAACTACTAAAAAGGAGCGACTACTAATCTGACAATCAATTTCTAGAATGACCATGCTTTTCAGCTGTATCACAACAGTGACATATTCAGTTCACACACAAAGATTTTAGGTCTTTCAACTCTCATAGAAATTCCTGCTGGAATATTGAAAAATAAAGAGTATCTACATTCATAGTCAATATATGTCAATATATAAGTTAATTGAGTATAGGGGAAAAGTAGTGATATTGAAGGATTAACTAAGGAGAAAGGAAACCATTAATAAAAAACCTAGAATATCAAGCATCGACCAACAGAAAGCAGTAGAATTAGTCTTAGATTTTGTTCTTACATCCACTACAGCAGGCAGTGCAAAATTTCACAACCTTACATTCACTGTTACAGATGAATTGCAAAGCAATTCAGCACCAGCTCTTAAAACAGAGTAACATTCCTTCTTTCTACATAATTGCACCTAAATTTCTAGCAGCGATGAAACCTCAAAGCTTATCCTTTTGCACCTAAAAACCTTAGTGAAAGAACTCCACTCTCACAGAAAGTTTTCTTCACTGTCAACAGAGAGAGTCTGAGTAGGCTCCTCTCTCAAACACAATCAGGCTCCATCACAGAGACAATATCCAGAAGCAATTTCATATGAAAACAAATTTCCCCATTACCTAGAAAAAAGTAGCCAAAAAAATTAGCTCCCTGAGGATTAAAATTCTTCATTGTGAATAGGATTGAAGTTTCCTAAACATAAAAATTTGCACGCAACTGAACAGACAGTATGGAAAAAAACTCTATACAGATATCTCGCTCTGGAGAATTAAACTTCCTGATATCAATGAAGATCCAGTATTCTGGAACAATTCATGCTGGTATGCTCTGAAGCAATGAAACTCTACAAGTAATGGACACCACCACAGCAGTAACTTCCTATTTAGACTCATAAATCTGTAGATGCTTTGGAGAGTCTCAAGTAGCAGTGAAGTATTTGAACTGCAAAGTCACTTGGGAGCTGCAATCAAACATTATGCCAAAAATTACCATACCAAAATATTCACCTATCAGACTTGCATTTCCAGCATTCATTAAAAGCTACTGCCTAAAGAACTCAATGACAGATAACAATCACGGAACATCTTTCTTCTAGATGGATTTTGCTTTGATGCAAAAGACACTTTGCCACCACAAGGAAAGAAGTCTCCTACACTGTGTTAATTAATCCATCATCAGCTGTTAAGGAATGGGTCTCTGTCTCTTCCTTCTCAGAACCGATCCTCATACCCATAGCTAATTAGTTGTTAAAGCAATATTTAAAAGCAAAATCTGATACTGACTTAGTTTTTGCATACTGAGGTGTGCAAGATCAGGATTGAAAAGCCTTTCCTGACATTTTCCATGACTGAAAAAAAAAAATCTGACAAAAAAACCCAGCAGAGGAAAAGCTATGGTCTTACAAGGAATTTAAAAGGATAGAAAAAAAAATCCATTGTCCCTCTTAATCTCATACTGAATGTTTTATTCTTTGTACTCACAGACTTCCTTAAAATTCAGGAAGGTGTTGGTGAAAAAGGTGTTGAATGAGAAGCCACAGGCTGACAAAGAAGTACAGGGAAATTGAACCTGTCTGAATGAGGAAAGAATGCTTTTCTCTACCACAATGTAGTTGGGTTAAAAGATATATTCGAGCTGTCAGAAGTGCCAGGAAAAAACACATTTACATGTTTAATATTTTTGACTTTACTCCTTGCTTTATGCCTTCTACCCTCAAAATACAATTTAGTTTGAAAAGCATTGTTTTTCCCACATATTCACATTTACTCAATATATAATTGCAAAAGAGAAAGTTGATAACTAATTTATTCAAGTTACATTAAACATGAATACAATGAAGGGATGTTAAATTAAAAAAAAAAAAATCTGCTGAATCTTCTGTTGCCAGAATCATGGTATAATCTGATTACATTTTGCACCTCCAAAATACATCATTCCTCAATTTCTATTATTACTTATTTTAGGAATTATTTAAGTAGCTGATTACTAGTCTGAAAAACATTAAGAAATCCTCCTTATATTTTATACATATTTTTTAAAGTAATTCTGTACATCTCATTTGTGGACACCTGTTCATAGAGATTTTGCCTGTTCTCAAGAGACATGCATTTAGCAAACAAGCGTACTGAACAACAAGGCTCTACCAGCTATCAACCTACTCAACTCAAAGTACATATACTACTGTGCATGGATGTCCTAAGAAACTCATCTTCCAGCCTCTCCCCACTCAAGTTCTCCTAGAGCAGCTACATCTGTTAGTTGATACCAAGGCACCAAACCACATGACAGGAAATGGGAGCACTAACAATATTCCTCAGTGAACAGACTGGCAGAAATGCTAGAACGTAATACAACCAGCATTATTGTCCCATGAGAGAGAGGGCATTTCTTTCATGTTTCTGTACTGGGCTTAGACAAACAAGCAATTATGCTCTAAGCAAACTATATTCCTACTAGGACACTAAGCAGTCAAGGCAAGAGAAATTATGAACTGATTGCTGCAAATGAAAACTCTACATTGCAAAACACTGTGTTTATTAGGTGTAGAAAAATTATTAATAAGTCTATTAATGACTACAGTGGATTTTTTGTGGTGTTATACTCAATAAATATTATCTCATAAACAATACAGTTGCTTGCTCAGTGATGAAATTCATGTATACTCTAAAAAAATATAGGGAGGTCTTATTTGGCATGATTTTTCTGTGCTTAATATGCATGGTCAGGATGAGACAATTCATGATTGACTCAACAATTAAATTACAACAACTTCCAAATCACTAGTTTTGTCCCTTCCTTCTGACATTGCAGAAGATTACAGAATTGGGTATCTCTTCCATTTTAGCATTTTTGTTTCCAGGTGTCAATACACTGCAAAAAAGTAGAATGCATAGTAGACTAAGGCATGTGTTGCGTTTGTTGGTTTGGGTTTTTTTTGATCAGTTAATCAAGGACCATGGACATTAGCAAACCTTTACCATAATCACATTATTAAATACTTACAAACCCAGAAAACAAAAAACATTTTTAGTATGTTACAGTTTCTTTGTGAACTACAGGAAAGGAGTTTCACTATAGGCAAACTATCTCTATAAAGTTTCTTCTTCCATAAATTAGTGGTACATAATCTTTATTCTCAATTCTATCTCAAGTTAATGTTCCTGATAAACAGTATTTGTATTAAACAAACACACTTTCATACCCCATGCATCACAGTGTCATCTTGGCACTTATTCAAGAACCTGAAGATGAATGTATTTTCATACATTCTGTGGATATGAATTCCAAGAATAAAAGGAACTGAGGTGGATTCAGTGATCTGAACAGAACTGAACTATGATAGTGGGCCAAGGTTAGAATTCAGAGCAGTCCCAACTCTGTGTGTGCACTGTTACATATAGGTAAAACCTCACAAAAGAAAGGCCTTGTAACACATGGTTCAGGCCTTGTAACTTTGGCTAAGGTAGCCTGATAAGTTCCTGGTAGAAAAGAATTCTAACAGTGAAAATCAGTTTGCATAACAAACTATTCTTGTGAGAAGACAGTTTGCACCTGTGAAAACTATCCTGGATCATTGGAAGAAAAATATAAACATCTGTGGAGAAAGAGAGCCTCAACAGGCATGCACACCAGCACCTACTCGCCAATGAACTGTACGGCAAGAAAGTTACTAACCAATTAGAATTAAACATAATACTTTTGACAACTGTATAAAAATAGGTTGTAACATTAAAGTGACTTGACTTTAAAAGTGTCATGTCCATCTTTGTCTGACCTCACAGCGACAGCACCACAGCGATTAAAACTCTTCTGAGTGTAAGCGGATTTGATACACATATTTAAGCTAAATAAAACTTGAAGCATTTGCTACCTCTCTTAACGTCAGTTTACAAATGTAAGTATTTTTACAATCTAGGCATAAAAAAGACAGTGTTTATATAGCCACCAAAAGCTTCATTGCTTTCAGAGGAAAAAGGAAATGAGTCTAGTATTAAGAGCCATGTTTGGATACATTTGGAAGGAGCAGTTTGTATTCACAGCCAGCGAACTTCTCAACTGCAATAAATAATAATAATAATAATAATACAAAAAAAGATAGCAAAAGGAAGTTCAGTTTTTTATTCTACGTAAATAATAAAAACACTTTTTCTTGTAGACATAACAGGAAGGAATTTTACTGTTATCCAAAAATCTCCCACAGACATATAAACTACTGATCACCTTAACTTCATGTCCAACCAAAAAGCCACCAACCCCATTCCCTAATTAAATTCTGTGCAAGATTAACATAATTTTGCTTTATTACTGTTTACCAGAAGAAACGGGATGTAGTCAAGATGAAAAATTAAAAAGAACAAGTAAATAAATCCAGAGACCAGAAAGAGAGAATTTCAAGGTTAAATGACCATACCTTCTTGTTGCTTATTTTTTTCAAGGATATTGTTGCAGTTTCCAGACTCTACAAAGTTTGCTTTTATATTAGCTATGCCTGTGGCACCAGAACTAAAGACAGTGTATGTATCTTGGTTATGTTGGTCTGGGACAGAAACAGTATTTTTTCATTACACTGTAAGTTTTATTCATTTTCTCCCTGCTTTGCATTTAATTCTAATTTTGTCTGTACCTGTGGCCCTAGAAAAAGTGAACACGAGGTTCACTTTAATAGGTCATATTTCAGGTACATACATTTCAGAAACATACTCATGAAGTGACAGCCCCATTTCAGCTCTATAAAATAGCATGAATGCAATGTCAGTCACAGGAATTATATCTTCCAGCCACTGGAATTCACTGATATTGAAAGACAAGTTTCCTTTGCCAGCAACAGTCTGATGATGCTAGGCCACAGAACAGCATCTGAAAGAGAACTGATGAGAAAGAAGTAAAATGGAGAATGAAATGACAACTAACAAGAATAGCAATAATAGTAATTATAATAATTCAAAACATACTTGCAATCTGAGTTCTATAATATTTTTAATGTGATTATTGCTAATCACAAGATTATTATTCTTGTGATTTTGAGAGGGGATCTAAGTAAAACAGATATAGATTGCATATAGGGAAGAAATTATTTGCAACAAGGGTGCTGACACACTGGCACAGGTTCCCTAGAAAAGTTATGGATGCCCCATCACACTAACTGTTCCAGGCCTGGCTGGACAGGGCTTTGAGCAAACTGGTCTAGTGAATGATGCCCAGGGCAGGAGGGTTGGAACTAGATGATAGTTAAAGATTCCTTCCAACCCAAACTACTTTATGATTATTTGATTGAGTTCTCATCACTCAGAATATTAAATTATGAAGAAAAGACAAAAAATAGTAATTGCTCCACTGAGTATATAAACAAGAATATAGCAAAACAAATTTTGGACTAGCCTGAGCCTTGCTCCCATAGTGGCAATCTCAATAGCGCCAGGCAATACTCAGCTTGAAAAATTTACAGTCCCTCAGCACTACAGGGTCACCTGATACCCCACTGATATTCCCTGAAGCACTCTGTGCACTTGCCTGGCACAAACCAAGCACCACTTCTGCAAACTCTTACTCTCACCTGTTCTAAAGTCAACTCCTACATTGCAAAGAACAATGGCACAACTTAGAGTTTAAAAGCTTAACTCACATCTACAAGAAAATAAGGAAAGGAAACCAATTTGGATTCTCATAAGCATTTGCGAAAGAGTATCAGATACTATGACTTGAAAATAAGTA
This sequence comes from Argya squamiceps, assembly GCA_037834095.1. Lineage (NCBI taxonomy): Eukaryota > Metazoa > Chordata > Aves > Passeriformes > Leiothrichidae > Argya > Argya squamiceps. Next base: position 45,208,011 of record JBBMKD010000102.1, on the reverse strand, counting down.
TAATTCTTGCTGCTAAATATGAGATAATATTTAATTTATTCCATTGTCATCAGAGATTAACAGATGGTTCAAAGACAGAATCAGAAATGGCTAAGTACAGCAAAATAGGAGGCTCTTCTAAGCAAGTCCTACTTCTTTATCAAAGGCAGAGGAAGTTATACTGCATTTTGTTATTACTATTATTAAGAATTTTTCTTTTTGCACATCTTCCCAGGGTAATCTCCAAATAATTTATTATAGTTTTCTTCTTTGTCTCAACCCATCTCTTTCCCCAGGTAATGCCTGTTTAAATACCTACATACTGATTCAAGAAATCAACTTTAAGAATACAGGTTTGAAAATTACTATAGTTTATGAAAATAAATTCCACTTAATGACAGATAAATTTCAGTCATCAATATGTAAGGCATAGGTTCATTTAAAATATTCCTGATTTTCATCACTGTTAAGGCAGTTATTGCCTGGAAACACAGGAGATTCCAGTGTTTCCTTCAACACCCTAAAGAGTGAGGGTTTTCTGTCCTTCACATAGCCGATTTCAGTAGTGCATAGGCACTCAATGATTATATGAGAACTTATATCTATTGCTTTATAAGGAGGACAGGATCCACTAAATACATTTATACAGACACGTGAATATACATACATAGATGTTTTCTCATAGAGTATTTCAATTATGACATAAAAAATTCAAATGAAACTATTCTAGCAGTTCTGAAAAATCGATGACTTGAGACTCTACGGTGTTTCAGAATGGAGCCAGACTTTCAATTTCCTTGAATGTTTAAGACTTCAAACAAGCATTCCCAGTGTGCACTGACACACTTGCTAGGTTATCACACCACCTGTATCCCACAGTGGTTTGCTATCTTACAAGAAATGTAGAGGACTTAAGTTCATTCATTTCTCCTCATTTTTAGGGAAAATCCAGATCATCAGTAGGCTCTGTGACAAGGAAAATTTAGTATATACAAACTAAAGCAACTCCAGTAGAAGATGGTGAGAGATGTTAGCAAAACATCTTGCTTAGTAGTCAAAATATTTATTTTGATCTTCAGAAACCTAGGCTCTGCCATTTCCTCTAGGGTGATTTTGAACTTGGATCTGCATGTGGGCCCTTCCCCTAAAGCATTCCTGATTGGCATGCAACTGGTTACCCTGAGATCTGCCTTTCTCCTCTACCTCCCATGCAACTGTGGGCATTAAATTCAACCTGAACAAAAGAAGCCCTGCTCAGTGAAACATGCATCCAACTTGGAATAACACAGTGAAACACTGGAATAACCCCTATACTTTCTCCCCCAAAACAACAGACTGGAATCCTGAAAACAAATGGAGCCATGACCACAGAATCACAGAATGTTCTGAGGTGGGAAGGACCTACAAGAATCATTGAGTCCAGCTCTGAAGTGAATAGCCCACACAGCGTTCAACCCCACTACCTTGGGGTTGAACCTCTGACCACCTGAGCTGATCAGCAAGGTTCTTCTGCTCTACCCAAGTTGTTCACCAGCAAAGAGCACCTTTATTCTCGTTTGAATTCATAGCCTGAAAAGGAGTTGGGTATTTTTAGATCAAAGTAGCATTTTGATGCTAAGAGAGAGGCATAAAATATCATCGAGAACTAAATTTAATAACACTAGAGGCCAAACAGAAATTTTAGCCCATATGTGGTGGCATACAATGTGTCACCATAAAATGAAAGAAAAAAGAAAAATAATAAAAAAGAACCAAAACCCAATTAAAAATCCCCCCAAAAGCCAAACCAAAAAAAGCCCACAAAAACCCAAAAAACTATACCACTGGATAAGACAGCATAGAAACATATTTTATATGAAGAAATTAAAACATAATCTTTGTTAGAATACAGAATCCTAATAATAACTAAATTAACGAATTTTAATTACTCATAATAAGCCACCTTACAATTATTAGGTAGCTATATCAGTTTTTTACTTCATTTCACTCAATTTATACACCCCGAACAGTTATTCATACTGAAAAATGTGTACAAGAGATGTGAGAGAATAAAAGGATCAAAGAGGAAAACAGCTAAAATATGTCTGAAAAGCTGGTAACAGAAATTTTACAAAAGCCAGGGAGAGGAGACTAGAGTATCATTAGCCATTTTTATATCCTAATGGAACATGCAAGTTTCAGTCTGTTACTAAGAGTGGGTCCATGGCAAAGAGCCCAAATGAGGTCTGAGAAAGCATAATGTACCTTTAATGATTGAAATAGCAAGAAAATTAAATCTAATCATGTTTCATTAAGCATACTTTAGCTCCTATTTTTACTAAATTATTCTATTATGATTTCCCAACTGTCTGTTGAAATAACCTTTTACAGCAATCTAATTCACCATCATAAACAAGTCTCATTTCTCACAATGAAGCCCCCTGGGATTAGTGAGAGGAGATGGAAAACCTAAACCTTGCCAATTCTGCAGCCACTAAGGTAACCACTCAGGGAGACAAAGATTTTTGTTTTCCTATTTGTGGCTGAGATCATTAAGATATAATTAGAAATGTATTCATGAGTATCAGAGCGTCTGTTATGGAGATACCATTCGCCCAACAAGCATCCTCTATACTAGTCTTTAATAAGCACGGGAGCAGGCATAATCCCCACTTCACTCTCTAGAGAGCTCTGCATTAAATGGACTGCATTAGACATCCCTCTCACTCCCTGCTTTTTAATGGAATCTTATACATGCATGCAGTATTTTCTCAGACTCCATTGTTACCATCAGAACTGCTAGTCTGCTTGCTTTCAGCAATATGCTCCTGCGGTGCCATCCAGATGTGAGCCCTAAAGATAGCTACATGCAGGGAATTTAAATCCTGCTCCAGAACTTGACACAGGGCAAGCAAATGTAGAACTTGAGAATATGCAGTAAGTAACGGACTGTTTACAGAATAATCCTTGGTTCTCTGCAGCAGTGAAAGGAGCTATCAGCCCTCATACATGTCCTTTCTGCTTTAGTCAAATGAATGAAATATGCACCAAGGAGAAATATTGCACTTTACTCCAATAGGTAACTGAAAGAAATCTGGGTTTCCTTTGTAAAGATCTTAATTATTGCCAAACTCCATATCAAATAAAATGACAGCAACAGAAAATTAAAAGCACTGTCACCCACCAAACAGTGCTTAAGTATCTGCCACAGGGATCAACCTGGGGCCTTCAGTTAAACTGCAGAGTAAATTGTCAGTCACCGCATTTAGCACCACAATGTTTGAACAGGTTATTATCTTATTTTTGGTAGTCAGGAGTTTGAAAGGAACCCAGTATATGAAACGGCACAACTTTGCTTCCTGTACCCATGAGATCAGTAAAGAAATACTTGATCAAAACATCCAGTGGGCAAAAATGGAACCTTGCAATATAAACAGGGGACTCAAAAGAGAAAGCTGAGAGGAAAAGAAAAAAAAATTATCAAAATTTCAGCCAAGTCTTTGAGATGATGCTCTATTATAATTGTAATTAGAAAGTTACAGTGGGTAAACTAAGATTGCGTCATGGTAGGCTTAATCTTTTTGCATACATATGGCTAATGAATCTACCTTAGCAAAGGAATGATTTTTAAGCTTGCCTATAAAAACATTTTACAGAAGAAAATACATTTAGAAACTAAACATTTACTATAATGAGTAAATGACTACAGTTAAAAACAGAAAGTAAAAAGTAGAATATTAAGATTTAAATTGTTTTGCTTTGTAGAAGACTGACATTCTAAAACCTAATTATCACCCTGCAATACAAACTCTTCAGGAAGACATTAACACAAGGAATGCATAAAGAATACATGACTGAAGCCAAACCAGACAAATTTCTAGATAAATGATCAGAGTTCAGATGCATAATGTGGAAACCTCTGCCAGCCAGAAACCATTCACGGACATTCAATATTCTTTTACAAACTCTATTGTGAAGTACACAATAGCTCAGTACCTTAGTCATCAGAATGCAGCTGGTCAATAAAGGTACAGTCAGCGACTGCAGCATTCCTATGCCAATATTTATTTAGATGAGATTAAGAGATGTACCTCAGGTGTTTGACAAAACAGTGATAATGTCACAGTAAAATTCTGGTCACAAGACCAATAAATCTTACTCTGAAAAACATGCATCCCAGATTTACTTCAATATATGTTTTCCCTTAAATGCTCTCTCTTTGTCTTGACATTCATATTAGCAGGAACAGTAAATTAGCAATTTGCTCTTAATCAGCCTGACAAACATGAAGTGTGAAAGAAGTGAGATTTTGCATTTACATTGCTTCTACAGCAAAAATAAACTAATTTTTAAATGTAGGCATTAACCACCTTGGGTGAACACTGATAGTGATTCCTTTCTGTATTACCCATATAAAATTCAAAGAAACTATGGTAAAGTCATGATTTCTCCCTATAACTTGATAGTTAAAGGTCATAGAGGACATACTTTGGTACTAGAATTGTGAAGTCTCATATTAGAAATAATCTGTCTTTTTGCAGCACCTGCCTTCCCTGCATTGTGATGCTACAGCCTCTTCTCTTCCTTAGGTCTCCACGTGCCCCTCAGCTCCAGCCATGACCCAGGGATTGGGGTGGGAGCGAGGGAATGCTGCAGTGCTGCACTCCAGCCAGCAGTTACAGACAAAAGTAGCCCTGCCGGCTTTCCCAAGCTGTTCTCCCGCTCCCTCTTCTGCTGCTCACAACCAACTGCCACAGAACTCTTGGCACCAGGCACATTTCTTCTTTTTTTTTACATCACATGATGCAGCATGAAGAACATACACAAGGTCACAAAGACTTCGAGACTGCCAATATAAATAAACTGAAATTGTCACACACACATGTATATATATGGGCATATTTTACATATTACATACATGCACACACATATATATATATGAATATTACAATCTGACTAGGGGAAAATAACTAAATAAACAGAAATGAAATGTGTCAAAGGTGTGGGCACTGCAAGACTGTGACAATAGGAAAAAAGCTTAAAGAATGGGAGGTGAGATTTATCAGTTACTGATAAAAGTGGGGGAGGATGAACAACGAAAGATAAAGAATTTAATTTGTTTAATCTTATTCACAGGAGAACCAGTTACCAGTCTAGAAGATTAACTACTTCAGTTACATTGCTTAAATTAAAATCTAGGAGAAAGGCACTAAATGCTACAAACTTTTGGAGGAAAGGGGTGTGACAGAATTAAGATGGATTCTGAAGATGAGGATGCCAGTTGAATCTCTAATTAAAAAAGAGCATAATTATCTCTTTACCCATTCCAAACCACCCCCCAAATATTTTTTCCCTAAGTGGGAAAATTGTCTAATTATAATGACTGAGTGATGCTTTGACATAATAAAAATTCTGCAAAAATGTGCTATGTTAAGCATTGACAACTCTGAAACTTGTTCATAAATGGCTAAATACTAACTTTTAAAGAACATCCAAACTTCTTTGTGAATTCCCTAAATTATTGTTAATTTCTAACTCCACAGCCAGCCAAATAAACAGCACAGACTGAAAATTAACCTCATAACTCAGAACTGTGTATTTTTAACTAGTCAATTTCTCTAAGAAACAACTTGCTTCAGAAAACAAGTCAATGTGTTTAAGTCATAAAAAATTAAACTGGTTTCTCATATAAAAATGGAAGCTGCAAGACAATTTTCTGCAGCTAGAAACTAAAATCTCACGATACCGAAAGGTTCCCATACATACATTTTTAGTATGCAAAGCAGAATCTGGCTCAGTTCAAATAGGTCTACCTTCCCTAACAACATATTTAAAACGCTTGACAAGAAGCCCCACATGACAAGTATACTGAACACCTTCCTCAGCCTCCAGGAATTCACAGCCCAAGGACTTGGAGCCAGAAGCAGACTTTATACACATAATAGCTCTCAATGGATTTTTGTTCCATTAATTTGTCCAGTTTATTTTTTCATTCAAGTAAACTGAGGATGCCATGAGCACAGCTGAAAGCTGAACATAACCCTACTGAAAAAAGAAATTGACCTTTTGTCAATTTTTCAGATCCCAGCTGCAAGTTTTCTTTAGTTCTTATAATACAGATCTTGTGTGAGGAGAGACAGTGAGCAGCAATACTGTTCCCTATTCACCTGACTACAGTATGTATATGTAAAGATCACATTTGCCCCTCAACCACCACCTTCCAGATTAAAGCATGCAGAGGAATAATCTCTTCCACAGTGGCCATTCCAGACCTTTGAGTATCTCAGGTTTTTTTTTCTTTACACTATTTGTAGTTCTACTGTAACCATTTTGAGATGGGGAACCCAAAATCCACACATGGAGTAGCACACACAATGATTCTCTGCCTCCCATTGCAATATTTCCTCTTACAAGGAGTAATATTCAGTGTGTTTCCCAGACCAGGACAAACAATTACACAGATGTTTTTATTAGACTGTGTTTTTATCTAACCACGATATCTCATTCCTGAGTGATAACGGCAACACATCTTGCATCTCTGCATACGTAGAGCTGCGACCATAGACAGCAGTCTCACATTATGCAATAGTTCAGAACACATAGAGGTTTCATACCTGCTTTGAAAAGGGGTGCAAATTAAACTGAAAGTGCATAGCATTAAGTGCCAAAAAAACTTGAGAGCATTTTAATTACATGAATAATCACAAGATCCTGAAGATTATCCACAAAACTTCTATCAAAAAGATTCAAATCAAGGGTGATGAAAGAATATGTGAATGCTGAACAGCTTTATGACTACAAAAAAAAAAACTAAACCAAAACCAACAACAATCAAATACTGTTTAAGAGGGGGAAAACCTTGCTTTAGAACCTCTGCACTGTGAACTTTGTAAGTTCTTAAAAGACTGTGTTTGCTGAAAAAGTGAGAGGGAGAGAACATGAGCACAAATTGTGTTTCTATCCAAGCCTTAGGTCTGTCTGTAGTGATGGTCAGTCCAGACCTCTCACTCCTGCTGTTGGTGAAATCCATCACTAAGGAACACAAGCTCAATACCCTCCTGCTTTAAGTTCCCAAGACTGACAGACTTACCTGTCATCTAAAATGAAATTCCTGATAAAATGTTCAGTGAGCACGGAAAAAGGTTATAAACTCTTCCTTCAGGCTGGACTGGGGGAACAATAACAGAATCATTCTGATAGAAGGGGCTAGACAATACTGAAGAATTTTTATTAAAGTTTTCTATCAATATAAAGTGACAAATAAAAGAAAAATTATTTCCCTATCAGGGCAAAAAGTCATGTATTTTCCATACTTTTAGAAGTTTGGGTTTTTTTTACAGATGATTCTTCACCTAATACTATAAAATTCTTCTTGCTACATATTTCAAATATTCTACAAATCTTAACTGTCCTAAAGCTCATAGAGTTAAAAAAAAAGGTCTTAGTTAACATTTAAGTAAATGTGTGTTCCAAGAAATAAAATCTAGTAGCATCAGGTTTATCTGTTGTGAAAAGCAGAAGTTAGCATGTTCCCTTAAGGAACAAGAGAGTGCTGCACTGCTTCTAAGTAAAAATATAATCATTAGGAAAAATTCTCTATAATTATATTCAAACAACTCAATCCCAAAATTAAAAAAAAAAGGTAACCTTGCATAAACATCCAAGTGTATTGAGAGACAAAACAAGTTGGCAGAAACACTCAGTGAGTTTATATACCCATCCATTCAACCCTGACCTACAATCTGCCTTGGATTTGGTCCATAGAACACCACCCTCATGCAGTATAAAATGTAGATGGCTCAGATAAAGAAGAAATGGGAGTGGAGCCAAGCCAGCTGAATAAGCATTGCCACTTCAGTCCATCCACTTTGCTTACTTAAAGGTCAATACATACAAGTTATTAGGAAGCAGGAAAAAGATGAAGAGCTCAGAAATCCAAACTCACTTGAAAGACTACTGACTTGGATCCTAATCTAGAGGAGTTAATGTATCTAAGTACAGACAGGTCTCAGTGTATGGTGGCTACCATACTAGGAGATAACCTGTGGAGTAATTTTTGCTCAGTTAGTTGATTTTTAGGAACATGGACTGGACTGGGAAAATCAAATCACAGAATAACATATGGTTGAAGGTGCTCTCCAGTCTAGCTGGCTGCTTGACTCAGACTGCATAGAGTCTCCAAACACGGAGATGTTACAATCTGTCTCACCTTTCATTCCAATGTTTGACCACCCTCCCTACAGCAAAAAGTTTCTTTCTATATCAAGCTGGAATTTCCCATCTTCCAGCTTGTATTCATTCTGTCGCCTCTCCATTGTGCACTGCTGAGTCAAGTCTGACTTCATCTTCTCTGTACTGTCCCATGAGGCAGCTACAGGCAGGAAAAAGATGCCCCCAAGACTTCTTTGCAAACGTTGTATGAAAGTTGTTTTCTCATCCTCTCCATGTGTGCCATGTGCTTCAGACCCCCTGATCATCAGGGTGGGCTTGCTCCAAGACGTCAAAGGTTCAGGGTAAGCACAATTACATCTTTTACAGTATATTTTAATCTTTTCTCTGAACACAGTATTTGAAAACTGTGGAGTCCCTGGAACCCCTGGAGACAATTCCCAGGGTCTTGCCCTGGAAGCATAGACCATAGAGTTTTCCCTGCCTAGCCTGAAAGAGAGGATCTTCCCCCTGGTGCTCTGCACACTGTGGTCTGCCTCAGTCTCTCCTCCCTCCATGCCCCTGGTTCTCCTGGTTTCTCCTTTCCCTGTTTCCCTATTGGTGGTGGCATCCCCAGTGGCTGGCCCCATTTTCCCTATAGGTCACTGACCTCTGCCCTGCCCCTTGTACTGCCCCCGTGCCCTCAGGTCATTGGCTGCTGACCCCAACTTAAGCCTGTTCACAAGCACATGGCTTGGTCTTTGTTCCTGATCCTCCTATGGTACCTGAAATAACCCTCGCTGGAACTGATTTCATAGAAAGGCCCTTCTTCCCTCTCTTTGCTGAGCTTAGTCAGGGCGTGTGTGGATGTGTGAGCTTGGCTGCTTTGCCTGAATCCTCCCCCAAGCAGCTTTTCCACAGGAGATGCTTATTGGGGCATAGGTAGTAGCTCCTCATCTAAAAAGCACACTGCTACTGAAAACTATGTATTCCAAATTAGTTCAGCCTTCCAAGAAAAATTAACTTTTAAGAGAATAGAATGTTCAGAATAACCACTATTACCACATTTGTAACTGAAGGGGTTTAAGGGAAGTGCCAACTACCAGCAAGGTCCAAAGGAAAACAGGCAACCCTCTAAATGCAGGACAAACCTAGTGGATTTTGAGCAACAGCCAAGGGCCAGCACACAGTAACATGAAAATGCTCTATCCTTTGTAGGTGTAGAGACCTTTAAAACAACTGTTGTGTTGGATCTTAAGTCATCCCTGAAGGGATCATGCCATACTTCATACCATAACTCTGGATAAATATTAGAGCTATAGTTACTCCTTAATTGCTTTGAAAAGAGCTTAAACTGTATCATCACCATGCATCCCTGCAGCACCCTGTTTGTCCCAATCCACAGAAGATGCAAAAAGACCAGAGGTCCCAGCTGGGCTCTAGCTCCTTTTGGAGCAGCACTGTGAAATGTTCTTGGGATGGTCAGAGAAATGATATGATAAATACATGGGATCTGCACCATGCAAGGAACAACAGTGATCATTACTTTGTAACAACTTTTTCTTTGAAATTGTGAATATATTTTCTTTCAAAAGACAACTTGTAAGATATTATACCATAATACACAAACGAACTATCCACTCTGGACTACTGTAGAAACATTTATGAAAAAAAACACCTTCAAAAAAACAGTATGACTGCCTGCTTATTGAAGACCAGTAATATATAATATGAAGAGTGAGATCAAAGAAATGAAAAACAGTCACAACATCATAAAACTCAGAAATGTGTTCTAGTATCAGCAGTAACCATGGTCACAATTTTTGCAAAGTACAGATACCTATGCACTTCACTACCTGTTGGTGATTTTCTTACACAATATGTTAGGGCTAGCTTTAAAATCTTGCTACAGTCTTTTAGATTCATATTTATTATCTGTACAATTTTCAACTTTTAGGACAGGATAGATAAATAAATAACTACTAACAAACACATAAGAATATTGTTTATACATGAGTTTTCTTATGTCCCTTAGCACTGCATATAAAATAGGAAAAAAAAAACAGCTGGGTAGCATACACACTAAAATATTAGTGTCTAGCATTAGAAAGCAATTCCTTTAAGATGTAAATGGCTGAATTTTCTTCCTATACAAGAACATAATGTTGTCACAAGTGCTGTGGACTCAATTTTTCTCTCAGAAGTGGAGCTCCAGGTGATTTAGTAAATAATTTTATTCCCTCCCCTAACAGGAGCACTGGTTCAAAGTAATTTTCCAGATAAGGAGGAGAGTGATAGAAGGATATGCTTTAGCATTACTTCTCCTTTTTAAAAACCCATTTTATTATGCAGAATATCAATTTATGCTATTAAAATTATTTAAATGATGTCTCTGCTTCCTCTCACTTCTTTCTCCATCAGCAATCCTACTGGGGATAGATCTGCTCAGACATACAGTGATAAAATAGGCTGCCCATATTTACTTAGTGTTTCTCATAACAAAATCTGAATACCTTCTAAATATTAATGAATTCATCTTCCCTATGTTCTTGTGATGTACATTTATAGTTTAGATATTACCTTACCATAAGAAAAAAGTAATTAATTTTTTTTTTTAATAAGGTCTAGTTGGGACCTTAAACAGGCTTAGTTTCAGAATTATGAGAACCAATTTCTGAGTTTGCCCAGAGTAAAGCTGTTCATCGGACACCCAAAGAACAGAAGCACAACAAGCACATGGTGAAAAAGAGGGCTTACACAATTTTCCCAAGGTCAAAAATAAATGTGGATCAGCAGCAGGAATAGGAATCAGTTCTCTCACGACTGTCAATAAGCCCATTCTTCATCGTTCAAATCGTGTACTTCAAGTTTTCAGCTTTTTGATTAACCTGTTCTAAAATATTTGTAGCAAATACACATTTAACTACTTCAAAAAGAAACCTGAATTAAAGACAGTCAAAATTATTTAACTCAAGCAACTCTACAAGAAATGTTGAAAATCAGCTATTAATACCATATTTGAATATTTTTTGAATATTAATTCAAAAAATCCAACATCAAACCCCTAATAACAATAATTTTCTCAATGTGATGGAGGGAAAGTAAATAATTCCAGCTCTGTTTAAAGCTGGTGGCTGTCAGCTCAGAGTAAGGTGAAGACATCTTCATGAATTGCTGCCACACACTGCCTGCAGCACAGACAACTCTTAAGCTCTGTGGTTGTAGCAAATAGGCTTAAAGTCTAGCATATATCACAATGATATTAAAAAAGCAAAATGTTTCTTCCACTGTTTGCAAGAAAATGCCTCTGCAAAGGGAACTTTATTGACCTTATCACTGGGGAACAACGGGCTGGAGAGCAGTGCTATGGAAAGGGAGCTGGGGTCCTGGTCAATGGCAAGTTGAATGTGAGTCAGCAGTGCCCTGGGAGCCAGGAGGGCCAAGACTGTCCTGGGGGCATCAGGGACAGCATGGCCAGCTGGGCAAGGGAGGGGATTGTCCCGCTCTGCACTGGAGCTGCCTCACCTCAAGTGCTGGGGGCAGGTTTGGGCACTACAATGTAAGAGGACATCAAACCATTACAGCATGTCCAGAGAAGGGTGAAAAGGATGGTGCAAGGTCTCCAGAACAAGAGCTACAAGGAGCAGATGAGGTGACTTAGCTTGCTCAGGTTGGAGAAGAAAGGGGTCAAGGGAGACCTCATCACAGTCTATGACTTCCTCAAGTGAGGCAGCAGAGGCGAGATGCTGGTCTCTCTCTGGTCACCACCAATAACACTCAAGGAAATGGAATGGAGCTGTATCAGGGGGAAGTTCAGACTGGAGGTCAGGAAAAGATTCTTCACTGAGTAGGTGACTGGGCACTGGAAGAGGCTCCTGGGGGAAGTGGTTGCAGCACAACACCTGATAGATTACAAGGAGTATCTGGACAATACTCTTAGTTATATGATGACTAAGGAGGCTCTGAAGGAAGCAAGAGTTGGACACTATGATCCTTACTAGTCCCTTCTAACTGCAGACAATCTATGGGTTCAGTCATTGCTTTATCCATATGCAAAACCACTGCACATCACATGACAACATCTGGGAAAAGAAATCACATGTCATGGGTTCCTGTTATTAATCACAATCAGAAACTGTTTTTATACCAAGCAGTTTGGCTTCTAATAATTTTGTTGTCATCTGTTAAGAACACAATAGTGATACATGAATAACTGTTAAGAATTCATTCCATGTAGTGTTAATAATTGGAGAGATCAGTTGACCATAAGAGATTAACAACTCAATTTACCACTAATCAAACATTTATGTGTATAAACACTTCCTCAGAAACTCCTGACTAAAAGATCACTAAAACAGAAAAAGATACGTTTCTGAAAATAAAACTTTCTATTAGCAGGATTCTTCTTCCTGCTAAAAAAACCTCAGGAGAGCTCCACTTAGACATGTTTATTTCCAGCAGTACAAATTCAGATGTGCAAGCTTATCCCTTTTAAGTATACACTATTTTCAAGTCACCAATTTAAAAGAGATAAGTAGTCTCAGGAATCCCATCCTTAAACTGAAAGTGCTTAAGCAAGTTAACAGAGTAATGAGAAATCCTAACATTCCTACCAGAGGAGCCATATTTTATTCCTGGAAAATTGGACATTAACACACTGTACCTCACCGCCTTTTACAATGTCTTCTTTAGTCTACAGAAACTCTCATATTAATTTGACTTTGCATTAAAAAGAGAATAAATATAATACCTTACCGAATGTTGATACAAGACTTCAATGCATTGGTAAGAAATTTGTCAGTTTGGAAAGGATTTAAACCATTCTCACTGGTGAAGTGTCCTACACATAGTAAATTTTACACTTGCATTACATTCATCTTCTTTAAATGATATCTCATATTTTTCCCTCATTCCAAGTACATAAATTCTAAGATAGTTCAACGCTTTTTCACTAGTTTCTCCTAAACCCATCTTTGGATATTAAATGCCTTTCAAAACTAGGAATTATTTTGCTTTATAAACTACCCATTAAAATAGGGTTTTGGCATTTTCACTTTCAGAAATCCTCATAGATTACATTCCTAATCTGTCACAGCAGTTTTAAATATGCTGTCACAGCATACAATTTGACTATTAAATATAGTAGGTTTGAGGAAATGTGCATACTTCAGAGAAAGAAAAAAAGTAGAGATATTCATTATGGATACACTTAAGGTCTCTAAATATAACTAATGTCCATCCTGTGGAAGCCATAAAAATCACTCCTAGAATTTAATTTCAGATACCTTATAAATGCAAGTTTTCTCTAACAGCAGTAATGAACTGGTGAAATACACCAGAAAGAGCCATTGCATTGAATGCTTTTATAACAGCATTGAAAACACAGAGAGGAACAGGAATATCACACACAAAGGTATTCAAATGAATAGTATTTCCTGTTCTTTAAAACACATATAGTCTAAGCATTCTCAGATACCTTTGTGTTGACTTTTCTACTAGAGAGCTGATTCCAAATTAAGGATTTAGTATGCCTACAGACTGGAGCAAGATGTCCGGAGCAATCAATCAGCATCCATCTTCTCATGGAAGCACAGAGCTGAAATTTACAGCATAGAAGACCAAGGGCCCATTCACACTAAATGCTAGAGCTTTTATTATTTGCCAAATTTACTACCCTCATTTTCTCCAGCAGATGAGTTCTGCAGCATAAACTTGTACTCTTTACAGAATATAAGAGAAAGAGTCTCCTAGTCTTTTGTTTTAAGTACTCATCCTGGATCACTTAAGAGTACTTGGAAGAGTTAGAAACATTCCTCTCATTCTTTCAGACAAACAACAAGATGTGCATCATGCTGGACTAGGAGGTGCTTTCTTTAACAGACACAAGTAAACTAATGCTTCAAATGCTGCAATAACCTCTGATCCATGTTCTCTATACTTATCATCCATGTGGCTGCTGGACAGCAAAATACCTCTATCTCTGCCATCAAATGATGTATGACTGTAATCTCTCACTAGAAAGTAGAAACCAAGCAAAAGAGGAATGATGAGGCTCTTTTTCCTTTCGAGAGCTC
>JBBMKD010000102.1:45177564-45193731 GCA_037834095.1 Argya squamiceps | reverse complement strand
ATGACTGTAATCTCTCACTAGAAAGTAGAAACCAAGCAAAAGAGGAATGATGAGGCTCTTTTTCCTTTCGAGAGCTCTTTTTCTCCATTTTTATAATATTTTCACAGGTAAGACTGGCCATAAAACAACAATTATTTTTAAATCATTCTAAGTGGATGGCTTCCTTACTTTAACTGAGTCACAAGGAGTGGGACATCTGACTATAACCGTTTCCTGTGGCTTTTTCCTCCTATTAAAATTCAAAATGAAATATAGAATCCAACCACTGTTTCCATTTGGGTGCTATACTATACAACTTCTTTTTCACTTTTTTTTCTTTTTTTTTAATTGAAGGACTTCGGTTAGAATTATTTTTAATTTTAAAAAAAAGAGGCAACCTAACTATACCGAAGGAATCTAGTTATACATGGCTGTGTATCCTCTAGTTAGACAAAATTTCCACAAGATTGCTAGCTTTCTTGAAAAGATGTTACAGAAGAAAGCTAGCGTGGCTTGTTTCTTCTTTTAAAGTGCATGTTTATCTATTTTTTATGTAACTATTACAATTTTTCTTTTGATTACACTTAGCTCATATTCTCTCCCTTAGCGATAAATGTAATATTGGACTCTATTTTCAACTGCAATTATAACAAAGTGAGCAAAGTACACCTTCTAAAAGGACCAGTGACTGCCACCAAAACAATGATTTTGAAGCATTTTTTGAGCACTCAAGCATAGGTTGACTGCAGTCTATCAAAAACATGAGTAGTATATGATCCTCTAACTTAAGATGTCCAACACAGCCATCCCAAAATACACAGGAATAGTATAAAATTTCAAACCAATAACTAGGAAAAAGAAACAAAAATATATGAACAGAACTGCAAAGGGAAATCTATTTTGTATTTTCATAGTAAGAGCTTTCCACTGTATTTGAAGGAAAATAATTTAAAATATGTAATTTTAAAATGAATTTTAATTATTTCACAAATGAAAACAGAAGAGGTGGATTTGCTTGTGTTAAGAATAGAATGACAGTATAAATAAAACAACCACTGTATTTGAATCTTTAAAATAGACGGTGCAGTTTAGATACGAATACACTATCTACTATTGATCATATTTAATAATAAGATACCATTTTTAAACACAGTAATATTCAATATTACTATAAAGTAATTTTTATTGAAAGAACATACCTTAAACTTTAACTGGCTGTTAAGATAAAGAAATTTGCCAGAAAAATTTACAGCAAAAACTGATGTCTGTGATAATATGCTGGTGTGACTAAAAGCTACATCAGAAATTTTAATAGGATAAGCACAGAATTGACAACTGGGCTTTAAAAACAGGCCAGCACTGAGCTCCTCATCATAAGCATCATTAACTTTAGTTTTAAAATTTAGCAGCAGAACAACAGAATCTCCCCAACTACACAGAAATTCTTTTCTATGCAACAGCTTACATTCAGGTAACACTAAATGAAGACCAGATAATATTTATGATGTTGCCCTTTAAAAAGTAACATAACACAGAAAACAACATTTATGTCAACTTCATTGCTTGCTGCTCAGCAAAATCTTGGTAGCAATCTAAAATACAAATAGCCATAATTTACAAAAATGGCAGTAAAACACTTCCAAATCCTTTATCAACCTCATTCCAGCATTATAACATAACAATCAAAATCAATATTTTGTAGATCATAAACTGATATTGAAGGCAGATGGCATAGGTTTGACATTGCAAAATATATTAGAAATAGGATACTAAGGATGTAGCAGTAAAAGGCAGCAAGAAAGTAAAACATGAAATATATCTCACAGTAACTTTTCCTGCTCCAACCCCTTCTTCATCAATAGCAGCATTTTATATTTATACCTTATATCAACCCAATTTTTGGCATTATTTACATAATCGTGGAATTTGGCTCATTATATTTAATTTTGCTACCAAGAGAAGTTTGCACCTTTTAATTTTTTCACATTATAATGTCATCTTTCTTTTTGCTTTTCAATCCCTTATGGTCCTGAAAATACTCATAAATTGTCAGTATGTCACCATTTTTTCCACAAATACACATCACTACATTTTCACTGATCACATTAGACATTATTGCAAGATTGATGTCTGCTGATATTGCAGTCATACCTTCATACTGCTTTGTAGGACTACTTATAATCTACGTAACCACTAGCACCAGGATCTGGGATCATGGCAGGGAGGAAATTAATTTGCATTCAGGTAAACCATGAAATTCATCTCTGAAGTTCTGTAATGAAGAACTGTATTCAGGTTTTTCACATACAAACCACATCATTAATGTGCATTTCCTGAATACAACTGAGTGTTGATAGATGAATCAGTGCAGAGGGTTTCCACGGGAACTGGAACTATTTAAAGCCTCTTACTAATTAGCTCAGTGACTAAACCCTAGTTCAGGTGAAGATAAATTATGGCTATAATCTTAGAAGAAATTTTTAGGTAGATAGTAACAGATTTTTTTCACTGAACCAGTCCTTTGTGCTTGGCAAGTGTAACATTTAGAAAATTGCAGTCATAAGTGAAAAGATACTTTTCACATGCTTTGACTGAATTCAGAGATCTAACTAGTCAAGCGAGATGATAGAGGATAAAGAAATTTGCCAAATCTCAGTGTTACTGCTTAGACAACAACATTGGGTACTGTACAGTATAAGAGGTAGTATAACTACACTGATGAGCAGTGAAAAGCAGTCATATTAAAACTTATTTCTTGTGAACTGCTCAGTATCTGCAAGCCATCATGTCCTTGCTACTGTGCTAGCATGATTAAAGCTATACATTCAATCCCACTTGGATTGTAGCACAGCCTAGAAACAAAGACTGCTCCTGGAAATGCTTTTCAATTTTGAGCCCACAGTATTTCCCTTCAGAGTCCAACAGAGCCAACATCTGTCAGTTGCATTGCAGGAAATAACATGAACTATATTTAATGATACATAGAAAATACACATTGGATATTAAATCTTGGCATAGAAATTATTCAGTACCAGCAATAAACCATCGAGTAGATAGCGATAGCTCTACGCTAAATCACTGTCAGTATAAAATAGACTATTGACTCTGAAGCATAATTCAATAGTTTAGAGTCTGGTAAAGGTCTAGGTATAATAACACAGAGCTCAACATTACTATTTGTGCTGATCCTTGAAAGTGATAAAAGCATAAACCTAGACAAAGACTAGTTTACGGAGAATAATGGGAATCAAATTATATGCAACTCCCTTTACCCATATGACTGAAAATTATTTCAGAAACCTGTAATGAAGGAGTTTGTTAATCTGTCCTGTTCAATACACTCTGTTCAAAAGAAAAATGGCCTAATGATTAATCCCTCCAGTCTGATTTAGTCCTGGCTCCTGAATTTTCCCAACTGCCTAACACTCCTTTGCTGAGCTCAGTTTTCTATAGGGAAAACTGAGGAGGAGCAGGTTGCTTCCCTTCTTTGCTGTTTCTGGTGTTACATCTCGTGTAACACCAGAAATGTACATGATGTTCTGGTGTTACATCTCGCATCCCTTGATCCAAACAAGGCCACAGCTTGCAGCCAGTGTACTGTTAAAGCTCAAATGCTGTATATGGCAACAGAAGCAATTACAGGTGTCCTCTCTGAACAAAGCATGTTGAAAAAGGAAGTTTTTTTCCTCCCTAAAAGCTACACAATTTTTCCCCAACTCGAACCATAAAGTCAAAGACAGCCATAGGGGTTCAAGAGAGCTGTGAAACCTTGAGAGACCACTAGTCATGGAGGCAATTTTGAGCTAAACTGCTTTTACTCCCTAAGAAAACACTGAATTATTTCTAGAACTCATGAGGTCAAACTGCATGTGGGGAGGTCAGGAGGGAGCATTTATGACTGACTACAGCTTGTCGTACTTACATGGTATGACATAAACACGTTTTAAATTCCATGACTACAGATACATTATACAAAAACTTTCAATACCTGGGAATATTTTGAGAGATCATAACTATGTTCAAATACTCATAGCTATAGACTAACATATATATATATATATATATATACACACATAAAATTAAATTTCAAGATTCTAGCACCTGACAGCATTTCAAACATTAATTAAATATTTAAGGATATTAATATGAAGCCTTTGACTTCCCTATTTTACTGAGTTCTTCTTTTATTACTACCTAAAATTAGTACTCATCTTAGGTGAAAACTATATATGAACTACAGTAAAATGTATGGTTTTATTCTCAATACTTATCACAAAAAGAGATTTGTACATATATGAACACAAAATATCATAAAGCCTGTGTTCTGTATGCTGCTGGAAAAATCTAACATCACTTACAAGGTTACTTCAATAAAAAATGGCTTATCTGGGTATGCAGTATTAAAGAGATTCAAAATGATAGGCAGTAAAATAAATCACTGCAAAGGAAAAGGGAAGATTAAAATACTGAAACTTAAGAAAGGAACATCAAAGTTGATTCAGAATCCCATTTATGAACCTCATGTACCCTGAATAACATCGAATTTCAATAATGATACAAAAGCAAGTATGCAATCTGCCTGCACTACATAAATTATGTGTGTTTACTTACAACACATATTTAGGATTCATCAGGAGCACGCCTACAAGACAGGACACTTACCTGATACAACCTCATGAACTTAGAAATTAAAAAAAATTAACAAGAGACTGGAATTTAGCAATGAGAAGGCTAATGGATAGCACAGTACACAGCTTCCAAACTAGCTTAAAGATCTCTCTTCTTCATTAACATATTTGTCTTACAGCATTTCAGAGAAACAAAACCAACAGTTTTCATGACCTTTGTAAGTGGCAGTTTCTGTTTAGGGATGGAAGTTCCACATGTGACTATCCCAAAATCATGTCCTTCATACTTTTTATTGAAAGAAATTCTAAAAGGAAATGGTGGTATTTGGACTACCATGCCAAGAGTATCAAATTTGTACTTGATACTATTAAATAAAATGCAACTTCCTCAGCATTTCTTGTATGAATTTTGCAAATGTATAGTTCTAATTCAGAATCAAGCTCATTAATCCTATTTTACTGAATTTTTTTGTTTCAAGAAAGAAAAAAGTACTTATCTTGAAGAAAGTTCTTATACAGCTGGACTAGCTGGCGAGAAGCTCCTAAATATCTGCTTACTCTAGATTTGTTTTTGTTAGACTGTTTCATTTGATTTTACCATCTTATTATTTTATCAGCATTCCTAATGAAACTTACTAGTTAGACATGATTTGGGAGATAGGCTATCTATCTATTAGAATATATATCTGTATTAAAAATTATTCTTACCAAGATGACTTGAAAAAGAACTGGAAAAAGATGGATTTCTTCCATGAGGCTGTAAAAACATATTTTGAGATTTATTTTAAAACAGAGGAAGTGAAATCTTATTTAACACACTAAACTCACAAGAGGAACAGAGGAGTAGAATAGCTGTTGCAAAGATCCATGACCCAGAACCTTAGCCTTTGACTAGCTCTCAACAAAAATTACCTCCATTTCAGATATTAAACAGAAACAACAATGTTATACTGCTTTGGAAATTACTTCTAGGTCTGCTTCACTGATGCAATTCAAGTGGGTAGAACAGTAATTAATTTAGCATTTTTTAATGGCCGTAATTAATAAAATACTGCAACCATAGCACTATACATACTGTGAAAGAGTACATCATTAACTGTTTAAATTAATAGACTCAGCATACATAATGTAATTATAAATATGCTGTGCTTTTTTAAAGACTGCCATGTTAACTAACTTCTTGGGTTTAACATATTTATATATGATGCTTTTGTCAGACACTTGACAATGCTGAGCAATAGTGGCCCAAAAGAAGTCACCTATATTCCTCTGCACTTCAAATTCAGATAACACCTAGCATATATACACTTCAAGAAAGAATGCTCTCAAAAATCAGTAATACTTTACATTAATGAAGTATTTTCTATTCTTAGAGCACAAAACACTGCATTAGTAAAGCATGTGTCTCACACACTATGATGACATACGAGTCACGTGATTACATGCTTTTTACTGTATTGTGTTGTCTAAATGGAAGAATGATTGTCACCTTTTCTTACACACTATACTAAATGCCCATTCACCAAACACCCAATTGTGTGTTTCAAAAACTTCTTCTTGTGTCACCATAATGTCACTGAAGTGCTTCATAAACAGTTGGTAGGTTTAGCTTTGTGACACAGCAAAGATAAGACTGCATTAAGAAGCCCATGCAATAAATGCAGAACTCAAACACAGAGAGCATGTCTGGGATCTCTGTGTACAACAATCTACAAAATTGTGTTGCCAGTAGTATGTCAGCTAAAAATACCAAGTTATATTACACAGTTCACTGTGAATACAGGAGTTATATTTGACTAAAATAAGTATCTAATTTTATGTTTGAAGCTTTACTGTGTAAAACTTTATATTGGCTTCTGGTAAAACAATAATCAGATTAACCCTGTTTGGCAAACAATTTCTTAAAAAGAACTCATATACATCTCAAATCACACAGTTCCATGTAAGAGTTTTTATTCATGTCCAATAAGGTAAGAGGAGAAGGTGTTATTTTTATGGATAGTATAAGCTAAAATACTAGACTGCGAACTGAAGCAGCCAAAAGGAATTTCACATTCTCCTCTATGAATTTTATGAAAAAAAATCAGAGGAGGGGCTAGAACAGACATCCAAAGGTTATAAAAGAAATGCTTAATTTAGATTAATGTCACCTGTAAGAGCCCTGGTTGTTCATATTAACTGGAATCATATCTTGCAAAGGAAATATAATAAGGAATGAAAGCCATGCTAAGAGAACAACAATATCTATGAATAACTAAGAATTACTTCTAAGTAATGCAGATACATGCATTATGTATAAATAATGGTAAACTTTTTCATACTGTTTTTCTATTTCTCTGATCCTTGCCTTCACCTAAATGTAATAATGATCTTATGATATAGAATATATATGAG
Source organism: Argya squamiceps (assembly GCA_037834095.1). Classification (NCBI taxonomy): domain Eukaryota; kingdom Metazoa; phylum Chordata; class Aves; order Passeriformes; family Leiothrichidae; genus Argya; species Argya squamiceps. The sequence goes on along the minus strand of JBBMKD010000102.1, from coordinate 45,186,730 downwards.
TTAACAGTGAGAATAAGAAGACCTGTTGCATTGTACAGCACTGGAGAAAAGTAAAACACGTCCACTGAACTGTTCAAAACATAATAAAACAGTGTAATTTTATGCACCCACATAGAGATATTTAACAAAACTAAGTAACAGCTTTGTTCAAACAAATGTGTTCATTTTTTCTTGCATACAGAAATATTACACTCAACAGAGGGAAAAGAATTTAGGTAAGGAAAGAAATTCATTATTTCTAAGTTTAGTTAAGGACAATTTCTCTTATTAAATCCATATACAAGGGAAACAAGTTACTTTCATAGGTCAGGAGAACATGAAAGCTAATCTCCTCTAGGCCATCTAATAACCCTTAAATATATATAGTTATGGCAGCTTGGACACAGGTCATAAGAGAGAGTCCCAGGATTACAGACAGAGGACTTAATATATCTGAGGTTCATTTCCAGAGCCAAATCTACTAGTTAAATTAAAAGCTTAGTCCATGCCTGCAAAACAGAACTTTGATGACGTAGATGCAACAATACTGAATGTAAAGAAAGTCATTTAAACACCACAGAATCCCAAAAAGAGCAGCTACTGTAACAGCAATCATATTGACAAAATTAAGTTTTGCCAGCAGAAGCCTACTTTTGCTTAGGGTTTACTGGAATTCCTTACCCCAGCAAAAGCTGCTCACTTTGCTACATAAGCAGCATTTAAACTGTGAACACATTAGCAGTAAAATACAATCAAATACCAAGAATAGCTAAGCAATCCTAGTTTAGGCTGAACTTAAAAAAAACACTTTTGTGGTAGAGGGTAAATTATGAAACAGTTGTTTTCAAACACTGGAAGCAGTCCTGAGTTTTACAGCATTACAAAGTCAGCTATACTTTCTGCTGAGATAAGTTAAGACAACTGGAGCCAATAGGTCTGCTCTTAAAGGTCACCTGCCAACCTTTATGATTGAAACAATAAAAAGCTGCAGCCTTGAAACAAAATTATACACATAGCTTAGCTAAAGCATAAAGTCACATCAAGCATTGCATTAAGACAAAAGTTTAAAGCTGATTTATCCCAACTTTGCATATACGTGCTCAAGTGAGAGTGTGACTTCATCACACTCTTGATTGTTGTCTTACATAGTTTTACAAAGAAATTGTCTTAAAGCTGGTGAAAGAGGAGTTCAGCTATGGGATTTATTTCATAGAATGTTCATATTCTAAACAAAAAGTATTTTGGTTCTTCATAGGCTGTTACATAATTTATATTAAATTAGGTCCTACCCTGTCTGGAAAACATACAGAATCATCATGATATACATATGCAAATCATAATACTAAATAACAATATTATTTCCATCTCATTTAAATCTACATACAAATAAACAGTGCAGGCTCAAAATAATTGGTGATCTGATTTTAAAAGACTTGCTATCAGTATAATCTGAAATTTTTAATATACTAACAAATTTCAGAATGAGATTGTGCCTCCAGTTTTGTTTTCCAACAATATGCAAGATCTGTTTTTCTAAGAAATCCAAAATTACCTTCTTGCAAAACAAAAACCTACTGCAGGACACTAAACACTAAAGGTTTTTTGTTACAGGTTTTATACCTTAAAAATTTAAAAGACAGAAAATGTGATGTTATCAGAGAGACACTTTAGAGAAAAGCTGGATAGGAGGTGTGGAAATCTGGGTATTATAGACATTCTAAGCTGAACAAATGAGTAGAAATTATTCTGAAGAACTGGTGGACATGCACAAAGCAAGAACCAAGACATTCATTTTAAAGGGATGAAATGTCAAATCCATGACAGATTTTTGAGCCCTACTAAGGGCTCTTGAAAAATAGGCATGACTGTTCAGATTGCAAAGGTTGGGGGAGACAGCTAAAGGAGAAAATATTCCAGAAATTTATGAAGTAGTGTGCTTTTTTTTAACTGTAAGATGATGGCATAAAATTAAGTGGCAAGGGATCAGATCAGACAAAGAAATACAAAGAAAATACCTGAAGATGATAAATCTTTATATACATGCGGTTATGTTACTGACTATTTATGCTGGAAGTGACTTGCGAATTACATCTTTCAGTCCACATAAATGAAATGACGATCACTCCTCAATAGCTACCATCTATAGAATACCACAACATCTTATACGGGTTCTGAAAAAAATCCCTCATAGGTGGCTGAGAAAGCCTCCAGAAAGTATTCCCACACACCTGACTCCTGCCTGTAGTTTTCTCTGGGCACCTACTATTGAAGACAAGAGAATGGACTGGACAGTGGTTTAGATTTGTTTCATGCTGAACAGACAATTCATGGCAGAACTGAATTCACTCAAGTCTGCAGCTCCAGCTGCAGCAACCCAACCAGCTGACTCTTCCTCATTTGCTACTTACATTCACAAAGCCAAAAATTCACTATTGAAAGTAAAAATATCCAAGAGTGAATGGTATTTGCTTCTTTTTAATGCTTTACATTATTTGAACCTTCCAATGTGACTCTTTTCAAAAATTCACTTAACAGTAACATCAAATATTTGTCTCACATTTTTACAAGTTAGACATTCAGTAATTGATCAGCAACACGAAAGAGGAAACAAAATTACAGGTTTAAGGTTAATAGCTTATTTCTTTACTAAAGGGGAGCTTTTATAAAATGTAACACTGAGGAGTTGTGTTTTACATTAAAAATGGTGATTAGTATTACATTCTGTACATGACTAGACTATGAGAACTCCCTTGCAATAATGAACTCTGACCACTGCCTTTGATATGAATTACAATGATGTGTGACTTGACAACACTGTTATTAGCTGACACAAAACTTAACATTTTAAGAGTCTTTTTCTGGGCAAGTCTTCCTGCCTGACATTTTTTGATAAAGCAGCATATATGCAAACACTACATTAAACAACAGGAACAGCAAGATCATAAAAATTCTCTGCTGTTTTACATTAGCATTACTTCTCTAAAAGGAAAATCAGGGTTTTTACAACTCAATTTCCATAGATGTGAAACTAGCATAATCAAAATTGGGTTCTAAATCTACATAAACATTCCCTAAAGTTCTAATAAAACCATTTCATCCTCTGGCAATCTCTCTCAATCCATCTGGATTGTGATTTTCTCACTAATGTTGTACACCTCTAACATGTAATTCTGCTGCTCAGTTCAGTTGGACTAGGCCCTAAGGCTTACCTGTTATCGGAACTATTCCATTTTATTTTATTCATATTCATTATAGAAAATAAAACAACACATAAAAACAGAGAAGTAATTTAGAAGCAAATAGACCTACTTTTTAAAGTGAGCATTTCAACCTTAAACTAGGAAATTAAAATGACTAATGAGAAGAACAAAGTGTTTTTAAAGCAATTAATATAAGCCCACATTAATCAAGGAAAGGACTAAAGCACTAGTCCTCTAGTATAATGGCAAAGAAACTACAGCAGGTTCAAAGACAATCTATGCACAACACCAGCAAATGAACTGAATCACAATTCTAGCAATTAAAAACACCACATTGAACTCCAAAGAGTTTGGTTTTCGCTTGGGGTTTTTTACTCTTTGTTTTTCGAAATCAAGAGCAAAGATTTTAGACCATTTCAGAATATAGTGCAATGTAACTAAACACTGATGTAGATCACAATAGTGATCTGAATATGAAAAGATGATCAACTTTTTACTAACACTGACCCTAAAATCTGCCTTTAATGGTCTTTCATGCATAATGCATAGGTACAAAAAGCACACATGAAGTTTGAAAATTGGACAATTCTTGGATGATTTCCAAAGATACTATGACAACTACTTTGATTAGTCAAGATGATATGCTGCAACATATGAGGATAATCAATCTATCATCTTCACAGGTACTAGATCTGTGGCATTTAGAAGTAGCAGATTTTTTTGCTGTTGCTTTTCAGAACCTTCCTGTTTTGGTTTCAGAGGCATTTTCCCCTTTTTTAGTGTAGCCTAATGTTTGCTTGGAAAATTTATTTTTAAGGACAGGAGGTGAGAAAGGTTACTTAATTTGGTCCCCTGTCCTACACCATACATCTAAGAAGAGTGCTTTACTATTAGTTTTTAGTTAGGTGTTTCTCCCTCAGGAAATGACCTTAATAGAATACTGGAATGTGTCCCACTTCCATGATCATTATCTGATGCAATATCTGAAATTCCCTACAGTTCTTTTCTATTGCCTTTACTGTCTCCCTTCCTTGCAACCAAAATTGTCCGTTTTATCAACCCATGAAATTCAGACTCCATAGTTTAGAAGGTTTAGCTTTCAGATAGATATATTATTGTCACCAAATGCTATGAGTTTCTCCCTAAAGGTAGGCCAAGTAGCTGCCTAAGAGAGCACACAGCTACGTTTTGTAAGGTTCTTTGTAAGGCCAAAAGGCAGCTTAAGAATCATGATCCAGTAAAAGTTTCCTGGAGTAGCACAGTATAGATTCTATCGCAACAATCAAAACATTTAAGAGCAGCTAATTAGTATGTCATATAGGTGTAAGTATATCATAGTTTTAAGAAAAACTAAGAAATTCACATAAACTCCTCATTAATAGAAAAAACCTAGCAATCTGATCATCATAGACCACAGCAAAGAGCATAAAAGACTCGAAGGAGGAACCAAAAGACACCCCAACCCCTTCTAGATAACGTCTGACTTCCTAATGCATATAACCTATACATTAAGGTGGTAAACACACAAAAGGATAAGTTACCTGTGATACTGTTCTTTCTGAATGCATACTTAAATCACACCTCAGCCTGCTGCAGACATTTGCTCCCACTGTAAGAAGTTCTATTCCTCCAAAAACTCTTTACACAGGTACAATTCACCAAGAGCAATTAATGTGAAGGAAAAAAAAAACTCACGCAGATTTACAGTAGTCCAGAAATTAATCATTAACTAATGCTACAACCTTCCTTAATATCAGTGACTTCTTTTGAAATCAGCAGTCTCAATACAGCTAAATATAAACTCTGCTATTAATTCTCAAACTGGTTTTCATATTCACAATCTTTCTTATCACAAAACAATAAAAATTCTTGCAGAAGACAAGGCAATAGGTATTTAGGAGAGCCACAATGGAATATTACTAAAAGGTTTAAAGCTAGACTATTTGCTTTGAGCCAAGTATAAAACAAGTAACCGATGGGTAAATTCAGTTCAAAGCTCACTCTTCCAATATCTGCTATTTTCTTAGTAAACAAACTCTAAGTGAGGTTGTATCAGACAGCAATTGCTGTGTGATATAAAAGCAGGTACAAAAGGGTACCTGATTCAATTATACTCTAACCCATTCAGGTCAGAACAGACAAGAAAACACTCATCCTTTTCTGAAACTGAATTTTCTTCCTGTGGATGCTCATATGATCAGATGTCCAAATAATTAAAAGTGTCCACAGAAACACATTAAAGTTGGGGATTTTTACAGCTGCCATCTTACACAAGACAGAACTTATGCTGGTGAGAGTTCTAATTCTGCAACACACTAATGGGATATTACTAGAGTTTTTCACTGCTAAATCGAAAAGCAATGGAGTGGAAGAGCTCCCACAACAGAGAATGTTAAAAATTACCTCAACAGTGGAGCAATGGCAAAGAGTACAAAGTATTTTTTGTATTCTTATTAAATGCCAATTAAAGGAATTCAAAAACATGTATTTTAACTATAGTATTTTATCATAACCTATATTTTGATGTTAAAAAAACATCAAAAATGTAATTTTATTTGAATATCTGTGTCTATGCCATATATAACAAACAAGCTGTAATAGAAAACAGAAATGTCTACAAATAGTAGGAAGAAGATGGAGTGACTTTCCTCTGATATCACAATTTAGCTAATTTACAGTATCAGCTATGAAAAAAAAGGGAACAAAAAAATGGAGTGCATCTGTCTCCTTTCAAGTGCTAAAATAAGAACTGCTCAAATGCAGATGCCTCTGTCAGGGAGCACAGGTAAAATCTGAGCTGAGGGTAAGATGAGTGAGGTGCTAGAAAATTGGTAGAATTAATAAAGAGAGAGCAAGAAAGCAAGAATCCATACGGTGAACAAGCTTTCATATTGAACAAACTAAATAAAAGCACACCTTGTCCTCCCTCCAATTGACTTTCTACTTTAAAATATTATTAGTAACTATTTTTAAAAGACATTGCAACAGCAAGGTAAATACTAATTTAACATTTTGTCATTTTACAATCTTTTTGCTACTACCACTTTTATTCATTTAAAATTACAGGAGAAAGCATCCAACCTTGAAAGCCAGGCATTGCAGATAAAATGTAACCCTAAAGAAGCCAAAGACTCAGTGCAGCAACTCACATCACTCTCATCAGTACTAAAATGCAGTAGAGTTTTTCCACAAAGAATAAATTAAATCCCACAGGATTTGTGTCCAGTGTTGTTTATTTACTCCCCATCACAATTTTTGCAGATATTTTCATCTGTCTAATGAAAGGAGCAAAAGAGAGCTTATGCCTTGAGTAATTTTGAGCTTCATGAATACTGATTAATTACTCATTGAACCAAACCAGAACCAATTGTGATACAGTGTTCACTATAGCATGTACCTGGTTTCCATTTTGTTCACCAGCAATTTGTATGAATATGAATATATTATTCACCTCTCTCATGTTTTTGAAGCATTGGCTACCTCCTGCAAAATTTATTGGGAAGCCAAAGAATAAGGAAGACAGACCAAGAGAATTGCCTAAACTGTGCTCCTTTAGGAACCCAGCCAAACAAATGATTTAGTGAAAGTAAAAGAGGACCTGTAAAGTATGTGAGAAATACAACAGTTACAGATGGGTTAGAATCTCGAATCTGACAGCCATTCATTAAGTAAGAGTGCTGGACATACTGGTATTTCAAATTATTAATAGGTCATTGAATATCCACAGCTGCTCTTTAATAATATTAAGAAAAACTTGTGTGATGCCAGATGATCATGAGGATGAGTGTGCATCCACAAGCTACCTATATTGGTAGATTGCGCCATACATAATGGCAAATATGTATGATTTCTCAATTAAAGCAAATTCAGTAGGGAAAGGAAATGTGCTGCCAATATAACCAGCATTCTAGTTACAGAAATATTCTTCATAACTCTTAAAGTACTAAGTACTATAATATCTGTGGGTCAAATCTAAAAATGGAAAGCTGCTCTATTTGTTTCTAGAATATATAAAATCCTACAATAGCATAAATAGCTTCTTTACAATGAAAACTGTTTTATACAATTCAAATCACTTAAAATCTCAAGCCACCCTCTTTCTTAGTTAATTTGTAGTCTACTTAGTATATTAAAGCACCATTCCCAGTAGCATCATAAAAGATTAAAAGAGGATGTTTTGTAATAAAAAGTGGGAAAACAAATTAAATTTCCTTATGGGGTTTCTTGGGGTTTTTTTTTTTGTTTGTTTGCTTTTCGTTGCTGTTGTGCTCATTTCAATCAATCAAAGCAAGACAGTACAATGCTCAGCAACCTCTGAGCCATAACACTATCAGACACCCCAAACAGACAATGGCCAATGACAAGATTAACCACATTTTTGCACATATCCAAAAAGACAGAGAAATCCTTCCGTATTACTATCAACTCACACAGTTTAAGTTGTAGGACACAGTTGGTTTTTTTTTTCTGTTTAGATCACAGTCTAAATTTTGGAACAAGAAGGAAGAGATATTAAGATACTTCTAAACATACTGAGTCTACCTATAACAAAAATTAAAATCCACATTTAGGAATTTTAAGGTAGATATATTTGCAGGAGAAATGACCAGCTTTGAAGTGAATCGACTGGTGTAAACAGTAAACATCTAACTAACACACCACCTTTGTCCTAGCCACAAATATGTTTAGCTGAACAACAATTTTTATAATGTTTTAGGTTTGGTATGGGTATTTTTACATTTTTAAAGATAATTTTAATGTTAAAATTCTTCTGATTTTGTCTCTAGTGTTTCATTGGCTAAATCCTCATTAAAATAACCAGGATTCATTTAAATTGACACAAAAGATGTAAGATGTGTTCCATAACAAACACTCTGCAATGATTTCTCCATATCAGAGTGCTAGCCAAAGTAATACAATAATGAGGTCTGTCATTGCTAATCTCTGATAGGAAAGAAGAAATTGAAACAGAAGGAACCCAGAGCAACAGAGAATGTGTAGTTTTATCACCTCACGGAAGCAGGGCTGTGCTCACTCAAGGCCACCAGCAGTTTCAGAGCATACATTGGTACCGGGTCTGGAGCCAGCAGAATCTGCTCATACCTGAAAGGCAAGGTGGGGAAGGGGTAGAAACAGTGGGGATAAAAAAAAGTCAAGAGACACACATCAAAAATTCATCATTTCCCACTTCCAAACTTTGTAACTACAATGGAAATACGAGACTGCTTCAGATTGTACAAAACAATAAACAAGACTCACTTAGAAACAGTATTTTAAAATCAGCATCAAATTAAATTTAAAACCAGTATTATTAAGGGAATACATTTTTAGAGAGATAATTATAAAATATGTAATAATACACATGCTTCTCTGTGTATACGTACATATATAGATGTGCAGGTTATATATATAAAGCATGCATGTTATATAACTATAAATTATAGCAAAATATATTTATAAACATTTATAAAATATATTATAAAACATTTATCTTGTCTACACGCACAAGACTTATTTCTTAATCTATATTATTTTATACATAAAAATCAATTCTTTAAGAGACAACTAGTAAACGAGTCTCAAAATACCCGGTAGAAGATTTATTGAGTGCTTAGGAAGATGATCAACCAAATTATATACAATTAAGCTCTATATTTTGTATACATAGTCATTTTTCTCAAAATTGAGAGAAACACACATTGAGGTTAATATTTTATCTCTAATTTCAAAAAATATTGCTTTCACTTCAGCATACTTTCATTGTCCAAGTCATGTAGACCAAAAGAATATAAAAATACTCCAAAACAATGTTTATTGAGAGCTGTGGCAGAAAACACACCAAGAAAAACCTCTTTGAAATATTTCCAAGTATCACCTCATGGAAATCTCAGTAAGGGAAAACAGGCTGCTGAAAAACAAAATGGATGTTGCTGCTGCTACTAACATTCTAGTGATACCCACTCAACACATGAGGCTAATTTTACTGT
>JBBMKD010000102.1:45116147-45172664 GCA_037834095.1 Argya squamiceps | reverse complement strand
AGAGGAAAAAGAAGAGATACACTATCATCTAAGTTTATTTTGCTGCTAAAGCCCTCAATCAAAGAGTTGAATAATCATGGAAATTCAGCCATAATCACTCTTATAAAGCCACCAAGTTCATTTTTCTCTGGTAAACTGCCACAAAATTACAGACATCAATGTACTTTTATATAGAAAACAACAGCAACTTTGGCATAATTCACTGACAGGGACTTTTAAATTAAAGTACAGAACTCAGTGCAGATGTAAGATATTAAGAAAAAAAGAGTATTAGAGTATCTTAATCCTGATGCTTTAATCCATAAACTAATCATTGAATAGAGTTCAGATGAAAAACAGAATGGCATAGAATTAAAATACATCAGAAAAGATGTACTACCTCTAATGAAATATCCCTAAGCTTAATACAAAGTCTTGAAAATATTTTAACTTCTTCTCTTATGGTAATACAGAGTCTTCCACTAAAATGTAAATTTACATTACTAAAGATTTGCACTATGAAAAAATATAATTCAGTCAACTTTTTATTGTCCATGAGGATATTGTTACAAATCTATCATCTGTCACAGGACTAGTCAGCTTAGTTCCATTTGAAATCAACTGATGATAAACTAGGTTATGGCTCAGTTACAAAACTAGTGTATTATTAGTCTTCTCTATAAGAGAGTTGCTAATTCTTAAATCACTGTTAAAATGTCATTTATTTAGGCAGGTCATGCTTGGGTTTTGAGGAGAGGATGAATGGACAGCCCTGCAATTTTTAGGCATGCATCATGGGTGCACACCTTGTTCTAACATTTACTTATACAAATAAAATTGCTGTGTAGATTCTCACTGCACTTTGGACAGGATTTGGCATAACAAGACTGTGTTATAATCCCCCATGTGTTTTGTTTCAGTAATTAATATAAGAAGATAAAATTTCCCTAGGTACATGCAGTTACTAATAAGAAACATCTATAGAGATTGAAAGCACGTCTGAAAAGGGTCACTAATTGAAGTTAGCCTCTAGCCAGCAACAACTGCAGGTAGCAACTATTTCACTGCTGGTTGGTGTACTCTGTTAAATCAATCTCTGACATTAACGGACTCATTTACTTCAGCTTTTTTCATTTCTGAAGAAAACTACTACAAAATGCTTTTGTTACAGACTTGCAACAGAAGTAGTAAAAGGATTCTGCTTGAAGTGTGGAAGCCAAACTACTATTGCAACTACAAACAGCCTTTATACCTATATAGATAATCCTATATATCAGAGATACAGTGACTTTTGTAACATTTCATAATTTTGAAATATTTCATTGCTTTTTTGGTTAAATAATAAAATTACACTGCATTAAAACAACTCCATTAGTGCAGGTTTCTAAGCTGTTCTACAAATGGTAATGTATCAGTTATAACATACCAGTGAAGTAGGAAAAAATTGTATGTACTTAAGATCTTTCAGTTCAAGAAACCAGTTCAACTGCTGCAAAGCTTCTCAAATGTAGAGGCACATGTAAGTGCTAAATTAAAGGTGTGAAACAGAAAAGAGGAAAAGAAGCAGCTCTCGATTATCTGAACCAACCTAGAGTTCCTGGATATTATGAATCACTCAACAGCAGGAGCATTGACTCAGACTTATACCAATTAAGATGACAGTATACAACAGTAAAATGCAACTTCAATTTCTAAAACTTAAAATCTTCTTTCACTTTAATCTAGCATTAACAGCAGTCTTTACACATTAGTGAATGTAGTTAAGCCAGTCATAAGTCTTTATTAAGATAAATATATTTTCAACTGTCATTGTAAAGAAGATTCTTTAGGTCTTAAAAGACTGTAGTAGCTTATTCTGAACTTTTTATAACACAAATCTCAGTTTTAGTAAACAAAATGTTTAGAAAGAAAGTCTCCATAGAAGGTGTTTGCCTCATAGCAGTTCAGCGTGGTGAGGAGATGAACTAAATGAAGCACTAATCCTACAGAAAATTATTTTGTCATGCAAAAGCATATCAGAATGCATATGCTGAAGGAGAAGCATATATTAGATTTTATATGAGGCTTAAATCAGATACTTTCTAACTCCACAACCCTAATATTCTCTCAATGCCACTTGGGTCACTGTTTTTCACTAATGTGTACATAAATGTGTAAACAAGGTATGAATTCTGCACGTGATTATTAAGGTGAAATAAACTGAAGCACAACAATACATAAAATATTTTTAACAAATTCAGCAGTAAATTACAAATGTGTCTCATTTATGTATAGAGAAGGTCCTAGTATTTTGGCACTGAAATAAATAGAAGAATATTCAAACAAGGATATATTTCTTTGTCTTTTGAATGGCTGCTGATATCTCTGTGGAATCAAGTCTCCATATATGCAAGAAGATAAATCAGATACAGGTTTTTCTTGTCTCAGTCTTTATCACTAAGTTTGCTTAACAAAAAAAGGAAATTATTCTTCTTTAAGCCTAAACAGACTAAATAGGTTGAATATGATTATAGCTCTAGATGAGTTTCTACCACCTTTTAAATAGCCTGATATTCAGTTCATTATACATCCCTAGCTGCAGAAAGCCACCACTGTATAGTTCTGTAATGATGGTATTCTAAGGCTGTACTGCCATAATTGGGCTGCTATCAGTACCCAAACAGCAATGAAGTTCTAGAAACTTCCATACACACTACATTCACATCTCCCAACTGTAATATATATGTACAAGACCAAAAAAAACATAGCTCAAACCTGGTAATCCTGTTTCTGATAGCTGGAATGGAGTAGAAGAAGAGTATGAGAAATAGACCAAGCATAAAACACACCTCTAATTACTAGGAATTAAGAAACTTCCTAAGCTGATGTTGTACCTGTATTTTTGCACTTAGTCTTTTCTCCAATATATTTGTTCCATCCTATCTTAAATGTATTTATACTTTTAGCATGTGCAATACTTACAGCACTGCATTTTACACTTCAGTTATGCCTTACAAAGACATATCCTTGCTTATTTTAAAGCAGCTAACTTGATACCCACATATTCTTACTTTACAAAGAGCATCAATGATTATTTCCAATTCATCTTTCCTATGCCATTCATAATACTACACTACAGAGCATTTTGTTTCCAAGATGAAGTTCTTTTCTACTCAGACCCTCCTAGCACTGTTGAGCTGTACGTTTTCTTGATAAACTTCATTCCCTCTGAGAGTGAATTGCCACAGCTGCATTCAGTATTTGAGATCAGAGTGCACCATGGCACAACATTTTCTGCTTTTCTGTCTGATCATTTACTAGTCATTTCTACTAATCTAGTTGTCTTTCTGATTACTGAGGTGTATAAAGCTATCATTTCCATAGAAAAATAGTGCCAAAAGATTTCCAGAAGTTACAATAGTTTAGAGTTTGACACTGCAAATATACAGTAGAAATTGCTTTCCCATGTCCATTACTTACCATTTATCAGTATTGAACTGCATGTCATTATTTTCCTTTCACTTAAATCTTAAAACCTTCTGCAACTTCTCTGTCAGTTTTAATTTTCACTATTGTGAATAATTTAGTGCCATCAGTCAGTTCTGTCACCTTCCTATTCCTTCCCTTTTCTGGATTAGCAGCGCATGTTGCAACAAACCTTTGTAAAACACCACTCTTAAAATACCAAAATTTTTAAAAACTCTGTTCTTTCTGATCTCTATTCTCCACTTAGTAAATTTTAACTCGTTAGAAGTTGATTAGCTTGCGGGTAAGAGGGAAGGGCCACTAATGAATTTGAAGTCTTTGGTGCATGACTTCGTCAAAACCTTTTTGGAAATACAAGTATTCTACCCAGAACCAGAACACCTGTCTCCATAATGTTGAGTAATTTCTGCAAGGAAAACTTGACTAGTGAGGTATAAGCATCACTGAGAAGACCCTGGCTCCATCCTCTTGACCCTTCCCCCCCGCCCTCCCCACTTCAGGTATTTATACTTATTAATGAGGTCTCCTCTCAATTGTCTTCTCCAGGCTGAAGAGGTGCAACTCCCTCAGCCTTTCTTCATGAGAAATATGCTCCAACCCCAAATCATCTTTCTTCCTGCCTTCAAATTTCTCAAAGCATTTGCTTGAAGCACGGCATACTTCTCAGCGTTTTAATATCATCAGTAATCTCTCAGAATGTAATAGAAAAAATAATCTAATGCATATAATATGCATATCTTATGTATATTATAATAATATGCACATTATGCATATTATTATATGCATAATCATATGCATATAATGCATATTATTGGGAAAAAGGATGACAGTTCTGTAATTTTTATCTAAAAGTCTTCAAAATCTTTACTGAGTATTTGGCTTTTTCTTACTTCTGGGAAGAGACAGCACTGATTGACTGACTCAATATGTCAATTAGTAGAGAACTGGTTTCACAAAAAAGTCTCATGTCATCTGGATTAGCTTAATGGACAGAAAGCCACATGCAGTGCAGTATTTTAATCTGCTTGAAAAGGGAATGTGATTGAAAAACCTCTGTACAGTATGTTCATACAGTCACATTCTACACTGACAAAATTAAGATGTCAGTGGTTAGATTAGAATAGCCTGTGGATGAAGAACACCACTGATGCTGAATCAAGAAAAAAGCACTTGCAGAAGTTTCTAACCCTTGTATTGTCATTTTTATTGAAACTAATAACTCCTATATTGTCAAACAGTAGGTTTTCCCTGTCATACAACCTTTCCCTTGACTTCCCATCAAGTAACTCATCATGTTCTAGGTGTTTTCATTTTAGTCTGATTTTTAAAAGTAAGTTTTAAAACCTTGAGGAAGAGAATCATTGCTGACAACTTTTGCCTTAACCAGAGAACAACTTTAATGTTTTGGGTAAAAGATTGTATGTGCAGTGCACAGATCATTTTTGGGAGCTAGTTGGAGTATAGACAGGACTCCCACCAGACCCATCTGCCATCGGGGTGTTCTAAGGGCTCCAAATTTGCATATGTCCTTTTTCCAGGCAAATAAATATACTTAACACAAAAAAAGAAAAATGCAAATTATACAGTCAGCATGAATTCTTCCAGTTAATTATATCTAAATCTTTACCAAAATTGTAAAATCAATATTATTATAACACTTAGTATCTGAAATTAGTAAGTACATTTACATTTTAGATAGGTGGAAGAAAGAAGTAGTTGGACTTGTGCCAGTTTGAGAAACTGGGGTTAATACTTCATTCCAGTCTATACAGACTCTTCTTAATGATCTTCAACATCTTATTTTCATACCTGAAAATCTAGTTTTGCAAAAATTTGCCAAGTCACACTTACTGTTATTCTTTACTTTATATCTTGTAAAAATGCACACAACTGCATGCAAACCGAAGTTACTGCTCACTGCTGGCTTTCATTTAAGCACTTTCAATTAATTTCCATTGACTTTATCACACTTTGCAATATCTAATACAGTCAGTATCCACAGAAATTAATCTCCTCGATAATTGACTTCAGGTTGATAGTAATCAGAAATTTGACCACAAAACCCCACAATTTATTTTATTTTCTTTGTTAGAAGTAGGAATACAAAAGTAAATCAAACATGAACTAAAACCCAGAACAAGTAATTCTTCTCAAAGTGGGAAAGAAACTGAGATGTTGCTCTTAAATTCCTATTAATTTAAACAATTTTCATTTTAGTTAAACTAAAACAACTCAAATGAAAAACTTTCTAGTTCTGCTTGCTCAATTCAGCCCTACTTTTTATTACATTAATTAAACTTTATTAGAAATGCATTTAATTTCTGATTAGAGACTTTAAAGCGATGTCACAGTAAAAGTAGAAAAAAAATGGCATCCTCTCAAGAAGGTTTTGGCCTTCACCCAGCCTCACTCCCTAAAATCCTGCTTGTAAACAACTTGGGTCTAAATGAGCAATCCAGGCTCATCCTTCTGAGCTCAGCCTAGGATTTCAATTTCTCTCCAGTAAACGAGTGTCCTATTAACCACTGTCATACTTAAATATTGATCTGGAAGCTTGAACATGTCTTGCTTCAAGATTTTAAAAAAGCACGAAGTTCTGCTGTGTGCTGGAATTTATATTCATAGATTCCAGTCATGCTCAGCCAGCAGCAATTAGAAGATATCCCTCGAGCAACAGAAATTCCAAAAATAGTCTGTATGCATCATGGAAGATGAAGTACCACTTTCCTCTAAAGTAATGTATGCTGTACATTCAAGTATAATTAGCACACTAGACTTCGTAAATAGTATTAAACTAATTACTGTTTGCACCACTAGAGGCAGATGTGGTTAGAGATTATTAATTACAATGGACAATTTCTTGAATTTAACATACAAAATGCAAGGCAATTTCTCCACTTTATGTCTGAATGACTATTTGCTGAGTGTCAGGAGGGCTCTTTTAAATTAGCAAGAACTGTTATTTCTGAAAATCAGTGAGGGAAGTAAGAGATTTTCTAAAAAAAAAAAAAAACAAAAAACAACCACACCACAACAAAAAGCTGTTCATTGACAAGGATATAATTTTATACCTGAACCAGGGAAACTACAAAAGTGGTATGCATCAGAATTACTGGACAAGCACTGGTCAGGAAGGAAATTTTATCTCTATCTAGATAACTGATATGTTAAGATGGATTTTAAATAAACATATAAAACTTTCAACACGTAAAATGAGGTAAACTGCTCCCTAGAAATCTAGATACTTTAAAACTCTCCTACTGTGACCCATGGGTTACTTAACAGAGACTAGGATAGTCACTCCCCAGCTTCAGGAAAAGGTTTTGCTAAACAAGGAGATGGGCGCAGGGGAAGAAGAGTTGTAAATAGGAATTGTCTCTTCCAGAGAAAATCCCCAGACCATTAAAGTTGAAACAGGTAGAGGAATTTTAGTTTATGTGCTGACACACAGTATCGCAATTTCAGTCAGTGCTGACGGACCCCCATAAAAAATGGTACATATATCTGTCAATATAAGACACACTGATTAATCACAAAAGTAAAGCAATTATTTTTAAAAATTGAGGTGATTATAGAAGGATACAGATATAGTGAGAGGCAGGCTGACAGGCATGTAGGGAGATATCAGTAGATATTCATACTTCACCTACACTTAACATTTAATTTCTACGACATTGCTGCCCTCTTAAAGTAAATTGAACAGTTCTGTACTCTGTCTCCTAATTGGTTAGGTTTTTTTTGCCTAAGGACCATTTTCTTGAATATCACTATTGTGAACACTTATTAAAAAAATCCTAATAAACTTATTTAAATTCCAATTCACATTTTGGATTCATTTTACTATTTTCGCTTATTAAGACTTTATAATCTAAATACTCAAGTAACACACACACCAAATAGGATTCAACTTCTAAAAACATTTGATTTCTAAGATCACCCATTCTTATCTAGCACAATCCTTAACACCCCTCATTCTTATTTATTTGCTGATGTCTTTCTTGATATAAGTGCTATATTGAGTGCGTGCCCTTAACTAAATTCCAGTACAAACATCTAAGATTCAATTTGGATCAAATGGTTATCTCAGTGAGTACGGTGGATTGTATTTTGGTGAAAGTTCAAGCACAAAAATGCATTGGTACAGGTTAGGATGATTAGTAAAACACTGATTCAACCATTCAGACCTGATTTGCAACATTTCACAATGTAATTGTGCCTTCAACTAGGTTAGCTCGCAGTAGAACGTTTTAACCAAGAACTTCAAAGAAAACAAATCTCAGTGATGTAAAAAGCTTACAGTATGTTTGGCAATTCTAATGAAATTTTTAATTAAGAAATCTGTCAGACTTAAAAAAGCAAGTAAGCAAACAACAACAGAAAAACCCCAACACCATAATTGCTACTGATGACCTCATCAGCAGATATATCTACTGATATCTACTACCCCCTCACATAATAGAATGGGATCAATCCTCAGAGGTGGTGTTTCCAAGCCATGTTGTTGTTAAAAGCATATGTTTATGTAAAAAGCATAAACAGTGGCGATAATATCATTAATATATAGCAACATACTTGCATTGAAGC
Source organism: Argya squamiceps (assembly GCA_037834095.1). Lineage (NCBI taxonomy): Eukaryota > Metazoa > Chordata > Aves > Passeriformes > Leiothrichidae > Argya > Argya squamiceps. Next base: position 45,164,636 of record JBBMKD010000102.1, on the reverse strand, counting down.
TAAAGAAACACAGAATCAAGACCACTACTTCTAGACTCTTAAGTCCTTCTCCATTCTCCCTCTAATTTCTCAATTAAATACAGTAAACTGAATGCCTTGCCACTTCTTTGAATTTTTTTCTACAAACAATAAATATTTTTCTTGTCAAATAGAACCACAATACATTTTAAACCGTATTTTAAACCTTTCCTAAATTTTTAAAACTTTCTATTTATAAATGGCATTAGGTCTATTAGCCTGCAACTATTTAAATTGCTGTCAGACTTACAGTCAAGCGATGGGTCATCAGCAAGCTGGGATGCTCTGTTACTGCTTCAAAGGTCAATAAAGTAGTCTTAATCAATTCTTCTGATGCAGCTTGCCCTGTTGGTTAAAGTAATCATATTCCTTCATAAAATTCCATAGTTAGAATACCTGTGTCTAAAATTACTGCAATATCATAGGTTACCCCACCTATTGCTCTATCCAACTTTGTTTCTCCTGAATCTATTGATCTGATGAACTCCTACAAAAGAAGCAGCATTTATGTTAAAACACTTTAGGAAAAAAATTTAAAAGCATAATCACTGAATAATTACAACCAGAAATTATTTGAAAAAACTGTATAAATACAAAATACTATTGCACCTACATTAGGATAAACTTTCATAATAATTAACTAGAACTGAAAGTACCAATGATCTAGCTGTTATAATTTTGCAAGTCTGTAATACTGTTGGAACCTTAAATGTGGAGTACAGTAAGGACTATTGCTCTGACTAATATCAGAAATCATAACACTTCTAGCTAAATAATAATTAAATGTCTTCCCTATTAAGAGAAAACTATAATTTATTAGAAGACTATAATTTATTAGAAGAGGTGGCTATGTCAAAATAACTCACTAAAATTACCAAATTTTCTGTTATTTGTACCGTCTTTTTGATCTCCATCCATACTATACATGCTATGGATGCAGTTACACTTAGGAGAACATGCAAAAAGGGATATATAACTTTTTATTAAAAATCCCCTAAATTAGTCATCATATTAAGGAACAGGGTCAATAAAATACTAATAATATGGATTAAGTAAATATTGCATACTTAGACTCACTGTTATTTTACTTTCATGTCTATGCATAGCTGTTTATGTAAAAGATGCTATTAAGACTTGCTAAGGAAGGAAAATTCTCAGCAGAATGTGCAGTATGCTCTTTTTTACTAATGTAGTATTTAGGAAAATGGCATTGTTTTATATTTCACTACCAATTAAATTTTCCTTATTACATATTAAATTAGATAGGAAGTTTCTACATGGGTTATCTTTTTCACAATAAGTAAGAAACATCTGAAGGATTTTTCTCTAATTAAAAATAGAGTTAGAAGCCAATTATATATTTCATTATTTAAAAGCACCTCAGAAGGAGTCATAAAAAACAAGTGTTTCTATTAAAAAAAGTTATCTTCCTGATCATCTGAAGAAAATTACTAGGTATTATCTAATTAACTTGATTTGGAAGAGAGCAAATTATTTTGTTTGCTCATTTTTAGACAGTTTCACACAACCCTAGTCTCAAGACTTATTTAGAAACATCAGAATAGTTGGTGCAAAAATTGTTCTGGCTACTAATGCTTATTAATTTTATATTAGAAACACAGTGAAAAGATGTGTGATTTAAAGAAATGCAACTATCTGGGGTTTCTCAAGCAATGGAGAGAAATAGCGTATGTGTATTTCACTACAGGTGAGTCTGTGCCCTGTGCACACCACCACAAGCCTGCTATTAGCTGTGCCTTTGGGGCACGGCGTGTCCTCCATGTATTTCTGTTCACAGCAGAAAACATGAAAGGACTGTCCCGACTCCCTCTCAATTTCTTTGCTCAACACTACTGAAAATTACAGTGATGATGGAAGTAACTTCAAAGCAGCAAGAAAAAATATTCTCAATGAACAACCGTTACAGGAAAATAGCTCTTCTTTTCTGTCCAGATCTCAAGCACACATCTTTCCACTCCGCATAATTTCTCATTGTTAAGAACAAGACTATTGAATAAATCAGGGGAAAAAAAAGAACAAAACAAACAAAAAGACTGCCTCACTAAAGTCTTAGGGGCCACAGTTACTGCACAGTATTTTGATAAAGTACAAGGTGATGATCGAATGTCCCATTTTAGATGTCAGTGTGAATGTTGCTAAACACAAATTTTCAGAGTAGATTGTTGCCTGACAGAATGGACAGTTACTCTTCCAGATGTAATTATATTAGTCATACCAAAACAGTTACATAAAATGGATCAAAATTTCAAATCAGTTTTTCAGATATACTACTGTCCCTCCTTTTTTCATGTGTAAATTTAAACAGTGTATGTAAGTTCCTGAATGGCCTTTTTCAATGGAGACAGGACAAGACACAGGAAACACTGAGTAATGTGCTCCTCCTTGATTTGAGAGGAAAGCTGTCCTAGTATAACTAGCCTGACATCCTCAGTCAGTAGTTCAAACAAGCTGGAGTAACATCAAAAGAAAACTTTCATTGTACCTGGTCTGCTGTACCTATATTGTTGACAGAGGAATTTCACCTTCTAGAAGGTTGATTGAAAACTACTAATAAATCTACTGCCTAGTTACAAATGCTTCAAAGGGAGAAACGGCTTTGTAATTCAACATCTACAGTTTCAATTTTTTTTCATCATTCTAATGCTAATTTTTACACAAATATTTTAGTAGAGCTAAATTAAACCATATTTTCTTGGGATAAAGAGTCAAAGGAGAAAGAGACGAAAATCTGAAAACATAACTTGAATCTAATTGTTTGCAGCAAACTATTTCTTCATGCTATTTGAAGATAAATACCTAGTTGTCATTTATGAACTCACGCACTTAGAAGTATTGGCTTAACTCTGATATGCAATTTAGGATATTCTTTTTTTTTGCATTTAGCATAAACAATTGTTATTATATGAGGAAATTACGTTAGAACTGTACTACTTCATTTCTCCTGTACTATCCAACGGCACAGCTAAAAAGTTCATTTTCTATGGGTAACGTCAGAAATAGGTTGTAAATGTCAACATGAATTCAGTATCTTATCTCCATAGATTTCCATCAACTAAATACAGTTTAGAAATACAGGCAAGAAGAAAAAGGCAACAAGAAGAAACAACACATTAAATATAGATTAATTATAATTTCTCATTCATTTCTGCTCATAAAATACTGGTATGAAATTCCAGAGAGACTATAATATGTAATTTAGACTTTTCTATTCAGAAAGAAAGCCCACAGGAAATTCTCAGTTTATCAAATATGTACAGTTTCCTTTTGAATAAATAGATTACTACAGATAATATTTTCTGATTATATATAAAGTTTTGAATACAACCAAAGTTTAAAATATACATTCAGAATAAACTTCTCTCTTCAATTTAGAAATGTAATGTAATTTTATTTCATTAAAGTAATTTCCAAAATTTTATGCATAAGTGTATCTTGTAAAAATACTTATCTTCTACTTTATACTCACAAGTAAGATGCCATAGTTGAAAAGAAATTCCTTTGTTACTATCTGGGGACGAAATACCTATTTGAAATTAGCCAAAGTTGAAAAAAAATTAAATGCATATCTTATGACCAGAAAAAGTGAAACAATTATTTCAGACGTTAAAAAACAAAAAAGAGGATAAAATATGCATTTGCTTCTGTCATTACAGCTGTTATAAAATACACATTTATTAAATGCTGCTTCATAGCTGGAATACTCATCAACGTATCTATGCATTAACAAAACCTCTATTTTACTCATTCTGATCATGATTGACAGAAATTTTATTTTGGGAAACTGTAAGAGTTTGCCCTCTGTGTAACAAATTTTGGGAAAAAAAAAATCTACCTGGGATGTTACAAGATGAAGCACTACTGGCATCATAGGAAGGCACATCTTCAGCTGTTTGGCCTGAACTGTTGATGGGTGTTTACGTCCAGAGACATTAGCTAAGGCACTGAGAATGTCACCTACAGAAAACAGCATTTCAGGCTGATCCAACATAAAAACATCACTTAACAAGAGCAGACGACACATAAAACATCTCTGTTCCAGTAGCCTCTGTTCACTCCTATGTTCTCTGTCTGCCAGAAGTAGTGTTCATGATGAATCCAGCACTTCCTTTCCTAGCTCACTCTTCAACCAGGTCAATTCCCTACTCTGGCTACAGGGACAGGCAAAGGTGACCGCTGGCAAAACAGTGAGGACAGAAGTCTAAGGTGAGTGTTGAAGTAAAGATGAAATCACCTCTCTTGGCAGAGTGGACTTATCCTGGCTAAATTATGTGGATTCAATTCTATTTCCAGTGAAGTAAAAAGTGAAATTCTCATGACTGTCAGCTAACCAAGAACTAAATGAACCAAGATTAGTGGGTGACATAATGCTGAAGCAGTATGTTCCTCCTGCAGCACAGTTCAACAGGGAAAAAAACTCCAAATATCCCCTCCAAAAAAAGAGATCCTTCCACCAGCCATGCACACACACATTCTCATGCACCGATTTAACTATGACACAAGTGACCTAAAGCTACAGGAATTCTCATAAAAGAGATAGCAACAGATCAATGAGAGAACTTAGTTGCCTCCATGACAAACCTCAGATATAATAATAAGCCAAGAAAATGTTAATTGCAATAGTGAAAGTTATACTTCAGACTCAGAAGAGACATATAAAAATCAAGAAACATTATGCTAAATTTGTGGTACGCTTCCTATTGTCTACAAGAAAGCAAGACCTCTTCTGCACGGAATAAAGAACAGAAACAGCATGAGAAAAATTAGTTCATGGAAAGAAGGAAAATTCTGCCCCTATAACCTGAAAATACTAGAAGCCAAATGCTGTCTTGTTATATTTTTTCCCCCTAAAAAGCTGCTCAAAACTGTAAAAGGGAATTCACACATATGTTAAGCAAGTAAAGAATGGTACTCCATATTTTATATGATTTTTTCAGTCCAGGAAAGGCCTTTCTTTTCAGAGTAAGTCAGAGTTTAATCATGTTGAATAATACCAGTGCTTTTCTTCTGTTCCCATGGAGTTCAGTTTTCAATAAAAGCAGAAATGACAGAGCCTGGCACTAAAGTAGGCCTTAAATATTTGACCTATTCACTGGTAAAGAAAAGAAAGTGTTGCTTAAAACTCTTCAAATACATAAAACACAACACTTTTCTCATCAATACATTTTTGTTTTGAATTACACACAATACAGTAATTCAAGAAGACCTCTCTGTGGTTAGTAACTGATTTACCAAACAATCTCTATATTTTAAAGAATATATAACCATCACATTTGGCAATTTTGCATTTGATAAATAGATAGATATGGCTAATTTAATTCTAGCATGATCTAAACAATTTATATCTAATTCCTAAAAATAGGTTAAATATTTTAAGTGCAGACATAAAATTACATAATTTAATAGAATAATTTAATATTAAAGAATTTAATAAAATTCTTATTTACAACAATCAAAAACTTTTAAAATTAACGACAAGATTAACAATGTGTTTCTTTTGTTCAAACATATCTTTAATGTCAATTTCTACAACTTGTTAATCTATTTGGTTTATAGCTACATCTGGTGGAGGAAGATGGGATCAGTAAGGAGCTTACATGAATGCATATTAAAAAAGCCAGCTAGGATTAATTCTAAATCAACATTTAAACTGCTTTTCATTGTTCCAATTTTCCATTCTGATTATTATTCTTAGGTGCTCATAGCTTTTACCACCTCAAGCAGTAAATGTTCCTTCATCATACAGCAATAAAAAGACTTCCGACAAATACGGACAAATACAGAGAGATAACTTTAGATTACAGAAAGCAAATCAACACACAGATCCAGCTTGGAAAAGAAAACAAAGTGTAGAAATTATGCTTGATAACAGCTCTCAGAAATGCATTGAAATTGTAAATCAGTAGTAATTACGTGTCTAAGCAATTGATGTACTCTATGTATTATGATAGGAATGATGTATTTGAAACTTCAAGATTCTGAGGAAACATCAGAGCTTACTGTATCAGTTGCATATAGTACATATAAACAGTAGGAGGTGAATTTGTGCTTCAAACATTTATAGTCTGAGACTTCCATCCTGATATATAGCCAATATGCAAACCTGATATTTAGTTAGAAAAAAGGGATCAGGTGTTTGGAGCAAGGCAAAAATTTGCATTAGTAGAGGAAGTTTCTTTAAAAATAGCTGCATGACATTTAGGTCTACTAACCTTTGCAGTACTACCATTAAATTTTCAATATCCTAGTGATAATGTAGAGAAGATGAAAAATACATCAGGTATCATCTCATCAGAAAATAATTTTATGAAAATAAACCTCATGAGCAAATCAGTTTCAGCCATCTAAAACAACTGAAGCATCTAAGCTGAAATTTTCTAGAAAAATTTCCTGCAGCAAATACTTAATACATTAAATTTCAGCATAAGCAATTAAGATGTACTCAGAGATATGCCCTGTTGCATCTCTCCCAGGCCTCTGCCTTATGGGGCAAATTTGCTGTTAGATAGTACAATGTTTATAGATTTTACAATATCTTTAGAACATTGATAAATTTTCTTGTACCTCTGGGCTTCATTCCTGACTGAGCTGGTGAGTCTTACCATTCCACAAACACAAAACACCCATAGAGGAAATCATGTATTCCAATACAAAATATCTGATCGTGACATATCTAAAGAATTTCAGGAAGCTGATATAATGCAAACTTTATGTAATCAGAAAATACAGTCTTTCTGCCTGTATGTATAAGGAGATATCTGTTTCTTGACAGAGAAATCAAAGGTAAGATCTGTTTGGTTAACAAACTGAATTTACCTAGAATTCCTGGCAGCTCCCTCACAATGTGATAGATGAGAAGATCCAGGCATTTTGACAGGTATTCACTGCCACCTTGCTGCTCTTTTCCTGGCATGGTCTTTCTGCTGTCTCTTTCAATATACATCATGAGTCTACATTTAAACAAGCGCAAAACATTAACTCTCATACCAAAGAAAATAACACTGTATCTCAAAAAAACTACTGAACCAGACATTTATGGCATCTGTGGTTACAACCAAGATGATACATTAGTTCTGACTGTGCAATTTTGTTGAAATTTTAGACTTGTATTTTAATCAACTCTAAAACCAACACGAATTACTGCGTCAAGGAAAGAAACCCTTAACTTACTTTAAGTAAGTACAACTCTACTAGTTTAAATGAGTACGTGATGTTAACATAAGGCGTGAATCTTTCTGGAAACTTAGAGAGACTAATTTTACAGTCCACTCGACTTTGAAATACATAATCAATACGTGCAATATAAGTGAAAGACTAAAGACACTAATTTTCAACACATAAGAATTCCAAAAGCAAGGATAATTAAAGTGAATTTAATAAGAGATCAATCTTTCAGTCCAGAAAAATCATAGTACATAGCTCACACTGCAGCTTATTAAAATGTTAGCACTAGTTGGAATGGCCATATTGAAAGAGATAAAAACCCAAACTAGTCTTACATCCTTTCTCTAGAAATCTGGTGTTCATGATTTCTAAATACAAATCCAATGCATGTATTCCAACTAGTAAATGCTCTGTGGCTGTGCCATTCTGCGGAATGACATTTCTCACACTGAAATGGGAACTGATTTATTAGCCACTGGCTAACTTACAAGAGATTGCTTTAATAATACACCTGTAACAGAATGCTCCAGGCAAAATTTTAAAATGCTTATTTGAATAGACAAAAGGGCCAGACTTCCCTTTAGGGCCATACTATTGACATCTTTGTTTCACATTCAAACTCCCTCTGGGTCGTGTGCAAAGAACCATCAATCACTGGTGAGGGAAATCCATGATCTGGATTTTAAGTATGTACTTCAGTACTATCTTTTTAAATACCCTTCTGACAATCAATGCTCTTTTATAGAGCTATGAAAATGACTTATTTACACTGCCTCAAGTGTTCATAACAGTACCACTAGGAAATGCATCTTTCCATCAAAAAGACTTACTCAACTAAGTAAAAACTACCAAAGAATACATTTTACAAGATTATGTCTCTAAACAATATATGATTATGATTGAATACTACATTCTTATCCTTCCTAACCTATTCTACAGAGAAAAAGAGAGAGAAATTAAAAGACCTGTTGAATAACTAGTTTTCACCTTTGCAATAGCCCATATGCAACACATTCAGGTGAATTTCTTAGAGACCATGAAGACATCTTTTATTATTGTAATGTCTGGAAATTGCATTAAATTACAGGAATTTTGATTTGTCTGTTAGAAAAGAATTACTTAAAAATCTGACATTGTACTACAACTAGAATTTTGCTTTTAAAAGCTTTGCACTTTTTTAATATAAAAGTTTGAATGTTTTAAATAAAATGGCCTTCTAGCCTTTCCAGACAACCAAGTAATTTTTATTCAAAAAAAGTTTAGCTTTAAAAAAGTGACAGAATATCAGAGCTTGAATTATTTTTTTTTTTAAGAAAACACTTCCATGATTTAACAATCATCTGATTCTCATGGAAATACACTTAGATCTGCTTGAGTTTTACTCAAAATGGGCCAAACAGATGTCAACATGAGTGGTTTTATTTCTTTGGAAGAAGGAGGCTCTTTTCTTTTATAAAAGCATGTTCTATTACTTAATCACATTTGAGAAGGATACAAAGTTGGTTATATTTATTCTGAGAGAGCAAAGACATGAGATCTCTCCTTTGATACTGTTTTACACTACAACGACATAGACTCCGAATTTCAGAAGGCTGAAAATGACACTTTTATTTTTGGGACGTGTCTCCTTTATATACTTTTTTACACAGACCAATTTGATTGGTGACAAGAAGACAAACTTCTTCAATCACATTGGTCAGACCAGAGGGACATCAAGCAGAATTCCCTCATAGAAAAAGGAATGAAAGCATAGTACAGTTACAAAAAGAACTTCTCTTGTTTACAGAAAATTCCCCAGGAAAAGAATTTCAGAAAACCAAAACATCTCAGGCACGAAAGCAGGGCTACACTCCTTTACGTTGTTCTTCCATCCACAAAATTGTCTTTCACATAAAGATTTTCTAAAAATATGCACAACTTTTCTTTCCCTGATAGTTCAGTTCAACTAGACATTGTCTCAAGAAAACTGTACAGATATAAATTGTGTCAACAGGAAAGCATTAGAATCTCTATTTTCCTTTGACAAATTTCTCAGTCATATGTAAAACAATTCATCAGTTACTTTTATTCCCTGATGAATCTCAGTGTTCTCTCTAGTGGGCAAAACCAGGTCTATAGAAATACATTTATTCAATTAATTTAGTGCACATTTGTCTTGCACTCAACAATACATGAAAAAATATATAGATGTTAGTATAAATAAGCTAAATATGATGAGGACTAAACCACTGTCTGTGAAGCAAAGGTTTGGTTTAGAAAGAATAAATTCAATTCTACGTATTGCAAGATATCAGTGAGATTTTACACTAAAAAAGCAAAACAACCCAAGTTTTCTGCAAAAAAAAAGGGAGAGAAGAGCAAAAAAGGGAAAATTCCAGAGTTAACAGTCTGGAGTGATAGGAACAGGAATGCAGTCTACTCCTTAAAAGAACTATTCTCTTAACAGGATGATCAACATGAAGAAAAGAGACTAAGTTCACAGAGAATGACAATCTTCATGAAACTAAAGAAGGTGATACATACTCTGAGAAGATATACAGTCCATTTACCCCAAGAAACTAAGGACTATTTTTCAGTTTTACTATTATTTATTATTATTGTTAGTAGTCAACCTCTGCTAACAGAAAATGAGGAAGATTTTTAAAGGTTACTTAAAATAGATATATTGTTTATTTTACAGAGCTCTAACATCAGATGGCACATGCTAATAGGAGGGTCAATCTCTATTTCTTGCCTTCCATCACTTTTTTATTCTTTTTAATTTGATACCAGCTTGCTGGATTTTTTTCCTGAAATCACTGACTCACATCATTGTTCCCTCCTCCCTTCCATTTCCATGTTTTCCCATCTGACTGAGCACCAAGCTTTTCAGTTCTCTCCCTCACTACTTTTCTAGATCTTAAGATGTGTAAGGCAAACAGGCTATGCTAGATGTGAAACTGTAGTAAGTTTCCAGGCAAAGCTTTTCCTTTCAGGGCACATATAAGATCTGAAAATTTAATAAATATGAGAGGTGGGCACAGGAAACAGAAAGATTTTGCTCAGAGGTTATGCTGTTGTGCATAGTTACATTTCTGCAAACTGTGAAATGTGTCGGGAATACTACCCTATCTTTCCACAAGTGTCCATCTCTGCAGACAGTAGAAAGCAAGAGGTTTGAATAAATTCTTCTGGAAAGAGAAGTCCAATCTCTGAAACCATTTGGATACAAAAAGAACAACTCAGTGAGACTAATCGGAAATTACTGCTAGTTCAGAAAAGGGTGAAATGAAGCATCTCAATAAAACTTCAGGTTGTATCCCTCCCCTGAAGAACAGGTAGCCTGCCTCTGCAAATCAAGAAGAAAAGAAGGAGACTAGAAAACTCAGTGTCATAAGCAAAAGAAATCAATTTGCATGTTGTAAGTAAACAAGTGCTACTGCAGCCTAAAGATCTCGTATCTTCTCTAGCTGTATCACACGTGGAAGAACCAAAGGTATGTAATCGACTACCATGGAACAGGTGAATTGTCTCAATGTTGTGGAACAATGAATTCACTTCAAAACTACATTTCTTATTAAATATCAATACTTTTCATCCACAGAACTCAAAATCTGCACAAGCAAAGCAAAACAAGGGATTCATTCACCACTTCCCATGGGCAGACAGGTGTTTAGCCATCTCCAGGAACAAAGGGCTCCATCACATATAATGGTTACTTGGAAAGACAACTGCCATCATTCCTAATGTCTTATCAATGTCCTAATGTCCCCATCCTTCCTTTCTTCTTTTCCCCCTAAGACCACGTGGTATGGAAGATCTCTTTGATCAGTTGGGATCAGCTGTTTCTCCACTCTTATCTGGAATTATAAAGGTGCTTCCATACTCTGAGTAAGGAGAGACTTTTGAAAATAGGTACAAAAAGAAACTTGCAACCAGATTGTGTAAACACAGCTAATCAATAGGTATTAGAAGGATATGCATGGGGTATTGTGTGTACAAATGCTCAAAAGTCAATGGCAACTGCTGGTATCATGGCCAAAGCCAATAGGGTCTGTCAACAGTAAAAACAAATAGGCAGGTAGTCTTAAGATTGCATTCCAGGAATCAAGACTTGCAACACAGAATACTTCTCATGTTCCCAGCCCAGAGGCACCATTGTTGCTTGCAATAAAAAGGGGGTTTAGCAAGTGCCTACTTCTGCTGCCTTTTACTTCCTGGTACGTGTGCACAAACTGGAAGAAAAACACAAGGAAACCCATTTCGGTAACACCAGAACAGCTAAAATAGGCTTGCCATTACAATTCCCTTCCACTTCCTCTTTTCCTACTCCTCCTTCCATTACTCTTTCACTCCCCTCTTTTCCCTGTTTCATGCCCTTTCCTCCCAATGAGATTCATAATGATGAAACTTATTTTCCTCACATGCCACAGTTTTATCAGCTCCAAAACCACTTCCAAAGACAGATATCACAAAGTTTACTAGTGGGAACACTAGTTTATTGTCTGAATTATTAGTGAAAAAAATTTTCCTGATATCAAATCTATATCTGTAACGGCACAACTTAAGACCATTTCCTCTTGTCCTATCACTCATTACTTGGAAAAAAAAAAACCAATCCCTGCCTCACTACAGCCTCCTTTCAGGTGGTTACAGAGAGTGGTAAGGTCTCCCCTGAGCCTCCTTTCCTCCAGGCTAAACAATCTCAGTTCTCTCAGCTCCTCCTCATAAGACTTGCACTCCAGACCCTGCCCCAACTTTGCTGCTAAACAAAGGAAGGACTGGTCTCCAGAGCAAGGCTTTTGAGATGCTGGCTCCAAGGCAGTCCCCATGCCCATAAGGCCCAGGGGGCTGTTTTCAGCACAAACAGCTTCATAGTAGTCGCCATGAAGAAAATGAACATTCACCCAGCCAAAACCAGCACCATCACCAAACTAAACAAAACCATTTTTCAGTGCAGTGTTGCCATGATGCAGTTAGTATTGTTTTATTATCTGCATCATCCTTTATGTGATGCACACTGAAAAATTGCCTTATATTGATTATCATTATCATAAACAGATTTTATCATCGAAAGCAATATAAATCCTGTTACAGGCTTTAGCTGCAGCTGCTGAAGACAAACCATTAACCAGAATTATGTACATTTTACTACATGCTCTTTATATTTCTCAAATCAAACACCTCCCAAAGGAGAATTTGAGTATATTAAATATTTTCAATAGTTATCCAACTGATTTCTGCTTCCTGTGCTAGCAATTTAGAATTTATGGGTCTTAATTTTGAAGAAACTTTTCTGTCAGACAACCGAAGACAGCTAACTAAAATACTTCCACCACAATTCAACGGTATAAGTCAATGAGTACCCAGTATCTCTGCTGGGTTTAAGATTATTCCAGAATTATATAGTGATATTATGAATGCAACTGTCTCCAGATTTATGGGTCATTTCTCCTCTCTGTAGCTATCGTACTTTCTGGATGTAAGAGGTTTTAGATGATCTGTTCTGATAAGAGATATGCTGTTCACTAAAGAACAATTACGAAGAAAACTCAGTAAATTAAGAGAAACAATTTATCAGCTCAATAAAGCTGCTATAAGGCTTGCCTATTGTTTTACCTAATGTATTACATTATGTATTGGTCTCTAGTCAGCCCGATCTGGAGCATCACAATAAAACAGTAGGATAAAGCCAAAAGTCATAATACAAAATCGTATTCCAAATTCACAACACATTCTCTTCAGAAAGGCAGCTGGTTGGAAAGCATTATAAATAAAGAAAATTGTTGATAAAATTATTATTCTCCTTCACATAACATCTTAGGTATATATAAACAAATAGTAACTGTCTGTGGAGGATTTCTGTCAGACCTTTCTCCAAACACACAGGAGAGTCCTATGGGGTATATCAAGCACATGAATAGCAGGAGTCACTAAAAATGTAGCCATTCAAAAACTCACTTACAAATCGTTAGAGGCATTTTAGACTAACCAGAACACATAATCTGGTAGAACATTTCTGGAAGTGTAAAAAGGTGCACACGAAAAAGCCCCTTGGATTCAGTACTTATTCTCTGTGATTCCGCAAACATTGGGATATCTACAGCTTTGCAAGTGGAGGAATATATATATAATGCTAGCACCTCACAGGTGTCCTCTCACAGTGGCTTCATGGCATAACTCATCTGCCCCTTCCTTGAACTCCAATGTATACATCCTAATTCTTCTCAAACATGAATATAAGATATAATGTTTTATTTGCTGTAGGTATAGTTAAGATTTACAGCTACCCACACACCTCATCCTTTTTTACTTTCAGTTCCAAATCTGCTCTATTTTAATATTGTAAAAACTATGTTTACACTTCATTTTACTCTTCTTCTTACAGCACAGCAGAAGATATAAATCCCAACTAAAATTTCTTTCATCTTACTTCTCCAATCACCTCAAAACCTGGTGAAAATTCATATTTGACCACAGTCTCATTTGCTCCTCTCTGATGCAGGAATGCTTCTGTCCCAACAGAAGACAAAAAATTTCAGATAACAGTTCCCTGGTGATTCACTAATTTCTTGCAAAGTGTTCTAAAACACAGAAAAATTAAATACTTCATGTAAAAGTCAAAGGAATTTATTGGCCATTATGTAAATCACTCCCACGACACATATAGCCAAAAAATATTATTTTATCTTGAAAGTGACTATCCTGAAGAGACTATAGACTATAACAAACCCCAAGATGAGGAAGGTACATAACAGAACCTTTTATTTTTCTTTCCCACCATAGCAACAACTCACTGCTGTAGTATATCTTTTGCCCTACCCAAAAAATGCAAATGCTCACTGGGACTACAAGTTACTTTAAAAGACATTCTCCTTGCAAGACAGTGGTTTCCCCCTGTGAATAATTGTCACCTGATGATCTCAGACAAAATATTCTCATGAATGAAAGGATTACTATTACACACAAAACAATTAACTTCTAAAACACTGGCTTAAAACTACCACACATTTTCAAGTATTTCAGGTACAACATTAAAGACTGTATCTTTGATTATCTTCCATTATCACCTTACCTTGTTTGACAACTGAGGAGCAACATCTCCCTGTTATTAATTAGAACTTGTAGCAAGACCAGAAAGGCTTTTGCTCGAATAAAAGTTGAAGGACTTTCAAGTAGACGAGTAATTGTAGTCACAAAATCCTTGGTGGAAATAAACACAAATAGGTTAAGGTTACTTGCACTGTATCGTAGGACTGTATACACTTAAAGTTTGCTCATTTTAATGTCACTCATAGGAAAAAAAAATCCATAGAACAGTAGCAAATAAATTCTGTCCAAGACTGACTGGCCCAGTGTAAAGCTGCTTTGCACATCTTCACAAGTGGTAGAATAAAAAGTAAATACTATTTAATGTACTAAGTCCAAAATAGTATGAAATTAACTAAAAATTATAATAAAACTTATATTTATAAATGGCTTACCTTAAGCCTAAACACAGGATATTTTAATATATTTGTTTTAAAACAAAGCTGAACTATTTTCAGAATACATACATATTTAAGCACAAATGTGATTAAGTTTTTTAGCTATTCACTCACTTATATGCAGGAATATTAAAAACTACACCTTAGTTGAATACAATCTTGTCTACATCAGACACCAAATTACACACCAGATGCTCCAAATAGATGGTAAAATCGTTTCTACCTTCTTTGATTGTTCTTATCTAATCTAATTTTGAGTTCAGAAAGTGAGCAACATCACTTCTTTTCCAAGGAAGAAATAAAATTAGGACTTGAAAAGAAAGAAGAAAGATAAACAAAATCAGAATTAAAAACTGAGCCAGCATTTACAAACCATGTCAACTGGCTCTATGCAAAAATTAGACTGAGCACAAATGGCCTCATCAAGAGAACCTGCCTTCAAACAGTTGAGCTGGATTCTCAAGAGAGTGACACTATATGATAGATGAGTAGTGTATGCATGTTGTGTACAAAGTTAAAAAACCTGCCATGTGATGCACGTTTAACACACATACTACTGTTCAAATTCCTCATTTGCTGACAGAATCAGCAGATCAACACTGACTATAATCTATTAGAGACATCCTTTGCAACCATTAACTATACATCTTTACCAAGAATGGAAAAAGTGCAGGAATGTAAGAGATGGCCAAGAAACCATCAGATTTTATTCTGACACCATTTTAACCCTGTCTTCAAAAGCAGTCGTCATTCAGTAACTACAGAAATCCCAGAAAAACAAACTGCTACTAATTGTTCTAGAGCTGGTTTACTGTACTTCAACAATTTATTTTATAAATAGAAGAATTTCTCAGTCTTGGGATTTAAAGGTTTACTGATTAAAACATTTCAACAGCTCATAGAGCATGACTTGTAGCTTCTCCAGTATGAACTTACAGCAGTCAAGTTCTTAAATTACAATCCAATAAATGCAAAGGTTGAATTTTATTTAAACATGGTTTGGTTTTTCAAGAGTTTTTTTTAGTGAAATTACCAAAACAACAACAATGATTTTATGTTCAGAAATGCCATTAAACCTCAGACACAGTCAAAAAATATTTATAATGTAACACTGGCTGTGCTAACATAAATGGACCTCATACACCATGCACAAGGACACCATGACAAAGACACATGCAACTACAAGCCAAAACACATCTATCTTTACTCCTCATACTCTGGAAAGCAAGAATATTTCAATGCTATATGTGGGGGTTAACATGGGTTAAGACAATTAAAATTTGTTACATCAGACTTATCTGGGAATGTTCTAATAATCTGGTTTAAGAAATAAATGTGACCTGTTGGAATTTGCTTTTCTTGCTCGTTTGAGGACTGCAAAACAACAACAGTATATCCAAAGAAAATCTCAAGCACATCTTTGCTGACCTGCAGGACTTAACGCATCAGAAAAGCCAAAAATTACTCAAATACTGCCAAATACATTATTTGTAATTTCTCTGTTATATTGTTCCTTCTTCCCCTGCAAATGTTTGATGTATCCATAGAGACTCTGTAGGATAGGACACTATTCATTTCAAGTGAACACACTGCTACAAGATTTTGACTTTATATTGGATATACTGAGTAATACTGCAGTGCAAGTTTAAAACAAAAGCAATGATGTTTTTGAATTGGTTGCATAAGAGGAAAACAGCTAGACCACTGTCTAACTATACAAGAGCAGAAATTACAATAGCAAACATTTGTTGCATCATTATGTATTTTCAGATTTCCCTTCTATGCTTTGTAAATGCATCCATATTATAAGTTCAGAGTTACAAAGGTTTTGTTATAGATATTTTTTATCTTTTTACTAATTCATACTGATACTGACAAAAATATCATCTACAGTGGTAGTTACTTGTCCACTTTCATGTAAAAGAAAGAATTGAAAACAGTTACTGAAATATGAGGACAATGCTTATAATGGATTTACAATGCAGTTGTGAACATATATTGTTGTAAGTATTTCAATTATTTTATTTATGTCTAGTGGAGGAAAAAAGAAACCAAAACAAAACACCCTGCCCCATTATCTGAGCTCTGGAAGAACCTAACGGCATTCAAAAAGCTGTGACTGATTTTCAATCATCCAAAGGTGAATTTTGACAGCCAGATGGAAGTAATTAGCATTGGGTTTTTTTAAATCTACTGCTATAACACGTTGAAGATTCTTGATTTTGAGTTCTTTTTCCACACTTTATTTTAAAAACATCGTTTCAACTATTTTAGTTTCCAAAACAGGAAACTAAAACGGAAAGTCTCTGCATCAGAGAGGGACAAAAACCTGGTCCCTTTTGGCTATTGTAGAACTCTGAAGTCTTGTATTAATGTAGATGATCACAGAACTGCATTTCTGGCTCTTCTTTTGTAAGTGGTTTTTACTCCTGTTCTTGAAGACCTTACAAGCTAAGGGTGTTTCCAGATAATATACACAAAGCTAAATTATCTTGAATTTATATCTGAAGGTATCTTTTAATGTGTTGTTTGTGCCTCTATTAAACAAATAGTCACTTCTTTGTCACTACCTTCTGTATGACAGTGAGGTCCTTCTGCCTCTTAAGCTGAACTAACACAAGAATTTTAAAGAATGCAAAATAATTGGTAGGCCAACACAACTCACTCTTTCCTTCTCTCATTAAGGCAGACTTGTGCATTATGAGCATGAAATATTGAAAAGTGCATGGACTATTAAATTCAGTTTTCAGCTCTAAAATAATATCACTCCATGTGATGTGATAGCACCTGGCAGTTCAATACAGGAACATGTTTGTATTTTTAGATGCTATTCAAGAAAAATAGAAATTTAGTTTCAGCTTCCAAAATCATACAATCTAATTTCCAGATCACAGACCATTCTGAGTTGGAAGGATCATCAAGTCCAGCTCTTAAGTGAATGGTTCACATGGGAATTGAACCAACAACCTTGGTGTTATCACCACCAGGCTCTAACCAACTGAGCTAATCTCATTTGAAAAAAAAACCCATTCTATGAGATTTAAGTTTGTCTGAGTCATAATGCAAGTACAGTTTACCAAATGTGGGCACATGCAATAGAACCAGACCTAATTTATCTGATTATACAGTACAGTGTTATTTACTTACAGCTTTGGACACTATTCCCACTTCTATCCTTAGTTTGATATATGCTATTAAAGGAATGTCTGTATTTGTCTGTATTGCAATTTTCTAATCTGCAAAACTTGATTAGAATTGTTCATAAGAACTGCAGTATCAAAAAGGGAATCCTACCAATTGTCCGTAAGAAATTCAGTATCAGTAGGGGAGTTCTTTTAGCAATGTAAGTTCCATATAAACAAGAAATTCTGCACAGAAAACATCATGCTGTAGTCATAGACTATCTGCACATTGCATTCTTTTGCTGAATGTTCAAGTGAATAATTTTTGACCATGCTCCTCTGACTATACCATCAGCTCACAGTGATTTGCACTGTTAGTGCAACATTACAGGACAACTTGTCACCTGTTCGTGCTGTTGTTGTGGGATCTGGAAAGTTTAAGGCCAGCTGACACGCACTCACAAAACACACTGGCAATTCTGACATGGTACAGAAATTAATTTTAGGAAGAGAAAGAGGGATTTCAGGCCACATGGGTGAGATTACTTTTTAATTTAAATATAACTATTAAAACAATATGAGGGAAATAAAACTCTCTCAACTAACACCCAACAGATTATTATAGGCAAAATGATTGTCAGATTACAACAGAATATCTGATGAAAACAAGAGCTAGAGTCCCTACTTTCTTCCTGGTTTTTATCCTTTCCAAACAGAGGCAGACTATTACTTTCATTTATGAACTATGCAGATATACTGCCAAAAAAGAAACACATTTTCCCCTAAATACAAAATAATTTGGAGATCAAAATACAAAACTTTTAACTACTTATAACAAAAATTATATTAGACATAAATCAAAACCAGTTGCTTTACTCACTAAAATGAAAAACCTAAGGCATTGAAACGCTAATTTCTGCAAGATATAAAGTACAGCTTCAGATTTAATCAGGACACTCCTTATTTTCTCTTTTAAATGTCTAAAAGAACTATGGCAAATAGCTGTCCTTACTGATTCCTTACTGATTTTCATGAGGGGCCGTTATCAGTTATGGTTAGGCTAGGGTATTCTGGATTGATTGAATTCTAGCTGCAGGAACAATTTATACACCCATTAGTACCATTTCTCAAAGATCCATGACAGAAAGAAAGACTGTACATCTTATAATTTAGATTTTAACCAAGTGGAAATATAAAAGAAACACTTGCTCCTTTCCTGCTATTCAGATATGCAAATGTCACTGAGATGTATTTTGAAAACCCAAAACCACTAGCAGTATCAACTTTAACTTTTCCTTTTGTAAAATTCCATGCCAGTGAAATATTAATCTGAACTCAAACCTTTTCTTGAATTAGCCTCTGTAGATGAATCCCACATGACAACATTGCTGAAAACATTGTGAGCATGTACTGCTGAATTTTGCATATTCCATTTGCCAAGGAATTTAGTACAGCTGTTAATCCCACTTTTTCAATGACACTCTGGAAAGCATTAGGTGAGGAACGAGTAATTCTGCATAAAGCCTACAAGAGTGGAAAAAAAAGTTAATGAGACTATTATCTCAAGAAGAATAACAGAAAATAAAAGCATCTGGTGAGTTTTCCAATAGTTTAGGAATATAAGGAATTCATACAGATTCATTCCTAAAACAAATATTAAGGGAAAAGACCACTTATTTTTAGAAACCTGGAATTCTTCCAAATGCATTGCTATACACTCTGTGCAGCTGAAATTCAAATATTTCATACACCAACATCCACCATCAAAAAGTCACATTACTCTTTTCCTCTAGGGAACAACAATGAGGGAGCATCACAGCCCATGCTTGAGTCTTTTGTCAAGCACAGAATATAAACAGCATCAGATAACGCTGTCCTAGAAAGGAGTACAGGGACAGAAAATACAGACATGGCACACGCCACAGAAATTATGGGCACCCATAAAGGTGGGCACCTTCTCTCTCCCTGTTCATGGACAATAATGTGATATGTAGTATTTCGGTGCTTAAAGTCTATCCTTAGCTCTAGATACTACTTCAGATCTATATACTTAATAAGAAACAGTGGTTAGTATAATTAATTTGCAAACTATTCTCTAAATGGTTGATTTTTCAAATATCCCATTAAAACAATTTAATAGAAAATGTAGATACTGACCATGCTCCAGTGAAGTGAGCACAAACCTGTTCAGTGTCTACTAACTTAGCTATTTCCTAGCAAACATTACCAAACAACCTTCAGGGCAGATTTATCTCGAAATCAATTTTCCTTTTGATACCTGTGGAAATACAACCTTCAAGATAGTACAACTGTATTTGTTCTCTCCAGATAAAGAAAATAAGACTCTCCAAACATTAAAATTTTGTTTTTCTTTGGCTTGAATATACTGTTAGCATAGAGGAACAGCTTATGTCAAATACTGGATTCGCATGAAAATGTGAATTGGTTTTCAGGAAAAACTTTGAAGGTGACTCCTTTTGTGAAACATAGGTAATATTTATGATTTCTTTGTTCTCTTCAGACCAGCTATACTTAAAAATTGCTGTTTACTTGGTGTGCACTCAACAGTAAGGTCTCATTTAAGAGAAACTATAGTCAATTACACAAAATACTACCACCAAAGAAAAGCTTCCCATGTAAGAACCCCAGAAACTGTCCAGTTCACCAGTGCCCTTAAAAACCTTACTCAAAACAAACTAGAAAAGAAAAAAAAACAGGGAAAAAAGGCATAAAAGACAGTAAATCACAAACTTGACAGACATTTTATTGATGCTGTTCATCTACTCTGCTCCTGTTCTTCCTTGTCCTTTCTGGTCCAGGAACCATATTGATTGCAGCCTTTTACTTTTCTTCTTTTATTATTTTTTTTTACTCTCTTTGAAAACACAGACACTCAATCTCTGTTCCTTAGTACAGCATGCCGTGTTTCCTCCAGGATACAATCCTGCTCTTCACCTCTATTCAGAGTTTTCAAAATGAGTGGGAAGAAGGTATATGTATTCACTAAAAACATCCTTGAGGGTCGTACTACCAATGAACTGCTGGGACCTAGAGACAGGCTGTGCCAAAGTAACATGGAGAAAATTTGGTGTGCTCACATGGCGTGTGCAGATTTTCCACTGCCTTAGATCTCTGCTACAGACCTTTCCAAACAAGGGTGACCATAGTCATAGGCCACCAGATAATTTCCAGGCAAACTTTATAGGAAAGACATCATAGGCTGTCTTCTAGGATAATACTGCAGTTTTGGCAGTAGCAGAAAAGCTCCAGCCCACCAATAGCCAAGAGTAGAAGCTTCAAATTCCTATTAGTTTGTATGTCGCAGAATGCTCTGCTGTATGAATCAACCTAACACTTGATCAGAAAAGCAGAAGATAGAGTAGAAGGCACTCTGAACCACTTCAGTAGATCCAATATTCAGAGAGAACAGATGGAGATGGGTCAAAAGGTGGTGGAACAGGAACTGGAAACAGATGATGAAACATGTAAGAGTAGAGCTCACACCATCAGCTCTAGGCAGCAGTCTTGGAACATGAATGTTCTTAGTGAGAGTAAGGCTTCAGCAGAACCTCCTCTCCTGGAGCTGGCTTCTCCACCCCTGTTCTATGCACAGCATTAACCAGCACCTTTTCCCTCAGCAGCTCCAGCCTTTGCCTAATGATTCTTATCAGTCACTTCCAACTTGAGAGACTCCAGCATTCTATGATTATCTCTGCCCTATTCTTCTAGTCTTACAGGCTACATGCTACCCAGTGGGTAACATTCACCTTTTCATGATATCTTCCATGAGTCTCTCTAGTTTGAGAATGAATGCTCTAAAATATCTGCAATACACAAGTCTCTGAAAGAAACTGCTCAATACCAATTACTTAAAAAAAAACCAAAAGAAACCAAATCCCTACAAAGACTACATCGAGCTTTCCCAAATTAGTTTCTATTTAAGTGGCTTATGTTTTGTTACTTCTCTTCCAGCAGAAAAAGTTCTCTTAAAAACAAAATTTTGGTTTTTTTTTTTTTTTTTTTCAATTAAAAAACTTTCAGTATACTGGAAAGAAAAAATTCTTCCTGCTGCTGAGCTTGTCAGAATATTGCTTTGACATTTTACAGATTTTTTTTTTCTGAGTCTAGCAAAATGATAAAAAGACACAGCCTTCCTACAGGCAAAACTTGTGATACTTACCTGAGGCATGCTGGACTCCAAAGTGAGAAAAAAAATACTGAGACACAGTGCCCATTTGCCACCTCTGACAGGCAGGACAAAGTAAAGTGTCATTTCTTAATTCCAGAGACCAAAGACAGAGAATCTTCTTGATATATTTTTATTATTGATTAAAATAATCATAAGCAAAATTCCATAGTCCCTTACTGCTGATACACTGCAGACAGACTGCTAACTCTAAGATATGATAGATGCATTTCTTAACAGAAATGTATTTTTACATTCTAATATAGATGTCAGTTAAGAATAAATTCTTCAGGATACATTCAAACAAGGCAAGAAGGACTGCATAATAAAATGAAATACAACACTGATGATGTCAATTTATGTGGTCATGCAGGATAAAAATGCCTACATATCTGCAGCAACAATTTAATGAATGTAGAAATTATACAGTACACTATAGCTGGAGAATACATTAGTATTTTATTTTTTAAATTAGCATACCACTAAAATCTTCATAAACTTTAGCTGAGAAAGATCTTCCTGCACTAGATTTCAATATCAATTGATTGTTATCAGATGAAGTTACTATTATATATCTAAATGCCACAGTAGTATTAATACATAACCATGATTTATATCAGACATTGAGTAACAAGTTTATCTACTTCTTACTTTAGTGTTTCACTACAAAGCAGCAAAAGGATTAAAGTACCACCTTAGTGCATCCTACTTTAGAAGCTTCCTTCTTCAATTCATTTCATATAAAAGTATTAAACCTCAGTCTTTGGATAAATGAAACAATCCCCAAAACACAAAAAAGTGGAGGGGAAAACCCAAGAACACTTGTGTAAAATGATCTGTCTGAGAAAAGGAGACAGATCCAGTTCCATGGATAGCAATAATTCCCATGAAGAACAGAAAAAGTAGAAGAAAGCAGTTTCACCAAGGATATAGAACAGTGAACATGTCGTACTCTTGCAACTCTCCTCACAGCTGCTTTTTCAAAGCTCTCCAATGTGTGACTTTGAAACAAGCCCTACCTCCAGCATGACTGAAACTTGTACACAAGGGAAAAGTATGATCTCCAGTAAGCCTATTGCCTTCACAGGAAACAAACATTAGTTGGGAACAGTTATGGTTTTGTTTCTACTGTGCATATGTACATTTATACCACAGATATGCACAAAATATTGAAGAAATTTTTGCCTTAGCAGATGTCAGTGTGCACACTCCACTTGGTCTTTTCAGAATGCTGGCCTCAACAGCCAAGCACACATTGCTAAGCAACTTTGAGAGAGAAAAGCTAACAGAATGATTTAAAAAAAAATCTTTCTTACCTAGACTGCCATTTAAAGGGTATCCCTCAAATCAGCTGAGTTTCTCTAGGAAATTCTGATAATTGCAGCTATCATGACCTCCTAAAACACACTGCTTCATCTTAACAGATGTCATCTGTAAGAAGGCTTCTAGAGTAGCTTCTGACAACTAGTAAGTTTTATAATACAAAGATTTCAAACACAAGAAAAAGAATCAGGAAGTAACAGCTTGGCAAAACCAATGTCATTCAACTCCCAGTGACAATCCATGAATGCCAGATGATTCAACTTTGAAGTGGAGTATAAATATTGCAGTAGAATTCACTGCATTTAATAGGCCTGGCTGAACAAGAAGCCCATAAAGATCAGGCTGTATCACACCTACAGGAACAAGAGGCAAAGGAACTGAGGAACTTACTATCTGTGATACTTTCAGTTTACTCACTTGGAAGAGATCACACAAACCACCAGCACTCTCCATCTGCACTGAGCAACTAATAAAGCCTCGCTGACTAGTACATAGTGGTAGCTATCAATGGAGACAAAAAAGAAAAAAAAGAAGGAAAAAAATAGGGAGCAAACTAGGCCACAACAAGCTCTTCAGGTTTTAGCTTCCTCTTACGCATTTTTTGCTACCTTCCAGTTTTTCCAGCAGGAAAATTTTCTTCTCATCAGTAGTGCTTAAAAGAGGCTAGATAACCCATATCATAAACACTATGACAAAGACAAGGCGTCTTAGTGATTCACCTGAACTGTACAGCCTTGGGAAGCTCCAGTGACCTGGGCTCTCAAACGAAGAACAGGATACAGAAGGACAAACAACAACCCACTCTTCTCATAGTCTCTTAACACTCATCCAAGGGCAAAGTGAGCAAAACATATGGCATTGATGACAGTAACTTCTGAGCCTACTGCTACAAAAAGCCGTAGTGAATCTCCACTGATGACAAGTTTATTCTTAACAATCAGATGTGTAATTTCTGCATATTATTGAGCAGAAAAAAAAAAGTTTGACCCATCTCAAACATACTATATTGTCGAAGAAGAAATTGGGTTTTCAGAAGAGGAAAAGAAAAAAAAAGAAAAAGCCCACTGATAGTTCCTCTGGTGATCTTTTTTAGCTTGCTGTCTGAATGCAATTGAGACAGACGGTTTCTCAAGGGTTTGCTGCTTACTGTGGTACACAAGATAGGCATAACTGGCCAACTGGCTCCTACAAATGGAGCAGGCCTTGGAATTCTGCTGTAGAAATCAAGGGAATGGTAAATGATGAAGCAAAGTTCTCCAAGCAGATAGCAGAGAAGAGGGAACTTTCAGGATTAGTTGAAAGAGATAAAAAAAAATAAATAAAATAAAATACTATGACCTGGTAGCAAGCAAGTAAGTACTGCCCAGTCTAATGACTGACAAGAACAGAAAGCACATGATACAAAACAGCCCTTATAGTAAAAGTAGTGATAGGAGAGAGGATCGAGCAGGCTACTTTAAAAACTCAGTAAGTAAAGGAAATCATAACTCTCATCTCCAGTCTTTCCCCACACATGTAGCTGCAATCTAAGCATAAAACTCACAGATCAAATGGGTGAAGTCTCAAAAAGACCCTTTCTAACAAAGCAGCCTAACAGCAAGGCTCACACATGTATACTTTACATAATTGTAGACAGACTATTCTCTACCCATGAAAGTTCTAAGACTGCTTTTGCCAAGAACTTCAGATGCTACAGAGGAAAGTTTTTATAACACTTACTTTATTAAATAGGTTTCCTGTTCTAAAATGTCAAGACTTTTCCCCAGTATTTGGGCAGTTTATATTGCAGGCAAAACTGCCACAAATTCACACTAAGGTGAAAAATAAATAAATAGATGTATTTATTTAAATTATAAGTTTATATACCATTTACCTCTTCAGCCACACTTCAAATAAATCTTATTCCTCTCCCTTTTGTTACCTTTATGCCAGATGTATCTATATGCATACTGCCGCAGCAGTAACACTACCATTTTCCATTTGGAAAGCAAGAGCTCCATCCAACCTGGCCATGAACATTGCCAGGGAATGGGGCGGCCACAACTTTTCAGGGGAACCTCACCACCCTCACAATAAAGAATTTTTTCCCAATATCTAATCTAAACTTATTTTCTTTTAGTTTGAATCCATTACCCCATGTCCTGTCACTACGCACTCTTGTAAAAAGCCCAAAGATATTAAGGTTAAACTCGCAGTCTTGCTAAGTATTTTCTACCTCATAAATCCTTTTGTTCCAAACCTTCTGCTTTCATGTCATCACTCTATTTGTCTTGTTCTCATTCTATATTGCCTTAAAAATTCAGGGCAAAGACCAGGCCCTGACAATTTTTTAAAAAGAAATGTGATCAATTCAACCAAGTCTTCTAAACAAGATTTTGATAAAGAGAATAAACAATTCTCATTTGAAACATCATACAAAAAGAGAAATTTCAATTTTGCAAGAATTTAATAGATTCTTTGAAAAGTTAAACTTTTTAAACATAACTCATTATTACCAGCATAAGGAAATATATGTTCTGGAAAATGATGAAAAATGATGAATCACAAGAACTATTCATAAGCACTGAACCGTAATAAATGCATTTTTCAATCTTAGAAATTTTTCAAATATATTTTAATATAGTCTGAAATATAAAAATCATGAACATACATGCTCAAATATATTTCAGTTCAAATTCAGAAGGTTTTTCAGACTAAATGCTAAAGCATTACACTACCACAAAAGGAAATGCCTTACCGAAATGGGAGTTATCTTCAAAGAATCTCCTGTAGAATGTGTGAAAAGGTACCACAAGACAGGTCCAATTTCTCCTGTAATAAATCCTTGTGCATGGCAGGAGCGAGTAGTACAAACATTTTCAATTATCTTTGCTGCTATATGGTTCACTACCCGCTCTTCCTATAGGAAAGAGAGGAAGGAAAACACATCTGCAAATGTCTCTAATTTCTTTGTAAATTACTGTCTATGTCTGCATTTTATTCAATGTATATTGTCAGTGTGGTTTCTCAATTCTTTTTGATATTTGCAAAAGTAAGTTTTCAAGAAACCTCACCTGATGACAAAGTTATATTCACAGATCCTACTTCCCCCCACTTTCTTTTCTACTGCAAAGACAATTTAATACAAGTATAATTTAATATGAAACCTTTCATCTCCAAATAATCACCCCAAATTAAATGCAGTCATTACAAATGAAAACTTTTGTTATGTAAGAGGTGTTCCATGATCAGTGCTTTATAAATGAATGAATTTGCATCACTTATCACTAGAACATGCTCTGAATAGCACAACTATGAGATATCCAGTTACATTAGAAAAAAAATTACATTAAACCCTCTTTATTCAGAAGTGTCAACAAATCCTGGGATAAAGGCAAAGACTTCTTGCAAATTAAGTAGCTCCATAACTCCCTTCTTTTCTCCTGAAGCAGACAATCCTGACCAATACTTAAGATAAATTATTAGGTTCCATTTACTACAAGAAGTCCC
Source organism: Argya squamiceps (assembly GCA_037834095.1). Lineage (NCBI taxonomy): Eukaryota > Metazoa > Chordata > Aves > Passeriformes > Leiothrichidae > Argya > Argya squamiceps. The sequence goes on along the minus strand of JBBMKD010000102.1, from coordinate 45,137,850 downwards.
AAATTTCCATATGAGATTCTGAATCCTTCACATTTTCAGTACTAACCAAATAATTTTCACTTAAAATCAGAATCTTTAACAGAACTGGAAGACACATTGCTGGTGTTATTTTGGCTGTGCATTGTCTCACGTCATCTCAGTCTTGTGCTACAAAAATAGGTGAGTCTTTTAACAGTGTCTTAAATAGCATCTTGATTTCAGAAAGTATGAATTTTAATACAGTTTTTATAATTCAATTTATCCTTATAGTCTGGCTTCACAAATAACTCATCATAATATCTAATTGATTGATTTCTTAAACTGATCTCTATTTTAGCCTACTAAGCTTTGGATTTCTGATGGTTGTCTTTACAATCAGAGCCACCAACAACTTTGAGCAACAATAATGAAACCTTTCAGAAAGTAGTACAAAAGCCTTGCAGAAGGGGAGAACTTATACTTCATTAAAAATATATTCAATGTCCACTTTTCCTTCTGCTGATTAGTAGATCTAAAATATAGATTTTAGATGTAGAAATATTTGGAAACTCTAGTGTAATGCTGCCAAAAAAAAAAAAGAAAAAAAGAAAGCCTGTATTATCATTTTCATGATAATCCTTCCTGTTCTTCCAAAGAACTGCAGGTCTACTCAAAATATTTAACAGAAATACCAAAGTCAATTTCCATCTAAAGAGGTTACACTTTTATATAAAAACACCACTGAATTCTGTGTTCTTCCTTCTTATTTGCAGACATAAAACCAAAGAATTTAGGCTTCTCTCTTTTTACAGTTTTGATTACTGCAAAATATTGCATTATTTTGACTTATTAAAGACCTAGATACACAGATGCTCATACCTGTTTACTAAAATTAAAAAAACTCAAAATATTTTATAAATAATATTCAGTTTTCATCTTTTTTTCTGTGAATTATACTTCTGCATTTCAGTCTTTTTTGGGGGGTACAGTTAGGGGGAAAATACATGCATTTATCAAATTGAGTAAATTGATACATTTAACAATCGAATCCTTAACTAAAACATAATTGTCAAGTTAAGTCTCTTACATATGAAGTGATAATTAAGACTGCCAATTGGGACTACACTCCTAATTTTAGCAGGTATAAACACTTAATAAATGAACCATAATCCCATTAATTAATCATAATCAAAGCAATATATAGTGGATAATAACTATTATTAATGTTAACAAATTTCCAGATGCAATTAGAGGTTTTCTTTGCAAAATTTGGTCCTCAAGATTATAAAGTGGCTCAGTTCTTTATTTCCTTTCAGGCACTGATGGGATGAGTTATGCCCTGTTCCAGATCATCCTGCTACTTTGGCTAGAAAATGGTCATGCATCCTCACTGTGCTCTAAAAGCTCAATGATGTGCCAGAGTAATTCTATTTGCTGCCACCTGAGACCTTCCATTTCAGCTCCTCTGGTATCTGTTCCTGAGCACTATCTAAGCAACAAGACTTGTACCATCTTCTGCTTAATTAGCTGTCTGCAAGGGAAGCCTGATCTAAACTAATATCTGGCCTTTTATCTAAAGGAGTCATCCAGCGATGTTACCAGGACGTAAGTTATTTAAGTGAACAGAAACGAATCTTCAAGATAGGAGTAAAGCAGTTCCATTTATCAGTAACCCTCTGTCCACATCATGAACTGCATGAAATCTAAAACTATGAATAGAACTGTATAAAAAAAGAAGCACATCCTTCATTTTCAATGGGTTTAGATTTCAACTAGTTTTATAAAGCACACTTAAAGCTCCTAATTTTCAGTTATGTTGGACACTTGGAGATATATCTGTTTCCAGTGAAGTCAGGGATGCTTAATGAAAAAGAGCCCTAAGTGAAAATGCAGACACTGGCAGGATAAAAAGTTGCGAACTATGGAAAAGAAACTCCTCTTAATCAAGTCTTTCCATTTTAATTGGGGGGCGGGGGGCAACCAACATCATAAAAAAATATACTTTTATTCTTTTAAAATAACTGAATCTACAGGATATTTTTACTGGCTGTTATAAATTTAACAGTGCAGCAAAAATTTTGGAAGCACTGAAGTTACAGTCACTATGATCACTAACAAAATACCAAAAAATAGCATAACTTCATTTTATTAAAAGTTAGGATAAAATATTTTATGATCCTTTTAAAGTAAGTTTACTGATGAAACTAAGTTGCAAGGAGCTGTTGACCCCACTGAAGGGAGAGAGTCCTGCAGAGAGACTTCAACAAATTAAGAAGTCTAGGCAATCACCAACTATATGAAATTTAAGAAGGGCAAATACCAGATTCTGCTCTTAGGCTGGGACAACCCTGGATGTACAGACAGACTGGGGAACAAAAGGCTGGAGAGCAGCCCTAGGGGTAAAAAAGACCTGAGGGTCCTGGTTGATGATGGGTTCAATACGAGTCAGCAGTGCCCTGGCAGCCAGCAGGGCCAACCTTGGATGCATCAGGGACAGCATCACCAGCCAGGCAAGGAGGGGACTGTCCCGCTCTGCTCTGAGCTGGGGCAGCCTCACCACCTCGAGTGCTGGGGGCAGGTTTGGGAGCCACAATACAAAAAATACATTAAGCTGTCAGAGAGTATCCAAAGGAGGGCAACGAAGATGGTGAAGGGCCATGGTGGGGAGCTGTATGAGGAGTGGCTGAGGTCACTTGGTCTGTTCAGCCTGGAGAAGAAGAGACTGAGGGGAGACCTCACTGCAGTTACAACTTCCTCCTGAAGGGAAGACACTGATCTCTTCTCTCTGGTGATCAGTGACAGGAAAAGCATGAAGCTGTGTAAGGAAAGGTTAAGGTTGGATATCAGGAAAAGGTTTTTCACCCTGACAGTGGTCAAGCATTGGAACAGGCTCCCCAGGGAAGTGGTCACAGCACTGAGCCTAACAGAGTTCAAGGAGAGTTTGGACAACACCTTGGGCACATGGTGTGACTCTTGGGATGCCCTGTTCAGGACAGGAGAAGGACTCTGTGGGTCCCCTCCAACTTGGACATTCTATGATTCTATGATCTTATACTACATATAGATAGATACAATTCAGTAACAGCATAATACTGATAGAGAAACATTAAAAGCTGAAGGATTTAGGAAGTAACACTGCATTCCACATAATTCTTCTAAATCAACTTCTAACAACACTTCTTCCTTTAATCTAAGACAGAATAAAAAAACCCTGCAAATATAACCTAATGAAGTAAAGCTGTATTCTCCAAAGCATACACAATTCTAAGAATTAAATCTTAGTTTGGCAAGAATTTGCAACATAAAGCCTTCAGAGAGAAGAGTAAATATATCAAAACAAAACTTTTAAATACTTTCATGATTTTTTAAAAAAAATTCGGGCAGTAAACTGGAGAATTGATATCTAAAGAAGAAATGAAAGTGATAATGTATATGATTCAGATAATTACTCTTATCCTATAGGCAGTTCTGCCAGTAAAAAATTGATGTCTAAAGAAGAAATGAGAATATATATGATTCAAACTGACCCTGCAATACTATAGGCTGTACTATACTTTCTGAGAAAACAGTTGTGATTTTATTCTCCTCTCCCTTTCAAATTCACTATCAAGGAACAATTCTGGCTAAGAATATACATTATAAAACATACTATATTGGCAATTATTTTGTAAAGATTTCTTTTATTATTAAAATTTCTCATTTGTTCAGAACCAAAGCCCTCAGATTTATATCTTGCTCCTCATAAAGGAAGAAGTCCATACGGAAGAGGGAAATGTGCACTATTTAACTTTCTGGCAAGACCTCATTCATTAAAAATCTTGCTTACACGGTATCTTGCACATCCAAGAAACAGAAAACTATCCTTTGTAAACTCTTTCACTGTTTCTGGACTCAAATATATTCTCCATGTGCCACTCTATAAAATCAGAGGGTTATGCACTTTTTAAAAGCCAGATACAGTTAATACGTATATATTCATTTATCCACCCAAGAGTATTGCCTGCATATATTTTTTGAGATTCTCTGAAGTTGTTACTAAAATTGCATGTAATTGTGCGTTTTATATTTACATGCCACTTGTGAGCAGAAATGGACAGATACCAAGTTTGTGACAGATTTTTCAATGGTTCCATTCTCAGGGAGACTAAAAAGGAGGCCTGCACAGTTTCTGACTTCCTGTCTAGTTTCAGTGAGAGACCTCATCCAAGCAACATAATCCAGGCCAAATCAGAGAAGAAAAATTATAAAACACATCAAAATGTGGTTCGGACATAGGACAGATTATCAGTTCTAATACTAGGGAGGATCTGAAGGAAGGGAGGAGCAAATGAAAATAAAATCAGAGAAGCAAAAAGGTGAAAGGATTGACTGAATAGAAGCAAATGTAAAACAGAAACTAAAGCTAAGATTTCACTTAGAGCAGGTTAAGAGTAGGTTGAACCTAAAATATAATAAAGAGAAAAAAATATATGCAGAGTCAATGACAAGATTCAAATTAGACATAAGATGATCCATGCTGGGTGAAGTACATAAGGGGAGCTTTAGCAAAGCAGTTTAGAATAAATGAAGCAAAATGCATAAAATGAAAGTTTTGTCACATTAGCATTAGGTACTCAATATTGAATAAGAATATCCTTTCTGAAACAGAAAGTATTTTCCATGACTGGACGACACAGGAACTCTAACAGCTATACACTTTAGCAGTAGAAATCAGGACCTTCCTATCTTGGAGACAGCACACAAACATTCAGAAGTTAAACAAATACAGATGCATGGAACAGGCATTTTGTTTCAGTGTTGGAAATAGCTGCTGGAAGAGATCAGCAAATAAATATCGGAATGTTTACTACATGCATTCTGACAGACCGCAACATTACACCTAAAGACGTCAAATCAAGCCTATCATCTACTTATTTATGAGTGCACCAATTCCCTTATTTTGACACATAACTGAACTCAACTGTTCTTTGCCTGAGTTGAAAATCAGTTTCTGTCTCAAGTTAACAACACTGCAAATGCAAGAAAACTGAAGTTGTGTTCCCCTACAGATAAAAGACTTTCCCAATCTTCTATTTCCATCACCCTAAAACTTTCACTGACTCACACACTTTTTTGTCACTGTTAGAATTTCAGGCATGGAAGGTATGCGGAAATGACACTACCTGCATTTTCTGAACATTTTGTTCTTTATAGGCAAATAAAAAGGACACACATATTTCAAACTTCTTCCTGTTCTACTGTTCTGTTTCAGAGGGCAATTCTGCTTTGATAATGACAAATCTTATAAAACTTCAGAAGTCCAAGAACACTTCAGAGTAGTTCATAATAAAACTCAAGAACAGTGAACTTAGCTTATAAAACTCAAAACTATATAAACTATAGTACTGAACAATATAAACTGGCTTTATTTTCTTGAATTTTTATTAAATACACCAAATAAAGCTTCTTAACTGGTAATAAAAACTCAAAGTGAGTATTTATAATGCATATACAATGCACTGTCATAGTCTAGACCTTATTACAAAAAGTTAGTTTGCCATTTTCATAAATGCGGGACAATATGTCCATAATCACTTCAGAAAACATCCTGATGTAAAATTTACTTAACTCACAACTGAGCTTAGAACAATTACAATTAATTCATTATGTAATTATGTACAATTTTAAAAAAAAAATTAATATAAGAATGCAAAGCTTACCTACTTGTAATAAAGAAAAGCTGGTGACAAATGTTTTCAGAGCTGCATAGCCACAGGACAAGAGGCAACGGCCAGAAGTGAAAACTCCAATCATAAACAAGTAAAAACTTTTTCCTATGAAGGAGGTGCGGGCATTGCTCAGGGAGATTGTGGGACCATAGTTATTAGACATATTCAAGACTTAAATAGACATGTCCCTGAGCAACCTGATCTATTTAGACCTACTGTGAACAGGAGGTTGGATTAGATGATCTCCAGAGGTCCACTCCATCCTAAAATCTTGGATAGTTTTACAGTTTCAAACATGTTTTAAATACATATATATCTACATTACAAATGAGCATCCTCACAAACAGAAAGTGTAGAAGTACACAGATGTACTTGGCTAGCCTAGACATAATTTTAAATTTATGCTTAATTAAATTCAATTTGCACGGCAAATGTACTTCTATTTTGTGTCATTTTTTCAAGAAAAAATATATCAAGATAAATTATTAAGAAAAATTTGACATGTTTCAGACTAAGAAGTGATTTTCTTTTATTGGAATAAATTAGTGTCTTATGGATGTCTTGATTCAGTTTCTGTACACTGTATATTCAGAAACAGCAAGTCTTCCATTACTAAATTTATAATTAAATAGCATCTCACTACTGTGCCTTAGAGTGACATCTTACTCTAATTACGAGCTGGAAATTGTCCACAATACAAACTCAGCTCTGTGTTCTTGGTCACGTGAAGGTTTGAAGATAGTAAAATGCATCTAGGCTCTTCCTTTATTAATCACAATCTGTAGGCAATAAAGATCTCAAAAAGGAAGGAAAAAAGGTATTTCCTCTTGCTTTCCACCTTCTAGCAACCTCTGACATGTTTTCTGCCTTGAGCTTTGCCTTGGGCAAAAATAAAGTAAAGTGGTCTCATACAAACAGTGAATATTTTCACTCAATTCTTTTTCATTTTACAAATGGAACTATATGCATATTTTTCTTCCTTTCTTCTAGCATAGCTAAGCCATCACCAAAACCAACGAGTATATTACATGTATGAGAATTAATCTAATTACCACTCTTCTGCCTTATAAGAAAGCTGACAAGCCAGTAGGATAACAATGCAGTTTTAAAAAACTGTGTATCACCCACTTCAAAAAAGAAATTTAAATCTTGCTCAAAGATTTACGAAGATGTATGAAAATCAAATTGCAGGAGGACAGCACAAACTGCCAGAACATTTCTCAAAAGATGCCTACATCATTAATAAATTTCACATTTATTAACAGTAATTTATATTTACTATCCCATTTCCCCCAACACAAGCAGCAATACATAAATGTTGAATGTACAGAGAACAACACTGCATTAATCTCCTGCTTAGGTCATGGTCTTATGATTATTTAAATTCAAGAGCAATGCTTGGTTGACAAGGCACTGCAATGCTGCAGGCTACAATCCTCACACAATGCCTAAAGGGTTATTACTGTGGGGAAATTCTGCTGAGGACCATGAAAGAGCCTTACCCCTTCCCGAAGACACCTCATTAGCACAGTGTAAGCAGCTGAGGGAACAGCCCAGCATTCCCTGGGGTGCTCCCCTTTTTCCTCCTGAAATGAAGCAAACGGCACAACTGATTAAATCAAAAAATCACAACAATCTCAGTCACATAAAAAATGGGTAGCATACTCTTAATAAGGTTCATATTATACACATTTCAAATTAACATATGCAATTAAATATATTAAATATATTGCTATAATCCGTAACGCAGTTTGTCCTAATATTTCTGCATTTCATCAATTCATTCAAGTCACACAGACACAAAAAAGTGTCTGTTCTTTCATTCCTCTCAACCATTTTGAGTAGTTCAAAGAGTAGAAATGCTTCTCTTTAAATGTGATTTAATTATACCAAACAAACAAAATTAATTTTTTTTGGTAGGTAAAAAGAAAAAAGTAAACTTTCTTTTGAAAAAAATGCTCAGAGTTATACAAAGATACCACGTGTTTAAGAAAATTTACTGTATGGTATAGCCTTCAGTACATATGAACACTGTTTCAAGATCTTAACGTATATTTCCTTGAAATCACCCTGTTAGAAAGGCTAATTCACTACTAGTTGAATATGGTCTTAATTCTTCCACTAGAAGTGAACTTCACTTCCCCCATCCCTGCAATAGCCTATTGTAAAATTTTACGTTTAAAAGGGGACACTTGGTTATCACTGAGATTTAACTGCAACAACTTCCATATCCAGGCTAGTAACACAGAGTTATTAGCAAGTGGAAAAACATATAGCCTCTTTTGGGAAACAAAGTGAGAAATAATAGGCATTAAATGATGTGAAGACAACAGGCCATGAAGTCATGAAAAAATTGCTTTAGTAAGTAGACAAAGGATGACAAACAGTAATTTCTTCAGAAATTACACAATTCTTGAACTCTACTAATTATATTCTCAAATTATTTTTAGCATTCTAATGAACTGGCTTTAATAAAAGGGATAGCATAGGCAAAGTGGGAGTTGATGCAGAAACAAATGATACTTTCTAAATTCGCTGGTTTCTGCATGCAATTCAACATAATTTCTACAGCAATTCAACACATACGATATGATCATTTCAGGCATTCAATTAAACCATGGCACATTAGCATGGAAGACTATTACTGAATCGTCTAGTAAAATTAATTTTCCTTCTTTATTGAAAACAAAACTTTATTTGCAACGTATATTTATAGAGAAAATGAGTCTGTTAAATATCCCGTTTGTAAGCTTTTTTTTCTGTTAACTTTGTATTAGGATGTATGGAACAATATAAACAGTAAAAACAAGAGTGGCTTGACATCCAACAGATATAAGATCCACTTCATTCCACCTCCATCTTATCTGAGTACAAACACCCTGACAAGTAATCACCACCTTTCAAGGCATTGTGTGCAAGTTTAAAGAAAACACAGCCCAAGTTTCAAGAAAGTAAAGGTAGGTTACTTTCAAACAGGCAAAAGTGGAATCTTTTCTACCTGGAAGAGGCAGGACAACACTAAGAGTCAAAACAGAATGAGAATGACAATCTATGGTGGAACTGGCATGGGTCTGTTTCTCATTGTATTCACCTAACTTCATCAGAAATTCTTTCAAGTTCTTTTGTAACCATGCATATTAAATGTGATATATAATAAAAAGCCTTAAGAAATCGTGCAATCCTAAACCATAATAGTTTTTCCATTCTTCAAACTGATTGAAGACTTTCTGCAAGGTTTAATCTCTTTTTAGAAATTTTAAATGACAAAAGGGGTATGAAACTTAGTACCATTCTTAATTACCTAAACATAACATACAGCATTTGACACTTAATAAACTTAAATATATCACCAAACACTGGGGAATCTTCCTACTTTTTGCTCACAGCCCATGTTGATTTTTATTAAACTTTAGGTTCTGCACCCTAATAACACAAACAACACAAAATGAATAAAAATATTACACAGAACTTGAAAGTTTTTCCCCAAGGCAATCCACTCAAGAGTATGAGAACATGCTCCCTGGAGTCTGCTCATGCTGTTGTGAATTGCTCTTGGCTTCTGTTTGGAATAAAAATGCAGAGATGGAGTGTAAGATCTTACTTATGAGATCTCATAAGCAAGTATACACACAATATCAGAGTTTAGGATTGCACAGCACCATTATGATTATCTGGACATTTTCCAGTATTTTCTAAGCCATAGAAGTGCAAACAGTGATCTTGTCTTTTATCTCATTAATCATCCTGCACCTAAACAGCTGAACTTGATTTTAAGTATTTGATAATTTATGATTTACCAAATGTTCCTATGAAAAAGAAATAATTTTTACCATTATTTAATATTAAAATTGTGGCTGGACCTAGAAACACTTCACAAGACCCCAGTGGGAAGAAATGAATAAATAAAATCAGCCATCCCCTCAAAAACTTAACAGTTTAAATGAAAATATTTAGCAGTTTGATAAAACAATCAAGCAGGCCAAAGAAAGCACAAAATGGACGGAAACAAGAAAAACAAGTGCATAATCCTTAAAAATTAGATGCAGTTGTGATTTATTTTTCCTTATTAGTCAAGTCATAAGGCTTTACTGTTTAAAAATACAAGCTTGCAATAAACCTTCTGGTTTCATTTATTATATTACCCCTGACTTGCTATATGATCTTGGCAAGGTCATTCAGCATTACTGTTCAGCAGTTTAATGAGCAACAAAATGACTACAACACTACAGTATTCTGAAGTTAAATACATATAGCATAGAAAAATTAAAAGTGCTTTTCTTAAAACAATTGAATGGTTAGTATTACTAAGCATAAAAATCACACTGATATTTTTAAAATTTTACCAAGATACAGTGTCTTGAGCTCATGTGTGTCCAAATATTTATTCCTACACTCTAATAATTTCTTAGCAATAACATAATGCAACCAATTAATATTTTTTTGTGTGTGTGTATAATCAACCTTGAAACCTGACAGAAGTGCCACTTATATGCAAGTTGTAATGCTTCAAACACTGTGAAATTCATACACAGACTGAAAAATTTCTCAGTTCACATTTTCAGAAGGAAAAAAATCTGTGCAAACCATTTTGGTGTTATGCAACCAGTGTTAACAGAATTGCTTCAGCTCTTGGAGTTTAGCAAACCAAAATCAAGCCATGAAAAATATTCCTGCCAAATAAAATTTTCAATTTGGAGTTTTAAATTTACTTGTTTGATGACAGCAGGTACAAATCTTTTCTCCTGAGGAAACTGACCAAGTATTAAAATATAGAAACTGTGACCGTGGATGCATTTTTCAGAACATAATTTCTCATTATAAGTTCTTTGAGCATGCATTTGACAAATACTTCATCAATTGTCCAACAAAAATAGGACAATGCTTGTTACTCTACAAGAACCAAGGCAACCACTACATCTTGTGGAATCTGCAAAGGAACTGGAGGATAAAGAAAATAAAACCGGGAAATTCGGCACAAAGCCATAACTAAAGCCAAAGTAACGATTAATTTGTCACTTCTGCTCCATTAACAACTGACTTGTTACACTAACGTGTCAGCATTCAGAGCTGTTAGATGATGCAAATAATACAAAGGCTTCAGAGAAGCCAAGGTTAGACTTTTTCTGCTTGAAGACACCTTTGTTTTTGTTACGTAAAAGAGTATTTTATCCTTAGAATAAGGAAGAAGAAATGTGATGGTTTAAAGGAGTTGTCAACTTCAATTCTTAACATTGACAGTATTTTCTTTTCTACAAATAACCTCTGATTACTTCTAATGTGAATCTACTATTCCTATACTAAAGGTTCACAAGTCCATTTGAAATTATCAGGATCATTTCATTTCCTTTTCCACAGTGCTGTGAATCCAACAATGCTACAAAATTATTTAATATAGACTAGATATATAGATATCTAATATATTACAAATATATTAGATATCTATATATCTAGTCTATATATTTAATATTATATATAGATATCTAATATATTAATTTATTGATATTATAGGCTGTCCTGATATATCCTGTTTAACCAACATCTCTAGCTTAGATGTCTGAACCCTTAGATCTGCCACTTGGAGGTCAGCAGTGCTTATGGTGGTTGATGAAATCCTTTTATGAAGTTAAAATTCTACACTTGAAGAATGCTGCTTAAGTAATCTCAAATGAAATAAATAATTGGACTAGGACGTTTCTTAAACTAGAATAAGTATTAGAAAAGCCAGAAAGACCAGAAACTGTTAACCATACAAATGAGTAAGTAATTTGATTTGTTAGTCTACTTTTCCATAGGAAAATTTTTCACATTTGCCAAATTTTTAAGGATCACTTGGAGTCTTACCTTGCTGGCTATGAGGTAAAGCAGCTCCCCAAGTGCTGGTAAAAAGCATTGCTTCAATTTGCTGTTTCTGAAGTTCTCTCTGATTAGTTCAGTTAAAAGTGTAATTGCCTAAATTAAAAAAAACCAGATCAACATATGCATTTTGTCAAGCAAAATGTGCTGCTAAAGGTAAAAAGCTTTATCTCAAATGCCATCTTACTGAAGCACTCTTCACTTATACGGAAGAGCCATTTGTAAGGGATTTAGGAAGCATCGAAGGAAAGAAAAACAATCATTACAAAACATTATATATGCAATATGGAGGAAAATGCAATAAGGAATCAGTCAAGGTGACAGTTTATTAGCTATCTGTTCTTTCATTTCCCTCAGGACAACAGAAATAGATCTGCCAGGAAAAGAAAAGCCTACCTGCTATTCCTGTGTTTCTGTCAGATCTGAAAGCCCTCAAACAAGAAACCTCTAATGATATCTTTTGTGCAGATATTGTATCAAAGGATAAGAACTATTTAAGTTTTGTCTCCTGATCTCTACATTTACAGGTGACTTACTGTGTAAGAACTGGACATACCATTTCAGTTTTTTATATTTCATGAACTTCTGCATGCAAAGCATATATACATATAGGCGTGTGTGTATACATAGATATAGATATGTTATTTGTAAAGAGGAGGTGGAAGGAAATTAGAAAATTTAATGCATCTTGTGCAAGTGACCTAGTAAGAAATCACTTTCCCACACAGAAGCATTTGGCAGTAAACCACGTTTTCTTCCTTGGAGAATCAAGGAGATTTTGTCCTCAACTTCTCTTTTTTATTTCACCTTCTGACCTTAGCAGCTTCATAACTCCAATCTTTGTACAACAAAATCATATCGAAACTGGAAATGCAGTTTTCAAATCAAAGCAAAAAGATCTACTAAACAAACTTTGACCTTCTCCCATTTTTTTAAAGTAGTGCTATGCTCATTAACTGTTTTCTTTAACTGCTTTCAGAACATTTCTACAAATTTTATTCAGGAACTTTAATTAGGCTGCCATTCTAGAGAAAGGTTTACTTTCATATTTAAGAAACAATGTATTAGTAGGCTTTAAAGATTCTAATATGTCAGCTTGAGAAAGTAGTAATCACATTTATTCAAGTGCAATTCTGCACTAAATGATGAACTCAGCATTTTTCCCTTTATTATATTTCCTTTCTAGAGCTATACAGAATTACTCTTGCTTTTCTGATGAAATATACTTTGAGAACTACTTTGACTGTGGAATCAATACCATTAAAAGTACCTTGTCACTGTGGCATTAACAGAGATTACACATACCAAGTCAACATCCCTCAACTTTGCCTTTTTATACTGACAGTGAACCCACCATGAGATAGTATTTAACTTCACAAAATTGATTAACTGTATAACACAAGCTGCTGACAACAGTTTCAGCAGACTAGCTACAGACATCAAATCACCATGACACCTAACTACACTTGTTTGTTTGCAGGCAGAACCTGAAGAAAACACAAATCAATTTGTATATCTGCTATAAAGGATCAAGGCAGGATGCTCAAAAGTATCAGTTTTAATGATGAATCTCAATCAGCAGAAAACCCTGTATCAATAGTAATACTGGTTTGCACCTGCAATACTTGTTTTCTTAAAGCATGGTTGATATATTGGAAAATTTTGATGACATGACACATTATCTAAATACATTTATGTGTACAGTCCTACAATTCTCTAAACACTATACTCTATTAAATAAAACCATGAATTAACCTTTGTGTAGTAAATTATATATTCACTATATTCTCTTGTACTAAGTTCTGTTTGACTTATTCTCAATCGAAGTTCAACAAAACAGTCATTAACATTAAATATACTGGGTAGATTCTCCATCTTCTTTGGCTTGGAGTTTGTTTGTCATTAAAATTAAGAATATTTTAGATGAATGAAATTTAAATCCAAGAACAACATTTCATATTAGTAAACAGAAATTGTTTCTCACTCTCCTTCAAGATTCCTGGATGAAATTCAAGTTATTATTTTTATTCTGAAGAGGTCCTAGTTATTTTTATTCTAAAGTGATAAGAAAATGAAGTAATTATAATCCGATCCCTACTCTTTCCTCAAACATGAATTAAAAAATAGGTAAAACTGAGTCAACAAAATTCAAATTAAGAATTTCCTTTCCTGTGCACTAAAAAACCTTGCCGAAAAACTTGTCAACACTACAATAGATTCAAGCTTTTATTTGAAAAAAAACTTTAATTAAACAAGAGGAAAGCTGTGTCTGAAGAAACCTGAGCTATTAGTGATTGATTTGGTTAAAATAGTTACATCTTTGTTAAAGAGAAACAAAAGTTGCATGAAATCTATAGTTCTTATCTTCAGATAATAAATTTCTCTATTATGGGTTTATTTTAGTAACTATAAGAAGATCTGTAACAAGAATTAAGTACTATGGCAGAGGGCACTGAACACGAAATAATTACCACACTTTACAGATGACACTCATAATCTCTTATATACAAGACTTTATTTACCACACTCAGATCACAGCCTCATTTTCTCTAGAGTGCACACAGAGTACAGAACTGCCCTGTGATTTCCCTCTCTTCACTGAATACAATTAAATAATCAAATATGATACAAGTGCAGGAAATGGGGTTCACAGAACACGTCACATACTGAACTGGCAGAGTGTCTGTGCCAATAACCTATTTAAGATCTTCTTGTGTCCTCTGCAATGGAAGCTATGGAACAGGAAGCTGTGATTCATCATCTGTACCATAAGCGCATTTATACAGAAACAAATATTTTTATAAAATAAATTTAATGTTACATAATATAAAGCGTTCATAATTTCACAAACAGATTTTAAATTACATAAAAGGAGGAAGAGAGACTGTTTCCTGCTCTTGACAGGACACCTCTAATCTTGACAATAGTGATTTGCACAATACTGAAAATATTCTTTCATCCTTTCATAAGAAAAAACATAAGACTTGGAAAAACAAAACTTGCCTAGACACTTTGATTCAATGTTAAAGAGTGGTATAGATTTTAGCTAAAGAAAGTACCACAGTGTGTGTGCAAAAATGCACAACAGAAAAATCAAATTCATTTTAACTACAGACTGACAAAGTCTCCTTCTTACCTATAGTACATTCTTTTTCTTTTCAACCTGCCTACATTTTCCCTTTCATAGAAGTAAATAGTAATGAACTGCAAGTCCTACACTGTCTAGTAAAAGCATCTTAAATTTAATAAATTACCTACACCTTTTACCCTAGCTGTCAAACTGAGTAGATATAGTGTGGTTATAAAAAGAAAAGAAAGAAAAAAATTTCATATCCAGACAGTCATTGCCTTAATTTACAACAATAGTGTGTGGAATTGATCTATTACCTGTGGCAGATTCTCAATCTATTTCAAGCTTTAACCAGAAGTTTCCCTGCAGTTTCAAGGGTCCAGAAGTGAAAATTACAGCACATTCAAAAAAAAAAAAGGTATTTTATACCTTAAGTTGCAGACTGGTAACATACAGGTCTACAATTTTACTACATCATTGATCTGTTAATATGATTGTCTGTAAGTACTAGTGGAAATTAAAATATCTCTGTAATTCTGCAAACCCTTGCAGTGATAAAAGCTGTCTTCGCCTCAACCATAATGGAAATTATATTTAGTTCATTTTCTTGTGAGTACACACACATCATGTAATGGCAAAGTAAGCTGATTCTCCTCTGAGAGAAGTGCTTTCACCAGGCTGAGAAAGCATGCCATGGTTTTAGGGCCAGTAACCAGAAAAGAATCTAGAGTAATAGTCAAGTACTCATCTTTAAAAGGGTATATGGAAAAAAAAACCTACCAGGTTTCTCTGAACATCTCCACTCAAACTGGGTCATTAAGTAAGGAGGATTGAGAAGTCTGACTACCAGACTATGGATTTGGGTATTAATGCTGTCCAGATTGTAGGGAAAAAAAAAAAGAAAATTAAAAACATATTGCAACTCCCTTGGAAATCCTCTAGAGAAAAACAAGATGAAGGTGTCATTCTTCCAGGTGGAATACAATGCAAAACTCTATCATTATGAAAACTCTTATCTTTTTAACTTTTCCGTAACTGCTGGAGGAAGTGGTCGTAGTAGATGAGTAGTCAAACCAGAAGTCATGAGCTCAAAAGGAGATTCACCTTGCTTTGGAATCAATTCAAGGTCCCAAAAGATAAAATCAGGAACAAATAGAAGCAAATAACTTATAGATCTGGTATATTTATTAACAAATCAAAAATGGACATAAAAGTACTGTTCACAAGCTTTGGAGTTTGTTTGTTTGGGTGCTGGGTTTTATTTTTAAGCAAAAAAAAAATGTTATTACTTCTCCCAGTCTATCATGACAGTCATATGATGACATGAGCTCAGGAACAGATGTTCATGAATACATCTGATTTCTACCCCAGCCCTTAGGTTTGAAGCCTTTTAATCACAGGAAGCACCAGGTAGAAATATTTGCCTCTAACAGAAGAGATCCTGTTTTCATTTTTAACAAAGGCAAGCAAAGAAAAGGATTGCTCAAGAGCCCAAAAAGCAAAGACTTCTGCCTTCAAAACTCAAGTCAGTGGTGACCAGCTGAAGCTGGTTTACATTTAAAAATGCAAACTGAAACTTGAAATCCATCTCCACAGAATAAGGGTTGGCAGGAACATCCAATCAAGTGGTATTTTTCTTTTTTTCCTCTTCCTTGTTTTCACTCTATTTATAAATTGATCTGAAGTTACTCTGTCATCATCTTCTTCCAAACAGTGGGCCTTTTATCCACTTTTTAGAAGCCATGCTGATGACACTCAAAGACCAATGCCCAGCAATAAAATATATATGTAGAATATTTTAGATTTATTGTTTCTACATAGAATACCTCATACTTTAAAAAAATTATAGGGGATTTTCTACAAATTTTCTTTGAAATTAGCTCCCTTTGGGTACCACAGATTCCTTCATTCTGCTCAGTGACAATGCAAACTGAACAAAACAACAGTTCTTCCCTAAAGAATTCTTTTAAAATATATTTCAGATTAAAATAAGGGTTTTTTTCCCCCAGATGATAGTGAAAGGTCTGGTATTTAGAAGAAAAGCTAGGACTACAACTAATATACAAGTGATCTTGCCTAACACTGAGTCTGGTTTGAGTGGCTCTCAGTGCATTAATCAGAAGACAGCAGGACTTTAGGCTTTTCAGCTACCACCAGTGTGCAACTTCTATCACAAAAACATGCTGTAGCCTAATCGTGTCAATCAAGAGTGTGCTTTAGAGGAAAAGGCTCGATTATTTTCTGCGGTTCCTAGCCTATGATATGATTAATTCACAAGTGCAAGACAAGTGGAAGAAGGACTCTCTTCTAGGTTGACTCTTTAAGGTATACACTTAGTTGTAAGAACTAAACAGTTCAGTGTGCAAATTGTACAACAACTCACATAGACCCAAAGTTGGTTGGTGTAAAAGAAAATTGAAGTGCCAAAAATGTATTAAAACCAAATTCTCAGCTATGCCTACATTTAATAATAAAAAACAAAAACCCTAAAAACAAAACAAACAAAAAAAAAAACCACACTACGCCAAAACTTACAGCATGCCACAAAGAATTGCAATATTATACGATGTGACTTTGCAAACACCACATAAACAAGAATAATGTCAGGAAATATTTAAGGCCTTACACAGATATGTGTCTTCCAAAACTAATGGAAAAAATAATTTCTTTCATGTGAAGAAGCTTAGGCACAAAATGTTTTTCCATGTGATCTCTCTTGCTCATGGACAGAATGCCAACTGCACATTTTTTTTTCTGTACATATTTGATGGTTCTGCTGATACTGTAGCAATGTAGGGAAAGCAAGTATTTCACTTCTTCCACAGAAAAAAAAGTGTTCCTGCTAAGTTATTTTAACTACAGAAATACTATTCCATCTAGTTCACGCAGCCTTTCACACTCCAAACGTATCTCCAGTGTATATGACAAATATGACATATATACATATCACTTCCAGAGACATTTATCTGCTGAAGGAAAGGGTCCTAGAGGCACAGATCTTCCATCATCCCAAAAATAACCAAACTGTAGAAAAAAACCTAAAAACAACACAGTGGTTTTACCATCATAAGACCTAAACTGAAGACTATTACAAACAGATATTCTGGCAGCACCACTGATACAATTTTAATGGAAAAATGTACTATTTTGCCTGTCAAAGAAAATAGAGTAAATTTAATGGACTATGAAAACAGTGTCAATTAAATGTCTTTTAAAATAGTAGAGTCTTTGCATCAGTCAATTAATTTAAGAAAATTGCAAAAAGTGATTTAATCCTGCAATCAGCAATGTATGTTTTCTCCTTCCTAGTTGAAAATATCCTTGTTTTCATCTACCAGCTTGGTTTGGACTTCAAACATACAGTAAGCCCAATTAATTGGATTGATTAAAATAATTTTTTCAGAGAGAAAAAAGAAGAATCTTCAGTTATGATAAAAGGTCTCAATAGTCTCCATCAATTCAGAACTGCCATGCCTGATATATTCACTGTTAATTTAATTATATTTCCATTTTCTGTTTATTAATTCAGAAGAACTTTTCTCAAACACACCATGAGTTTCTGCTAATTTACCTGAGAAATGTCAATTTCTCATTTGTCCTCCTGCCACGTGCCCCAGGCAAGTAGGTAAGCTATAATTCAATGAACCAGTTGTTGAAAATAAATTGAATAAATTTATCATAGACGTTGAAAGTTTACTAGAAGTCACTCAAAAAACTTAAATGGAATCCTTCTCACTGTTACCAAAGCATCAAGTGACAATCCTGATTCTGTCAGAAAGATAACTTCAAGGTTTTAAGCAATTTTAAAAATATGTGTGCATAGGAACATGTGTAAATACCCACATGCACAGTCTCCTGAGTACAGATTTTTTTTAATTTGGGTGGGTTTTGTTTCAAGTTGCCTTTTTTTTCCACATATGACATATCAGCTCAAAACAAGGAAAGGGTTCTTGGAGAAAACAAGGATACACTAAAATGATGATCATTTTTGAGAAGACTTATAAAGTCATTTTTCAATATAACAATATTAAAACTAAATAGGCTTGGAATAAAAAGCCGAATCAAACCATTTTTATTTGAAACTCCCTACAATATGGGCAGACACAGACAGGCCAAGAAACAGGAGTTATCAGAGAGGTAAGCTAGGAATAGGACTTAAAAATTGGCATTCTGTAACAACCTGAAGGACAATAAACTGTAGACCTATCTTGAACAGTGTAGACATCACTCATAGGTCATAAAAATACACCTGTAACAATACAGCTGCTTCCCAGCCACGGAAAACAACCACCAAATTGTACTTTGTATTAAAGTCAGAAATAAAAAGGCTCAAATTATACAGAGTTTTAGTTTGGATGAAAACAGAAATCTGGATATTTCACCACTTTGACAAAGCTCAGTATCACACAGATATTCTGATATGCTATCATTCTTCATGGGATATTTAGTTTATTAACTTGGCCATGGAATACATTAAGCCAAAGGCTTTGTAAAGAAACTCACAGTGTGAAGGCTGCAGCAGGTTCTCTGAACCCCTTAAACACACAGTAGAGCAGTGGATCGAGGTCTGTTAAAAAACCAGGCACAACTGCCTAGGCCATAGGGTGAGATTGATATTCCCATTTAGCAAATTTGAAAAAGGTAAGGAAAAGGACTGGATTTTGCCACCAAAAAGGCCAGGCAGAGAACAACTCCAGGGTGGTCTCCTACCGGACAGAGAAGGACACTACTCCCTGACATGGAGTCAAACTGTTAAGCTGATCCATCATCTCTGACTAAAATTATTAATAGACTGAGTCTGAAATGTCACATCAGAGTGGCTGCATCCTAGGTGGCAGAGGGCCCAGTATATTCACAGAAAGGAAAGACAACAGCTTCTGTTAATAAATACACCAAATCAGATATACATGGAAACAAGCCTTCCTAACTATGGAAGAATTTTTTTCCTGTAAGATGAAGAACAGAATCCTGGAAAGAATGGGGCTTTTTCACTGAATTTTAATAACCAGTTTCAAAATCTAAATACAAAAATAAAACTTTAAAATTTAGGTGTTTTCCTAAGATAACTAGCAATAAATAATATTTCAGATTTATAAAGGGCAATTCCACTGGGGAAAAATTATATTAAGTCAGGAAAAAATATATGACCTATTAAAATCTTTTATTGCATCTGCACAATAGAAGAAATTACACATAAAATGTCTTCATATGCAGTTATACAAGAGACCAATTCCTGTACTGTATCCTAAGATCGGTGTAATCTTTTTCTAATCAATGCAATATACTTCCTAAAAATACTTAACTGGAAATAGATCAACCACAATTGAATTTACAGATATAAATATTCATTTATTCTAATTTTTTCTAGTATGACCTACATACTCGAATACATCAGCAGAATAAAGATAGTACACAGTTCCATACTTGTCTAGTCTGTAAAATAGTAGTTTACTTTCATTTTATTTTGTGTTTTAGTGACCTCTGGTGGTTACAATTCAAAGGAAAATGCTGTTCCCCACTTGCCTGAAAAAAACACTTTAAAAAAACCCAAAACATTAATTTTTCAAAGACAAATAAATTAAAGGTTTTTGGCATACATTATGTGAAAGTTTATTTTAGCCTGTAAAATGAGGTTGAGGCTTCTTTTCTTTCCTAAAGTTTTTCTGCCTCTTTAGGGATTAATGCTACCACTATTTATAAAACCATTTTAACGACAAGAAGATCATAATGGTACAGATTCAACCTCAAGGATAGAGGAACTATCCTTAAATAAATGTCTAAGTGGGTAGAAGGCAGTAGGGGTTAGAAAGAAAGAGTCAGCTTTTTAATATGTAAGGACCAGCAGTGGCAACCTGCACGAGTCTCTACCAGCTCCTGTGCTACTTTAAAAGGAAAAAAGGAATCACAAGTAAGTGATGAGTGAATGATGAGGTAACAAAAAAAAAACTGCAAAGGGGCCATGAATGAGTCATAACAACTGGAAAGAAAACTTGATATAAATAGCACAGTACACATATGGAGCAAAAGTAATTCCAGAATCGCATGTTCACAAGCTCTCAATTGACTTCTCACACTTGGGAACAAATTTTGGAGCTAAAGGAGATCAGTTCTATTTACAGGTCAAAAAAAAAAAAAAAAAATCAAACAGTTACCAAATCAAATTAGAGTTACTATGAATGGAAGAGAAAACACAAAACCCTACCAAGAGACAGACCTTCTATATCTACAGACTGTAAGACCTGAATCACAGAGTGTCATTTTAGATTATGTTGTTCAGCTCAAGACACAGTTTGATTTTGACATTTCCTAAATCACAACAGCCACCAATAAACTTTACCTGAAGCATCAGATGGCTCATATGAGAGGATAAATTACAGCATTATATTTAATTTTCTATACAATGCTTTGAGGTGGGTTTTTTTAAGCATCACATAACAAAATAGCTGACTGTAACAAGAATGTTCAACCAACGCCCAGATTCCTCAGAAGAGAGCAGAGGGGAATACAACTTCAGATAAGAAATTCCTAAATTACTCCTTCCTATTTTTCTTATAAATCAACTACTGAGTTTTGTGTACTGCCTACAGTTATTTGATTTTACATTATATATTGAAAAATAAATTTGAACACGTGAAAATATTAGCATTCTTTTCCTCATTATAATTTTGTCTAACTAAAATATTTTTCAGTTCAGCAATATTACTTAGAAAAAAATTGGAATGAATATCATTAAATAAAGCACAACAGATGCATTTTTGACTCAGACTTTCTAATTAAAAAAAATCCTTATTTTCTCAAAGAATGCATATAAAAAACTAATTTTAATTAACATAAGAATGGGGCCAGAAAGTTAAAATGAAAGTTAATTTTCCTTTCTAGTCCTTCAGTTTAAATGTCACTGGTCTTGGACTTAACTTGGTTTTTGAACTATATGGATACTTCTAGAAATGCTAAATTCCATTTGTGAATGACTTGGATGTTCTAATTAAAAAAATGCACTGGAAAAATTTTTGAACAAATATTACAGTTCAATGTATAACTACTTCAATCTGTGGCTTTTAAATACAAAAGCTGACTAGAATATGTGTTTTCTGATGGAAACTGGGAAGATAGG
>JBBMKD010000102.1:45090524-45115856 GCA_037834095.1 Argya squamiceps | reverse complement strand
AACTACTTCAATCTGTGGCTTTTAAATACAAAAGCTGACTAGAATATGTGTTTTCTGATGGAAACTGGGAAGATAGGGAAACTATTGCTAAACATGTTAGTTAACCACCTGAACAAACACCTGGAGCCAAAAGCCATATGAACATCTCAAAACTACTTTTGAGTACTTTAAGAAGTTAAATATCAGAAAAAAAAAATCTGCCACATAAAAGAGCATACTTAAATTGTGACCTGTAATTCAATCGTTGTAAAACTGTCAGTATTGAAAGACTTTGACCAAACTTCCAGTGACTGTAACTACAAGGACTTTTGCCCCACTTTGGAACTTTACAAAACAAACAGCAAACCCTAGGTAACAACAGTAATGTTTTGAGTTTAGCTTTCACTAGAGAACAGCAGTGTTAAGCAACATAGCAAGATAACCAAAATAATTTCTAATATTCATTAAGAAGAAACCAGAGGTACCTAAACCAGCAAAAACTTACTTAGCTGCATTTCCAGGAGTCAAGTATTAACCACAAATTGTATCTTCCTACACCAGATCTGCACAGCACACAAGCATATTTACAGCTTGTGTTTAGCAGTTGGGTCTTACATTCAAACACTCATTAAACTGACGTTCTGGCTTCACCTCATGAAGAAGAAATGATATCACATTCACATTTAAAACAGACATTAAATAGCACATTCCGTCAAGATTTCACAATCTGTGTGCATGTGCCACATGCAAGAAAAGGACAGTAAGACCACTTAATCTAATCAGTCTGCTGTTTAAGTCAACTACTGACCATGTAGTATCAAACAAGAACTAAAAATACTTTTCTTTTCCAAAGAATATTGCTTGCCTTTCATTACACACATTCTTCAAGAACTGTGAGAAACCTCAAATTAGTCCCATCTCAATAAAACCTTCTTTGAAAAAAAGATCTCTAAGAATCAGTTGTACTATTTTATACTAATTACAATAATTACATTTCAGGATAACCAAATGTGTCAACAGTTTCTTCTTTCATGCACAAAAAGTATGACAGTGACTACTTGATTTTATGAAAAGGAGAGAAAAATTCCAGTTTTATCATTGGTGGCCACAGGTTAGTAAAGATCAGAACTACAACTACATAGAATAAGCTCAAATTTATACGTTTAATTAATCAATCATATTACAGTTTTACACATAGAGATAAAAATAAAGCAGGGTTCAAAACAAAAAAGCTGTGAAAGCTTCTGACAAATATTAAAAGCATGAAAGAACTCCCTGCTGAAAAAAAAAAAGAAAGTTACCTCAGAAACAGGTACATTTTCTCCAAGTTCAGATGTGTGTAATGCCAGTAAACCAATCACTCGAGCAACGTTAGCACGTCTGTGTATCAAATAAATACTTTGTTGGTGCAGGAAGTACATTTACAAAATACTACAAAACAAGTTATATCTTGTTTATGTTCTATACAGGCTGCTAATTTGATGTCCTATTTACAGCTCAAATTTCCTTCTTATTTCTATTTTCTTTGTATCAATAAGTTATTTCGGTGTTTCAGCCCAAATTAGCAGTAAATATATGCACAAAGACATTTCTTTCCTCTAGCTCTGAAGTGTGAAGGTTCTTTAGTTTGTAAGGATTACTAATAATCATGCTTATGTTCTGTTTTTATATAATGCAGAAAATCCCTACAGATAATTTAGACTTTTCAGGATAGCTGAGAAAACAGAAATTAAATCTGTATCAGCAAATCAGTTTTCAACGTTTCATCAAAGGAAATAATTGGAATAATAAAATCAACACTTATGAAACAAACAGCAGAGGGCACTATCACATTGAACTATTCCTGGCAGGTATCGGGGGGAGTTACCATTATATTACCATTACATTTATTTTACTCTATTGTGGTATGGAGTTATTTTATTCAGTGATTAAGTAACTCTGTTTGATAGACTAAGTTCCATATTATCTAGATGAAATTTTAGAGATTTTGTATAATCTTTGGTCCTGTAGAACAGCAATATATTAATCCAATGCTGAAAAAATTCCATTTTATATCATCATACTGCCAGTCAGATACCACAGCAGTCTGACAGGCTAAAAAATAACATGTTAATAAATATCTTTAATAAAATTCAGTGACAAGTGTCTATTTGACCATATTAATTTAAAATAGTCATTGAATAGTCAATGAATAGTCATTACTTACATATCCCAGTTGGTGGCTGCACGCAACTGCTGTATCAATATAGGAAACTAAAGTTTAAAGAAGATAAATAAACATCAGTGAATTTCAATGATCCAATAGTTCTGAATGATAAACAAGAAATCAAAATATCAGTAGTTTCATAAAAATGTATTTGGAAAACATCTGCTAAGAGTTGTGCAAACACCGATTAAAAAAATTAAAAACAAAAAAGCCTGAATGGAAAAATACGAGTATGTTTGTTATATTTTTGCCTTAAACTAAACTACTAAACATGTATCTGAATGTCAGATTTTTTTTTCGTTCTGAATAATACTACTTGAAGAACTTGAAGAACTTGAAGAATAATACTACTTGAAGAAAAAAGGTCTGGTTCTTTCACAGCACAGAGATCAACATATAGTATTATAAAACAAACATTAAATGATTTTGTGAGTCTGTATCAAAATAGTTGGCAAATACCAGAATAATGAATATTAATCATTATTAACCATACATAATCAGCCATTTAAGAACCAAACTGCATAATTACTAACTCATTTCTAAAACGTTCTGTTACTTGGATATTCAGTTACTGGATTATTGTTCCCCTTGCTCCAAATTCCTCAGTGAAAATAGAACACACCTTCCAGCAATTCAGTTTCTGGTTTTCACAAGAATGCTATGGCATAAGACCTGCCACTGCTTCCAACCTAAGTGCTCTCATCCAGTTTTCTGGTAGTGCAATTTTGTCTTTAGTATCTTATATCCAACAATAATGCATCTCAGCTTTTAACTTAGGTACCTTATTACAAATGTAAGAGAGCAAAGTAGTTTACTAAATATTTATTAAACAAAATGAAAAATGCTCATCTAAGGATAGCTTCTGTGATACCTTTCTCGGGGGGGGGCGGGGAGGTGCAAAAAGTCTATTTCTCTTCTGCACTTGCAAGACTCAAAGAAATATGTTAAACCACTACAGAACATACTAGTAAAATTGTTTGTCTGATAGAAAATGGTTTTTGAAACGTGAAATCCCAAAACAGATTCTTCAGAGAGTATGGTCACTCTTTGAAGCCCTGTTTACTGGAGGTTTTACTGCCTGTTCTTTAGAAAGCATTCTTGCCCCTCTTTGCAGACATAAGGCCAAACAAACTTAACAATTAATACATGAACTCTTTACAGTATCTGCTGTCACTTAATGATTTACAAAGACTAATTTTTCATCATAACCTATTTTACACTCTTCATAAAGGTTAGTTTTTACCCCAACATTTTCCCTAATACAAGAAAATTACATGTAAAGGTATCTGTAATCTAAGACAAAGAATTAGCTGCCCTCAGCTCTTTTAAAAAACCTGACATGGAATTTTTGGTTTTTTTACTTTAATCAACATCATATTTTTGCCAGTACACCATTGATTTTTTCAAATATAACCAAAAGCAACTAATTTTTGATACAATGACAAATATGTAAACCATGGTGATTCCATTAAAGCTTTATTACTTACCAGCTGAGAGCTAATTAGCCTGTTTGCAATCTCCTTGTGGACAACCAAAGTGCACAGGTAGTACAGTAAGTTCAGTTTAGAACGTGCTGCTCCTGTATTCTTCTCGCTGGACTCAAGCAGGGAACACACTCTTTTCAAGAAGTTATTCCAGTCCACATCTTTCATAGATAACAACTTCTCAACTAACAATAAGAGGAAAACAAAGAATTAAAGATAATGGACCATAGAGGTAGCTTTAACACACTACAAAGTAACATCCCCATGAATAAGCAAGTTTCAAAGTTTGAATCTAATTATAATTTTAGGACTTGAAATTATTAAGAAGCATGTTAGAATTCATGTCTTAATATTACAGAAATCAAAAAGGAAAGAGAAATAAAGGATAAAAATTCAGCAACAAAACCCTCAAAACATTTTTCAAAGTACAAACCTGCTAAGTCCTTCATACTAATTCTTAGTAAGTGCAGTTCCCTGTAAGTAAATTTGAGGCAAAACCTACAAAAATCAGTGAAATCTGCTCACATAAATAAACTGAAAACATGTATAATCACTCCTACAGGTACAGGTATCCACCTAGCTAAGCCTTATCAAATCAGGACATGGATGACTTCCAAAGGAGCACTAAGAAATCAAGTCACACAGACAATAAACATATATCCTGTGGTTCAATTCATTGACCACTGCTCATGAATTGAGATTTTTTCAGACTTCCTTATCAGTCTCAACAGTTAATTTCAATCTAGCAGCCATACATTCACTCAGTTTTGGTAGTTATTTATTAATAACTTATCTGCCATCCTGATATGCTCCAGTATAGACTATTTAAAAGCATGTTTTCTGTCTTTTATGCCAATTTCCCACCACTTAAGTAACAATACCTTCTAGTGCAGGCAATTATACATTAGTAGAGGTGAAAACGGGTTTGGCTTTCAGGTGTTCATTTAAATTTTTCCATATTATCTTTCATCACTACTGACAAACAGCATCAAATTCAGCATTTTCAAAAACAATTAGAAAGTTGTCCAGAAGAAAGCTACAACTCTGAAAGCATTACAACAATAAAAAACACTGTCCTGTATTAAATAAATACTGACAACAGTTAAACATATCAGAACAGTGTGATAACTACTTAAATGTCATATGAAATATTATATTCCCCTTAGGCAGTGGAATCTGATAATTTTTGGATGAATCAAACTAAAAATATTTTCAGTTATAGTCTTGACTGGGAGATTGAGGGATGTTGTGTTCCTTTCCAAATATAAAATTTCAACAAATTACCTCTTCAAAATACATACTTTATAGAAAGAAAATATGAACTCTTATGCCTAGGAAGAAGTCCTATGTGAATTCTAGGACTACATATCTGGCTGATATCCCCCTTCAAGCACAGTCCAGTATTTTCCTGAAGACTAGAGGAAATCCTCCAGGGGGAGAAATGTTACACTCATAACAATGGACTGACTTTAGTTTTCAGAAATATTTCTATTGAAAATTAACATTGAAAATTAACAACAAAAAGACAAACCCCAAACAACTTCACATTATCTTTTGGGACCATGAGTTCCATAACATTTCATGATTAAAGGTGGGACTGGCAAGACTGCCTAGTATTGTGGCTGATCAACACTGCACATTTTAAGATCCTGTTGCCACTTGCTCACCTGCATTTGTCAAATTTTAATATATTTGGTTGAATATTTCAGTTTAAATCTCTCAGTTGGAAAAAAATATGCTAGTTTTCCCCCACTAAACAGTGATGACTGCCTCATGGCAAAAATTCTGAGCATAGGCTTGTAACTCAAGAAAGCAGAAGAGAAAGTTTAGGCGTTTATACTTGAAAAGGCTACTCAAAATTGGTCTAGCTGAAAACATTGCATACACAACTAGTTCCAGAAAAATGAAAAGTTCTGAAACTGTGACCATATATAATCTACAAGGAAAGGCAACAGGTCTTACAATAGTGAGTTACAGCAGCACACACAGAACTTGTTAGAGTCTTCAGCAGATCCATACCTGAATGTGCTGATATATGTAAAGTTTTTGGGTCAAATCTAACTGGTACTTGCTTTATTATCTGGAAAAAAAAACCAAAGACATTACAACTAGTTTTAATACATTTCTAGAAAATCTCAAGTAGTTGAACATCAG
This sequence comes from Argya squamiceps, assembly GCA_037834095.1. Lineage (NCBI taxonomy): Eukaryota > Metazoa > Chordata > Aves > Passeriformes > Leiothrichidae > Argya > Argya squamiceps. Next base: position 45,110,033 of record JBBMKD010000102.1, on the reverse strand, counting down.
AATACAAAGATGCAAAATTTGTACAGGATGGGCGTACATGCTATGGTTCATTACTGAGGAATTTTCCATTGTTTTCTGGTATGCATTTCTTCCAAGCAAATATCTAAGATTTAAATCCATGTTTTTTATATAGTTATATTGTTTGTATTTTCATTTAAGTGATTTTTTAAAATGGGATTACAAAATCACAGGATTTTTTCAGTTTGCATTTTTATCTTGCTTGTATGCAGAAAAACACTTGCATTTGGATTTCAAAAGCTACTGAAAGGAACTATGCAGGTGACAGCTCATGAAAAATTTTAGCAATTCATTTCCATACAGTAAATACATGTATACACTAGACCATTCCTGAATATTAAAAGTCATTATCAACAGCTAATCATTCATAAGGCATAGGGACTTTTTTCCCTGCAAAAACATCATTTTTTTTGTAGATCACAAAATTGGATGACTGCTCAGTAACTGACCATTTGAGTGTGATCTTCAGTAAATAAAGAACAGCGTGTTCATTATTATTGTTATTTAAAAAGGCAAGTGTGTAATGGAACGCAGCCTTTAACAGATGAAGTCTAAGCATAAGTAAAGAGATATTTTCTTAAAAAGGTCCTTAATTCCACAGATGTGCAGAACAGAGGGAAATTTCACCATTTAAGATGACACGTCAGCTTTTAAGATTCTGCAAGCATCTAGCAAATCCCTTTCCAGGAGATTAAATTGCAAGCTCTTCAGATTTACCAGGTGCCAGTATCACCAAGCAGGCAGTGATGTGATTACATGTCCCTGGAACTTAGTGGGCTATTTTGCATTAATTCTGAGTCTGGCATTGCATGGTAATGAGATTAGTCTACATGTGCACATCAGTATATGCACCTATCCCTAATCCTATCTCTTGTAGTAAGAGGAGAAGCAGTGAAGGACTAAGGCTTTGTGTCAGAGTCCTGAGACAGAACTGATAAAGTAACAGCGGTAGCATTCAAATATATAATTAGCTTTGAAAGTCTCCACCAGGAACAATGTCTCTCACCCCAAACATATTAAAAGAGTACTATTTGGTAGTTACTTATCTAGCTGTGTAAGATTTTTAGTTTTTGAAAGTGTTAAGAAATCCATTAAAACAAACCAAAGGAATTGTTAATACTAAAGCAGTACAGCAACTAAAAGCTGGAAGACATTCCTAATGAGTTTAGATGCTCACTTCTAACAAAAAAAAAAAAACTTGCATTCCCTACATCAGGAATTTACTGAGTAAAGTTGCTAAGACTGGTTCACCTTTTCTGGCATAGAAACAAAAAGAAGACACTCTTGCCTATCATTCTTTCTACCAGTACATGTGCCTATAAATGCACTTTACATTGTCATTGCAGTGCAGAGCACTGATTCTTCTTCAGTTTGCCCTTTACTGTCAAACTTAAGTGTGAATTCCCTGCTCAGGAGACTCCTTACAAACTGTTAGCACATTAGACTCCATGTGACAGAAATAGGATGGACATTTTCTTGTAACCTCAGGTGTTCTTTAAGAGACTAAATTCATGTTGAATAGAAACATTATTACAGTTGAAGTATAAAGAGTAACGAATGTTATTCTGTAAAAGTCTAACACCTAGTCTAGAAGGGTTCATAGATGGCTTTGTTTTGAGTATAACAAACCATAGTTTTGTGTTCATTTAAGTAACAGATATCAAAGCAAGTTATCAGAAAACAAATCTACAAAAGCACTGAACACAGCATTTAGTAGCTTGTATTTCTTGCAAGATATTATTTAATATTATTATTCAATCCCAAAATAACTCATTCCTCCAAATTAGCAACACAATAGGATTATAAAGACTGCCAAAAAATTGCATGAGAGCTTGCCAGATAACTGGGTGGAACCACTTTAAAATGAGAACTATAAAATACGGGAAAGGAGTTTCACCCTGATTAAAAATTTATCTGCAAAATAGCCTCAACCATAAGTTCCTGGATTTTATATTTTATTTTGCTATACCTTTGGATTGTCAATGATTGGTGTCACAATAAGATCAGATTCAGTGTAAATGAGCTCCTTCAATTTTGACTCCATATCCTGCTGACTTGAGCACATGTTTTCAGCCTAGAACAAGAACAAGGTTTTCTTAAAAATTGTTTTGTACTAAAGAAGAGTTAATTCACGTTTCTTCAAAAAATATTTCATTTCAACATTATACCAAGCAGTCTGGCCATGGAAACATTCTAACTTGCTTTTTATTTATGTAATAGCAGATAGGACCAACTAAACATCATGGTAAGAAAAACATATTGGAAGAAAAAGCATTAGGTCAAAATGTAAATTGAGAAGAAAGAAGATAACTTGTCTTTTATGCACTAGGGCAAAGAAAAGGAGACAAAAAAAATCTTTTTCAACTCCTACATCTGAAGTTTTGCAAATATTTTTTCAAACAAGTTGCACACTTAATTATGGAAGGATGCAAAAGAAAGTTAACTTTGCCACAGGCTTCAGGCTAATATTCTAACTGTAGAGATACCATCATCCCCCAATGTAAACTCTTTACTCACTTTTTTCACGCACGAATCTCCTTGTGAAGAATTTTTGACTGGGACAGTAGCAGCATCATGTACTTGTACTGCAGAGTTAATTCTAGGTGTGGGACGAGAACTTCAGCAAAAGAAAAAAAGAAATAATTATAAACCAATGAAGACTACAGATAAAGTTTCATTGCAAACTACTTTTTTGTTGCTCTTTTGAAACTTCTGTGTCATACAGCAAATTTTCAAAGTTGACAAACATAAATTATGCTATGTTCTGCCTGATCCATTAAGTAAACACAAATTTTCTGTCTTTAAATATGTTCTGCCAAGGTTACGATTTTTTGCCAGTTAGAAATGGGAAGATGGTATTTTGTTTTCATTATTAAATGAATGTAATTTGATTATTTTCTCAGCCATAATGACTACAAACTGGAGGCAAACCATTATTATCTTAATACCAAAAAACATACAAAGCAAATTAACTTGACAAAAAATTGCAATTTATTTTATGTTATTCTCTTCTGACTGCCAAGCTTTGGCTAAGTAATGGGAATTTAAAACTTCCTAATTTTTGTGTATCATTGTGAACTGAGTTTACCTTTTACTTTTTCTTTTTAAAATTCTACCTGCTAATTAGAAAATGAAGAAAGGAGAGACCAGAATACTGCCAAGTTGCAATTGTCATAATGCTACTAGTGAACTTGGGGTTTATAGCACACAATAATTTAAATCAAAACATTTAAAATCAATTTTAGAATTACCATAATTGGCAGGCCAGGAAACTAGTTAAATCAACAACTTTGAACGAACATATTTTCTTGATTAGCAGAAAGTAATAGGCACATTTAGTTGCAAATCAGATTTCTTTATTAGAAAAAACAACCAAAAATACAAACACCAAATGAAATTAAAGACACTCAGGAAACCAGTTGTCAAACGACTAACACAACTGTTCTCATCTTCCATCCATTTTCAACAGAAATTTAAATTTAAAGGGCACAATGAAGGAATGCCAAAATATTACCTACAAAAAAAATGAAATATCCTAATCCTTATGGTACAAAACATGTATCAGGATGTGCTTGGAATTTTAATTCCTCAACAAAAAAAAATTCCTATGATTTCTAGGTAGGAGGCTGGACAAATGATTCTAAGTTGACTTAGGCTTCAAAACACGTAGATTTGTTAAATATATATTTTTTCAATTAATTCAACTAATTTGCTTTCATATATGTTTGAGATACAGATAATAGCAACTATTTTTTCTCAGATGATTTCTCAGTTTAAAACAAGACAAGAGATTGTTGAATTTAACAAGTTAAAATGAATGAGATCTATTCCATTTGCACAAACAGAAGAAGCCACTGCTGTTAAAAGCTAATTAACCACTCCAGCAGCTAATTAAATTCTGGTGCTAAGTGCCAGGTAAGCAAGTTTTTTTCACTTCAATGTTTTAATACTTTACTAGACATCACATACACTGCATTCAGAAGTTATATCACTGAAGCAAAGAGAACTATAGAACAGATTTTTAATTGTTTGCATTACATTTCAAATTCTGTATTTAAATTAATGTACTTAATAAATAAATTACATTGCTAAAAACATTACTTGGATTCCATGTTATACCATTTTTAATATCTTTGTAGGCTTCCTTTTGAGCAGCTTGCTAAATCAAATGCTATTTGAAATTATTAATAACATATATTCAGCTGTGATGATAAGTTATAAGTGAAATGAGAATTAATACTTTACTAAAACCAACTAAAATAATTTTTGTACACAGTATGATGTACAAAAGCCCTATTTCAGGTTATGCAAGAGGCTTAGAGTATTTTCAAATTGGAATATTTCTGCTTGATGTCAATAAGAACAACAATTCACTGAACAATCTTCTTGGCTTGAAACCTAGTACAAAGTTTCAGAATCAGGCCTCAACTAAAACAAACCACTGTTAAACCAATCACTGATTTTTTTTACTTAATACCTATGTAGTACTTAAAACTGTTACCTATACCTTGTGATGAAAAGCTGCAGGCAGAATTCATTTACAAATCATACACTGAATGCTTATTCTTATGTATTTAAAGCAATCCTACTCCAAGCCTATTCTTCTATAGATGAAGTAAAAAAGAAAAAAAGACCTAAACAAATTTAAGATCAGAGCTTTTTGTTTAGACAGTTAAGTAATCAAAAGCTTACTTTCAAAAATGAGAGTAATGAAGTAATATAAGCTTTAACAGCACACACTGCTTCCACAGCTCTTCAAATGTATTTTAATATTTATTAACTGGTAATAGAAAGTTTAAAAGGAGACACAGACACAGTGTTACAGCCATAATAATAAAACGTTTGAAGAGACGATGCAAGAAAAACCCAACATCAAACATACAGGATCACAAGGAGGTTTCCATACCTGAGAAGAAATATGGATTCATTTGATTCACCATCAACTACACTTTTGGGGCGCAATTCAGTCTGAGTTTCTACCGAAAAGAGAACATGAACTTGCAATTAGAGGTTAAAATCAAATAAAACATAGGGAGTAAATATGTTGGCAGGATTGATAAAATAACTAAAAAAAAAAAAACAAAACCATAATGAGCAATATTACCTATTTTGAAAGAATTGCTTGGTGGTTTAAGATCTGCCCTTGAGGATGACAGGTTATCTAGACTTTTATGAGCATCCACTGACTCTTTGGCACTCCAAGAAATTGATGACTCTGTGCCTTCTCTGCTGTTTAATAAATGATATTAATTACAGATTTTTTTTAAAAAAGAATGGATTATAAAAAAATTATTATATCCATTATCTGTTGCAATTGTTAGCATACAGCTTAGCTGTCATTCTCTATAACAATACACTCTTTAAATATGCATTGCACACACTTTTTATATTGGTAATCGCAATGGTGAAAGATAAGTCTACAGGAAATAATGTGGAGAATATTAAAAATTCTATCATTAGAACTTAAATGAAAGACATTAAAATAGTTAAATTATTACCCCGTATTACAAGAGATATTAAAGAAATACTAAAAGCATTACACTTTAATCTTCACAGGAAAAAGTAACAACAAACCTATGTCCAATAATGAAGTCTGTAACTTAGATTAAAACCACATTTTTGTGTGTGTAATGATTTACATGTCACCTTTGAATGCAATTTCATTGATTTTCGTTGTTTGGACATTTTTTTAACATGTCTTTATATTATTCACATGAAACTGGGTCATAAAACCTTAATGAAGGCTCTCCAGGATATCAAATATTAATCCAACCCACACTGTGAAGAAAATAGATACATGGGTCTCACAGTTGGAAAAGAGAGAGTATTGAGCTTCCTTTGCATGTCGAGCCAATGTTTAACATTTTTCATATTTGTCATTTAGTGTACACATCAGCAGACATTTCAGAGGCCTTAGAAAAACCTCTAGAGTATGGCCAAATGGCCCAATATTTTGTAGGGGATTAAGGTTTCTGAAAATTCCCCAAAAGTAGCACTATCAAGGTGTTGACATAAGTCTTGTTAAATACTTGAATAAAATCTTAGTTCACAGTATAAACTTTAAATATTAATTTTTTATTGCAGGTGAAAGCAATAAAATTAGAAGAGCTGTATTTCAAACTATAAGAAACATTAATAACAAAAATACTGCAGCACTGGTATCAGAAATAGGTATTAAACAACACGAGAGAAAGTTTTAAACTAAATATAACAAAAAAACCCACTCTGCATTCTAGAAGTATTTTGACATTAATTCCCCAGATTGGAACCTGAAGTATCTTTCAAATATTTAGAACAAAGTAACATAAAAAAACAATGCTAAATGTCCTAATTCAACATTAGAAACACAAAGACCAGCAAGGTAACAGGAGTTTAGAAGAAAACTAACTTTTTAATACATAAAAGCTATTTTCACAAAAGGTTTGGGCATTTCGGCACATGCAGCAGCGTAGAGTATTAAAAATTTAGAAAAAAAGCCCTACTATTAGATTAATGTCATAAGCAAAGAATATGGGTCAGCTGCATTTGAAAGATTGTAAGGCTGAACCATAGCCAAGATGCTGCACTGATAGGCTTTGTGAGGCTCTAAGCCTAATGCATATAAACAAAAAAAACTACTATGGATAAAATTGACCCATATTTATAAGATTCTACAAAAGCTTTAAAAAAAATTGTAAGTCAGATTCATACAACATTATTATATAATACATAAACAAATAAATAAAAATTAGATCATTTAGCTCAGAAGTGAATTTCAACACATTCTATAGCCAGCAGGAAGGAGTTTGTTGAAAGTGAATGGACAGTGCAATACACTAACAGGATAATACAATACCTAAACACCAAAATTGCCCACTGAATGCTGTAAAACTTCATTCATTAATTCATGAAAATTCTAAGAAAAGTTCAAAAGTTATAAAATTTACAGACAGTACAATATTCTTTATCTTTGCTTATGTTTACTAAATGAAGTCTTCCTTGAACATTCAGTACCTCAAGCTTGTGCCCTGTCTGTCGGCAGATTCACCACCACAATGGCTGAGGGATCCTTTCCAGAACGGATGCTGCAATAGGTCTGTCCAATTCAGCCTTTAGAAAAGCAACAAACAAACTGTAAAAGTAGTGGCTAAGTACAACTCCACAGAGACATAACAGACTAGGTTTTGAACCCAGTGACACTACAGAGCTGTTAATCCTGTTGTTTGCTTTTATTTGGACAACAAGTAAGCTCTCTTACAGGACAAACCTTTTGCCTCTAAATCAGAATGGAGAATTCACACAACAGAGGTAAGGGAATAAGAATGAAGGAATCTGCTGAGTCCATCCCACATGTAAATTATCTGACATACCCTATAACTTATAGCCCTAAATTATTTAGCTATGGAACTGTATCAGGTGTAAGTTAAAGCCTAATAAAATGCATGTGCCCATTGCTCTGGAAAAGCAAAGCCATCCAATTCTAAACTGCTTATCATTCTGTTACAAAGTCATCTACTTAGCACCAGGTACAAAAATAATAATAAAAAATGCACTTAATGAAAACATTAATTCTATATATTTTCATCTAAGAAAAAGCTCTTTCTGAAAGCAAAACTCTCAGTTTGCCCTTTCATATGAAGGATGAAATTTTTTTTGCATTCTTTGTCACGTACAAAATATTATATATACAGTATCACAGTAATTATTTTCTCCAGAAGTGACAACATAAACAGCTGTCATGGATTAGGCAGCCTACCTTTTCTGAGGATCCTTTTGAAGTAGCCCATCAAGCAAACTGATGAACTCAGCAGAAGGTTTGTGGGAAGCAGAACCTGTAAAGAGAAGCACCTAAGATCAGTATTGGACAGCAAAAACAATCATCCCCCAATGTAAACCACACTATTATCGACAGACCATGCTAAACTTTCTTGATAGTAATTTCATCTGAAAACAAATCTCCATGTATAAAGAATCTTAAATATATATGCTTTGCATTTCAAACAATCCTTAAACCAAAAAAAAAACCCACAAAACCCAAAACAAACAAACTACTAAGGCTCAATCATTTTTTTAACTTGAGAAAAAAAGCACCCTCCAGTTACCAGATAGCCATCAGGAAGAAATTAAGTAGAGGTAAAATGTGCTTAAATTGAAAAAAAGGCACTATTGTATAAGGATCTCTGTGAATAACACTGATGCCCAGAATGACCAAGACAAAAAATTCCACCCCAGTAGACATATTTAGTGTTAACAATTAAAAGTAAATTATAAATATCTCTGTCAAAAGGGAAACAAGCATTCATCACTAACAGGGAATTATCACTCTTAGGGATAATGGCATTGCAAACATTGGACAACTAACTGATTCCTGCAATCAGCCTCAGGAGAAAAAGGGCAAACAGAAGGTTTAACTTTGTAAGTATTACTGTGATTTGATCCATGAAAGAATAACAGAACTCTACCCTCTGGTCCTGGTCGCAAGGGATCTTCAGACAAAATTTTTTCAATTAATTCAGAACGGCTTTCTGACAAGAATGGTGGTTTTCCTACAAACAAACAGAAACATATTTCACAGATTAGGCAAACTTCAAAATGGTTCTAAGGTACAATGATTTATCATGAGCTCCTTTTCCTGAGAAAGCATCCAAAGAAATAAACAACCTCAGTCTGAGTACTATTTGTAAAGATTTCTTCTCAATTTAAATTCCAATTCTCGGATTAAATTTTTTCATCATGAACAGCAAAAGAAACCATGGACAGAAGAGGCACCAAAGATGCCTTGAGGGACATGACCATGATAGCCTTGTACGAATCAGAAATGAGACAACATGAAAAGGCAGAAATCTCCATCTGTGTTACTATGTTGATCCAACAGCTTTGCTTACAGTTTAAGAAGGCTGCAGTGTAATTCTCTTCTGTGATGAAGCTTCCTTCTAGCTGAAGCTAATGAGTACTTTATGTGCAGGGAACCAAATTACTCTAGTTTTACAATAGTAAGGCAGTTTTCTCTTTCAGAGATTAAAATACTGCACACAGAGTTTAATATCAAGGAGATTAAAAACATGATACTGTCAGAATTTGAGGGCTTCCATAATTTTAAATAATAGAATTTAAACCCTACATGTTGGTTAGTATTGTTGTCAATAGGACCACTTAACAGTATTGTTTTACCTGATTATTGGATAAATACACTTTTTTTGTTTTTTAAGCACAGTTAGTATGTTCTTCAAGAAACCATCAAAACCTGTCTCAAGTTTTCATATGTCCTAACTTCCCTGGAAAGTTCACAAGAATTTACTCTGGGACCATGACCTATCTTTCCATTATCACAGATATTAAATAGATGCACAAACTTACAACCTGTGAACATTTCATAAAGTAAACATCCCAGGGACCACAGATCACTGGCTCTGCAGAAGTTGTCTCCCTTTATTGCTTCAGGAGCTGTGTATAATGGAAGGCCTACAAAATGCAGAACATATAATTACTGCACTTTTACTACTCATTCCGCATTCATCCTTTTCAACACTTCAAACTTTGCCTCCAAACTTCACCAAGTTATAGATTATCTTCACTCAATGTACAGGAAAACTGAAATGGCAAATGTAAGCAGTTTCAAAGGAACTTCTCTCCTGTACTTTAACTGGATTATGTAGGATTTTGCTACTTTGTTGCATACATCTCCACCTACAATGTAGATATGCTACTTTGTTGTTTATTTCACTTCTATTACCAAACTGACTTGTGCTGCGCTTTTCAAACACATTGATTAATGCAAAGAATGTTTTGATTTGCTTTAACAGCTTTCAGAGCACAGCAGTTTGAACAGAATGCTAAACCCTTCTCATGTAAGCAACAGAAATAATTATGTTACATTAGATTTAGGATTTCTTTTTTTAAAGCTATCCCAAGAAATAAATTTTCACGAACTTTGAAAGCTCTGTCACAAAAAACAAGGTAGCTAGCCAATGAAATCACTGATCTAAACAGTTATGGCTCTTTCCACACTAAAACACTATGAAAACATCACATATCAAATTATAGCAGCTTATTCACAAATCTCTTTTGTTTGATATGGGAATAAAATATACAGTTCCTATTTCTACAGTAGTTTCCATCAGTTCTCAAAAATACCAAAACAAAATTACACTAACTCAGTGAAAGTGCCAATTCCATAGTCCCTTAAAAAGTTTATTTTGGGCTCTTTTCATGTTGGGTTTTATTTTTTTAAGTGACAAAAGGACATTACCATACATATCAAAACATATCTGAAGAGCAACAGGAAAGAGATTAGATTTGTATTTCTTCCTGAATAAAGACCTGATCTTATTCTTAATATTTCCAGTGTGGACTTCCAGAAGGAGACAGCAAGGAGAGTTCTCTTTGTTCTCATAAAATATTACCAAGAATTCCATTGTTTCTGATAAAAATAACTGATACATGAGACATCATTATCTTGGAAATAGAGGTCTGTGAGATGTTCCAAAATAACGACTAATAAAAGATCCAGAAGATTAAAAACAAGTTCCTGAATTTTTCCTATGCAATGAAGAAAAAACCATAGTATTTGTAGTCTACTGCATTTGTATAGATCTACCTGTTGAAACTGAAGCACAGTAACTTGGTCAGACTTTAAAATGAAGTTATCATTCTTTAAGGTAGTGAAAGAGTTAACCTCAAACTAGAAAGAACCTAGACCATGTGCATCAAAAAGGACAATGAAAGTACAGCAGTGGAGTGCCCAAGGAAAGAAGCAGTAGTTCTGTGTAGTACTTCCCAAATTTTACTTTTTTACTGTATACTTTTAACACTAACTTAACAGAACTTAGTTCCAGATCTTACAGAGAACACCTGCAGTACAAACTTTTTAGAAGTTCATAAATAATTCCATAGCTCAATTTTTTTCTGAGACAAAACAGGATTAATTCTAAATCAGTTTTCTTTATCATAATCACTAATATTCCAACTTTCATTCTGTATTTTTGGTGTAAGTTCATTCTGGCTAGTAAAAATCTCATACCTTGAACTGTATTTTTAGAGTATCTTTGCAGAGTGCTTTCATTAATATCTTCACCTTCTTCAGCTCCAGCTAAAGCAAAAACTTTTTCTAAGTCTTCACCATCTGCTCTAGCCCAGCAAAAACTACTGAATTTCAGAGTGCCAGACCCTTCCAGTAGAATCTATTAGAACAAACAAAATTCAATATGCTAGTATCATTTACTAAAATTGAAATTTCTAACATGAAATATGAAATAATTTGTTATAAAAACAATCACAGCCTCAAACCATTTAAGTACATAGAGAGGATCACTATAACCAAAACCACTGAAGTTTTTAAGTCAATACCAATACTTCTTGCAGCAGCCCTCTTACTAGAGAGTAAAATGAGCCGAGGCACAGATTTCATGTTAAACACAGCATAAAAAGGGTCCTGGTTTGTTCCTCTTCATGGCTTGGTCATCTTAACTCCAACTATTCGCTGACTCTGGCTGCAGTGAGCTCCTGCTGTAGGTTTCCTTTGCAGCTTCTGACTGCTGGTTATTTCCTGCTAAACTATGACTGCATGTATTGGTTTGCAGATTCTTTTAGAGAGTCTGCATTAGAATGCAGGCTTTTACCTAGCTAGACTGTGACTGCAGGTTCCAACAACAGGCTCTAACTGCAGACCCGGACAGACCTTGCAGGAGTCATTCTCTCTCCCCAGGATCCTGCTGCACAACTCCTTTATGCTCCTTAAGGCTCCTCCTCCATGATGAGCCTCCCCTTACCAACTCACCCCATTTTTTATCTCACTCATCTTTACTGGATATAGCTGTTACTCATCAGGTGTGAGGCTGTATTGGTTAATTAACACAGTTGTTACTTATCAGGGGTGAGGTCACCTGCATTCCTTTCTCCTACAAATATAACCAAAAGAACCCAAATAGAACCTTTAAGAGGTTCAATGCACACTTTTTTTTACTCCTTAAATGTAAATAAACAATGATGTTACTGGAGAAAAGAAAGCTAAAGTAGAGTAAAACTGCATAGGAAAATAAAAGTCTAGTAAAACCAAACAGGGCTTCAACTGAGGAAAAGGAATTTTTCTTATTTTATGTAGCAGAAACTTCCACAGATTTTGTCCGATGATGGTGAGAGTTTCCTCTGGCCAGTCACCACTTATTCTTGCAACTAAAAACTTCATAATCCCAAAAACCTTGTTTGGAGAAATAGCCTGTTCAGCCAGAAGCAGGAGGTGGGGCACAGAAACCTTAACTTTAATATTTTACTTTCTGTTGAAATGAGCACTTTGCAGCAACATTCTTCTTTGGAAGACTACTGAGTCATCTACACTATGCTTTACTCATGTATTTTTAGCACTTTTGGGTCCACAAATGACAGGAACTGAGTAGAATTGTGGAAGATTTTACCAAAGATTCAGAGAATGGCAACTTGATCACTTACAGACCAAGGTGAAAACCAATTACTGTTAAACAAAAATGCTTTATTATAGTCATATTCTGGTGACTACATGAATTAAAAACAAGCACACTTTGGCAAACCTCTACATAAATTACACATAAATACACAAAATGGGAAACTACATAAAGACTTGTATTTTTATACAGGAATAAGATGATCATTTCTGTGGTATGTGCAAAAAATAGAGAAGGATATTAACAAAGAAATTTTAGTTAACTTTACTCCCTCATTAGCATTTTTATGACTGTAAAATATTCTGCAGCATGATAGAAAAATAACAAATTTATGTGTCCAAGGACAGAGAACTAAAATCTTTCATTAAATTAAGCCAGTACACAAAAACAAAAAGAATGTATCATGTTACATCAAGATATACACCAAGGAAAGAAATCAATTATATCATAAAATATTCAAGCTACAGACTTCACATATATTACAAAACTCAACTGACCTCAAAGCTGAGGTAAGCTCCTTCCAAATGGTAAAATACAAATAATAAAATAAATGCTGATGGCATGAGAAGTAACACCCAGTGTCCCTATAGATAATACCCCTCCTCACCTTTCCAGGCTTCAATTCACAATAGATAATTCCATGCTTATGAATATGGTACAAACCAGTAACCAGCTCAACACCAAATTCTCTCACCACATCTTCTGGTAGACATTCATCCTGAGCAATGACAGATTCTAGAGAACCACCTGGAATACACATAGTCAGGAAGTGAATATTAAGAAGAGGTCACACAAGTAATGCCCAACTGCATAAACTTCTTCAAAAGATATCAATCAAAAACCATTATCAGTGGATATTAAAAATGTTTCTTGAAATCTAATAAGTACAAAATCTAAGATGTACAAAAAAAATATTTTCAATACTGTGACAATATTAATTTTATCTGGAATGAAATTGACTGCATGACTTCAAAATTACTTCAGTATTATTTTACAAAGGAAACAGAAGGGGAAAAAAAGAAATCTAGAAACTGTGTCACTTCACAGTGTAATAGCAGCCCATGCTTTTATTAAAATTCCTTAACCAGATTCCTGCTGCACAAGTTAAAAGAATAAATAATACCAACAGCAGGCTATCAAATTCTGTGGACAATTGCTAAAACTAATGACAGGCCATTTTCCACTGAATTCAGAGACAACAGAAACAGTAAAACTGTGTTACAGTCTGAGGTCAACTATGTCCAAAAGAGAAATTATTTTGTTGTATTTCACTTTCTAGGTTTCTCACAAAAATCCCAGCTTCCTGTACCATTAAGTCCTAATCACAGCTCTCTGGACTTCTCATCCTAACATGAGACGCTTCCCTCTCCTTCCAAAATCACCACTCTCCCTCTCCATTAAGTTCCAACCAACTCTTCCTTTGTTTCTGATCAGATTACACTTACAAAGCCTTCCAAATAACTCTCACATATATCCTCTATTCTGCATTCTTCACTGGGCTTCACACTCGCTCTCTGCATTTCTCCCCACTAGCTGTTACTGTTTCTGTATCCTTAAAAACACTTCCTCCCCCATCACCTACTTCCTCATTTTCCAGTGATTCTCAGGTATGTCATCAGACTCAACCCATTTGAATCATTTCCATCCTAAATATTCATGGGACTTAAATTACTTCTAATGTCATTTCCCACAAGTTCATTGCTCATTCTTTCTCTTCCTTCCTGTCCCAATCCCCTATTCTGAGCTCCACATTCCCATCTTGCCCAAATCCCCTTTTCTCGGCCCCATTTGGTCCTTTACTAATCCTGCATCAAATCTGTTTGCCTGAGACCACAGTCTGCATGCCATGAGTTATTTATAGGTTTCCTGGGCTATCTGTTGTTTATGTCCTAGCCAAATCATGCTGATTAAAAAAACCCAAAACCCAAAAAAAACCAACCAAACAAAAAACCCACAAATTTAAGACCCTGAATGCAAGAGGGATTAGGAAAGCTTTTCATAGAAATGGATACTAGATCTTTTACTCCAAATCACACAGTAGATTTTCCTGAACTTTTTTTCCCTTTGATTGGTCATTTCTTTCAGAGGCTCTGTCATTACAATACTCTTCCAATTATTCAGCACTGCTGAATCTTAAAATTATTTTATTTCCAAACTTTTTTATGCTGGTTAGTGAATCAGTCATTCCTTTAAAACCAATCCCATACTACAGAGCTATAGTAAAGAATTTTCCATGACATTTAATGACTGTTCCTTACAATGTAATTTAGAGGACTACATATAGAATAATTTCATAATATGGCCAAACACACAAAGAAAAAAAGTAGTGAAACCAGCAACACAGAAATATTTCACATCTGATAACAGAAACTATCTTTGAGACAAGTGAGAGAAATGCTCCATATTTCAAAAGCATTTTTCAAGTCTCAACCAAATTAAGAAGATAACCACATCTTATTCTACGTATAACTAAGTTAGCTCTAAGACACTCATCTTGCAGCAAACTATAAAACTGCAAGGTAGAACACCTGATAATTGTTCAATAATAAAAGGCTGCCTGTCTAATAACTTAAATATGTACCCCAAAGTTAGACTAAAAAAGTAGACCAAAGCCCCCATATGAGCCATTAAAATCACTTTAATCACTGAACAAAGGACATGACTTTTTTTCTCAGAACTTGAAAGTTCTCTTTTTCAGTAATTTTTCAAACAGAATTTTGGATAAATAAAAAGGCAGGGTGTACCATGGACTTTTACTATTAAACAAACTCCAGACACCAAAATCTTAACATGTATCATGTTCATACTGGCTTTCTTTTTGTTCCTTTCCATATGAAGAAAAGCATGCTGTCAGAAGTCTAAAATATGTAGACATCACAATTAAAGAAAGCTTTACAAGATGCCTTTTATAGATTGATAAGAACTTACCAAAACTAAATGAATCACTTACTGCAGTTCTGGGTTCTCAGAGTTCCCAAATTATGATTTTAACGTGGAAGTCAAAATAAATACTAGTACTGAATAGGAAAAAATTTTAAATCATTCACTTTAGCTGCCGAATTGCCCTTTGATGAAAAATTAATTTGAACAATATTAAGTCATTAGTACACTATAACTTGATTTGCTCCTTGATGTCTTTTAAAAGAGAATGCCAAAACTGCATGTCCTTAGAAAACTCCTCAAGTAATTTTTACTGAGCTACCTTCTGACTATTCATAATTTGCTTTTATGTTTCCTGACTGGCCTTCTCTCTTCAGCTCTTAAAAACCAACATTATGTAATCAAACTAACTTTTTGAAGATGCATGCAGTGAAGCAGAGGAGAAGCATGATTTCAACTGATTTCTAAAGATGTTTCCAAGAGCAAAACCACTTTTATATATAAACCAGATTCTCAAGTTAATAATCAGATAATTAATGCTTTTTTCAAAGATCTAAGCATTTGTTGTAAAGAAGCTGCAAGAAATCTCTTATAAATACTCATTGTATGACTGTTTACCTTTTGAGCTTATCTTACCTGTGCATAATTCCACTACAAGCCAGAGATTGTTGCTTGTTTCATACCATTCATAAAATGTCATTATATTCTTATGTGTGAGCCCATGAGTCAGACGAACCTAGAGTGAAGTTTTTAACATACTTAAGTGGGGAAAAGACATAAATATATATATATATGGACTTTAGGCATGGGAATAAGAAATAATACAATCTACTCTAGATTAGCTACTTGTTCTCTTGGCTTTTCTGGTGCACTAACATTATTCTTCAAATATTTTTATGTTACATGTATGTTGAGATAACTTTCCTCACAACCCTGCCCAACTCACCTGTTTTTAAAACACAGAACAAAAAAAAAAAAGTCCCCAACTCAAATTTATAAATATTATTTAACCTTCCTGCACCACTAAAACAATAACAAACTGGAAATGAGAATTTGGAGTCAAACTTGCGCTCCTACTTTTTTTTCAGTAAGAATACAAATGAGAGATAATATAAACTTTTCCATCATTCTTGATCTTATCAGACAAGGAAAACCATTAAAGAGGCCCTGAAAATCTGTATTTCTACAACACCTACATGACCTGATCTCTGCAAATCTCTGTTTCTTGCTAGAGTGGTATGTAAGGTATCCCCAAGAGAGTTGTAAGGCTAATACACTTCTAAGAACAAAAAAGTTCCCAAGAAATGATCATTGAAACAATGAGTGGGAATATGAAACTATCAGTTTTGCATGGCAAGGTTTCAGTGGGGAGGTCTACAGAACTGGCTGCTGTGAGAAGCTGCTGGAAGCTTCCTGTGTCTCACAGAGCCAATGCCAGCTCCAAGACAGACCCACTGCTGGCCAAGGCCCAGCCCATCAGTGACAGTGGCAGCACCTTCAGGATAACGTTTAACAACGGGGAAAACACTTCTGTGCAGCAGCAGCAGGGGAGAGAGGAGAGAATGTGACAGAAACAACCCTGCAGACACCAAGGTCAGTGCAGAACGAGGGGCAGCAGGTGCTCCAGGAGCTGGAGCAGAGATCCACCTGCAGCCCCTGATAAAGAGCAGTGAGGCAAAGCTGCCCCTCAGCAGCCCATGGAGGCCCAGGGCAGAGCAGAGATCCACCTGCAGCTTGTGGTGAGCCCCACTCTAGAGCAGGTGGGATCCCAAGGGAGGCCGTGACTCTGGAGGAAGTATGTGCTGGAGCAGGGTCCTGCAGACCCATGGAGAGAGGAGAGGAGCTCATGCTGGTTACTGGCAGGATGTGTGGGGACTCACACTGGAACAGCCTGTTCCTGAGGGACTGCATCCCATGGAAAGGACCTACGTTGGAGCAGTGCATGAAGAACTGCAGCCTGTGGGAAGGACAAACACTGAAGAAGGCTGTGGAGGACAGTCTCCCATGGGAGGGACCCCACGCTGGAGAAGGGGAAGAACACGACAAGAAAGGAGCAACAGAGACAGCATCTGATGAACTGACCCCAGTCCCCATCTCCCTGCATCTCTGGCAAGGGAGGATGGAGAGAAAATTGGAAGTAAAGCTGAGCCCAGAAAGAAGGAGGGGTGGGAGAAAGGTGTTTTAAGATTTGATTTTATTTCCCATTATCCTACTCTGGCAATAAATTCAGTTGCCTTCCCTAAATCAAGTCTGTTTTGCCTGTGAAGGGAATTGGTGAGTGATCTCTCCCTGCTCTTATCTTGACCCATTCATTGTATTTTCTGACTTCTGTCCAGTTGAAGAAGGGAGTAATAGAGCAGCTTTGGTGGCATCCAGCCAAGGCTAACCCACTACAGAAACAAAATGCACTTACTGGAAAAATAAAATATTTGAACTGTGTAACAGTATCGGTTTTCTTTCCAGAAATCGTCATATTTAAAGCTTTGCCAAGGTTTTACAAACCAGAATTGATTTAGCTTAAATGCTATTCTTTCATCAAAAATAATTTCTTCTTGCTAAGAAGTTGATTGTTTACTGGAAGTTACTGCTACCACTGGATTTGCACAACTAATAACAAAATAAAGCAAACCACCACATATAACCACTTTTACAAGTTCACTGACACATCACAGAAACAGTAAAACTGTAAACATGGGTTTATGCATACGATCTAAAAACCAATAAAATTACATAGATAAATACATTCAAAGAAGACTGTATTTAAAGAATAAGAGCTTAAAATCTTGAGAAGCTGATCTAAATGTGACAAACTCCATCTAAAGAAGCACACTGAACTTTTCTATAACTTACGCTACCAGAATTTTGTAGGCTGTATTTTTTCCAGATTTAGCAGGAAAAGAAACCCCATTACTTACCCAGTTTGCTACTTCAGCTCTCTTGCATTTATCACTGCAAACAACGGCAACAAAGTTAATTGTCCCCTTTCTCCTTCCTTTATAAACAACTGTCTTACTTCCTCTTCCAATCTCCTCATACAAAATGAAGTTCTCCATGCTTTAGGATGCTTCACATGCAACAGACTGGAAACATGGGATTATCATAAACAAATAAACCTAAAGAAAGGAGGAGAAAGGGGAAAGTTTCAAATTTAATGGTCATTCATGTGTAGTATCCACCCTCCCAATCTTCACTCCACACTTCCATAAAGATTGAAATATAATTACTTTACAGAAGACCTCGTCTCAGGAAATGTGATCAAAACTTTGAACAGGTGAATTTTACACTTCCAAAGATCTTATTCAAAAAGTAATAGATAGTCTAGTAGATACAAATTCTAAATCTGTCAAAAAACAAGAGGCCACAGGGAAAAGAGGATAGTCTCTGATTCTCAGGAGTTATGGCTATGCCTTTATTTCAGTACACAAACCAACGGAGCATAGGATCATAAAACCATAGAATGGCTTGGGTTGGAATGGAACTTAAAGATCATCTTGTTCCAATGCCCCTGCTGTGGGCAGGAACACATCCCACTAGAACACTGTACTCAATGTCCCATTCAACCAGGCATTGAACAATGCCAGGGATGGGACACCCACAGCTTCTCTGACACACAGAACAGACTTTCAACAGATGGATTTTGACATAAAGTAAAAAGAGATCAAATAAACTGATTCAAAAAGTGAAAAGATAAGGAAAGAAGGCAGTCATAGAAGCCTCCCAAGCAGTCACCTGTAACGAAGCAGGTGTGAAATTCCACAGAAGCACCCAAGGCAGCCTCCAGGCGCCGAGGGAACTGATTTGCTCTGGGCTGGATACAGGACCAGCACACCAAGGAGACGCGGTTCCCTGTGTTTACGAGGGAACAGCGAAAACCACTCCGAACCGAGCAGCCCGTGCACGACCCGCGATCTCCTGCGCTCCCAGCTCTGTCGGGGGCGGTCACGCCTAAGGAGCTGCACGGCGGCCCCGGAAACACGGCCGCCTCCCGACCCACTTGTAGCACAGGGGAGGGGGCCGTGGGGTCTCAGGAGCGCTCCGGCGGGGGGGGTTCCAGCCCCGCCCCGGGTCCGCCCCCGCACTCGGACCGAGGGACGGCAGCGGAGGGGGCGAGAGGGCGGTGAGGGATGGGGGGA
The DNA here is from genome assembly GCA_037834095.1 of Argya squamiceps. Classification (NCBI taxonomy): domain Eukaryota; kingdom Metazoa; phylum Chordata; class Aves; order Passeriformes; family Leiothrichidae; genus Argya; species Argya squamiceps. The sequence goes on along the minus strand of JBBMKD010000102.1, from coordinate 45,090,607 downwards.
AGGGGGCGGGCGGTGAGGGGCCGCTGGGCGCGCCCGCTCCGCCAGGTAACGGCCGCGAACGTGCGGGGGAAAGGGGGAAAGGT
>JBBMKD010000102.1:44970569-45080855 GCA_037834095.1 Argya squamiceps | reverse complement strand
CCTCTGCCCCCGCTCGCCCCCAGGTGAGCCAGCGGGGGGCTGCGGTGCGCGGTCGAGGCCTGCAGCGCTCGCCGGGCAGCGGAACGGGGAGTGAGCAAGGTGCAGCCGCTCTTCCTTCTCCACGGGCCCCTCGACCTTCACAGGCGGCTGGTTCGGGGGCGGGCGCTGCGCCTGGCTGTGCTGCCTGTGCTCTTTTGTCCCTTCTGCCCTCTTAAAGGAAAGAAGCGCATGAGTGGAATTGCGTACCGAAGGTCAAGAATCGCTCGCAGAATTGTGCCTCTGCATTATTTACAGCTAAACTGCCGCTCTTCTCCGATACAAGGGCCCCTGCGTGCAGAAGTAGCTTTCTAGCCGTCACAGAGGGACCTGCAAATACTGACTCGGTTTTTTCGGTATTGGGGATTATGGATAGCTTTTGGCATCATTCCACTGTTTAAAATTACTAAAATATTCCATTATGGTTTTTAGCAAGTTTGAGATCTTGGTGCCTCTTTTGGTTTGCATCTGACGATTTTGAAACTTCATTTATAGGTGAGGTTTTTTTCAGGTAAAATTAGCGAAGAGTTAGGAAATTTCCAAAGAAATGGAACATCTGTTAAAAGGGGGGAGACGAGATTCATGTTGTCCCTCTCTCTGACTTCAGGAGAACTCTCCGTGGGGACACTTTTTTCTGCCTTTGAATCTGTAACCTTATTTGAACCTTTCAGTCCGCTGAGATTAAGTCGTGGGTGTAATGGTTTTTGCAATCAGGAAAGCAACAGCAAAAAAAAAAAAAAGGCAGACAACAACAAAAAAAGTTAAAACCAAACAACAGTTATGATGACCAGTTTGCCACATGTGCCTGTTCTACTGCTGTGTGTACACAGTTGCATGTACTGTTTGTAGTGCCCTGGACTCTGCCTGTGCTGGAATTTCTCTGCGTTTAAACATGTTTGTCCTAGAAGGGCTCTTTTGGTGTTACCAGAAGAAGGCTGGAGGAGGGAGTGTTGTCTCCAAGCCCAGGGACTGTATTCCCAAAACTGTGCCTTCTCTGAGTCACTGTAACCTGTTTTAACTGAGTCAGAACAACCTGTGATGACAATAAGAAAATGATATTAAGCCATTGAGCTTACTTCTCTGTTTTTCAATGAGCATCATTGCAAGGGAGGAAAACCAGGATGGTAAAAATCCTAACAGAAGGCAAGTTTTCAGCTTTTAATGTGAACTACTGAGTGAGGACCAGACAGCTGTATGAACAGATAGAATGGATAGAATTTTAATTTCTGTTGAAGTAAAACAAAAGTTTCTGTCAGTTGCATGAATGAACTCCCACTTGCCAGCAGCTTGAACTGCATGATGGATGACAGTAGTGGGAAGAGGTAGGATCTCTGGATCTAGTGCAAAAAAATCCCAACCAGACAAAAATAATCTGTTCATCTTTTGTTCAGTTAGGAACAAAAAAGTCCTGCCAGAACTTGGTTCCTGTTCTGGAGCACGGGGCGGCATGCATACAACGGTATGCCAAGGAAGCATTAATGGGATTAGGCACGTGCATTTGTATATGTGGTGCTCCATGTTTGATATGTGGGTGCTTAAAATCCCAGTAAAATATCCAGCTGCTGCAGCAGCCTCTGAGTATTTGACTAGTTTAATCCAGAGTCGTGACTAATGAGGCAGGACCAGGATGTGATGCACAAGTTTTGCCGTGGATGTTAATGGATGTTAACTTGGCACTCAGTTTGTGGAACACAGGTGAGAGCAGGTGGAAGTAAGTGAGCTTGCACGTACCAGAGAGCAAGATCAGATTGGAAGGATTTGGCTGGAACTGGTGGGAACTCCTGTTGTTCTCTCTGCTGCAGCTCATGCCTGAGCTCCTTGCTGCTTCACACATTCGGTCTCCTGTAGCAGATTACCAGCTGCTTTTGTAGAAGTAATTCGATCCTAATCTTTCAGTGTGCTCTGAGGATTTTATTTATACTCCAGCCAATCTGCTTTGGGATAGAATAATGAGATTAGTATTGCAGAAATTAATGCATGTTAAATATGTCTGTTTTAAATGTGTACTTGATCAGTGTTGTTGTTTCTTACTGTTGTCACTATAATACTGAAAAAAATGCTAAAACTTCCCACTCTGCTGTGATAGACTGTAAACTGAATGCAAGATACTTTTTTTTAAAATAGTTCTGTAGAAAGGATTCTTAGAATGAGTGCTATTGAGGCAGCATCTGCAATGTTGAAAGAAAGGCAAGAGGGTAAAACCAAACCTTTTACACTTTCTAAAAGCTGTACACATTTTTCTTCGTAACAATTTCCAATGTTATTTAAAATTTTCCATGGGAGAGGAGAGATAATGCAGGAAGAAAACAGTCTATGAATTTGAAATACACTTCTTTCCTAAGTCTTTAAAATTTTATTCATTTCCAGAGTTGGGGTGGTTTAGTGCTCCTTCTGCCAGGGCCAGAAATAGCATTTGTAGGACCTAATTTGTTTTGAGTTGTCAGGATGATGTATGTTGTGAGCAATACTCAAGTCAAGATTGGTGGTTTCTTGTTAATTTGCAGAGAATTGTGCATTCTTTGTTTAAAATGGTGAACCATATAGCTTTCCCTCTGCCTCAGTAAAAATGAGTGCCTGCTCTAATAAGTCTCCAATATTAGACTGGTTATTTAATTGGTGTATCTTTGAATAACCCTGTTTTAACTCTAACAAAGCTGTCATTTGACTTCATACATTACTTATTTCCTAATACTTCCATATTAAATGCAAGAACAGCCAGACTGGTAGAACTGGTCTCTATTGCTGGGAGTCGTGATGACCACAATATGGAAATAGGAGCTGTGCTTTTGCCTGTTGGTCAGAAAGATGTTGTTAGGTAGACTTTTACAACTAATTCTGTTTTCCTTTTTGAACTATTCCTTTTCTCCAGATGTACCTCACAGTTCTTCCTCTGTAAGAACATTAATGTTGCCACCAAGACCAACATTAAAGAACAAATACACTTAAATTGCATGTAAAATGACCAAAGGCATACTGGCATCATCACCTGTGATGGTCGTGTCGTTCCTTGATTCTGCTGGGAGTGAGATTGTCACTTGTGTCCTTCAGAAAGGCTGTGAAAGGGAACAGATTCTGGTAGTGATTGCACACCAAGTGGCCTTCAGAGTTATTGTAAGAAGACAGTAAGTAGGAGAACTACTTTCTAGTCACTAAATGACAGTGATGGCATGTCAGTTGTAGGCAGCTCAGTTACTCTATGAAGCTGTGTAAGGCTGGAACTGTAAAACTGGTATGTGCTCTGCAGTGCCTGTGCTGTGAAGGTATGTGTCCCTGGTCGTGTATGTATCATTAAAACTCCACAGGCACTGCCACTGACACCTTGGAATGCTGCACCTGTATGGAGGGCTCAATTTTGTGTATTCAGTTGTGGGATCAGTGCTACTTGGAGAGATAAAAATCTTGAGAATGAACTTCCTGTTAACATAGGCTTTCCAAGATACCAGTTGGTGTCTGATTCAAAGCCTTCCTGCTTACTCCGTGGTTTGACTGAGATAGCTGTGAGTTTACAAGCACTTTTATTTTACTTTGTAGTGAATAGCATGATGTTTCCTAAGTAAATTTCAGGAGTTCACAAATACTATTCTTTGTCTAAAACTGTCCTCTATTTGAACTTTGAATCATCAATACTTCTGTTTTTATTGGAGCCTATTGATTACAGTGCAGAAAGTCATGCTACATAGTCATCCTGCTTATGGTTGACCAGCTAAGAGGCTTATTGATAGCACAAACAGATTAGCTCAGAGATAATTCTTAGATTCAATTATGTTGGCAGATTTACATTAGTTAAATCAGTGAGGGGCCATACTGGACTTGATTCCTTGCCTTGTCTTGCAGCTTCTCTGGACAGGATTGTCTAACCTTGCTGTCCATTAGATGCTGAAAACCCAAATGAGACTGCAGTTCTATAACTGTCATATTTTTTTGTGTGCATATTTGGGGATTTTTGGTAATGATACTGATAGATTAATATGTTAGGGCCCTGTTGGTTTTGCTTGCATGTATAGCAGAAGTTCCAAACACCATGGCAGAGTATTAGAAAGAAGGAAGGAAATGTGAGAAGAGCTTGGTTTAAAAGCCCTTGCAAAGTTTCATTTTTGGCTTGTTTTGACTTTAGGCTGTGCTGCTGCCCAGCAGAACAAATTTTCCCATGGCTGTGGATTCCCTTTTCTATCCCCTTCCATATAATGGTGCTTGGAATCGAGTCCTGGATGCAGGGAAGAGCTGTTTTTAAGGTTAATTTTCAGATTGTCTGTCCTGGGTAACTAACTGAGCAGCTGTTAGCAGGGAGCAAAGGAAGCAGTAGTAGTGAGTGGATGGGACTTTGGTGTCAGGAGAGAATAGTCTTTAGTGAGCATGGGCTAATTTTGAAAGTGCTGCACTCCAAACTCTGATATAACCAAGACTGGTTGTGTGTTAGTAGATGATGCTGAGGCTGATAATAACTTGCTGCGTGTTTTTGTGGTTATGGCATGTTCTTAGCTCCAAGCACTTGTATGAACAGAAGAGAGAAATACTGAGCTCTGTAGAAAGGTTGCTTCTTTGGTGGATCACAGTGTGGTTAAGATTGGAAGGGATTTCTGGAGGTCGTCAAGTCCAAGCTGCCTGCTCAAGCAGGGTCATCCTAGAGCACTTGGCACAGGTCTGTGTCATGACAGCATGTGGATATCTCCCAGGCTGGAGACTCCATCACTTCTCTGAGCAACCTCAGTCAGTGCCTGGTCACTCTCAAAGGGAAAAAATGTTCCTGGATATTCAGAGGGAACTGCTCCTGTTTCAGTCTCTGCCCGTCACTGTGGTCCTGTCACTGAAAGAGCCTGGCTCTGTCTTCCCTCCCTGCAGGTATTTATACCCATTGATGAGATCTCCCTGAACCTTCTTGTCTCCAGCTTTCACTCACAGCTTTCTCAGCTTCTCCTCGTAGGAGAAATGCCCTGATCTTCTTTCTTTGTCTTAGTGGCCAGCTACTGTCCTCTTTCCAGTAGGTTCGTCTTTTTCTTGTACTGGAGAACCTGTGAGTGGACACAGTACCTCAGTTGTGGCATCACCAGTGCCAGCTAGAGGGGAGGGATGACCTCTCATCTAGTTTTCCCAGTTAAAGGAAAAAATATGTGAATCCCCTTCTCTGCTATGTAATAATTCCATGCTTCAAACAAAACATAGAAAAACTGCTCATCATTAGTTTTCAATGAAGTTTGATGCTGAGTTGACTTGTTCCATTTTTTAATAGAAACCAAAGGTTAGGAAAATGTTCATACAGTGGAAACTTTTATAGCCTAGAGAGGAAGAATGAAAACTGTGGATACATTGAATTAGTTACATGTGCCTCTTTGAAGAGCTTAGTTGACTAATGCAAATTGGAATCAATCAGTGCATTTTTGCATTGTATGTTCATGTAAATTCTAAATTTCATATTTTTTAAGGCAGCTGCTGGTAATATCATATTGGAATGTAATTTTAAGCAAGTCAGGACCCTCTACAAATTGTGTATTCTCTGACAGCAGCCACACTTTGGTGTCCCAGGGGGACTGAAGTGCAGTTTTGTTTCAAGAGAGGGGTATTTTTTTAAAATCTCATCAATGTCTGCTATGGGAAATGAAGACCTTTACTGTTCTCTTTAATGTTTATGTAAGTGGAGCTTGTGTTACTAACAACATTGCCTGTCCCAGAAAGCCTAATTTCATTATCAGATAGTGCACAGTTGCATGCTTCACAGGGGAGCAGCAGATACTCCTCTGCAGTGAGCAGAAACCTTGCAGTTCAAATCCATGCAAACCTATTGCCACAGTGAAATCTGTAAAATTAGCAGAATTGGAAGGCATTGGAACAATGTCAAAATCCTTAGGCTGTCCTTTAAACCTGTTTTAAATGGAATTTCTTTCTCTGCAGCTGTGTCTGCTCATAGTAGCTATTTCTGAGGAGGCATTAAGCACTGTTGATGTAAAGTGATGAGGTGGAAGTCAGTCTTTCTTTTAGCATTTGTTTTTGCAATAGATGTTCTGCTGTAGTCACAAATGGCAGTGCTGGCAGAAAGAAATTGTGGTCTTCTGTTGTGTTCAGGTAATACTGCAGTAATGATCACTTCCAGGTATTTGTGGAGGGGGTGGAGACCAGGATTAACCAAAAATGTTACCTTCTTGGAGCCTTTGGTCTTGTAATGAATTCTCCAAACCTGCACATGTGAAGGCAGTCCTTTATGCCTGTATTTCCTGAGAGTCATGTAATGTTGTCAGGTGGTAGATAAGCATGTTATGGCTTGACCCAGTGAGTTGTGACTGACCTGAGAGCCACACATTTCCAATATAAGGCAATCTCAACTGAAAATGCTTTTTCTGATTGTCTGAAATATTTGTAACCTTTGATTACTCTTGTATTTGCTCACAAGAATTTTATCCTGTAGTGGCTTCCTCAAAAACTGCTTTTGCAAGACATCGAAAGTCATTAAAATGAAAAGGCTGGGAAAAGTTAAACATTGCATTTATCTGGCTGAGTCCTTTGTCCCAAAGTCCAGAGAGGTGTGTACTGTCAAGCTATTGGATGTATGTTGTGCTGTCATTTTTTTCCTGCAGAGAACATTGATTTCTCCATGGCATTCACTTGTTCTGCTTTTATCTAGTGAATGAGATTTCATTTAGGAGCTGTTGTACCTCAGGCAAATGTAACTTTCCTAAATACTTTAACATTGCAAAAGCTACAAAATATTCAATGTGAACTTCTAATGAACCGAGTTTGTTTCAGCATTCATGAATGACAAAAATCAGGCTTCTCTTACTTTGCAATGGATGAAGGGGGGCAGCAAGATCAAAACATTTGTGGTAATTCAGGAGTTCATGCCAGTACCGGAATTAAATCCAGTTCTTGTGAATCTCTGTTAAAGTGTATCAGTCAGTCTCTTAGGGTCAGTGGATGGGCATGTTCTGTAGCTATTTAAGGCCTGACAGGGTGTGTGAAACAGGCAGCAACCTCAGTAGACATGTGTGCTGCACCTGCACCTTTTTCCCCTACATTACTAAGGTTGATAGTGTGCATTACTAATACTCTTTGAAAAGAAACATTCCAGGTGGCCCAAAAGACTTTCCTTTCCCTGAGGAGTGTATGACTTGCTCATGTGATTTGAGTGTGTTTTACAGAAGTTTTAAGCACATGTCTGGCAGATGGGTTGTGCAGGATAAGATGATGCTACTTTTGCAGTAGTTATTATAGTAAAATAGGTGGACAGTTAAGCTGACAATGGCATATTGCTATGAAAAAGATCAGTGTTTGGAATGGGAGCCTGGTTTTCACAGGCTGGGAACAGAGCACTTCCAAGATATACAGTTATCTCACTGTGCTCACTGATGAATGTTCAAGGTAAGTCAGTCTCACTTTCCTGAGCCTGAGTTACTAACATCCGCCATCCAAGAGTAAACACTGCACCCTTTTTGTACTGTTTGTCAGCTTTCAGAGGACACCTGCTGTATGTTGACATAAAGGAAGAAAACTGGAAGGTTTTCTCATTGATGTCCCTCTACTGAATGGCAGGAAAGAGCAGGGAAGTATGGTTTTTGACTTGGGAAAAAAAGGACAAAAATACTTTTTTTTTGTTCATGGGGGTATTACTGTCTTTAAAAAATAAATATAGATAACTTTTATGGAGTGAGTAATGTCTTAAATCTAGAAATGTTTGTATGTAAAGGCAAAGATCATAACCAAGTGTAATTTGAAGACAGTAAACATAGAATTAACACTTCACAGTGGTTACCTAACTAATGAAGAGCTGCTGAGCCCTGGCAGAAAAGGCATATAGATGTCACTGCATGTTGGGTGTAGATCCTGAACAGGAGAATGGATTTCTTAAATACAGTGTGCATGATTTCATTATGATCTTATTTCATTCTTAGAGGAATGTTTTGTGTATTATTCTTGCTCCCAAATGGTTGTTGAATAGAGCTGATGACAGGAAATTTATCATAATGGTAGGACCTTAAATGATAGACACAGAGAAGCTCTGGATCCCCTATTCCTGGAAGTGATCAAGGCCCAGATGGATGGGGCTTTGAGCAACCTGGTCTAGTGAAAGATATCACCACCCATTGCAGGGGTTTGGACCAACTGACCTTTAAGATCCCTTCTAACCCAAAATATAGCTACGACTGTGAAGTGTGACTATGAATGTTTTGGGGTTTTTATCAAAAAGTAGTGTGAAATGCATTATGTTGATCTATATGAAAATTTACAGTAAGAAATAAGAACTGAAATCAGTTTGTTTTATTTGTTAAAGTAAAGCTGATACTTCCTTTAAAAAAATTTCACGTGACTTGTTGACTAGTCTTTAGACAGAGGTTTCAATTCAGGTGGACAAAACTGTACTTCTAAATACTCCTTATTGTTCATCATGGTTAGTTTTTTTCCTTTAAAAAATCTTGGGATTAAAGCTGACCTTTCTTCCTTTCTACCAACTAATAACGGATTATGTCTTGAGTTTGTAAATCTAGCAGAGCTGCTTTTCCAATAGGTATGAATTTAACAAGAACAAAGATGGTTCTTGGTTCTTCTGTTGCCAGACAGCTTGTCAGCATCAGTTTCATATGGCTGTGGGATTCACCTGGGCAACCAAACCTCATCTCTCTGTAACTGCACAGGAGGCCTTTGCTGTTAAGTCTTGGGTTGATTGATACTTGTGTAGGATCTGTAAATTCTGGCTCTGGATGTTCACCTGGTGGTGTCCCTCAGCCCTGTGGTGTCATGATTAAGCACACACACCAGTTAGTGCACTGGTGGTTTGAGTCCCACCAGGGATTGCTATTTTCGTGGCAGTGAGGCTCGGAAGAATGCATTGCAACACCAACATTTGAAAACACACACAGCTGAGGCCAACACGGTGCCTGTGAGTGGTTTGACTCCCCCACATCCCTTTGGCTTTGCCTTTCCAGCCAGGTTGCATTCCTGATGACATTGGTGTGGGGTGGTAGAGGCGCTGATGTCTCTGTGGGGAAAAAGAGGCAGTAGGGATATATGGCTCCAGGGTAAGTGTGCAGTAGGGTGACAGTGTGCTTTCAGGACAGCCTACACTAATATTAGCTAGAGGTGGCTGGGAAGGGATGTGCCTGAAGGCTGTGCTTCTGTAACCAGATGAGCCTGGCCTCACAGTTTGCCATCTCTCCTGGGGATAGTCCTGCCTTGTCCTACCAGCTGTGTGTTGTACCCCTTTGTCCACACATCTTTTGTACTGACTGCTACCCCCTGGGAAATAAGCCACGGAGGCACATTAAAAAACACAGCTTGAAAGTTTGGTTTGATTTCCTTAGTTTTATTTTTATTGCTAGGTTGAGTTTCTTAGGGAGTTAGATGAATGGTGGAGATGGCACAAAGGCAACCCAGGAATGTGCAGGCAAGGCCAATTAGTGTTTAGTTTGCTCTAGATGGATAATACCACACCGTGTATTCAACCTGTGGGCATTAAGCTATATAGGTCTCTTTAAAAATGAGAGTTTATTAAGTTATGTAGGTCTCTTTAAGAATGTGATTAATGCCATCAAAATGGAATGATTTGTTAGTTATGTGGGAGTTTTTGTTTTGTGGTTTGTTGGGGTATTTTTGTTTTGGATTTGTTTGTTTGCTTGTTTTCTTTTCTTAATAAAACAAAGCCAGCAACATCATTTTAGTGCTCTTGGTTAGCAGATTTGCACGGGGAGGATTGAATACCCGGTCCTGTCTCTCTTATCTGTTAAATTAGCACTAATTAGTTTGTCAAGAAGGCTGAGAGGAAATTCCTAAATGCACCTAGGAGCAAGCCTATTGTTTTGATCCTATGACCAGCAGGAATAACTTGAAGATAAAACATGATATAATGTTACAGCGGGAGAAATGAGTAAGAGGAAATGGGAGGGGCTGCATAGTCAGGAAAATGATCAGTTTATAACATGACTTGTTATAGCAGATGTAATACTGTTTTCTCTTCTCTGTTCCTCAGACCTCTCCCTGGAAAAGGTAAGAAAGCAGTTGTTATAATGTGGGTAATTAAAGTTTTTTGGGTGGATTTTTTTTTTTTTTAATTTAGTGAACCCTTAAACTGAACAGCTCTAAAGTACTTAGTTTGATCTTCATATATTAGGAAAGCATGAATGGGGCTTCAGCCTGTAATGGCTGTGATGTAAATTCTACAACAGATAATTAATTTCTCTTCTGCGTGGGAAGTAGTGGTTCCTGATTGCTCTGATTTCTAACTGGAAACTGTTGTTTGCTTTGTGATAGAACCTATAATTCAGCATTGTGCCAGCTTGGAAGTGAGTATATGTGAAGCTAAAGAACAGATTTTGGGAAGGAGTGCTTTGGACATTTGGTTATTTAATGCTGTAGTCCATTACCACCAGAGAAATGAAAGGAGTTTGGGATCTCAGAAGATTAAGGCATTGTTTTTTCTTTAAGGGCACTGAAGACATTTGCAAGCATCTTTTATGAATTCTTACATTTTGGCTGATCTACTTTTTCTCCCTATTTTTTATTTGTTTGTTTATTTGTTTTTTAACCTGTACTTTTTCTCTGGCTTTGTTTTGTATGTGAGGTGTTACAGCATTTCCTGTATCTCCTCATTTAAGAGAGCTCCAACAGAGAAACTGGCAGTCCATTTATTTTTTTTCCCCCTTCTTTTTCTTCAAGATATCTGTTACTGGTTTGTAAAGTTCTTAGAAGTAACAGACTTTTTAAAGAGAAAAATTAGCAAACAAGGTTAAATGGAACTGATGATATGCATATAAATTCTTATTTAAGATTTAGATCTTAAAAGAAAACCCAAACCCAAATTACTATTTTACAAATTTATTTTCTAAATACCTTTTCACAAAAGATACCAAGAAGTTGTTGTGGTGGCCAAAAGAGGTTGTGCTACCTAACTGTATTGCCTAACAGAAACTTCATGAGATACCTGCTGAAACTGACCTAAAAAGAAGCATTTCTGAAGAATGGATTAAGTAACATTTTGGAGTATAGATTTTAATAAAAGTTGGAAACTGAGATATTTACAGATGTAAATGCCTATCCATTATAAGAAACTGAATATGGCCTTGTAATTCAGGGACGATTCCTTGAGTAAAGTCCAAGTCATGAAGATGTGCATTACTGGTTTTAAAGGGCTTAGTTGCTTGCTTGCTTTTTGTGTCTTGAGGGTTAACTTTGCTCTTTTGGGAAATAATTGCAGAAGACAGACAGCTACGTGAGTGTTGATTCAGCATAGTTTGCCACTTACACTCTGTAACACCAAACCCAGACTTGAGTCACAAGTACTAAACAGGTTGTTACTTGTTTCTTTTTGTGTGAAGATATCTCTTGCAATGCCTGAAGTGAAATAGGTGGTGGGGAAAAGAATATGGTGATTGGGTGAGTGTGTGTGTTTTGAGGGAGGGGGAGTAGAATTTGGAAGGATCTATTTCATTACAAGACATGATGTTTGATCCAAAATAGCCAGTATTTTGGCTTGGAAATCTATATTGGCCTCTGGGCTTCTTTCTTTTTCATTAAAAACAAAACAAAAAAACCCAAAACACTGTTATTGGATACAGAAGGGTAACCTGGCTGAGTGTGTATATATATATATATATAGTATATACAGTATGTCAGCTGTGGAGGAAAAAGAGTCTGGAATCCTTGACACCTGAGATATGTATCCGAATTACAGTCTCCTGGATCTTGCATGCTGCAGTTTAGGGACCATGTCAAAATGTCAGCAGCTGCTTCCACATTTGTAGTGTTGACAATATGACCTTCAGGTTAAGAGATCTCTGCTGACGTGAGCTGCACCCAGTGTATGTTTGTTTTACTCTGTTTGGAGCTTTTGTAGTTGCATACTTCCAAATGACCAGAAAGCAAATGAGAGCATGAAATAACTGTCTTTTGCACTTTCAAGAGGCTATTCTAATACTTGAGCACTGATGCTTCCACTTTTTTATTGTGCCCTGGGGTATAATACTTTGTGGTAAAACACATGTGCAGCTTAAATGAGAAGAAGGTAGGAAATGAGCAAGTGTATTTCTTGGCAACACTGTCTTTGTTCTCTGGAAGGGTGGGTTTGCAAATGGGGGAGTTTGATGGGAGGTGTTTTAAACAGGAGGGCAGATTTAGTCTCTTTACCTGTCTCAGCTCAGTGCTGGTAAATGCAGCTGAGGATAGTGATGCTGCCTTGGGTCTTTTGTCCAGGTTTTGCTTCTTGTGTGCAGACTATGTTCAAATCAGCAAATCAGAAGTTACAGTAATGTGAGTGTGCTATCCACTTCTGTTAACTCTTTGTTTTGGATACTTATTCAAGATGGGGATAGCAACTGGCACAAGATTCAGACATGGTGGTATAGGTAATTATTGCATGGTGTGTGCTTCAAGGGCTTGTTACTCATTGAGCTAAGTTTAGCCAAGTCACTTTCACTGGAGCCTATCACCTCTATATAAAATGATGGCTGGTGTGAGTCAAACATAATGGTGAATATTAAGGCTGTTCAAAGTAGGGGCCTGTCTCGTTAACCAAGTTCAGTTGTGGCTTGGAAGGCCTCTGGTCTACTTCATAACTGCACTGCAATCTGATGTTATTTGTGAGCTTTATCATGTTAGAACAGCTCCACCATCCACCCCCAGTTTTGGGCAGACTGTGTGCAGCATTACTGTCAGAGACATATTTCCAGAGAGATGGGGATCAGGCCAGGCAGGAATTATTACACGTCGTGGTAACTGTGTCTATCAGTGACTGCACTTTGCAGTTATACAGTGTTTGCATTGTCTTTGTCCTATGACAGACTTATTTGTCTTGCACCCCAGCCTGTAGCTTCCTGAATAGAAAAATACAGGTTCTGTCAGGACAGCTGCTTAATAAAGGCACATGCCGAAATACTCAGGAAGACAAAACTGTTTTCTGGGAAAACTGCAAGTTGCTGAGCAGAAGGATATAGCATGCAGATGGGCTAGAAAGCATGCAGGTTATGATTCCTGGCCTTTTCCTCATCAGTAGCCTGATCTTGTGAGTAAAGCAAGGCTGAGCACCTGGAAATTTTATGCAGATATAATTGTGTTGGCTAAAATAGTGCAGATAGCCTGGACCGGTGTCTTTGAAGTGTGGAAGTACTAACCCACTTATAAGGACTCTTTGTCTCTACCTGCTTTCTGTCACAACGAATTTGTAGCTACAGCATGTAGCACCAGAAATAAAGGGGAAAAAAATTGGGCTTGTAGCAAGTGAGGAAGCGAAATCTGGAGACAGCAGTAGGTATGTGCCTGCTCCCAGCCAGCAGTTACAGGCTGGCTTACACAGGAGAACCTTGTTAGTTCTGCAAATTGTTTGTGCCTCTAAGAGATTATGCTTTTTTTGTGAACAGTGGCCCTTTCTGCCAAGTTGAAGGACATCATGTGTCTTCTGTGCAGCTACTGTATCTGTTACACAAGCCACAGCACAGCAACAGTAGACTTCTTTAATGTGTCTGATGTCAAATTTATTTTTAAAAAGCAGTGTAATTCATTACTGGTGCCAGCCCAGATATTTGCTATGGCCACAGTCAACACTTGTGATACAGCTGTTGCTGCCATTGCTCAGTGAGATCCCCAGTTGGAGTATAGGGTAAAATTAAAGCAGGTTTTTCTTATTTGCAGTCAGAAGTCTACAGCATAACCACATAAATGCAGCCTTCTGTTGGTACTTGTGTTGTATAGTTGTTGTGGTCAGGCTGATGTTGTTTGAGTCTGTATCTTTTTTTCCTATAGGTACATTTCTGCAGGTTTTTTTTTCTCCATTGATGTAGTTTTTGCTGACATTTAGACTTTGGGAAGGTAGGGCAATTTGCCTAGTTCCTTAAAATCCACTTTTTTCATAGTCAAGTCAGAAATAAGAGCGTCTGTGTAGTTTAATGGCTCAATTATGGTCTTGATTTGAGAAGACTGCCTAGAATGTGTCTTTATCTTATAGCTCTAAGAGGAGTTACAGATCAGATAGAGGGTAATAGAAGGAGTAAAGCATATGACTGTAAGTATGTTTGTCATAGCCAAATTGCTTACTGTAGCTGTGCTGGTCTAGTGTTTTGTCCTTTCTTAGACTTTGGTGCTTTTATATAAAACTAATAAGTAACTTGCTCTGCATTTTCTTTTTTCCTTTGTTGTTCAGTGATGTGGTACAAATTAAGAATGATTATCTGCTAAATGTCTCCTCTTTTAAGAGGGCCAATATTGTTGGACTGTGTGGGAATTTACAAAGTGTTGCCTTTCTCTGCTTTTGGGATTTGTCTCCCCTCTCTCCCTCATGAGAAACAGGAAAGAAAACATTTTTGGTGAGGATATTAGTCTCACATTGGCATTTTAGAGCAGTTGGATTAAATGGGTTGTTGTTGGAATTTGGAGTTCAGTATTCTGTCTGTTGTTACTGTGGATACAGCAATTTGCTAAAGTAGCCACCTCTTCGTGCTTTGCCAGTGACTAAATGTGCCTGTCACAGGTCCACCTGCACACCTTATGTTAAACTGAACTCATGCCCATTGACTGCTGGAGCCTACCTACATTTTTTAATAAATGAAAGAGTAAAGGGGGCAGAGTGTGGACTGAAATGAATGAAAATCTCGACACCACCCCCGACCCCCCCAATATTGGTTTCTTTGTCCCCACCTTCACAGAGTTGCATCCTTTGGGCATGGAAAATCATAGACATTTTCCTAAAACATCTGGGTGATAAATACCTGTTAGAGCCCAATGCTGACTCAGTGTGAGCTTAAACATAGTTTCATTTCTGAGTTCTGTACTCTTCTGTAGTCTTTTTTTCCTTCTTTAGAATATGGGTTTTTTCGTTGATAAGCCAGCACTTTTGAACATGTTTCAAAGCAAGCTGGTAGAAATGGACAAGAATGAAGATAGTCCACAAGATGAGTGGAAGAAAAAAAAGGCAAAAACCACCTCTGTAGTACAATTAAATGCAGTTAAGCATTTTAGGTTTCTAACCCTGGATCCCTGAGATTTGCAGTTGTTTGTTGAGGAGCTTCATTTTATGGAATACTGCTAAGTTTAATGAAAGGAGTGTGGAGAAATCCTATGGAAACGGTGACTGTTGAACTGCTCAAAATGTGAGGATTTCAACTTGCTTTCTGTGTTGGTTCTTTAGTGAAATGCAAATTGAGTTAAGAATGAATGAACATGTCCGACCCTTGAGGGTTTCTGTGCTTTGCCTGGATTGGGGGCCAGAGTCAGGAGTGGCCACATGAGTCTGTGCTGGGATCATTAGGCTGAGGACACCAGCTGTGCTATTATTAGGGGTTTTAAAGTCTGTGGCAGATGTTCTTAGGCTCTGTTCCAGCCCCCACATACAGTGCAGTAGAATACATGGAAAAAGAAATTCTGACAAATTGTTCTCCCATTCAACAAAGAGATTTTAATTTTTTTTCCCTGTGTAGCTGGACAAGATATTTATGTTAACTTGAATGTACTAAAAAACAGTTTGAAATGTTTGAAACAAGAACAAAAAATCTGTTCATATGAGAGTAAATACAAGTGCTTTCCTTGAAAAGGAGGACTTGAGGGTCTAGCCAGAACTCAAGTTTGGAAGTGCATGTGTTTTGCCATGTAAGTATTTGTTTTCTATTTTCCTTACCACTGCTATTTAGACAGGACCCTTGTTGGATTTCTTTTTGTGTATGTATATAATGGAAAGATGCACCTGCAAAAATTTTGAATGATGGTGATGAGACACAAGAGAAGATGTAATATACACAGAGCAAAGGGTTATTAATAATGAGATTAAAGTCTTTGAACAGAAGTATTGTTTATTATGTTATGGTGATACAGCACATAGCATGATTTTCTTTTTGTTGTCATAAGAGTGTGTCTTGTTTTGAATGTGTAATGTATTTTCTCTCTGGAAATCACTTAACCTGTTTAAGTAGCCTCAAAGTATAAATCACAAACTGCTCTGTGGAGTTTTGTGTTCTGCAAAATGCAAAGGGGAGGTATCTGCCAGGAGGATGCAAGTCTGACTTAAAGGCAGAAAGTACAGAAGAATGCAAACTATTTATGATAGGTAACAAGTATATCTCTATATCTCATGTGTTACAGGTTTTTTAGCCTTGGAAATGTGTTGTTGCTAAGCAGAACAACAAATGTTTAAACAATTCGCTGTACATCATCGTTTCCTCTCTGTCATTGAAGTATGTGGTGTTTTTTGAGTTAAACCAGCAGAGATGGTGCATGAGTTGCCCTGTTTTGAGCATAAAGGGGAGAAAACGCAACAGTTGAGAAGTTTATTATTTATGAATTTTTATGTGTCCATCTCTCAGCTTCCAAACTCTTTGAGGCAGCTCTTTCATACAGAGCTTTTAGTATGATAAAAGAGAAAAGGACCCAAATTAAGCAATCTAACATGCAGTTCTTATTAAGGATCTTTTGCATGCATTTTCTCTGTGCATGCTTCTTGCTGGATGTTAGAAGAATAGACCATACCATTGGTCAGAAAATCTGAGTACTCATTCTCTGCATTGTTTTATCTGACACCAAGGAAATGGTGTGGGTGACCTACAGGTTTTTGGGTTTTTTTTTTGTTCTTAAGTTGGTGAACTGGGATTTTAATCAAATGTTCTGATGTACTTGTAGGTGTGTATAATGCTGTATAATGTCTCTAGATCTACTCTGAATGTAATTTCTCCTTTTGATTTCCCTATCTCCAAACGCTTCATCTTTCTACCTTCTGGTGAGGGTGCTATTTTAAACCATTGGTGAGGCAGGTAGTTCTTCAGGCTACAATATGGTCTAAAAGAGCTAAGTGCATCTGTGTACTGCACTGTAGGCAGCAATGAGATGTGACCCCAGAAGCCTGTGGTGGTTGATGTGAGTGGATGCTGTTCTACAGCTTATACCTGGTCATTTGAGAGTACTGCTCTGTGGTTGCACCCCAGGTAAGCAGGGCTGTGTGATGAAATTTGTGTGTTCATAACTCAAGTTGATAGCAGTGAATAATCACTTGCTATTTGAGTAAGATTGTGACAGTCCACACAGTCACACAGCTCCTATGAAAAGAACAGTTTCTCCTGTGTTACTGAGATTACAGTGTGGGACCCAGAGAAAATTTAAGAGGATTAGTCATGGCATGTTGCATTAAGCCTGACTGCTTAATCAGAAGGATTTTTTCCTGAAGATTATTTTGTTGGTGAAAGTGGGAAAATTGGGATCTAGATGAGCTCCAGAGGCGTGTTTTGAAGCCTGGAGCAAGCAAAGTCCTACTGTGCTAACATGACTGGTTAGAACATGTTTTTCTCAGGTAAGAGGTGAACTATCACATCTGCATGAAGGGAGGAGACTGAGCTAAATGTGCTTGTGGTATTAAGCTTGCCTTCATAGGTGGCAGGCCTTGTTGGACTAGAATTGAGTATTTATATAGCTTCTTACAGTATCAACTACTTTCTAACTGAAAAATAATTACTTGGATTAAAGTGACTGAGTCTTGCACAGCCTTGCACTGAGAGTATTAAGCTTAGGTCAGCTCCCCCCTCTTACCCCAGTTCTGAACTTCAGCAACCTGTTCACTTCTCTATGAATGAGATGGGAGGAGAGGAGAAGGAAGATTCATTATGAACACATTGCAGAAATGCATCTTCCTCTTCCAAGGGTGTGCTTAGAGGAAGAAGTTATGCCTGTTAAAATCTTAACTTCCAGGATGCAGTTGCAGGATGCCCTGCAACTCCAGTGATGCCATCAGTGGTGTTGGTTCACGTACCTCTTTTGGTGGAAAACTCTTCCATGCAATGGGTTTGAGCTGAACAGTTGACAGTTACATTTTAATTTCTCTGTAACTCTAGATTGCTTTAGACATATAGGTTCTTATGTGGATGTGTGGGTAGATGAAGCAAAACTCATCCTCTCACTAAGCATATGTTCTAAGTCTCCTCTGTGAGAATATACAGGAGCCTACTAGTCAGTTTTACTCCTTCTCCAGCCTTAATCAATATATTGTAAATAGTGTGGAAACTACCAAGTTAGGGGTACGTGTGTATTTGTGTTATGAAAATTCATTTTGCTAATTGACTGGTTGATAGATTAATGCATACTCCTTGGATGTATTGAAAATGGACTGTGGATTTGTTTGTTTGCTTAGTAATTTATTTTTTGAATAGCCCTCCCTTCCACAAGCTTGATATTTCTTTTTTCTTGCTATCTTACAGTACTGAGCATGTTTCTGCTTCAAGTCAGCAGTAGGAAGAGAAATTGGTGTTCTAAATTGAGTGAAGTTCTGAAGAAGCAGATCTCCCACTCTCTCTCCCTTGTCCTAATTTAAAATTAGATCTGCTGGCCTAACAGGAAGGGGCTTACATTTCTTGCTCATTTTCCAACTGTCAAGCAGAGCATGTAGTCATGCTGAACAAAGCAGCAGCATTCCTGGATCCTTTTAATGATGTATTCAGAACTCCAGTGCCTCCTGATTTAATGAGTACAGTGAATGTATTCACAACTAACAAGAGCGTGCTCATTAAACAGCAGTAAGTTAACTGTCCTATTCTCTTGTAGCAATCCAGTTCATAATTAAATGGTGCCATATCTGAATACAACACTGGGCTGTCAAATGGAGAGGTTAGATGTTCTGTGGATATGTGTGGTTAGATGGGGTTGTTGGAGTATAAGTAATTTAGCTTAGCTTGTCTCACTGATAAGGATACTTTTCTTGGTGGAGACTTTGTGTTTACAGCTCCCAACCAACCAAAAAGTTTAAACTTAAGCAGTCATAGTGTTAATTTAAATTGTCTTTTAGTTGATAATTTTCAGCTCTGTATTCTACTCCACTGCGCTACTACTGTTGTGTAAATCCAGATTGTCACAGCTATGCTAACTGGATTTTCTAGATTGTAACTGAAGACAGAATCAGACCTTTGGTTGACTTTACTGCTATATAAACTTAGTCTTTACAATCCTGATGGTTAAGTGATGACATTTGAAAAATGAAGAGATCAGTTAAGTGTTTTGGATTGGCAGATGCAGGCTGAACAAAGATTAGGCTGCTTAGAGGCATACAAAAGTTTGTTGGAATTGTCTTCACTAATGTTAAGATAAAAGTAGCAGCTGAGTTCTCACCTAAGTTATCTACCCCCTAAAGTGCACTTACTTTTTTTGTAGAATTGTGGGTGAAAATATAAATATTGAATTTTTCTTTGCTTCTAATCTAATGTCTATTCTGAAGTATTTTGGTTTTAATAGTTACAGCCACTGTTTAATAATGGATTTGGAAGCAGAGGGAATTTGGGCCTGAGGGAGGGACAGCATATGTACTCTGTCTGCTTTTCTACTGGGAACCTCCTGACACTGTCTTGGGGCCTTTTAGCATAATTGGGATGACACCAAGGCTGTTCTTGTTTCAAACCAGCTGACGATCTTCTGTTTGTGCTGCCCTCCTTTCTTTAAACTGATTTCAGAAGAAAGCCCCACAGTCTTTAGTACCTGTTTGCCATCTGGAAAACGAGGCTCCCGTGTGGATAGGGGCAGATGTACTGAATGTTTGATGCAGCCCTCTGCAGCTGCTGCCTCTTACCTCAGGCTGGCTGTACCTGGCTCTGATGTCTGCTCCTCAGCCAGTCCCTGCAGGTCCCTGGCATGGGCTCCTGTGTGAGCCTGTCAAATGGATGCTGAACTCTCTAATAATTCCTCTTTTCCCCAAGAGCCATTTTCATTCAGATACCCTGTGTAAGCATCGCTGTTTGTCTTCTACCCTTTCATGCCAACACCGAATGGCAAGGTTCCTTTTAAACGTATATGTTGTAAAACCTACTCAAGAATTGTTTGATGTAACTCAAAGGAACAAAACTTGCACACTCCAGAGTAAGGAAAATGAGGAAGAATCTATTCTTTCCATCTTTAAATAAGAGTGACCCACAGGGGTTGATTCAAACTGGAAACCACTTGTTTACTTGACACATCCCATGGAGACACACTTGGAGCTCTGAGTGTCAGGTGTCGTGTGAGTGTGTGGAGTGAGCACACTGTGCAGAGAAGGAGGACAGAGGCGTGGAAGAGAACTCAGGGTGTCTTGGGTTTGTTTTAATCCTCAGTAAAACTTTCCCTGCTGGTTATCTGGAACAAGTGAATGCAGGTGGTTGACATTTTAGTGTAACTCACTGATAGAGGTGGGTTGGGTACTGGCTTAGGAATACCATACAAAACTGAGGCAGGGAAAGATCTGCTTCTGCTTTCTGCTTCTGCCCACAGGGATTTTTTTTCTGTCTATATAGTGCAGATTGGTAAAATGCCCGTGTGTTTTTCTTCAGTTGTATGTTTGGTGGAGGGGAGTGAGGATGGTGGTTGCTTTGTTTTTTGTTTTTCAGGGTGTAGGACTGCCAGGACAGAGAAGGAGTATTTGGGGGAAACGCCGCTTTTGTTTTAGTCTTATTTCTGTGGTTGAGTTGCTTTTAACTTACTTCAATACCAGACCATAAATGTGCATTAGATGAGGAAGAAAGTGAAGAGTTCCTGTGTTCCTCCAGCCTATTTTTGCAAGGTCTTAAATCTGTCTAAATTAATTCTGAACTTTGTCTGTATTTGGCTTAAATGTTCTATAAAAATTCTGAACTTTCTATTTGGTTTTCTTACAGTAGCCATATCAATTATTTTATACTTTTAATATTAAGTCTACAATCCTGCGTACTTGTTCAGGGAATCATCTGCTGTTTACTGACTATATCTGGGTATCTGAAAAGCTGAGACACATCCCAAATGTTCTAGTTCTGAGTAATAATTTATCCTGCCTACATACAGTGTTTTCAGAGAAAGCAGAGGGAGGATTTTGGGCTGAACACATACTTGTTTGTGTGGGTATGACAGGACAGTGTAGGGGATATCCTTCACCAGAAAAATGATCCACAGTTTTCTCTGTAAACTTTCTTTGTTCATTATTTCAATTTGGATCTTAACACTCAGTGGGCCCAATACCAGTTACTACAAAGGACAAACTTTAGTACCTTGCTTTAGTAAAACAACACTATAGTTATTAGCACAGGCAAGTGACTCCTTCCTCCAGTCTTTCTTGATTATTTTTAAAGACAATGATCTTTTCATTTCTCACCACCAAGCTAAGATGGTAGTGAAAATTATATTAGAAACTAATAAAATAAAATAATTTGGAAACATTGAATTGAAATACTTTGTAGATAAAGGAAATAAAGAATTTTTTGTGCTTTACATGTAGACTTATTATAAAGGTGGTGTTTTTTTTGGTTGGGATGTTTTTACCCCATACCAAATGGACTATGAAA
This sequence comes from Argya squamiceps, assembly GCA_037834095.1. Taxonomy (NCBI): domain Eukaryota; kingdom Metazoa; phylum Chordata; class Aves; order Passeriformes; family Leiothrichidae; genus Argya; species Argya squamiceps. The sequence continues at coordinate 45,059,604 of JBBMKD010000102.1, read as the reverse complement.
GAATAAGTGTGCCAGACAGCAGATTTAAATTACTTGAAATAACTTTGCTTTACTGTCACAAAGCAGTAAGTCTTGAGGATGTGCAGTGTGAGTAGATGGATGGTATAGGTCATGCAATGCTGGATTGGTGCTACTATGTTGACACAATGTTTCATGGGTAGGCAGGAGACATTAACCAATGTCTTGAGGTTTTGAAGGTTGTATTATGTCAGCAAGATGACCTCATAAAAATCTGTGTGTAAATAGCCTATATCTGTCTATATCTATACAAGATTTAGTTGCCAGTCAACTAGAATTAAATCCTAATTTATCTCCCTCAATATATAACAGTGACACAGTCTGGCAGAGGATAAATAATTTTACTGCCAGTTCATTCTTGATTATAGTGTCAGCAAATGTTCCTGCTATTGAAGATACGTGGGCAAGACAGATGGGAGATGGTAATTACATGGACTCATTGGGAAACCTAAAAGAAAAGTGTTAGTTGAAAAATTCTTAGTTCTCAGAAAAACTGTTTTGCAATTTAACTTAAAAATTAATGAAAACAAAAACTAGATTTCCGTAAGATACTTTATTACCTCCTGTGATTTGGGGGAAACATCTCTTGAAATCCCGACTCGTACAGAAAGGGTATGAACAGGAAATCTTAGTTCTGCATGTCTCTGGAAAGAAACACTTTTCTCTGCCATTTCAGCATTTAAAAGAGTATTTTATTCCTTTCCTTGACCACTGAAAGTGCTGTATTTGTATATTGCTGCAAATGTTTGTTCTGGGTTGTCTTTAACTGATTGCTGGAGGTCTGCTGTGTTTCTTTCCTTTCTTTTTTTTTTTTTTTTTTTGCATTCTTTGGGAAGAAAAGAGACTTCAGTTCTGTGTGAAAAATGTTTGTTTTTATGCTAAATCTTGTTGTTTCACTCTCAGGCTCAAATTTAATTTCTTCTACTGCAGGTGTTTCAGTTCATGCTTATGATCAAGTATAGAAATGCACATGGGAATAGAATTGTATTTGCAAATGTAAATCACCTCATCAAATCCACCATTCACCATATGGTGAATTGCAGTCTGCTGTAATCATAGCCTGATGCTTGGAACAGTTCTGCACCTTTAGTATGTTAAAACTTGGATTCAGGACTGTTGTGAAGCAGGAAGACAGTGATGTGAAAAGACACTGGGAATACCTGGCGCTTCATTGATCAAGTAAATGACAGTTCATGAATCTTAAAGGCTGGATGATATCCAGTCATACAGTTATGCTCAGTTTGGAACTGAGGAATAATCATAGATACAGAATGCTTTGGGTTAGAAGGGACTTTTAAAAGGATATTTTTTATTTGAATAGAGTTGCCAGCAGCAAAAAGCTTGATGCAATGGGAAGCACTGTGAGTAATCACTGATGTGTGAGTCTTTTGATTAATTACAACTGAACTTTTAAAAATCTCTTTAGTTAGATATGATGGGGGAGGTGACTTCTAATAAGCAAGATCAGGTGAGAAATTATTAAAATTGTGTTATTTGTCCTTATGTCTGAAGGAGCATCTGGTTTGGAATACTTTTTTCACAGAGGGAGTTGTATTTCATATCTACAAAGATTCAAAAGTTTATCCTTGGTGCAGGCTTGCCCCTGAAAGACTATGTTTACACATCCTTTGTTTTGACACCGTTTTCAGTTAGATCAGTCCACAAAAAAAAAAAAAAAAAAAAGCTGCTTGGAGGAGAGGTGGCTGCAATGGCAAGCTTGTCCTTGATTTGAGGGAACAGGAGGCTGGCTGAGAAGAACTGTTGAGGCTTGTCTTGGAGGAGAAGTTAAGAAAGGAAATCCCTCACAGTTTTCTTGAGGAATAATAAAATATGTCCAAGTTCTTAGAAGTCTGGTGAGGTGACAGGTTGTACCCTGCATAAAAATGCCATTTTGAGAAGGTCAGAGTTTGTGACTGGCTTTACCTTGAAGGGTAATTTCAGGAAAAAGGGGGTTAATTTGTTGGAGTACATGTGTGATTGCCAGATGAGCTCGTAGCTCTGTTCTCTCATGCATGTTTCAACACATGCAACAGAAAGCCTTAGTTTTTTGAGATGTATGCACTTTTAAAATATGGCTTTATTTTGCTCTGTAGATAAATTTTACTGCTTTTGTGGAGACTCTGGAAACACTGCAGCGTTTTCCTGATGTTTAGAAGGAAAATATTTGCTACCATCTGTTTTGTCCAGAGGACTTTTGTATATGGTTGTCTGTGCAGCTTTGTTCTCAAATTTAAAGTTTTGGATGTGGTTACAAATGTAGATATTGTAATATGCATTTAAAATATCAAGGTTTTAATGCAGCAGACTGAAAAGAGGAGTAGCCTAACCCTGTTTGATTCAGTTTGCTAGTTTGTGTAACTGCACTGCCAAGAGAGGGTGAGGAAACTTGTGCGTGAGCCAAAGTTAAAATTGCATTCAAATGACCTTACAGCATCAAGAACTGTTCATGTGGGGGAAGCACAAACAGAAGCAACACTTGCTGGCCAAATGGTGCGATTCTGGTGGGGAAAAGGAGACGCAAGAGAAGAAGAATGCTATGCAGATGGTCAGGAGCAAAAGGAGTTGAAAACCAGGTACAGCAGGGGCTGTTATGGAGCTGTAATCCCCCAATACGGTTTGTTGCTCTTAGAGCTGAGCTTTGGCTGTAGTTTGTATGTAGTGTGTGTGCAGAAGCATCGCTGGTCATGTTTTAAATTAACTCAGGCAAAAGAAAGAAACATGGCAAGCGCTGCTTTGATACTTTTCATGTTCCCTTACTCAGCAGTTTAGTTGAATGCTGTTTTTCAGCTGTTGCACTGCATAACGCTGCCCGGCATCTTTCTCAAATACTGCTGAGCTGAGCTGCTCTTGTGCTCTCAGATGCAGCTTTAGACTGCTGGAGCAGGGGTACAGACTTATGCTTTGGTGTTCAAAAGTAGGTTAGTGACAAGTATTCTGCTTCAGTGGGTCAAGGATCCCTGTTTACTGTGGTTGCCTGCCTCCATGTCTAATGTTAGTAAACTGGCATGCTATTTACCACCATGAGATTATTTTAGAAATAAACCAGAAGGAATCTGAGCTAATATTTTAAGGTTACAGATAAAACTGCTTTGAGCATCAGGTTTAAGTTGTGGTATTATTGTTAAATATGTGCTATGTTGGAAGCAGACAGATTGGTGCAAGAGGAATTACTTGCCCACTTTTGCAGGCTTTCAGCTGCAAAGAAATTGCAGTTGTTTGAGGTGCTTGTATTGTCCTGTATTTGTAGGACAATTAATTTGTCACTAATTTCTGTTGGCAATCCTGGTGTTAATATTTATATGCTATGAGTATTAATCTTTGTATATTCTGATGGGTAATTTGGTAGCTCTTAGCCCATTTCTTGAGGCATGCCATTGATGATGCCTGTCTAATTGGTGTCCTTCATTCCATTAAAATGAAAATTCTTACAATATAAGGAGCTTAGACACGAGTGTTTCCTTTGAAACGTGAGGACTTGGACTAAGGTTGTTGTCATTTTATTAAGCTTATTTTCTGGATGTGATTCGAGTTTGCTTTTCTCATCTGTATTTAAATTCAAAACCAGAATTTTAAAACAAAAAAAAAAGCAAACCAGTTCAAAATTATTCATGAATTATGAGCAATGTGAACTGTTTTCTTTGTAGAACATTTTTTAAGAACAGTTTTTCTTTTTAAATCCAATGGCTCTGGAATATTAAAGTGCTGTTGGAGAGTTACATTCTTACATTCTGGTGTCTGGAAAGCAGGAAAGCTCTTCAGATTTTTCCTCCCCAACTTGATTTTCATTGCTATAATCAAGCAAGTAGCAACTTTTTATAATTTGCTAGTTCTTTTTGCTACTGCATGACTTGGCTGTGTCTGAACTCCATGAAAAGAATGAATATGCTTGGTGGATTTGTAAAACAACACTTGCAACTGTGTCTAATCAAGTTTAACTTCATTTTTTACATGTTCTTTGTTACAAAACCCATTTCAACTTCCAAAGTAGTTTAAAGGACCTTTCTATCTTTGGGAGCTTTTGAGCTTTGGAGCAATGCCCATAATAGCTGTTCCTTGCTCTGTGATTGAGTGACTTGAAGGAAGCTGACATTTCTTAATGAAAAGCTTTGCATTTTCAAACTTTATAAGTTAATACTTTGGATGTGGACTACCTGTGATACCTAAAATCCTTAACATGCTCAAAAATCTCAGTGCTACAATTGTTTTCAGACTATTGTAGGAAAGCAAAGGGAATGAAATGAGTTGTTTTTGTAGAGCTTTTAGCATCTCTGACATGACGTTGCAAATGATTGTAATTGTAGTTGGGCAGAGATAAAGCTCAGATCAGGCAGAAAGAATACCCTTATTGTTGGTTCTTTTTAATCCCTCTTCGTCCCTCCTGGTTCAGGTAGGATTATATTGCAAGAGAATTGCACTTAAATTCTAGTAGAAGCCCGTGTCCTTAGGGAGTAGACTAAAAAAAAAAAAAAATCTGAAGTGTTCTCAAGTGAAATACATTTGATGGGTTCTTCTCGTTAATTTTAATATGGCTCACTTTATTTTCCTCTTGTATATTCACATTTCACCTCCTGACAAAGTACATAAAGGTACAGTGAATACAATGAATTTTTCTCCCTGTTTACTTAACTTACCCACATTTGTTTTTTCTTTAACATAAGTCTACTTCCAGTAAGGTGCTGGATTCATCACTGAGTGGCTCAGGATTTGTCCCCACTGTGTGTTGTTTATCTCTAAAATGCAGAGGAACAGCTGCCTTGCACAGGTGTTGAGCAATTTTCAGCTTGTAGAGAGAAAGTCTTTTTGCAGGAACATGTTCAATATTTTCAACACTTATTTCTTCTCAAACCCTAAACCCTCTCCCACAGCCCATTTCGTGTATCCCAGGTGTTGCTGTTAAATGTGTATACTGCTATGAAATGGAGTGCAATCAAAAGAAATGTTTCTTACTGGTTAACTGTGTACTAGGAAGGAAAGTTGAACACAGATGAAATTTACATCAAAGATGCTGTAAGAAACAGGAGGTCTTCTGCAGTGAGCAGTTTAGTTCTACACATGTGAAGGGAGCTTGGATGAAAGCAAACAGTAGGTCTGTACTAAAACTTGCAGTTTGTACAGACTGGCAAGGAAATAGAACAACTTAAATGTTTAAACAGAACTGAAAGTATTGGGACTGATTTATAATACGTTTACTGGCCTTCCTAACTAGGATTTCCAGTTGGAATTATTCTGAGACAATTCAAATACAAAGTTAAAGACTAAGGAGGATGTGCAGCCTTTTAGAGCAGTAGAGTTTGCCTTCAAGTGATCATGAGGCTGTTACAGGAATTACTGGGAAAACCTGACACTTAGAAGTGATAGGAGTGTATTTCACCTTTTGGGTTCCATGTTGTTAGATTTTTAAGTACTGAAACTATTTTCTCATCAACTATGATAATTCTTTTGCCTTTGATCCCACCTCCTTCTTAAATCCTTTTGCTCTAAAAGAGATGAAATGTGCTTCCTGATGTCATGTGACTTCTCTCACACAAGCTTTCATCAGAGAACTGGAATTGAAGGTGAGAAAGGTAGCTGACAAAGAAACTTTCAATAGAGGAGATGCAGAAAGAATAGCTGCCTAGTTAGGCTCTAAAAATCATGTGAACTTTAAGCCACTCAAGTACTTAATTTAGTGGAAGACTGGCCTGAGAGGCTTAATATAGACAGCTCAGATATCATGTGGAAACTCTAATATAGACATGTATTGATATAAGAGACCTTGAGCTTATTTTTATTTGTACCTGATCAGATTGTTTGTTTGCTTCCTTTCCTTAACCCCACTCTTTATTCTCAGGAAATGCAGTAAAATAGCCACTGTTACTGTGCAACTACACCTGACTGTACCAGGGAGAGTGAGAGAAAATTGGCCTTTGGTACTGGCACTTTGATTTTCTCAGCTTTCAATGGAGTCTTCAGTAAACTTTTTTGGTGCCCTTTGTGATAACTTTGACTGGGAATAAGTGAAATAAGTAGTGACTCTGGTCAAGATATCCTTCTGCTGCTGAGAAGCATTAGTGACTTTTGAAAGATGAAAGGTCACTGGGATTTCTACTCTTTTTCCTTTCTTTCTTTCTCTTTATGTCTTAGAACTAGTTTGTTTGTCTTCCAATATTGTAGCTTCAAATTATGGCTATTACATCAACAGCACAATGATTTTTAACTCTGTTCAGAAAACTCCTTGTTTCTTGCCTAGTCATTTACAAAACAGCAGTAGGAAGGTCACAGTGTAACTGATGTGACTTGCCCTCTGATGGAAGAGTCATGGGAAAAACAAATGGACGGGTGGATTCCCTCTGTGTTTACAGTAGCCATGGAAAGTTGTGCTTTGTTCAAATCTCCATCAGGCTTAGGAAAAAAAGCCATCCATAGTCTTAAATCTTTACTTAAAAAAAATACATTTTCAAGTATTACTTCAGCTCTTACCAGAAATTTATTTGGGATAAAATCCTACTGTTGGTGGAAGCAGCTGGGGATTTTAACTGTACAAGAAAAAATGTATCTGGAGTAGGTGGTGTTGGTATTACTCTTAAGTATTCCTAAAATTACAGTCTTTAATGCAATTACCATCTATGACATGTAATTGTACTTAGGGATCTGTAATTTCCTAACTAGCAAATTTAGTTTGGGAAGTAATGTTATGAAAGCGAGAGTGTTGTTCTCCATGTGAACAGCTGAAATACCTCAACGTCCTGACAAAAGCAGAGTAAACTGGGCACCTTCATGTTCAAAAACATTTTAAAATGATGGTGAATGTTCCATTACTTAAGTTCTCAGTGAATAAAAATAATGTCTATGAATCGTATAGAATAAGGGGAGGAATAAGAGTCAGACCAAGGCTTTTAATGGTTGGTTGCAGAGTTTTTGCTATGACACAAGAACAGTGTTGTTCATCATTTTTAAATAAGTCACAGTGCTTTTCGGTGGTAGCACTGAGTGATAGAAGTTGCAGAAGTTTGTGATCTTCACAGGGAGGACAGTTTTGTGTATGAAGTTTCTAAGTCTTGCTTTTTCTGTGTCTTTCTGAGAGACGGCAAGTTGCTTTTGAATTAAAAAATAACAAATACAGAGTTTGTAAGATGGACAGGTGACTGGGTGTTTTTGATATTGAAGCACTCCTTCCATTTCATGAAGTGCCATTAAAATTATTCTCCCTTTTCAAGGCTTGATGGAAACATGCTTTGCATACCTTTTGGAGACTAATTGGCCTTTGGTTCTGTAGCTCAGGGCTTTGGATAATAAAGGATTTCATGTGCGTTTTTCTGTAGTGATCACAGCAAAAGTGAAGCAGCAAAACCCACAATACAGGTATCCATACAGATGTGACCTGGGCAGGCCTTTTAATCCCCTGTCTGTTTTATTAGTGTTTTATATCAGGAAAAATAACTGAATGTGGAAAGCCTTCCACTTGCTTACAGAATGTTACATATGTTATTACATGTTCATTCTGAAGACTTCCAGAGAAACGGTCATGGAAGACTGCTGAATTGCAAAGCAATATATATATTTAAGTGCATTAAGTTCAAATTATCAATATGATTCTAACATATTTAGATTTTACAGTAAGTATTGCTTACAATGCAAAATCCTCAACTTTCTGATATTGCCTGTAAAATATCTGTCACCTGGGGAAAAAAATGTATGTTGTGCCTGCAGCGGTCATGGATAGGCATGCAGTAAAGGCTTCCCTACCTCAGCAACCATCCTTTAGTCTGCCTTTTCAGTCTCTCTTGTCATCAGACTGAGCTGTGGAGCTGTTACTAATTGCAGAAATGTTTTCCGCTGATAATGTGCATGTCTTGTAGCTGAGAAGTTATTTTTAGCAGTCTGGTGAGACTCTTAAAGTCACTGAGGGACAGAGCCCTGGCGGAGGTCTGGAAAAGGGAGCTGCCTGCCAATGGATTTGAACGGGAGAAGGGAAAATGGGACCTTTCATTCCCAACCATCTTTTTCTGTTTTTGACTACATTGTTCTTTCCTGGTAATTGCAAAGAAAAGGCATATTTCCCAGCTTGGTAAAATTATGTTTGGCTGGGAATAATCTGTATTACTGAGGCAGAATTGGTAGAATTGCATGAGTGGAAACTTCCATTTTCACTGTGATGATGTTCAAGGGCTGCTCAGATCTCAACAGACACCTTTTAACTAGAGTGAATCTGAGAGGTGCTGCTTTTCACTCTGCCATAGTGGAAAGGCTCTGACGTGAGACAGTTTGTATGAAATCAGAGTTGTGTTAATCTGTTCACTGCATTTGCTAATACACCAGACCTTTTCCTGACTGTGTAGTACCCAAGAAAAGTTAATGCAGACAACAGTGCCGCTGAAAAAGCAAATTGTTTTAAACTGTGGAACCTTTTAATTTGACCATAATACTCAACTACAAGCAGCTTTGTAATGTTTAAAATTTGGTAAAACTCCCATGAGGCTCAATTTGACCTGTTTTATTCGTAGAACTATTATGTAAAAAGGTTGCTGAGGTAGAAAAATAGCAGAAAGCACAAGGGGGTCCACCAGTTACATGTTCATGTGCTGAAAGCTGCTGTTTTTTCCAGATGGCAGAATAGCTAGTGGGGCTCACCTAAGTAAATTGCTCTCTTCCAGCTTTTTCTTACTTTTAATGTGTGTTTTGTTTTAGTGCCATAATCAAAGGTCACCCCCCAGTCTTTCAGTCACCACATGCATGGCTGAGTGAATGCGTTTTTCTTTCATGTTTATCTTTGCAAAGAAAATCTGTGGGTGGAGAATTTAAAATGGGATTCAGAGTGGTTTGGGACTTCTCTAAGTGACATACCTGGGAATGCTGCCACATAGCAGACACGTTTTAGCGATGTGTATTTCACTGCTGTAGGACACAAAAGATGAAGTAAGGTAGGCTGTGACAGTGCTACTGACCGTGTCCATAAAGTAACACTCCACGCAAGATAAGGTTTGCAGGCATGCTAAAGAGCATCATTCTTTCTTATTACTATTTTGGGGTTGGTTTTATATGTTCCACCATACTATTTCTTTATAGTGGAGTAGTGTAATTTATCTGGTACAAAAAACCCTCTCTTTCTTACTTGAAAATGACTCTGACTCTGAAGATACTTGTCTATGTTTCCTTGGACCTGTCAGGATGGGTTCATGCTCAATGTCATCTCTCTTTAACTTGTAGGCATTGGTCCTGCTCACAGTATTGTGTGATGGCCAACTTTTGTGCTGTGTGTGCAGTTGTGTGGATTTTTAGTGGACCACTGGCTTCATCCAGCAGTGCACTATAATGTGTACATTGTCTGTATAGGATATTTCTAGGAAAGTGTTGCATGTGGCACTTCAGTTTTGTTGAGTTGGATATTTTCTGCCTGCTGTCAGGTAGATGTACTCTGGATAATTTGCAAACTTGCTTAGCTGTAGTTCAGTTTTCTTTTTACAGCTGTGTGTAATTTGTCTGAAGTACACAGGCCATAATGATTAAAACCTGGTGGCTTTGGTGGTGTCCCTTGTTTTGTGGCAAAGGGAATTGGTGATGAATGCAAACTGCACTACGTTAGTGAAACAAGAAATATTTGGTTTTTAAGACTTTATAGCATATGTGTCTCTGCCAAGGCTGATGATTGTGCTGAATAACATTAAAATGATGCGGTCAGTGTCCTCTTTAGTTGCCTTTGACTTTGGTTGTGAATGTCCCGGCAGCACTGTGCAGCTGTATTACCTGCATAGATGTTTAGACCAAGAGTAGAGCAAGTTCAAATTCCCTTCCTGCTTTCATCTATAGAAATGTACACTGCCACTGTGCACTAATCCATATTCTACATTATTTTGATGTGATTTGCAAATAGATGTATAAATTCAAAGAGCTAAGCAGAATAGATTCATATATCTTCAGTGACATAGTTTTGACGCATGGCTGCAAAATCAAGCTTCTTATTTGGATGAAAATAAACTTGTACAAGGGAAAAGAGGAAAAATCTGTCAAAATTCAAAAACCTGCACCTAAACACACTCCAGTAAGTCGCAAATGCACTGCAGCAGCAAGAAAATAGTAGTCTTTGTTCTAGCTGTGTGTTTGAGGTTTGTGTGGTTTCTTAACTGCAATATAAATTGATATCTCTGTATAGGGCCCTTTGAAAATGAACAGCTTTGTTCTTCGGTGCATTCAGGTCTGAACAAAATGTAAAGATTGAGGAAGAGTGGAAATCTCTGAAATGGCACTATTATGCAGAAGTTTTTTTGAGAAGTTGAAAAAAAGCTAAAACAACCCACCAAAAACCCAGAGCATACTGTCAGTTCTTGCAAACTTGTAAGTTAAAGATACATTGCAAGTAATCTGTTGTCTGTGTCTGGACTTGTTTTACGTTGTTCTTTCTTACCTCACTGTAGATTGAGCATGAATTATCAGAAATCAGTGGGAGCTGTAAAACATCCTTCTATTGCGTATCAACGTGGCTGTATGAGCACTAATTTATCAGTAGGATTCTGTGGGAGACCATATGGGTGTGTGCTGTGGCGTTTGCTTGGAGTTTCACGAGCTGTTCTGGCAGAACCAGTTTCTTCCCTGACCCGTCTGGCATACTGTGCAAGTGATCTTAGCCTAGAAAGTTGTGTGTCCAAGTCAAGCTGCTGACCTTTTCCTCCTGCTTATTAATAAACCCTCATGTTTTCCCTGCAGTCAGTGTATGGAGCGAGGCTGGGGAGGAGCAGTTCAGCAGCGTCTCACCCTGCCAAGGAGGTGGCAGCGCATCTTTCTCAGGTTGCACAGAGACACTTTGGGCTGGGGCTGTGCAGGCAGCAGCTCTGGACTCTGCACTGAACAGCAGCTTTGAAGAAAGGGCACAAGTGGTGGAACTGCAAACCTACCACAGAAATCTGTTAAGAAGAGGGAGAGGTCAGGGAAGGGTCTGGTGCAGCTTGTCTCTGTCAACATATTCACCCCAGAGGGGCTGTGCTAGACTTACTGCTCCTTGAAAGCTGGCTGCCTTTCTAAACTGCAGGACAGTGGCTTATTTTGGCCTTGACCTGTCAGTTGCTGGTGTTGGTGATGATGGAAGTCTACAAGGGAATTATTGCTAGGCTTGAGTCACGGGAAACTTATCTGTGCTTCCTGTTTTGGCCATGGAGATTCCAGCCTTATGATGAATATCAATAGAGTGTTTTTATTCAATAATGTAAATTAGGTGTATACATTCTATTTTTTCTTCCTTTTCTGTTTCCATGGTGAGGGACAGGTGTGTGAAAACTGAGTCATGGGACTTTACAGAGATATTAAAGTGCACAAAAGAGAAATGTAATATTGTAAAGAGAAGGTTTTAAGATGATGGCAGAATGTTTCACTGAGAAGAACAGAAAATGGTTCTTGGTGGAAATTGAGGCTCTTGCTGAACCCTGCATTTAGTACAGGTGAATAAACAGTGTGTTTCTGAAAACCACACCTGGATCCAGAACAGCAAGGGGCATAAAGGTGGTCTAGGGTAGTCACATCTCTACTATGCACTAGGAATAGCTACAATATTTAATTCTATATATCCTGGTAGAGGAAATACTGCAGTTTTCTCTTTAGAATACAGTCCTGTGTTTTGTTTGAACTGCTGCATGAACTATCTGGATTGCTATGTTCTTCTGACCAAAGGGATGACCAAGAATGTGTTAAATAAAGCCGAAACTTATTTGCATGGGGCAAGTGATAGCTCAGAGATCTTTGCCATTATTGGGCATACTTTTTAATGTTATTTCAATATTTCTTACTCAAAATTATGTTTGAGCCCGAGCCTGCAGGCAGATACACTATAATATTTCACCTTACTTATGCTTAAAGCATGACTAAGTTTAAATCAAAAGCTTTTCTATATGAACTTTTCTACATGAACTAAAACAAGTTAAGTAGATTGCCTTAGTTTCAGGGAAGTCGGTGCCTACATAGAATATAAAAGTATTTTTCTAAAATTTCTCTTTTATTTATGTGATATGCAGTCCTTTCTACACAAGTTAATTTTTTCCTTCTGCCACATTAAGTTGCAAGGAATTGCTCTCCAGACCTTCCTCAGTAGCAGGGAGAGCTTCATATTCTCTCTTGACAGTAAAAGAGACATGATAAGGCTTTGAGGTCTGCTGTAAGAACATATTGGACAACAGAGAACTGAAAATTAATGAAGGCCTAAATAATGAAATTGAGGGTGCTCTGTCTCCAAGCACTTTTTAATGTTACTGGCTTCAGTTGTGAAATCTTGGCTTCTTTTTAACTTTTTTTAGCTCAAATAAGAGTCTATATATCAAATCAGCAACCTATACAGGCAATTTAAGAGCAGATAGAGAGATCTGTTCCCTTCCTGTGTTTATATTAAGGATTGCACTTGCAGGCCTTGCTTTCCATTTTACCCGTTGCTCTTGAAATCTGAATCTTCCACAACTCTCTTGATGAAGCTAACTTCTTTGTGCACCAACAAAAAATGTTAGTCTTTCAAATAGACAGACTATTACTTTGGCTTTAGTGATACTTTCCTATGATCTCAAAATGTATCATCTTCTTCAAATATAACCGTGGGTACATAAAATCCAGAAGATGTTCCAGTCTTATTACAGTTATTTTGAGAAAACTGTGTATTGGGAATGATAATTTTCCTTGTGCTAGAGTATGTATGAGTCAAGGGAAATGAATTCTAATTGTGGTTCTGAGGCTTATAGGACCATTGCTCTGCCAAGTCATGAAAATACGTTTTGGAGGAAGACATTTCTAAGCATCTCAATATACTTGTTTTGAGAGATGCTTTCTTTTAAATTGTGGATGGGCAACATTAGTGGGTTTTTTCATATTTTTCAACTGAATAAAGAAGTGCTTCAAATGCTGAGTTTTCCAACCTTGTAAAGCTACATGTTATTCTCTGCACTTTTACATTTAGCATGTCTCTGTATTATTTTACTGGATTGGTTCAATTCCTTTTATTGCCCAAGAAAAGGGTTGCTTTTGATATTGTAGTGAAAAGTTCCACTTTCAGAGAACTTTCAGTCTTGCATACAAAGAACAAAATCCTTAACATAAGAAAAAGGTTTGTCTAAGAACTGTTTTCCTCATGGGAAGCTGGTTGGGTTGCTTGCCTGAAGCTGTTGGTAGGCTCTGAATGCTTTCTGACTGGGTGCTAAGATAGAAATAAGTCATAAGGCACGCTGATAAGTGGGGAACTGAACTGGCTGATGGTTGAGCAGCTCAGCTTGTCTCGTCCACTTACGGTAGGTTTTGGTCTCGACAGAGATTTCCAATCGAGCAGGTGCTGTCAGGGGGCAGCTTGGTCGAGTGCTTCTTACTGCCCATGTCATCAATCTGCTAAGTGAGGTTCCGTGTCCAGGACTGTCTGTTGTGCATTTTGGAGAACATGTACATGCACACAGGGATTTATCTAAGGACAGCTTCAGAAAGTGCCTTGTCTAATGATTGTCACAACTATTTTATGATGTCAGTTTCCAAATGGTCTGGAACCATTTGATCCATCTGCATTGAGTGAATCCAAACTTCTGTTTTGTGGCTCTTTGGGGAAAGCCACAATGCAGGATTTCAATTTCAGTCTGTATCGAAGTAAGATCATCTGCAAATGAAGCAAAAACTGAACTTGTATTGTATTTAATTTGTATTTATACCCCCTAGCTTAAACCCTTGTGTAGTTGTCCCCTGTAAGGAGACTCTTTTTTTTTTCCTATTTGTTTTGTTTGGGGTTGGTGGTTTTTTTGTGTGTGTAAAGACTGTATCACAGCTTTGCTCTTGCCATCTTCATGTTAATGCCCCTTGAATTCTAAAAAACTGGTTTAAAATCTTTACTTATGTGACTTTGACTTTAATGGCACTAAGCCACAGATAATTGGCTCAGTTTCCTAAAATTCCACAGCCTGTTGTTAAGATAAACATTTCTAGGTTCCCAAGAACACAGACACATGTATATGGTAATATACTGATTATACAGAGCAACCTTTAAACAACAAATTCTTATTTTCCTGTTTTATTCTTGATGTTTACACACAAGGATCAGAAGCAGAAAAATGACTTGACAGAATAATTGTGCCTGTCTTTAAACTACATTGTAGCCCTTTGAGAAGGGCTGTGAAATGGCTTTGTTTTGCTGCAGCCATTAGCCCCTAGGGGAGCTGGAGGGAAGCAGTCCTGCGTTGGAATGGTTGAGATGCACCCTCATTAGTCAGGGGCACATGTCTCAGCTGCTGGGAAGGCTGTGTGACCAAGGCTTTGGTATAAGGCCCTGGACTGTTGGTTGTTAAGGAATTTGTGGTCTTGTTATGTCACTCCTCAACACTGGTACCAAAAGCGCCTTGTAAGGTTCAGATATCAACAAGTGTTGGAGACCTGGCTTTCTCTGGGCTGCACAGGGCTGTGATCTGCATTCCCCCCAGCCCAGAGCTTTAGAGAGAGGCTGTAATTATAGAGCTTGTGACAGAGCTGCTTTCAGTTCACTCGTGTCCTCTCAAACATAACAGTGTATGGATGAAAGCATTGCTCCCATACACACCTAATCAGGGATGGCAAAAGAAAACGGATATGAGGCCCAGGGATATTAGCAGCCAGCTAAGAAATTGTGGGATGGCCTTTGAGAAACTGTGCACGTTCAGGGTTGTAAGGCAACCTTGAAGAATGATGGAGGCCCTCACAGGATTGTGCCAGGTGCTCCAGCACGTGGGGAGGCTCTCTGCCAGGGAGTGAGGGTCAGTGATGTTAGTGAGCCAAAGCAGATCGACTTGGCATCTTACTCAGAGCAGGAATTGGTGGCTGACTGTCCTTGGAGGTAAGCTTCCCAGTAGTTGTCTCTGAAATTGCTTCTAGCTGCAACAGGATATTTAAATGTCTTAATTTCTGGGGGAAAAAAGGAAAAAAAAAGATGTTCTTACTCAACAGATGGTGTTTTGATTTGTTTGTTGGTCTTATTTTTTTAATAATCTTTTTATATAATTATTCAGCTTAGTCCAAAGCAATAAACTCAGTCTGAAAATAAGTGGATCAGGACACAGGTGTTAAGGTGTGTGGGTCTTGAGTTTTTGGGTTTGTGCTTATTTTGTTAGTTGGGTTTTCTTTGGTTTTTTTTTTTTTTTTAGGGCAGTTTGCAAAGAATTTTGTTCCTCTTATCTGTGCTCTCACTGACTGTGTGCAGTAAGAAACAGTAAAGAGAAGCAGCAGTCTTGTGTTGTGATGTTTTGTGCAAATATTTTCAGAAGGTCAGCTATTAAAATTTGAAATATTGACACTTTTTTCCAATCCTGTAAATCAGTATTTTTTAAAATTTAAAGCATACCAACTCCATGTAGACTCTTAGAAGTCATTGCAGAGTGTGAGAAATGAGAAATTCCTCCTGTAATAGAAGAACAATAGTAATGCAGAACAAGATTAAAATTTGCCCCTCTCCCCCAGGTTTTAAACCATGATAAATATTTGATTTGAGCCAGTTTGTTCTTTGTTTAGAGTTACTTGACTAAAACTCTTGGCCTTAACTTGCTGGCAATTAGGTCTATTGTATTTTTGATTAAACAGTGGTGTAGTGGTAGTGGGAAACCAACATACTAGCATGGTCTTCTGGCTGTCTTCCCCGCTCTTTAGTGTTGCCCTGAGGAGCAAAGTATGGCTGAGCTTGCTCATCAGGGGTGTAGCTTGGAATGAGAACAGATTTTAATTTGAATCTTTTCCTACTGTCTGCTGCCAGCCATTTTTCAGTGAGTTCTTGGGGGGTTTTGTTTTGTTTCCCCTGTACAAGTAGCTAGTTCATGTGTGTGTGGTGCATTTGTGATTCTGCTCTGCTGGTGGGCAAGTGCTCTCACTGCTCCTTCCTGTGGATAGGAAGGGAGCTTGGCACTCAAGAGCAGAGACATTGGTGTTACCCAAGCTGCTGCAGTTCAGAGGATTTGTGGTAATCAACAGCTCTCCCCAACTAGCAGAAAAGCTGTACCCAAACCCCTCATTTGAAAGCCTTTGTGGTTTGTGGAGAAGTAAAAAAGTAGGGAGTTCCATTCTCATGTGGTGTATAAATAAAGAGAACTTTTCATATTACTGTTATCACTGTTCCCACCCATATTGAGGACCTGGTTTGCAGTTGGTGTTGTCATTTTCCACATACCTGAACTCTGACAAGTCTTTGATACCTGCCTTTTTTTGATGGTACAAGGAGATGGTAGGCATGATGTTTATGTACCAAAAGTGATGCTCTTGTATTTTAGCTTCTGTGTTCACTGTGTTTGAGACTGCAGTCCATGCATACTAAATATAACAGCAGCCTAATCCAAAATGATTTGGTGGGATTTTTTTTTGTTTTGTTTTGCTTTTTTTAAGTCATGAGATCTCATTCTCATCTTCATCAAGTACTGGTCCATGCCTTTCAAACCCGTCTCATGGTGATCTACCTCAGTGAGCACCTTGCACATGTGTGGATGTGAAAAGAAAGTACATGTTTGCAGTCTTTATACTTTGCATTGCCATACCTCTGAGCTTTGGTTTCTTTCTTCATGAATTCCTTGTTTGCCTGCACATGCAGTTCTCATACACTCTGCACTAGGGTGGTGGTTGAACAGCTTTCCCTTTCCATGGCAGGTTCACAGCTGAAGGTCTCCCAGCCAGGAGCACGGGGGAATGCACCATTTACATTTTTGCAGTTTTATTTGTTCACTGAGAGAAGGGGATGGTGGGGAGGGCATGGTTTTTGGCCTATATTTAATAAAAGGAGAGGGAGCTGGGAAAACTCCTGGTGTAATGTGAGCCTTAGACAAGGAAGAGCTATTTATAGATCCCTGCAATATTTGCCTGAAGGAACTTGAGAGCAGAGCGGGGCAGTGTTACATAAAGCTGGGCGAGAGCACACTTGTGCCCTCACAGCTGTGAAGGTCAAACCGAGGGCTTGTCTTACAGTAGGCTTCCACTCTCCCTTGCCCTGAGGGGAGAAGAGACTGATGGGCTCCTTCTGAAGGCCAGATCCTAGTGGTGAGAAACTTTGGTTTGTGGAGAGCAGTGGTGTGGTTTTTTCTTTTAAGAGGATTATTATTTGTGATGTTTTGATTTCATTGTTTTTTCATCATGAGAAAACATGACTGTCTTGATTGATGACTTAATGGTCAAATAAAGCTGAACAAGGTCACAGCAGCAGCCTTGGAGAGTGAGATTTCAAGCTGTACGTGGTTATATTATGGTTTAAGCAGCTTTTTGGTTATTGCTGCTGCTATTCTGGCTTTTATTCTCTAGTGGTGACTTTTTTATTTTAAATGACGTTACCAAGCCACTGGCAGTTAACCAGATATTGTTCTGATTTTGGATGCCTTCATCAGCTTAGTACTTTTTATGAGGCTTTAATAAAAGTGATTTTAGAAACCCTGCTGATCTTTAGCTTGAAAACATTTTTATAGTTTCACAGGCAGAAGAGCCTTTTGTAGGGACGCATATACCTTAGAAGATTCTTCATAATGTGTGGCATTAACACTGGGTTTTGATACTTCTCTGAAAGATTGGCTAGGTCAAAGTATTACTAACCCTACTATGAAGGAGAAAAAAAAAATCCAAAACCAACAAAAAGTGTGGGATATGATCTGAATGTACTATAAAGCTAAGAAAGGCAAGAAGTTGGATTGAAATGGCCTTGAATGGCTTTAAAATTTTGGATAAGGGTGTAGTCTGGAGTTGTCCAAGATGTTTATCCCTTTAGTTTTTACTGTAAAATTTTTGGAACTCTTGTAACATGAGAAATACAGAATTATGTAAAATGTTTGAAGGTAAATAAAGAGCTGCTCACATTCTGTCACTCATCTATGATACTTAGACTCTTTATGTCCCTTGAATTAGAGGTTTTAACTAAGCAGTCAGCATTCTGCATGTTTAAAAGGCAGCTTCTGAGCAGAAGCTAAACCCCATGGTTTATAAGAGGGTATATACCAAGGCACACAATCAAAACAACTTAGTAAATTATTTGGGATCATATTCAGCCTTTATCTAAAAATTAAAGAGTCAGTGTTTATGTGTGTGTGTGTAAAAGCCAGACTTTCTGCAAATGGTTGCTTCTTCAAGGTCTGACAAAGTGAATTTAAATGGAAGAAGGCATTTTGACTGCCTTTGAACCTACCCACTTAGTGAAGAAATTGTTTTTAAATTAAAAAAAAAACAACAACTTTTATAGATTCAAAATGTGCATTATTAAAGAAATAAGTTGAATACTTAAAGCAATTTTAAGTTGTTTCAGTCAATTATTTTCGCAAACAAGAAGGGTAGGTGAGCATATTAATCTTTTTACAGATGAGACAGACGTATAAAGACATACCTTTGATTTGCTTCAGTGTCTACACGGAGCATTTTGCATCTGAAGATGCAAATTTAGGGGGGGAGGGGTGTGTAGATAAGAACCTTGAGGATTCTTTTTAAACAGCATAGTAAAACTTACCAGCCTTAGTTGAAAACAGGTTTTTTAGTAGATTTATAACGTGAAACAGAAAACAAGGAAGGATATTTCTGGTGAGACTCTTTCAAGTACATGAAAGGGAGGAATTTGCACATTCTAAAACCCTCGGATGTGTTTAAGCAGCAGTTAGTACTTAGTAAATGAGAATCAGTGAATTAGTAAATGAGAATACAGGATCAGGGCTCTGAAGCTCCAGGCAGATGTTAAGAGTAGAAAACTCTCAATCCCTTGGTATCTTGTGGTTCTGTCTAAATTAGCAAATACTTTGGTCAGGAGGAGTGGGTGACTAGATCACAACACTGAAGCTTCATGAATCTTCGTTACTTATTTGAAGGGGTTACTTTAGATTAGATTTAGCTTGTCACCTTGGGCTGAATGTCCCCACTTACCTGTGCAGTTTGAAGTTTCTTCAAGGAGAAAATTTAATAGGTACATGCCAGATGAGTTGTCAGTGATGTAGTCCATGGGGCTACCTGAAGTTTCATGTCCCTGTGAGACAGCAAGTAGCATTTGTTTGAAGTGCATCTTGCAGCAGAGTTTTCAGATTCTTACACAAAAGGGAATTGATTGTTCATCTGCATCAGAGCTGTTATGCAAAACCAGCCAGCTCAAGTAAATGGTTTTGCTTCTGCTCTAAACCAAACAGCATAGTTGGATTACATATAAGACTATGCATAGCAGAAGGATGACCTGGAAGATTCTAGTCAGATGTTCTGGAAAATTTTTTTTTTCCCTCTGTTAAGGAAATATTTCTTTAAATTGGCAGGCGTTCACAATGTCCCAGTTGCCATTTTAGACTATTGAATAAAAGTAGTGTTTGAATCACAAAATCTGAGCTGGATAATTAAAAATGGTTCAAAGCTTAACAATCACCAAGGGATGCAGTGTGTGGCTCTTGGGTAGCACATTAGGAGTTCCAGATGTTTTGTGACTACAGTAAATTGCTGTTGCTATGATCCAAGATGGCTGAGAATAATGTTTCAAAGTTATGGTTAACTTACTCAGCATTGTTGGACTCTAGGTAAGCACATGGCTGAATATCTCTATCATCTTCTGCTTTTGATGGAGGAAGAATTGCTTAAAGTCATTTGTGTATTTATATTGAGAGTTAAGTTGCATTTAGTGCTGAATGCAGAAAAACTTCATCTCAAATGGCAGTGAAAAAGCAAGTGGTTTATTTTATTTGCTTGTATATGAAGTTTGCAATGTATGAAATTCAACCCTTTCCCCACAAAACAAACTGCAAAGAAAAAATGAACTAATTTCTTCTGATGTCCAGAACCCAGAAATGGCTAACTGTTGTGGAGATTTTTTTCCCCTCTACCTCAAAACCATCAAATTTTGGCTGTTGTCTAATGTAAATGTCTCTGTTAGCTTTGAACTGCTTTGCCTAGATAACTGGCAAAGCTGGATTTTTTTTGTTTGTTTGTTTGGATGTTGGTGGTTTTTTTTTAGTGGAACACAGTGCTGACTAATCACAGCTCAGTTCTTGACTTGCCTTTTGTAATCTGGGCTGCCACAGGCACAGGTACACTACAGTCAGTACCCAGTGTACTTCTTCATCAAGTCTTGATTACATTGCAGTCATGGTCCAGTCTATTGTGTGGATGTGCTGTTACATTTCATAAATATTGGCTGTATTTAGAATTTAAGGTCTTGATATAGTGATCATGCCAGTAGTCTGTTTTAGGCATTTTAGTCATTGGATTAGACCAAAATCTGAGCATTCTACAGAGGTGGTGTGCAGGAGCAAGTCTTTGTGCTTATGTGATCACTCTAATGAAGTACAGTTCATTCAAATTCATGTTTGTTGATTGCCTTTCAACAAACAACTGACAAAAACAGTTTTTTTCAGAGTAGAATGACCTTTGTAAAAAATACAAAGATGACAAACTTTAAGGAATTTTGCTCTTTCAGTAAACAGTTTTTACACTGAAGAATTTACTTCAAACATTCCAAACTAAATATTTCTTTAGTTCCATATCTGTCTATTGGCCCCAAACTGTCATTTTATTTAGACTGGGAGAAATGGTACAATACAGCCAATGGTACAATACAGCTTTTACCATACTGAGGGAAAAGCTGAATTATGTCCTATTAGGTAAGACAGGAGTTATTTAAATCCTGTATGCAATCTGCTGTTGACATACGCAGTAGAAAGAATGAAATGGGTTGAATTTTCATTAAGAAAAGTTATAATCTGATTTACAAACTCTGCACTAGTTTGGATGTCAGATTAATTAGAAAACTACAATAATGATTTATATCCTCATTTGTATGTCAGAAGGAGTAAATACCAAGGAGGTCAATAACAATTTTTACCATATGCATGTTGTATTTCCTGGTGGCACTGACTGAAGAATAATATTAATGTTGTGTATTTCCTGGGAACAATAGCTACCATGTCCATTTATCTTTGTGCTGTTTTGACAATCTGGTAAATAGTGCTCAGTTGTTTTTATGTTCTGCAATAGGAGGACTTAGAAATTTAAAGGACAAGTGTGCACTGCCTGGATTAGGTGGTAATATTTGCCTTGCAAGAGAGGCCAGGCAAACAGTGCCTCTGTAGATTTTAGAAGAGTGAGCAACTTTCCTTCCCTGTGTTTATAGAAACTGAGGATATTAAATAAGTCTGAAAGGAAGCAGACACACACATTTATTCTGGCTTTCTCCATGATTTTAAGATTTTTAAACCTGCACAAGGTTTTAAGATCAAGGCAAATTCTCTTCCTTTAACCTGAACTTGACTTCCTCACGTAGATGCTTCATGTGTTTCTATAGTAGACCAGGCAGACTGACTGTTGTGAATTTTGGAGGCTTTAGCTTTTGTTCCTTCTTTGTGCTTTCAAGCTTATTTTCTTCTAGTTTCCATAAGTGCCAACAGTGAAACAGTCTGTGTGAAGGAAGAGCATTGATGACCTTTGTTTCTGGATGTGTACCTCTATTTACTCTTAACAGAGCCAAGGGTTGATGTGGAGCTTACAGGAGAGGGGAGAACTGCTTCCATGGTGCCTCAGTGGAGTGAATGTTAAGAGGTGAAACTCATTGAACACAAACTTCTAATGCAAACTGGAATGTTATGTTCTGGCCAAAAGTACTTTTGGTGAGAACTGTATGGGATAGTCAGAAATGGTGGTCAGGTGTGTGAGATGGTGGATTTCATTTGTTCAGAAAAGTTACAAGATCTTAAATTCCCAGAACTGACTTGAAGGCCACACAAAACACCCCTTGGTTATCAATGTTATTTCATTCAGGAGTGCTGTTTTCTTACTGGCTTCCTGAGGTTGCTAAGGCAGGGCCTGTGGAGGAGGGGAGAGGAGGCTAAGAAAAGCTGAAAAGTGCTGTTGATGCTTTTAGTTATTTAATCCTAGTCATGGCCTTGTTCATAATAAGACACTTATCTAACAGTTTCCCAAAACAAATGTAATTCACAGATGTGTGGTAGCAGCCAGGACAAAACTGAGCCTGTCTAATAAGTCAGTACTTTTTCTTGTTTATAGCTTAAACTGTTTCTGTCTTCAGTGCAGAGGGGAAAATTAAGATTTGCATTTTGATTCCAACTTCATTTGAGCAAATAATTTCTAATATCAGCAATCTCCCTCTTGTTATTTCTAAAGAGCTACTTGAGAGGGGACCATTTTAAAAGTAATCGGTACAAATAAGCCCATTGTTTTATTCAGAATGTACTGTGACAGTGCAGGAATAATGGATACTCTGCAGGGAATTATAACAGTTTCTGTTAAAGCACTTGAGTGAAACTTTCTCTTCCTGCAGCTGCCACAGTAAAGTATCATTTTTATTAGGGTATAGCATAAATTTATCATCAATTTAGTATGTTCCTTTAGCTGTTACTGTCCTTACAAAATGCAGTTTTTGAGTCTCTGAGTGTGAGACATATTGCCAGGTTAAACGATACCATGCAGGAATACAAATGTATGTAATTGAGGAAAACTTAATTAATTAAATGTTATTTTGTGTATACAGGTGTTTTTTCCAAGAGTTTATATTGCCCATCTGTTTTCTAGTTAAGATGTTCTGATTTCAGTGCAAATGTATCCTTGCTGAGACCCTCTGGAAGAGGGAGAGAATTTTGCTTTTTTGTTCTTACATCTGTGCTGAAGGGAAAAAATAGGTAGAGAAAAATGATGCTGGTGCAGTGTTCCAGCTTTGTTGCAAGACTTTCCTGGAGCTTATTCCCAGAAGGTCTGACACCTGATCTTTGTCTTGACAGTTTAGAGACTGATATTTGAGTCTTGCAGTGAGTGTCTAGAAATATTGTGTTTTGGTGGAGCAATAATGTTATTGGCTAGAAATGCCAGAAAAGAAGATGCCAAAATAGTGAGCGTAACTTCAGCAGCAAAATATGATTATCTGGACGTCTTCCAGGGATAAGAGAGAGCTTTTTTCAGATGGAATTCTCAAAAAACCCCCATTGTTCTGGTTCTCAGTGAAGCACTGAACATAGCATGTTCTGTTGCTGCACTTGCATATGGACTTGCATCCACACCTGCTGCTTGCAAATCAGTGCAATTGTGTTTTCTTGCTGTCTGCCTTCCTGTTTTTCCCATGTTGTTTGGGTGTTCCTGTGCAGCTTGTTCTTCAGCTGCTGCTTATGCATTGTAGCTGTTATGTATATAAAAGTCTTCCAAATCCTTTCCCAAGTCTGTTTTTCTGCAATCCCACGACAATATTTTCCTTTCCTAGCAGTAGGGAGCATTTGCTTACACTGCTGATAATCAAAAGCAGTCCATACCACCAGTTTTGCAGAGCCTTTAGCCTTTGCTAACCTATGCAAAAGGTTCAGTTAAGTTTTGGGAGAAATGTGCTCTTCTTCATTCCTTCTCTGGCCACTTCCATCTTGCTGGGGATGTTGGTATCCAGCCTTGAGGGAGCAGCAGTGTGGTCAATCCTTTAACCCAGAGCACCCTGAGTTTTGTTTTCTGTGTTCTCTGTAAAGAGAGCAGAGGTGCCAGCTGCCTGTCTGTCAGGAAGGGGCTGGGCTGTACAGTGGCAAGTCTAGTATGGTTGCAGTATAAACTTCTAATCATTGCTGTTTTGTTTGCTATCAGTTGATTTCAAATTATGATGTTATTAAAGTGCCAGTAAATCAACCAGGGATGTGCAGCCTCTCTGTATGACCTGGCTCATACAGATGCTGGGTTACACATAACTTTGGCCTGGCTGACATGAGAGAAAGCTGGTGAATGAGCCAGGGTGAGTGGACTGTGCTTACTGCAAGTTGGGATAGGCAAAAATCAGGACGTTTAATCAGCTGTTGGTAAAAAACACAGTACAAGGACTGGTACTTGGCTGCTGTGCAAGGTGCAGAGTGCATGCAATTGGGCAAAGTGCAGAGACAGGCAGCTGCTCCACATGTGAAGAGAAATCATCTCTCCTGATATACACTGTTTGGAATGGCTTGAATTGAATATCTGTTTCTTTTGTGTTCTGCAGACTTCTTGAAGCCAACTCCAGTGAAGAGAAGGAGTTCCATCTGTGCCAGCCAGCCCCAGTCTGCAGTGCTGGTCCCCCTGATGGCACATTGCACCAGCCTGTGAAAGCTGCCAAGCTGGACGCCACAGCTTTGCACGACTGCGCTTTGGCCGCCGCCGTGCCTCCCTCGGAGCTGTCGAGCCATGCAGTCCCAGCCCGCCACGCAGGCGTCCACGAGGAGCACTATGTGAGCGAGGGCGTGGAGGATGATGTGCCAGGCTGCAGAGAGTACAGAGATGCCTGCACCATTACTGGTAAGCAGACAAATCCTTTACCTTGGGGAGGTGGAGGGTTAAGCTTCTGTTCTTAAGCTCATGGTGGGGTATCTGCTTCCTGGACAGTGCTGCTGCTGTTCTGCACTTTTTTCTTGTTTAAGAAGTGATTTCCCAGGCACCAGGATTTTCAATGAAAGCAATTTGCAATGTTTAAGGTCCTTGCAAATAGGCCAGACCAATGACAGCTGAGAAACCAGGTTACTCTATTTATGTACTAGGAAAATTGAACCATTTGAAAATTTGTTTGAATGATAACCAAAGTCAGGGATGAGGAGAAGGGAACACTGCACCTTAAAGTTTATGGAATGCTTGTCCTAAGGTTCAGCATAATTTAGATTGCTATCTTCATATGAGAATTGTTTTGTGGGAGAAAAGGGATGGGAGAAATAGGATGTAACATTTTTACTGTACATATTTTTGCCTTTCAAAGTCATTTCATTTTCACATTCATTCTGGAGCAGTAAAAGTTAATTTATATTCCATATACATTATATATAATGTATATGGAATATCTTCTGCATGCTTTTATGAAAGGGTGAATACCTCATTATAGATTCATACAAATAAATGGAATATGTGTTGAAGTATGGTATTTTAAATAGAATTACATTCTTAGTGCTGTCGTTTGCTAACCCATTTTTTTTTGTTTGAATAATCACTGTAACTCAGTTTAGTCATGGTTATGGCCAAGAAATCACAGGCAGCTTCTATTCCAAATGCGTAGTTTGTTGGCTGAGCTGTGAGGCTTCTTTTAGCCTAATGTAACCTTGTGAGTTTCAAGTCCTTTTGGGAATGTTTGAGGAGTCAGCTGAGTTTTTGGAAGGGAGAAATGAGATGTCTGAGAAAAACAGCAATAAGACTAAGGCTATTCTAATTGGCAGCCAAATACTTTTATCCTGAGTTACTTTCAGCCCTATCTAGAGCTGTCTTTAAATCAGAGAACTAGCTAATGGTGACTTTAGTAGCATGCCTTAGTTTAGCTCAGCCCAACAATAGTATTGTTACTAAGGGCTGATATTCTGAAAAAAAGAAAATAGAAGGAAGGGCAGAGGGACTCAAGTCCACCCTGATTTCCTTGGGAAGGCAAGCAGCAGGATTAACATTGGAGTCACTTTGTCAGGTATGCATCTACATAAAACAGATGTTTTGTTTAAACAAACTTACTTGCCATCCTTCCTTCTTTGTTTCATGGATTTAGAGCTCCTTAATTGATTAGTTTAAAAATGGTCATCCTTTTGACTTCCATGTAGGTATTTGCTTGTTGAGTAGACTAGAAACTCACATAACATAAATGCATTCTGGGTAATATAACTCTGTTTTCCAGGCCCCTTGTAGAACGATCTTGCCATCTCTTCTGTTGGCTGTGGCCTGTCTCCCCTTCAGCCACTCTCCTCCCTCCTCTGTTAATAGAAATTTAACTTCCTTTTTCTGTTTCTGACTACAAGCCAGGACAACCAACTTCTTTTATGAATCAAGGTGCCATCTTGATTATGGTCTCTTGAAAGGCAAGATAAGCTCACTTTTTAACATTTAAAAAGTTTTTATTAAGTGGAGACCAGTGCATGTTCTTGCTACTTCACATTCCTTCGAGTTTGATGTAGTTTCTGAGTCTCTTTCTTCTTGCCTAGCTGTCAGCCAAGTATTGTTTACAGATCGGTCCTAAATTGCTTTTTTAAATGGATTTGCTATTCTGTGGTGTCAGATTTGTACTGTTTGTGACTTGAGGACGACATGATGTGACTTGCAGTAGAAATAGCAGTGTTTTTGTTGATTGTTTGGTTAGTTGGGGGGGGGGTTTTTGTGTTTGTGGATTTTTGAGTTTCAGCTTTTTGTTGGGCGTTTTAAAGGTGTCAGAGGGCACAGCCTGGAAGTAAGGAATTGGTCTCATATTCCCTTTGTAAAATTCTGATCAGTATTCTGTGCAGGCATGCAGTGTATACCCTTGAAACAATCTGAAAAATAAATACTTGATTGAATTTTCAGGATCGTCAGAGACTTTAACATGAAGACTTTGTTTAGTTCTAATTGACAAGTTAGCACTATTTGCATTTTTAAATTGATAAGTGGGAAAAAATTGCTTATATCAAGTCTGCATATACTATACTTTTTCTTCTGATGCCAAGCCTTGACTCATCCTAGAGTTGAAATTGAGCAATCAGGGTAATCTATATTTTTTTATAGTCTTAAATTAGCACCTACAGCCTATTGTACACATTATCTGCAAAATTTCTTGAAAATAAAGGCTTGAGCACAGTTAAGAAAATAATGGGAAACTGAGGCAGAGTGTGGTGTGGTGATGTTTTCTGGAATGCAGCAAGCTAATGGCAATTGGAGCTATCTCTGATATAGCTAATAGCAAATTATATGATGTGCACATTTTGCTGTTTAACTTTGCAAGACCATTGATGCTCAAAGTGTTTTTAATGCTGCTTCCTTTTCTTTTTGTTATTGTTTTTGTTTCCTGATTTGTTGGCTGGCAGTAGAGAGGCACTTTGGCTTTCTCTGTCAGCAGCAGCATCTTTCCTGCCTGGGACCCAAGAGCAGATTCAGTGTAGCTGAGGGCATTGCATATTCTGATTGTGCTAAGTGTGTATTCTTGGTTATAGGGTTGGCTTAAACATTTCTTGTCCCCAAACCATCTCAGAGTTGTTCTTGAGCAGATTTCTGTGGGAGTGCAACTAGAGGTATTTTAGGCAACTGGTCTGGATAGAATCCTTGCTGTGCTTTTGTGTCAGAGAGGAGATGAGAGTTACTTTTTAGTCAGGTCACACCTCTGATCAGTCCTATTGTGTGGCCTAAAAGCAATTCTGTTGGCATAACTGAGGCAATAAGCACTGTAGGGCTGGGCCCACGTGACAAAAACGGTGTGGTGAAAAATTTCCTGGAGCCAATGGCTGAGAGAGGGACAGCACCCTAAAAGCACCTTTCCCATTGAATTTGATACTAAAGCACCATCCAAAGCTCACTCATAGGTGCTGCAAGTGAAGCTTTATGCAGATAAATGCATTTGAATCTGTGCTGACTTCAGCACAGAAGGGCAAATGAAATAGGATAGTTGATCTGTTTAAAAAAATTGTGAATGTTTTAAGAGTTATTATGAAAAAAGTGCTGGTGGAACACGTACTTTCTAAACACTAAACCTGAAAATTGATCCAGTAGCAGTTGTAATAGATTTTTTGTTTTGTTATATTTCATTCTAGGTTTTGTTAGCAAGATTTAGGGGAAAAGATCAGTGTAGTCAGACTTCAAGTTTTCTTTTGCTATTGATTGTGGAGCTCCTGCAGGTAAAGAAGCAGGAGACTCAAGCCCTGAGGTTGGTGGACCGTGGGGCAGCACTGTATGGAAGTGGCATGGTGCTGCTATGTGTGGGAGGCACCTATCCGTGTCCTAGTTGCTTTTCTTTCCTTGTAACTTTTCTTTTCTTGCTGCTCTCATTCATTCCAGAGTGTAGAGATAGGAACACGGATGTAGCACCATCTAGTGTTCCTTCTGCTGGAAAGGAGTGGAAATGCTTTTCAAGGTCTGTCTTTTCTGTAATTGCAGCGCAGACTTGAATACTTTCAGTCAGATGTTGATGAAAACAGCAACTGGAGTTCAGAGCTTTCTTCTCTAACACCACCACCACCCCCATCCCATTTTTTGTAGAGCAGGAAGGGCTGTAATCTTGACATAAAAAAGCAGAGCATAACTAAATTGCTCAGTAGTCCCAATTTTATGAATTACAAAAGCTTCTTAGTCTGATTGCCTTTTTCTTATCTGTTAGCTGCTGTCAGACAAACCCTGTCCTCCTGGAAATGGGGAGTACAGTGGGGATGGAAGTATCCATCTGAAATATCACTGAAATATCACTGGATATTACTCTTGTGATAGCTGTCTGACTACCAGAATATTTTTATGAGGCTTCTTGGTTGTGTTTTTTTTTTTCTTTTCAAATATGCTTAACACAGTATTCTTAAGACATCTTCACTAAGCTAACTTTGTCTGCCTTTGCATGTCTGAATACTCACTATTTGCACTGATTTTGGTATGGTGTTCTTTGTAATTCAAGAACTAACTGCTTAATATGCCATGTGAGTTTCCTTCATCCCTCTCTGAAAAGGGAGAGAATGAATGGACTGTAATTTAAATTGCCCAGCTCCTTCATTAGTTTGCATGATTCAGTTTTTAATTGTACTAGTTACTCTTACTAAATGCATGTAGGAGTGTGTTTTCTGGCTGTTCAGGACAATTTCCTGAGGGCTGTTGAATTATTTGGAAATGCTCTGTGGTAATAACCTGTTCTGTGTCTTACTTTGTTGCAATTAACACAAGTAGATTTTATTTTTTTAATTTCTAAAAACAAAGTTACATTACTGGAGGGGTGAAACAATGAAATGTCTTTTTTTCTCAGCAAGAAAGTTGGTGAGAAGAGTTGATATTGTTTGACCTTCCTTGTGGGTTGTGTAACTTGCACATTACTGCAGTGACTGCAGTGGAAGGAGTTCTAACATCCAGAGAAACCAACTTTCTCTTGCTGTCAAGCCTCATTCACACAATCTCCTAGCAGTGTTTGGGTGCAAAAAGTTTTCTCTGGGTTTTCATCCTGGGTCTATTCCTATTCAGGCTTTAAATATGTTCCCATATGAAACAAAGATTCTGTTCTCTTCCCCTAAATGACCGTTCTTCATGGCAACATCTTCCAATTTTGATAACTGACTGATCCTACAGATGTGGTGGTGTTGTTCTGACCATTTCTTTATGTAGTCACTTTATTTTAAAAGATGAAAGATGCTTAGGGGCCGCAGAATTTCCATTCTGTTGTGTATGTGTGTCCCCCAAGATGCATGTTTTTGTGTTGAAAGGCTGAATTTCTGTTCCTTCTGTTTCAAGTGTGATAAAGCATGATCACTCAAAATTAACTCCATAGGGATTTAGGTATTACAGGTTGTTGTGAGATTGCTTTACTGTCGTTATGCAGATGATGGGGAGAATGCTGTGCCTGTGACTGTCTTGTTCTAGGTGTGTGAGTTACCACCAGAAACCGTGTGCTTGCTATTCTGAGACTGTTCAACAGGATGCTCTGGTTGGTTTTGGTGCCTGTTGCAGGCTTGCTGTTTGACTTCTCAGCTTTAAATGATTAAAAAAGTATTGATGAAATATTAACAGTTTTGAATTGCTTCCTGTTATTTGAATCTCTCTGAGTTCTGTTGTGGTTACCTTTCTCTTTTAGTGGAGCATAACTTGCTCCAGCATTTGCTTCTTTTTCTGCTCCTGGTTTGGGGTGGGACTTCCACACTTTTCTCAGTTTTGTCAATATGAGAGAAGGGATGTAAAATAGTGCTTAGTGGAGCTGGAACTCAAGCAAAGAGCATAAGAAAAGCTCTGCTGTGTTGGACCAGCTGGGTCAAAACTATTTCTGACTCCACAAACCACAGATAGTGGATATGGAGATCACATACTCAGCCACGCTCAATAGTCTACTCTCAGCATAAGTACCCCCATCATGCAGAGCTATTTAGTGTTGGAACATGTCCACAGCTTTTTCTTACCTGGATCTGCTGATTGTTTTACCATGGAAGTTCATGGTTGCTACTCCTGTGTGCAGTGACACCAATCTTGCAGTTTCTGTCAGTATTTGTCCTAGTTATCCAGGATTTTGGTGAATATCAATTCTTCTTTCCCCTTACGAAGTTATCTTCATGATTTTGAAAAAACTTCATAGCTTCTACACCCTTGTTTACTCTTCTCACAGCTCTCTTAGTCTCTCCTTTAAATAAAGCTATGAGAATGTTGGTCCTTTCCTCAACCAATTTGCTTTATTGTAAGTTATTGTCACCAGTCTGATCCTGTAAGCTTGATCTAGTTTTGGTCTCTTCTCCCTCTTTCCCTGCACTTCTGTAAGCAGCAATTGCTAAATTCTGAACAATCTTCCTTTCTCTAAAGCATTCTGAAAATGACAGTCCTGTTAACATGAGCATGACTGGAACAATTTTATGAGTCTGACTGTCTTTCTGTCTAGCATACTCTGACAAAATGATCTTATTCTCTGTGCCTGCTGCATCATTGCCTCTATTTTGAATTTTCTGTCTGGCTTTTGCTGCATTCTCAGTCAGCTTCATGCAGATTTCTCCCCACCTCACATCCTCCCTGCAGTTGCTTTCCAGCTCTTACCCTTTTCAAGTAACCTGGTGCTTTTTTCTGATTCCTCTTCCATGTCGGATTGTTACACTACCTCTTAATCTGTATCTTGGGCATACATTTTTATTTTATCAAGGATTATCTTTTTTGTGGTTTGATGACATTCGGTTGGTTGGTTTTCCCTTAAGCAGAATTCTGCTGTGCTCCCTATCTAACCCTCTTAGTTATTACTTCCTAATAGGATCCATGTTTTTTAGTGTAAACTGTCAATTCTGAACTCACTATGAAAGCAACTGTTGGAATTACAATTGCAGTTGAAACACAGTTACAGTGTGACATTTTTAAAGACATTCTTCTTTGGTTTCCCTTGTTTTGGGAAGCACTTGTCATTCCTGAATATGTAGTTTATTCAAGGAAGGAGTGCATGAAAGCAGTAAGTGTTCCTATGTGTTCTGAATTTGTTCTTTGGAGAAAGTGCTGAAGGCCAGTGCCTAGTAAATTTCTGGGGGGATTTCTTTTTTGGTTTGCTTTTTTTGTTTTCCTGATGTAGTGCAGTAAATTGTCCAGGAAGACTGAATAGCTCCATTTGATTACTGGTGCCTTTAAATATGTGAAGATAACTTTCCTTCCATAATTTTGTTCCATAGCACAAGAAGTTCAGCTTTACCTTTCTCCCTCAATGTATGTGTGTGTGTCCATCATGGAGCAACACATTTTTCACTTAAAGTAAGCATCTGTAAAGGGCCAGCTACATAAGATTTAATTCTCATGTTTTGCTTGTGGTTCTGTGAAAGCTTTGTTGACAGCCATTGTTTTAGTGCTGGCACATTTTGTAGCTGGGCTGAACAACAAGGAAAGGCAGGACAATTGCTTTTCAGGGTTTTCATACTCAGTGATTTATCAATGGGTTTTTGAGACATTTGCAGTCTCTCTTGGCAGCTGGAAGATCCTAATGGTTAATGAATGTGTTTATTCTTACTGCTGCTGAACAGTGCATTGCCAGCATGCCTTTGGTACATGAATAGCTTTTGTTCTTACTCTAAAAGAATAGCCATGGTGGCAAAGTTTCCTTTTATTTTCTGTTTAATGTCAAAATCATGACTATGGGTGCATTTTTCTACAGGGAGAAACATTTCCATGCTTTCATTTAAAGCAAAATTCATTTAAATTTATGGTATAGTGTACTGTAGGGTCCCAATATTTAATGGACTAAATCTGTCTCAGGTTTTATACCTAGCAGGAATGTGTATGTAGGATGGAACCAAAGCAGGGAGACTTCAACCTGGTAAACAATGGCATTCCTCACATTGAAACTGTACTTTCCAGGGGTTTCATCTTTGTTAGCTTTGACATTCTCAACTTTATCCTAGTCTTTAGCAGGTGTGTTTGGCCAAGCTGAAAAGAAGTTGGCATAGAGTCTTTTGTTTTCCCATGGAAGCTGGGATTTTCTGCATTTTTTCCATGTTCAGAGGCAGAAGAACCACTGCTTAAACGATTTTGGTTAAAGGCGTGGCAGGACTTGCAATTTCAAATAATATCATGCTGTACCAGTTGAGTTAGAGAAGGTGCCATGGCTGTTTGAGGAGTCTGAGTGTTGGAGGTATGAGACAGCTTTCATGTTGAAGGGCTTTCCTTCCAGATGTTTGGCTTTGCAGCCAGCAGTGAGACTTCAGATGTATAAGGATACTAAAGCTATCTTTCCCTTTGGACAAGTCAGTGAATTGGATTTTGGTGGTTTTTTTTTTTTCCTTTGCCTGAGAAGGTAACCACTTGCTTTACATTGAAACATGTGTCCTGAGTTCAGCAGTATTATTTGAAAGACTTCGGTACAGTTTCAGTACAGTTGGCCACATCCTGGGCATCCTAGAACTGACACTGAATAGGAATATTGTAAGTTCTGGAATTTTGCCTATTGCTCTGTACATATGCATGTACTTGTTAAATAATGTAATTACAGACCTCAGTCAATACTTAATGACTGTGTCTATGTGGGCCTATAGAACTCAAATAATGGATGACTACAGGCCATGTTTTCCTCTTCAGTAGCATAGGTAGCAGCCTAATTGTGTGGTAGAACTTTCTTCCCTCTGCTTTTCATTTTTATGTGGATCTGTTTGTAGTGATAATGATGAGTTCATTCAATCACTGTCTAAATGGACAGAAAGCATGTGGAAAATGAGGCTGTTGTGCTGTTCTAAGCAGCCAGAAAATATCTGCTTTAACAACATTTAGAGAAAGACTATCCTTCTTGCTTCTGTCATTGGAATCTGGTTAGGCTTCTGAATATGTGGAATATCTGGAATATGTGGGTCTTCTGAAAAAGGAGAATGCTAATGGAGTTTTGGCCTCCTGGCTGCTTGTTTATCTGGATTTGGTGACTAATCTCAGTGTCACATGGAGCAAAATCAGCAGTCAAAATGTTCTGGTTATTTGGCATGGAATAGCCTCAACTTGATGAACTTCAATTTCTTGTGTTACATGTGGCTGGACTTTAGCCTCCATGCTGTAGCCCTTTTCTGCAGAGAACCTCACTTTTACTTAACTAGTATGGAGCCAGCACTGGAAGTGACCCTTTGCAGGTATTGTGTGCTTTTTATTTTTTGGAATTGTTAGTTATTGACTGTCCATTCTCAAAGATTTAAAACAGAAGAACTTAAAAAAACCTCTGAGAGAGCTAAGTGTTAAGGGTGAGTGTAATATGTGTGTGGGAAATAGGACAGGACTGAAAACCAAAGAGAGAGGAGTGTGTGATGCCATGAAGTAGTGTAGTCGATTTCTTTATTCTTCCAGCTTTCTTCAGAGAGTTTCCTTGTTTCTCTTGTCTTCTTTTTGTTTACTGTGCTTGTATCTACTTCTCTTTCCTCAGCTCCCTCAAAAGCTAGTGACAAGTTATGATGTTTTAATTCTTTTGTAAGAAATGCAAGATTTGCATGACAGTGCTACTGAGGCCTATTTCTGTTTGCTTTTGGGTTTTTTTTGTTTTGTTTTTTGGTTTTTGTTTTTTTTTTTCTTTTGTTTGTTTGCCTTGTTTGTGTTTAAGCAGGAGAGGATATTTAAACTGCCCCTCTCTGGCTGTGGGCTGAGCATCAGTTGCTGGGGTTTAATGTGATGTAGTTTCCTGGAAGATGCTCAGGGTGGGCATGTGATACAGCCTGATGACCAAAGCTTGTGTTTTGAAGGTTGCCAAGCAGCCCAGCACTTCCCTAAGGTCACACCCAGAGTGGAGTTGTTTTCCTGCACACACCACTTCTGTTCAGCAGTTGTTTCCCTTTGCTCAGAGGAGGCACTTCTGGGTAGCACAGCCACTTTCTGCTGTTTGCAATGTGTTGGCTTCCATCAGGACTGTAACTCAGGGACACTGCGCTCTGGGAATGATACTGTCTCTGGGTAGTTTTCTTGTGGTCTTTCTTGTGATGACTTGTGTGTTCTGGCATGCCCCTTCTTGAGCAGAGCCCTGACCCTAGTGTGGTTTGTGCCAGGGCTAGATTTGAGTGATTGTGTTTTCCACTTAGAGCAGTGGGCTGAAAGTGGGAAACTGGCTGGCAAAATGTCCTGTGGGATTTGGTGGTTCGGGTACTAAGGCAGTTCTGCCGGCAGGTGGCAGTTTGTACTGCAGCGGGTTCTGCGGGGACTTGGGAGTCTTTGAACCATGGGGGAGGCAAGCTCTGCTCACAAGCAAATTCGTAAAACTGAAGATCAGGGATGGTTTGAACCAGAATGCAGACAGGCAGAAACTACATATTTTATGTTCTTTGTGAGGACTGCACTGAAAACTGTTTGCATTGTGTTTTAAAGGCTCCTGCAGGTAGCAGGCTCTGAGATTTGTATGGTTCATTTTCTCTTCATGTTTTCTGTATATGTTGGGGTGTTCTTTGTTGGCCGCCACACTCTTCATACCCTTGTCTCTTCTCATTGTTTTAGGTTCATTCTCTGAATTTATTGTTAGTTCTGATATGAAGTTTGTGCTGAAATTAAGTGCTCCTTCTTTATCAGCAAAGCTAGGCTTTTTTTTCCTACAGTAAGATACCTCTATCGCTCTAAACAGATGAAATCCAAAAGCGTGGTAGGGAACAGAATTTGACAGATGAGATGCTTTTAGGTGACCATGTTAATAGGAATGAGATTTTCAAAGCTGTCTACCATTGGTTCGTGTTGAACTTGTTAGTTTGAGGCTGAATTGCTTGTTTATGAGGTGCTGGCGTAGTTCCACACATCCAAATAACACTGAGAGCTATGTCTGTAACTCTTTATGGGAAGTGACCTAATGTATTGCCTGGCTGTGTGAGTGCAGGATGCACAGGGCAGTGCATGACCACCCCACACAATGCCTTGTGATCTCTGTGTTATATGCAGAGGGAGGTGGGCATTCCTTGAGGAGTAGGGCTGTCTCCATACAGTCAGCTGCCACTGTTTTAGACTTCTCACTCCATTTTCTCCATGATCAACTCCTTGCTTACCTGTCAGTAGAGGAAAGATGTAAGTGTGCATCTGAAAATAACCAAGATAACCAGATAACACTTATCCTCAGGTGCACATGGTTGTCCTGCAAATTATTTCTTTGTCTTCATTTGGGGAGAAAAAAAAAAGAGGGAAGGAAGAAGCCATCCTTCCACCCTCACTTCAGTCTCCACAGTGAAGAGTGAGTTTACTATATTTAGAGCATTATTTCTGGATAGATCTGTGCTTAGAAGAAAGGGAACTGATGGAATAGTCAAAGGTACCTAGATAGCAGACATAATAAAAATTCCTTTGAGGAAATATAAGCAAGCTGAAAAAACCAGTGAAGCTTGAGTGTCTGTCTTAGGTTGAGAGGCATGGGGTAGAGAGGTTTAATATGTCCAGAAAGGGACAAACACACGCACCAGTCAAATGCCAACGTTTGAAAAGACACAAACCAAGCTAGTAGGTTGTCCATTAATAACTACCCAAGGGATACTGACTGATATGGGAGTAAATACGCAGAAGAGAGCTCAGCTGGAATGTTCTGCCTGTTTTGCATCTTCTTTATGGAAAGAGAAGATTAGAAACTGTAACAAGAAATTAACCAGGACAAAAGTCTTTGAAAAGATTTGTTTTACTCTCATTTAGAAAAGAGAGAGCACGAGGAGAAATGTTGTCAAAAAGTACTGCAAAGCAGTCCTTCATTTCCTGAGGAATAGGGCATGGAGAAATACATATTTGCAGCAAAACAAGTGAGATAGGGTGTTCATGCATTTAAGCTAAGAAGAAATCAAAGCAGTAGAACATGTTACTTTCAAAAACAGTATGAAAGAGTGAAATTTATTGCTTTCTAAAAATATTTAATTATTTCTATGAAGTGCTGAAAGCTATAGAGTTGCAAGAGCAAAAGTAGAACCTGGAATGATCCATGCTTTATTAAGTTCATAATTTATTAACTATTTAAGTTGGGTTTGATCTGCTTGTAGACATTTGTTTGCCAGATGTGTTTTCCAGAAAACTGAGAGTTGAAAATTGCTTAGATTACAAACCCCAGAATCCATAACAGCAACTCAGAAGGATGTGGTTCACCTACATTTTGTTGTATCATTCTTAAATTAATTATCAGTTAATTGTTTTTAGTGTAAGCTGTTAGATTTTTCTCAATAAAATGAAGGTACCACCTAGGAGAAGAGGAAGTGCTTTTATATCTGTTGGATATCAGTTAACTCAGTCATAAATCACAATCACAGATGATGCCTTGGGTGTTCTTAGTAGAGAAGTTACTTACTGGTTGTCTTTGCAATTCTAATCAGAAATAATAAAAAGACATCTGTGGGAACACAATCAGGGTCTTATAAAAATACACATTGTGTTTGAGGATGAGGGATAGAGTTAGTCTGCATATCTTCTCGTAACAAATGTGTGCATCTCAGGAAAGGAAAGGGAGGAAAAGTGAGGGGGGGATTGATTGTGTAACTGTAGCCCCAAGAATATTGCTGCGATTTAAGTGGTGAACTAATGTTTAGTCATGAACAAGTGTAATTATGGTGTCCTGTTTTTCTAAATAGGCAATTACATCAGAGCCTGTTCGTATTTCCTGCTGGTATACAGATTTTAAAATTGCAGTAGAAGTTAATGACAACAGCATCATAATAGTGCCATAAAAAGTTTCCTTTCCAATTACTCATTAATATCTTTTCCAGTTATTGGGCCTTTTGAATTGCTTAGAATTGCTCAGGATTTATTACATGGCAGAGTAGAAAAATTTTCTTGGTTGACTTGTCTTCCACGATAATTCTTATTTCTTTACTGGCTGGCATTCACATTCTAGTGGATCTCTTTTCCACTATAAAACTGTATGGGGGTTTTTTTCTGTATGTGCATATTTGAGGTTTGTTTTTTTTTTTTTTTCTCCTCACATTTTATTGGTCACTTTCTTTGCATTCATTTTTCACTAGGTTTTGGGATAAAACAAGCCAATTTATTTATCTGTACAACTTCCTCAACTCATCTATACAGTCTGTTTCTTTCGGAATCCTAATAAAAAAGAGAAAGACACTAAAGGTTTGAATTTTTCAAAATTTTTATTTTTTATTCCCAAGACCATCATCTTGGGCTGTGTAGATTCTTGCATTTTCCTGAAGAGGAAAACTGACATTTTGGCCAGAAAAACTCCCCCAAAGAAACCCCAATGAAAAAAATCAACTCCATATTCTTGAGATTGAGAGCAATTAGGTAATCCAAAGATAGATGTATAAAAGAAAATTCTTTTATGTGTACATGTACACAGAAAGGTTTTTGAATGTCTAGTGGATGTCACCAGGTTTTTTTTTAGAATATCAGCTGTCTTTTTTGCACTCAGATGGTTGCAGCCACTGAGATGATGCTGTCAGCCATTAAAAAGATAGCCAGGAAAAAAGAAAGTTTGTAGTTACAGCCTGGCTCTTGTCTTTCAAAGCATGGGGAGCAGATCTTTTTTCTCTGTGTAAGGCAATAGTCCCTCTGAGAAGGTTGCAAGGACGTCTTAAAATGATGTGTATGGAATGATTGTCACATTGCACAGAGCTCTACAAAAACAGATTCACATGTGGGCATCTCACTGCAGGGAGGCTTGGAAGACACATGTGGACGACAGGAGAACAGTATGGATGAAGGCAGAGGAGAATAACTCCTGAGAGTTAATAGCAGACTCCTCGAACCATAAAGTACAGCACAACTTCCCCAAGTAGATTATAGTTCTAGTCATCAGGGTTTTTGTGAAGTGTGTAGGCAGGAGATTGACAGTATGAGTTCATCTTGGTATTCTCTGCTCTGTTGTCTGGTAGAATAGTAATGTTCTTGAAATTTTTAGTGCTTGGGATGCTTTTGACAATGTAATTTCTGGCTTAGAAAGGTAAAAACCAGGTAATTAATGATGTATAGAGAATATAGATGTATTTGTTACTTCCCCATTCTCTCCTTCCTCTCCTCCTTTGACAGAGGTGAGTTCCACTAGGTTACAGTGGAATTGCAGGTCTACCTCAATCCAGCAGGAATAAGTTTCCCTTACAAAAATTGGTGCCTTTGTCAGGAAGCAGCAAGAGCAGGGCTGCCTTGTAGGCAGCTGACAGGATGGGAAGGGCACAATCCTTGTTGGCACAGCAGTCCCTTTGTTCCCAAGCAGAGCAAAGGTGCTGGCAGCAATGGTTCCAGCTGACTCTCCAGGGGTCGATGATCAGACAAATGCCAGCAATCCTGGAAGCCTGGACGAGTCAGTGTCAGTGGGGAGCAGGGCTGGGCACAGGCCTGCTGACAGCACTGCACAGGGCAGGACCAAGGGACTGGGATGTACATGGGACTCCAGGCAGAATGTGCTGCCTGGGAGCTGTGATGAGCCTGGTCATGGCAGTGTAAAGGTAAATGGGAGCACTCAGGACCTCAGCAGTCTTTGCTGTTTACTCTGGAGTGAGTCTCAGCAAGAGTTGCAAGAGCTATGACACTGGTTAAAGAGAGAGCTCTGTGCACTGCTTTTCCAAAAAGGCTTAGATAGCTCTTCTTTACTTTGTGTGGGGGGGTAGAGGTTGTGCTGGACCGTGGTGTTTTCTCTTTGTACTGGTGTGGAAATGGAAAATATGCAGATTGATGCACTAAGTATTTACTGAAAACATGCCTTGGGTTGCTCAGGTTCTTAATAAATATTTAGTGTGACATTGTATTTAATTGTGTATGATAATTAAACATATATTTAGAATTGTGATGACTGTTTTGGCTATTGATACACTGTCAAAATTCTACGTTGTAATATAGGTTAGAAGGTACCTCAGGAAGTACTCTGTTCTGACTTCTGCAGGTTTTTCAGAGTAAGTGCTCATAGCATTGCTTTTCTTGACTTGACTCCCTTGTTTGACCATCCTCAAGGTTAAAAAAGTTTCTACCTTGAATTGGTGTTTTTTGTGTTAAAACTTCTCAGCTACCTCTTGGCCTAAATTGAAAGCTCTAATTTTATTTGTAACATTTTTGCAGTTGTTGTTGGCTGTCAGTATCCATTTTTAGAACTGTGTGCAAACCTGATATATTTGTGAGCGTGAGGGGCTGCAGCACAGAATGGAAGTCAAGATAGTGTCAAAAGGTGCCCTGGAAGTTCCTGTGATCATCTTTACCAGTGTGCCTTAGGTGTGAACTGTGACACTGTTTGCTATTGCAGTCCTGGATTTCTGTTTCTTGAGAAAAATACATCAGCAGCAAAGGCAAAAAAATAAAGCAGTACTAAATTGTAGTCCAAGATCAAGTTAAGGAGATACGTAAGTCTTGCAAGCTGAAAATTATCTGTGAAGCAGAACATCAAAAATGTACATTCCTCTGTGCATCAGTGCTTCATACTCTGGTTGTAACTGGCTATCTATTCCCCAGCCTAAAGCACTTATTCTTCAATAAATGTCCCTGCTTCTAGAGGTGAGGCTTTTTGTCACTAGGAGAGCATGCCCTTGTATTACTAGTAAATATGATATTTTAGGATAATTTGTTCCAGACATATCTTCTAAACTTATTTGTATTATATCTTCTAAATTTATTTGTATTGAGCTGTTCTTTACATCTTGTTACCAAAACAAACTGAAGTCTTCAAAAGTTTATATGTACAGTACTCAAGGTAACTAACGGAGATTGTTCCCTTTCCTTTAACAGATGTGTGCAATAGTACCAATCTTCCTGAAGTTGAAATCATCAGTCTCCTGGAAGAGCAGCTGCCTCATTATAAGCTAAGAGCAGATACAATCTACGGTTATGACCACGACGACTGGCTTCACACACCTCTCATTTCCCCTGATGCGAACATTGACTTAACAACTGAGCAAATAGAAGAGACCTTGAAATACTTCCGTAAGTCAAAAATTCAGAAATTGTACTGAGAAACAAATAAAATAGTGCTATTTTTGTTACCTCCTTTGAAGTATCTGTGCAATTCTTTGAAAGCTGTGGAGAGCAAGAGGACAGTTTGTGATTTACTGCTTTGGTCTCCAAGATTGTGGTGGATAGAAAATGAAGGGAACGTTTAATCAACAACAGCCATTGCATTTGTAGTGTGTGCACCTTTCCACATTATCAAATACCAGAGAAACTGAAATACTTCTTTTTGCTTGTGCTCTCTCCCAAAGAGTCTGAAATTTCTGTATCTATGCAGCTTAGAAAGTTTAGACCTCTTTCCATATCCACTTTTTTTGAATGTGTTCTCTGACACATTGCACTGTTGTCTGGTGGCACTATGTGCCAGCATCACAGAATGACATGGCATCATTTTGCTGCAGTTTAAGCTTCTAGAAGAGCCTTGTGAAAAACCAACTCTGACCATTTGGTTGAGATGGTTTGTCCCTTCATTCTTTCTTCTGTTCATATGCATACTATCAGACAGAAAACTATTTGTGCCTAGAGGGAACATGAGTAGAGTTGTGGCCTTTATGGTTATTCATTCCTTTGTTTGAGCCTGTAGATACTTTATCATGGTGTATGGATTCATGTCTCTCTGATTTCTTCCACTGTGGGTATTGACTTAGGTGTGTCATTAGAGAAAACTTCTGTGATTCATCTCAATGACTGCTATGCTAAAGCAATAGCAGTGGATTTCCATGGGTTATTGTGGTAGGTAGATTTAGGTAGACTTACTGAGGCACTGTAGAGCTTCAGAAGAGGTGAATTACAGGACTCAGCACAAACCTGTGCAAAGATGGCTTCAATGCATTCTGAAGCACCTGAACAATCACTTTGTAAGGGGCACAGCTGCTAAAGAAAAGCATGAATACTATGAAGAACTGAGTTCCTGATGTTCATGCTTCAATAAAGGTCATGAAGTATTTTAGTAAATATCTTACATATTCTCTCCACCTACCCCCAATCACACAAGAACAGTGGGAAGGGTGGGGAGACAAGCTGAAGCTGATCTGTGGAATCAGGAATCAAACTACCCCGGTTTTGTAGTAACCCATTAGTGCTGTTACAATGATGGCAGAAGTTGGCCTTAATAAATATTTTGAAATGTAAGATTTCCAAGGTCTTTAGTAACCTGATTAGGCCTTTCTCACAAGGAGAATTGTCTGTGTGGGTGGACTGTTGCAATAACCATGGGAAAAATGTTTTGCTAGTGGGACAAGGAACTCAAAAATCCCCATGGCAGCATCTTTCTTCTACCAACTGAGGTGATGGTAGGTGTGTGACTGCTGGGGATGGATACAAAATACAACCCGTGAGGAGGATGAATTGAGAGCAGCCCTGAGGAAAAGGACTTGGGGGTGTTGATTGACAGCTCAGCCTGATGCAGAAATGTGCACTTGTAGACAAGAAAGCCAAATGTATCCTGGTCTGCATGCAAAGAAATGTAGTCAGCGGGTCCAAGGAGGTTAAGGTCAAGGGAGGTTCTCCCCCACCTACTCTGTCCTTGCGAGGCTCCCACCTGGAGTATGTGTCCAGCTCTGGGACCTCCTACATAAGAAGGACATGGACCTGTTGGAGCGAGTTCAGAGGGGCACAAAGATGGTCAGAGGGCTGGAGCACCTCTGCTGTGAAGTCAGGCCAACAGAGTTGGAGTTGTTCAGCCTGGAGAAGAGAAGGCTTTGGGGAGACTTCAGAGCACCTTTCAGCACCTAAAGGGGGATACAGGAAAGCAAGAGAGGGCTTTTAAGCAGCCCCTGTAGTGGTAGGACAAGGGATAATGACTTGAAACTGATAGAGGGTCAGTTTAGATTAGTTATGTGGAAGAAACTCTTTACTGTGAGGGTAGTGAGGCACTGGAACTGCTTGCCCAACGAAGTTGTGGATAATCCCATCCCTAGAAATGATCAAGGTGAGGTTGAATGAAGGCATTGAGCACCCCAATCTAGTTGAAGGTTCCCTGCCTATGGCAGGGTTTTTGGAAGTAGGTGACTTCTAAAGGTCCCTTCCAGCCCAAACCTTTCTATTATTCTCTGAAAATGGAGCTGTGAACAACAGAGAAACTGGTAAGCATAACTGCCTGAAACTGTGAATGTTTAACAATTTTATCTCGCTTTTAGCTTAGAAGCATAATGATTGCAACTTTACCATGTTGCTGTGGTTATAGATTTCTTCCAATTGAGTGGCTTGAATTAAAAAAAAAAAACTGAGTGTAATTCCTGCCACAGCATATATTTTCTGCTTTTATTAGGAAATAAGTGCTTAAAAAAGTGGAAGCAAGCAAAGAGATCATTGATAAACATTTATTTCTAACTGCTTATGGGCAGACACTTGTGTATAGATAGTAGTTCAAGAAGTTTAAGCAAATTTGGGTCTAGCCTTAGACTGATACCCTTGAAACTGAAATCTCTGACTTTACCCTTGTTCGGTTACTGGGACAAGTCACAGTCTCCATCTGTACATGAGAGTGCAACAACATTATAAATTTGCTTGTTTCAAAATTATTGCATTGATTTCAAACATTGGTTTATGGCACAATGAACTATGAAAGTAAAAATATTATTTTAAGTAAGTTGGCAGAAAGATTCTGTGAATTGTGCCACCACCACTGTGAATTATGCCACCACCACTTTGGAGAGTGTTCCAGGGTGTGACTGCTTGCACAATTTTTAGTGCTGCAATTAAGCTTCTCCTCTTTTACCTGTTTAGTTTGTTTCAAAAACCTTGATGAGGGTGTAAACAAGTACTGTAGCTTGTCTCTTTGAAAGTTTAATTTCTCCATGACTTACGAAAATTTCCTTGCTGTTGTTTGGGTGTTGAGATTGATGGTGGTTTATAACCTGTTGGTGGAAATGTGATCAGTTTCCCACTGTGTTGAGCCATATAGCAGAAGAATCAGCAATGACCCTTAGGCATATTACTGT
This sequence comes from Argya squamiceps, assembly GCA_037834095.1. Taxonomy (NCBI): domain Eukaryota; kingdom Metazoa; phylum Chordata; class Aves; order Passeriformes; family Leiothrichidae; genus Argya; species Argya squamiceps. Next base: position 45,017,011 of record JBBMKD010000102.1, on the reverse strand, counting down.
GGCTTGTTGGAACAGATTTTTCTAAGCCTTCCTGTGGCTTTTTTGAGATCCTCAGTCCAATTCACAAAGGCTCAGAATCTTCTGGGCCACGTAACACAAGAGGATGGACATAAGGCTACTTAGCTCTCCTTTTTAATTAATTTTTGAAGATACTGGTAGAAAAATGAGCAGTCAAATATCCAAGCATTTTAATTTATTCACTGCTTTTTGTGGGGATTTAAGCTATGACACAGGATAGGCGATGTAGAGAATTAATTCTTAAAATTCAGTTTACCATTGGGTAAGAAGGCACTTGGGAGGAACTGAATAATATTAGGTCTACAACTGTTCTCTTATGTTCTGGAACTCCAAAGCACATCTTTGTTATTATTCCCATCAGATGGAAGGCTGAGCCAGTTTTTGCCAAATGAATAAAATGAAACTGATCTTATCCTAAAGCATAATCAAATAAATTCAGTGTCATCTGACCAGTCTCATTAAACTGTTGAGGCAGAGTGTCTTTTAAGTAAGCCTAAATGAAAGTATGATACAGCAAAATGACATTCCATCTCTCTGCCCTCAGATTAGGGGCAGTCAAGCTCACTTTTAGCTGGGGGCTGTGGGGAGGTCCATGGGAGAGCCAGGCCTAGAGCACAGCTCTCTGTGAGCACAGCTACCAGAGGTGGTGAGCAGTCACAGCAGTCTGGGTTTTTCTTTGGCAGCTTAGGGAGACAGGGCCCATCTGGGAACGCTCTGAGAAACTGAGGGTACCCACAGTTTTTTTTTTTTACCTGAGTATGTAAGGTAAAGGTAAGGTGAGCCACAGGAATGTGGGTGTCAGGAAGTCCTAATGGCTTCTGAGAATCTGTCAGTTGCTCTTGACCCACAGGTGTCCTCAGCCTTCTTTGGAGCTGCTGCTCATTAGGAATGGTCAGACACAGCCAACAGATGTAGTAGTTTCTCTGGAATGGTGCAAAGAAGGGATCCTCATCTGAGTTCAGAATAACCGAAGTCTTCAGATGTGGTGGCAGTGTGCCACAGGGTGCATTCTCCAGGACAGGAGTACCTGTCCCTCAGAGCAGAGACTTCAGCCCAGACAGAGCTTCAGATTGGGAAGGCAGCCCTGCAAGAGTTGGGTTGCTGGAAGTGCCCAGAGCTGCTCCCTATCCTGAGGCAGAGAGAGATGGCCCTCCTTTATGCAGGAGGTGTGCTGCTGTGGAAAATCTGTCACCAGGTGGAAGAGTTGAGAGGAAGTCAGCAGGCTGCAGCATCAGGGAGGGTGAGACATAGGCAGGATCTAGGAGTGGCTGAGACACCAAAGGATTGTGCCCCCATTCAGAGGGACCTTGACAGGCTGGAGCCATGAGTCAAAAGCAGCCTAGTGCTATTCAGCAGAGGGAAGTGCAAAGTTCTGCAGCTGAGAGGAACAGCCCCATGCACCAGTAGATGCTGGGGTCCAGCTGTTGGACTGCAGCCTCACAGAAAAGGACTTGGGGCATCCTGGTGGACACCAAGGTAGACATGAGCCAGAAATAGGCCTCTGCTGAAAAGCAGAGTAGTGGCATTCTGAGCTGTATTAGGAAGAGTGGTGCCAGCAGCTTGAGGGAGTTGTACTTGACGTTGGTGAGGCCATGCCTGGAGTGCTTGGTCCTGTTCTGGGCTCCCTTATTCTATATTCCTTCAGTGTAATGCATTCCTTTCCTCTCCCAGGAAGCTGCAATTATGTCTCTCAGTGGGTTTTTTGCCTTGTTAGAAAAATAGGTCATAACCATGCAGCTGTAATATTTTTTGTCTAGCCAATCAAGCATGGTATTAAGCTCAAATTCATTTTACAAATGTTTTTGCCATCTCCACGAAAAATATAACAAATAAAAAGGAGGAGATTGTAATGTACATTATTTCCAGCTGGTGAACAGTTTGCATAATTTGTTTCTTTAAAAGTTTATTCTTGATTTTCTTAATTTTTGATAGGGGTCTAGTCTCTTAAATGTCTGGCTCTTGCTATTATAGTCTTCTTTACAGTGTTTAAGTGTGCTCAGTGATACCTTAATTAAACTACACAGCTGGTTTTGCAGAAAGGTTGCTGAAGACATCAATTTTGATTTTATACAAATGCAAAATAGTGCTCTCCAGTAATTATCTGGGGGAAGGGAGGAATAATCCTTTCATGTGGAAAATAGCTTTTTGTCATTAAGTACTTTAATTTCATCCAACTGCCCCATCTCATGTTAAATAATTTTGTTTCAATGGGAGAACACTTTGACCCTCTTCTGCATTAGAAGAGTCTATTCCTTGTATCAGGTGAGGTCATTGTGCCCTTAGGGTGTGAAGCCCTGAGCTCTGCCCCATCTGTAGGAAACACTTGTACTATTTTGAAGCCCTGAATAGTCATCCCAGTTTGATGAAGAAGAGTCAATCAAATGTGAAGCACCCATTTTTCTAAATACCAATTCTGAAAGCTGCTGGTAATAATGCCCTCAGTGCTCTAGATTTTACTCTGGGTTCTACCCTTTCCAGGTAAAGCAAGACTCCTTGCTAAATAAAGTACTGCACTGGAAGAGAGCACTGTCCTAAGTTGCAGAGTTGTTTGCCCTTACTAAATGTGTAGTCACAGGATGACTCCTATTCATTGTTCTTTTAGAAGATGAAAACACCAGTAACTCTTCGCTTCAGTAAATGATCCCAGTTTAGAAATGTGACAGCCCATCCTTGAAAATCTGTTGGGCTTTTAAATATGCCTGCTTTGTCAGTTTGCAAAGTGTGTGTTGTCTGTGATCAATATGCATTGCATAGTGGTGGCCTGTATGGCTCCTGCTCTGATAAAAAAGGACTCCAGATGATGTTAATGGGATGGGCAACTTTATCCTGAGTGGTGGTGACTGTACCGGTGACTGTAGAAAATGATGATGCGATATGGTGTTTAATTATCTGAGCCATCCTGAGGCTGTAGCCAAGAGAAGAAATGTGACCCAGAGGTAATCAAATTGGAGGTAATCCATTGCAGCTGCCATGGAAATACTCCATCCAACTCCAGTGTTGGGTTTCAAAAAGCATCCTTACAGAATTGTAAAAGGTTTGGAGAAAAGGGCTGAGAATGACTAAGCATGAAAACACAGGATTTATAGTGATATGCTATGTAATGACATCCTTTTAAGACTTTATTTGTCAGCAGAGATGACTTGCTGTTGCTTTGCACCCTAGCATCACAGTGCACTGCTGTCTTGAGTGTGCAGTTGGGGTAGATGAAAGTACCTCTGTAAAAAATTCTCTTCAAACAAAGGGAAGGGTTTGTGTGGCTTTTATAACCCGGGTAATTTAGGCACATGAGTGCAATGTTGACCTACGACATGGATTTATTTCAGCCAAATGGAAGGAGAGGGCTCTTGAGCTTTTCGAGCCATCTTTCCTGACTAATGAAACCCCTTTGTAACCACAGACTTAAGGAATGCTTAGTCTAGCTGTTCGAAACTGACTACCAGAATTCTTTATTCTTTATCTGTATGTTTTGCCCTGTGGAGAACAAATGAAAAGGGAGGGATTTGTTTACTTAGAAGTAAGCATTAAAAAACAGAACACAATTTAGCAGCTGAAAGGGAATGCTGAACAAATGTGAATAACTGTATTTAGGTTTGGAATATGAAAATACAGCTTCCTTATAGTCACAGACCTATTACTCTAAATCTTTTTTTAGCCCATTGTATATGAACTTTTAGGTAACACAATAATACCCCAACCAATGTACAAATGTAGCATTGCAATACAGAGATTGGAATACACAGAGGTTCAAAGTTTGTAGAATCAGTCCACCTGAAAAATGTACTGTTCTGATAAGCTTACTATAAAATGAATCTGATACACCCCTGTAGGGAGGAAAAGTAGGGCTGCAAAGGTTGAAAGTAGGTCCTGCAAGTGTGCAGCTGCTTTGTCAGCTTGGTCACAAATTCCCATTCAACTTGACAACCCTTCCAGCTATAGAGTACAATTCCTCATGTAATTGAAGGGATACCTGGGAGTGGATACCTGGATAATATAGTACTCTTGTCTGCCCAGGGTTTCTGTCTTCATGCTGGGAAGATAATAATACACTTATTCCATGTTTCCAAGTCTCTTGAGAAGTTCTAAAATCATTTGGCCACACAAGTGATTTTCTTCACAAAAAGTAATGTCTTTCTGAATTACAGTAGTATGCTTCCAATCAGATCTGTGAAAAAATATCAATAAAACAAACAAACAAAAAAGCTCTAAGCCCCTACCTTGAACTATTTTTATCCTGTCTCATTGAAAGGGAGTGTGTGTGCTGTGGGAAGGACAGTGAGAAGAAAATTCTAGCATGTTGACTATTTCCTTTGTTTAAAATGTCAGCAAATGAAAAAAGAATATTGTCCCTGCAGCAATTTAAGGTGGTAGCCAGTGTTAATTCTTTGTATTTTAAATGCTTATTTAATAACATTACGAGACTGAAATTACCTTTTGGACAAAAATAATACAAGTGGAACAAATAGATTATATGTAGAGCAATTGAGTTGACGTTGCCATAGGAACCTTTATTTTTTCTGTGGCAGTATTTTAGCAGTGTAGCCTTAATTGCATTCAATAGCATGTATAATTTTTTCCTTGTGAGTATTCATAACTGAAACTCTGCAAGACTCAAAGCTACTGCAGTGATAATTCCTTACACCAGTAGAGCTGAAATACTGATGTGGTCAAGAAACCAAAGCATTTTTCTCTGCATAGCTTGTCTATGCCTTACCTATTTCTGTTGCAGTAAAGCAAAGTGGTACCAGTCGAGGTGTAGAATAAGTGATAACCTAGAAGAGACGTGAGTGAGGGTGAACTTAATAGATACCTGCAAAATCATGAGTGATTGAAAAGGAAAGATGGACTGTGTTCAGATTTCCAGAGCTGGAAGCATCAAATTAGGTTGGTATGTGTGAGTTGCAAAGCAAAAGGTAAGGGGTTTGTGTATCAAGCGCAGTAGATGTGTGGAACTCCTTGCAAGAGAATGTTGGAGATGCTAAAAGTGTATATGGGCTCAAGAACAGAGAGGGTAAGTCATTCAAGAACTGCTAAAACTATGAGCAGCTTTATGTGTCTCAGACTGTCTCTGAAGATGAAGAAATTAGAGGTTAGGAGGGCAGGTCATGGAAAATGTTGGACAGTTCTCTATTGCCTGCTCATGGCTATTCTTGTGGATGGAGTCTTTGGCTAGACAGACACCAAAGACTTCTCTGGTCAGACCCAGTAGGGCCTCCTACCTTAATCTACTGGGATAGATTGTCACAATCTATCCCAGTGCTTCTACTGATGTTTGCAAAGAAATAGCGTTTCCTAAAAGAAGGGGAGAGATGGGGGAAGGCTATGTGCTGGTTATGGGGAAAATGGGTGTCAGTCCACTTGGTGTCTGTACCTGCACATATTCAGACATGCTTTTTGAATTGCTGTTTGATGATTTTTAATGCTATCTGTTCCTCAGACAGGTTCTCTCCTAATAGCTTAAACACAATTTTATTGAGGGCTGCAAAAGTATTTTCTTCCATTTCTGAAACACTGAACACAAACATTAAGTTATTCTGGATGATGACCTTCAGCATTTTTAGGAGTAGAGTAGTGAAAATTTGGCCTAACCTCTTGTCTTCAGCTATGAAACTTAAATGCATGGGAAAAAAAAGGGGGGGAAATGGTTCATGGAGAGGACAAAAAGTAGAAACAGATTAGCATTTTTTTGCAAGGAGAAATGTATTGCTGCCCTGATTGTGCTGATTCTTTCTTTTTTTGTTTGGCATTTCTCAACAGCAGGATGCAGAAAGGGTTCTATTCTATCAGACCAGAATAGTGTAACAAAGCAGTAACATAGTTTCATTTTCCATGGGGAAGGCAGGCTTTTATCAAACTGCGTGGAGGAGAGTAGTAATGGACTAGATTTTCATTATTAATGTACCTCATGTCCCCAGTGAATTGCAACAGTGTGACACTGTTGTTCTGTGAGCAGTAGCGATGAGTTGTATCATCTTTCTTAGCAACGATTTTTGTTTCCAGTATGGAGGACTCCTTCTAGCCTGTAAAGCCAGAAACAGCAAAATGCATTTTCTTCATCTCTGCATCACTTTTGGAGCCAGCTTGTCTCCATGGCAACACATTAGCCTGAAAGAGATGTGGAGACTGGGGAGGAAAGGAATGAGTTAGAGCCAGCCGGGCGGTGGTGTGTGTCCCCAACGTCAGCGCATCAGCTTTTTGATAGGAGGATTTTGTTAACGCCCATCCAAGGCTCCTGTGCAGAGCTTCTTTATTAGAGTAGCTGCCAGGGCTTCTGCTTCCTTTCTGCATCCTTTTTCTTTTTTTTCTTTTTTCTTTTCTTCCAAATACACCCTCCACACCCCCCCGCCTTTTATTTTAGTTGCGGCCTCAGTGAAGATGTGCAGCTCATTTTCAGCTTCCCGTGAGCTGCCTTGTGCTCTGGCATTTTGCAAAGGCAGGAAGGCATGGCTGCATTTCACTTGACCTTAGCAGCGAAGTGAAATCTCCTGTATGTCACTGAAGGATACTGACTATGCAGAAATTTATTGAAGCAGATTATTATGAACTGGACTGGTATTATGAAGAATGCACGGATGGTAAATATTTCTTTCTAGCCTCTTGTTGCAGAATTTGGAGCTTGTAAGACCGGAGCATCACTATTCAATGGTTTTATAAAGGAAATACCCAGAAAAAGGCAACACCCAGGTGTAGCAGAGATGCCTGCACCTCAGCATCTCTTGTGAGTGTGCTGCAAGAGACTCTGCTGTATAGCTTTTTCCTCTCTGAAGGGAGTGGCAGAGCAGCATATGCTCTGTATGAGCTATCTTTGGGCAGGGGAAAGAATATTCAAAAAGCTAACTATCTATAATAATTGAGGTGAATTTACTGACAGTAAGATTGATTATTGCTTCAAGTTTGAAGTCTTGTGTTTTTTCTGCGTTACAAATATTCTATAACATGTATGTGTTTGATATGTTAGTAGGCAGTACATGTTTTCTCTCTGGTTATTTGTCTGTGAAAGACATTAAAAATGTGGATACTTAAAAGTGAGTGGGTTAACTTTTTGAATTGGAAGAATTACAAAATCTGGCAAGCATTATCTTTTGTGCTGTTTGCAATTTTTATGTAATGATTGCTAAGGTGATTATTTCTGCATCAGGACAGAATGTTTCATCAGGCTTCTGATAGAATGCACACAAGAAAGGGTAAGGAATTGCTGAAACTGTATTCTCTGCAGCAAGAAAAAATCAAGATCCTTTATTGATGGCACTCTGAAGCAAAATGCGGCCCTTGGGAATGCAGGAGTTTTATATGGATTTTATTCTGGTTGGAGTGCTTAGCTTAAACAAGGCAAGTCCAAGATCACTGTGAAGCAAAGCATAGAAAGCAGGAAGGAGTGTAGGCCCAGGGGTAATGTATATATGTAATACACAAAGATATTTCCATGATAGTGCTCTGATAACAGTACCAGAGGGGATGTGAAGTGTAAAGATAAGGGTGACAAAATTTCAATTTTTTTTATGGTCTTCTGAGTGTTACATGCCTCCATCTGTTTCTCAGTACTAGATTTCAGAACTGAATGCAGTTTCAGAAGCCTGTTAACACTTGAACTTCTCTTATGTTTAGTTGATTATTCCTGTCCAGGTGTTCAAAGAGAGAGGAGGTGCATATTTATTTGAGAGATCTGACCACTTTAAGTTGGATTGAATCCATTATGTAACCTTTATCCTCTAGGTTTAACCCTAGTAAATACTGTAGCATCTGATTAATCTGCATGATGTAACAGCCTGAGTTGGCCTGCTTTTAGAAGCTTAAGAAACAGACCAGTTGTACAGTCAATAGAAGCTTTCCCCAGGTTAAAGCTCCCACAGGTAGCATTTCTTATTTTTTATTTTCAGTTGTTCATTTTTATGATCCTTTGTCTGTCTGGTCAAAGTGTCGTGTTGGAAGGGTGGTGTGCCTGAATGTCTGAGCTAAGAGCTGATCTGCTCACCCATTTTGTCTTAAGCTGCATTGGAGAAACTGTGGGAGTTCTGTGCTTATGGAATAAGCAACAGGTGTTGGGCAAACATTTAAATACCTTGTGGGATGAGGGCCTCAGGTGCACAGTAGTGGTTGCTCGGGTTCTGGGCTTACAGGTTTCCTCTCAGTGCTGAGCCCCTGCCCAGAACACTTCTTCCATGAGCTGGGATCTGCAGAGTCAGCTGGAGTATGTGCTGGCTGTGTGCTGGAAGTATTTGGGAAGTTCTTCCCTAAGAGAAAGAAGGGTTTAATGTCTGATAGGGAAATATCTCTCCAGCAGGTAAGGTATAATGGGTTTTTTGCATTTTTTATTACTCTTATTTTGTAATTAAAGTATTAGTTTTTGTATGATGAAGGCTAGTGCTGTCAGTCCTGTCTCATCCTCTCAAGATGACCAGCAGTCTCAAAGGGTTCATAAAATTTCATGGGTTTTAACTTTCTTTTGCTTCTTTGAGTTCAGGTTTGTGTGAGAGAGGAAGATTTCAGAGATGCAGTGGAAAGCACAGTCTTTGGCCTTAGATACTGGAATGTTCATTAGGGTTTAAAATAGTGTTGGCATTTGCCCTTGACAGAGAAAGGTATTCTGATTGTGGTAGCAGACAAAAGGCATCATTATAGTAGATAATAGAGCTTTTCCAAAAACCTGAAGCAGATGACCTATTAAAAGAGATGCCTGTCTCTTTATTGGTTTTTTATTTTTCTGCCATATGTTTGTTGATACCAGAATCATTTTCCTGAGATTCTTTTCCCATTCAGTATAGTGAGATAGGCAGTTGCAGCTCAGCTGACCTGTTCTGAATATCTATTTTAAGACAAATTGAAGCACAGTTAGAGAGCCAATTTCTCTGCTGTACATGGATTCTCCAGAGCTCAGATGTATGTGTGCATTCATTTATGAATCCCACACAGTTTGTCCTTTGTGATAAATATAACATTGGAAAATAGTGGGTGGTACATTAAAACTAATAGGAGTCTTCACAAGATAATATCCTGCAGAATTATTTTTCTGATGAAATTGTTCATACATTCTTTGTCAGAGCCTCTGGGACTCAGATTTCCATTCAAAACATGACTTTATTTGGTTTCCTTTATTTATAAATTATTTTAACAGTATATAGTTTCTTGTTCTTCAAAGAAAAAAAACTGGTCTAAAATTATATCAGGATATAAGGTTTTAATGCTATTATTTAACTTAATACGTAAAGAAGCGACTCATTGTTACCTCAGATGTAATGAATTTCTGTACTGACAGTAATGATGTCTTCAACTTGCATTTGGTGGTGGTATTTTTTAATATCCTGCAAAAGAAAAAATGCTCAAAATTTACAATTTATAAGTCTTGATAAAGACTTTCTAGGGTTGGAATAATTAATTAATTCTTTTACATAAGGTCCTTTACAGAGTTTATTTTTGGTAGGAGTAGATTGAAATAGACAATAAAATGTCACACTATATTTCAATTACTGGTGTTAACTAACATTGCAATAAATTGAAACTTCTATAAATAACTACTACACTGTGCTTTTTACATACATTTTCAAGTATAATATGAGTGACACTTGTCACCTTACTTGGTGTTAACAAAGTATATTGTGTAGGTGGAATGGGGAAAGAGCTGGGGCTGTACTTGAGTAGAAAAGTAACTATTTTCATAACAGACTTGGACAGAATGAAAGATAAAGTGATAAAGAGGAAAACCTGAAATTTTTCTACTCTTATTATGAAAGATAACAGTATAAAAGTTTCAGTTCATCTAAGTGTTTTTAATAGAAAAAATATATTAATAAAATCTCACATGCAACTTGGGTGAAAAAAATTAATAGTAAACCCCCACAAACTACCAAACAAGTAAACAAAAAGATAAGTATATATCCTTAGAAAATTTTATGAATATGCTTGTTCCCTGCCTCTCTCTTAGTGCAATATTTTTCTAAAGAACAATGCTTTCTAGAGAAATCCTGACTGACTTTAGAGCAAATTACTTTGCTTGTGGTTTCTTCCATTACTTTTTTATTTCTACCTCAACTGTTTATAACAGTGCATGAGTTCAGTTGCCTATGATTCCAGATGGCTTTGTGAATGTGCAATTGGATCTTTCCTCCTCTTTTCGTTTGCCCTGAGTTTTTGAAATTTCTTGTGGAGGAAATGGTGTCTTTGCCTTTATTCCCCTGCCAGAGCCATGGTGTTCCTGGTTTGTTACACATGCTGAACCTTCTGACCACTTTATGTTTGCCTGAGCCACTCCATCTTGCTCCAGCATCCCTTCCTGTATTTTCTTCCCACTCACGTTGAAATGTTTGTACCACCTGTTATGTTTGCAGTTATTGTTTAGAGCTTTTCTCCTCTGTTTTCCACTCCACTGATACAATTATCAGCAAGCTCACTAACTTTCTTTTTAACAATAGTAGACAATGTTACTGCTTGTTCTTCTTGATCTCTTACTGGTGATTACTTATTTTTGCCTTGCTTTCGTTAGTGTGGTGACCCGTCATTTCCCTCATAATTGGTCCCTTTTATGTTGATCACTGTGGACAGAGTAACCCTGGTGTTACTCTGAATCTTAGTGGATGCTGGCACTGGATATGCTACTGAAATCTGGGAGAATCTTATGAATGTCCTTAGCATGCACTTTCTGAAACAGCCCTTGCTCTATAGGTATGCAGCTAAAATGCTCATTCAGGTTGATCTCCTTGTGCTCTCATGTCTTTTATCTCTGTACATGATAAATATAGTTGAACCTTGCTCATATTCACATAATTGTTGATACCATTTTCCTGTTTTTCTGCTTTTTGCCATGCCACATATTCCTCTTTACTTCTTCATTGACTCCCTATTCTTTATCAAGTCACATAAGCCACATAAGACAACACACATTGCAGGATAGGGATATTTTTTATTCTGTTCAACTGCTAAGTATCCAGATAAGTGTTTTCCCATTCATTCCGTTTCTTTCCCTTTCTGCAACAGTAACATGCTGTCCTTTTGGTTGAGTGACAGAAGATACTTTGTGTGGGATTTTGAAAGAGTGGGAAACATGAAACCTGTAAAAATTTGTACAAACTTTGCTTGACTGTATGTATTAACAGAAAGCACACATTCAATAACCAATTTATCTCCCTCCCTGAAGAGCCCACCCCTAAGTACCCACATTTCTTCATCAGCATATTTAAATCCAAGTGCTGCCATTTCATCTGCTGTTTTTAGACTTGCTGGCTTACAGATAATCTCTTTGTTCTAGATGCAGCATTGTTAGTAACAGTTAATTGTGCAGAAGTTAGATATTTTTATTGATAAGGGAAAATGAAAATGATTTGAATGCATTGGAGTTCCTTGGAAATAATGAGTCAGGATATGAAGGTTTGTTTGTATTGTGTCCAGCCTCACCCTTCTTTAAACTGGCTCCTCGTTTGTGTGTTTCCTGTTTCATGGCAGAGCTGCTGAATACAGTCTGTACCTCAGTGGAGCCGTTGTACTGGGAGTGTGCTTGGAGCACTGCAACCCCTTTAGCAGCCTTCCTGACAGGAGCTAAAGGTCTTCAGCGGCTAATTCAGAGTGGGGATTGCAGCAAATACACCAAATTTGCTTCCCAGTGGCAACCCATAAAAATGAATCTTCATTCTAGTGTACTCTTAAAGTCCCTTAGTATGTGTGTACAGGAAATATTAAAAATCTCTTTTGAATCTTTCCAGATTAGATTGTATATTTTCAGAATGGCACACAATGTAGCTTTTTTTTTTTTAAGTTTTTATCTATAGCTGCTTATTGTTTGGTGTTTGTTGGAAACCTGGCTCATAGTCTTTAGCAAGTAAATGTTCCTGCCACTGCCATGGGGTTGTAATGCAGTATGCATGACAAATGAGTTGATATTGCGAGGGTGGGGCATACATGCCTTCGCCACCCATTATTGCTCCAGCATTTATTGTATGTTGATATCAAAATAGGAATTGCAACACTTTCTCTCAGCTTTTGAACGTCAGAGTCCTCCTATGTGGCAGCAGCTGATATTAGTCATAGTTCAGAAGCCAGCTTGTGGGAATGTTCTGTTACTCTCCTTATATTGTCTTGTGTTTTGGACAGCAACATGCCTCCTTTCAGTGTGTCCTTCATAAACTAGATGGTTAGCTGTAGTTTACAGCTTGTCAGGATTATTAAAACCACAGCATGTTTGACAGAGGTGGGCTTTTCTGTCCCTAGGCTTTAGAAGGTGCTTCCTGCATTCTTTTAATATGACTTACTGTTTTGGTTACTTTCTCAATTTCCATTTTCTAATTATTATTGAAATGTGATATATGGTCACTGAATGGCAAGTAGGTATTTAAGACCCTTGCTGTGTGATTGTAATTAAAGGGTTGATTCACTGTTACAGGGAAGAGCTGAAGACACAAAAGCTCTAAGCATCAGAAACTAGAAGTAATCCTAATTATTACTAAACTTACATATTTTAATGTGATGATGTGGGGAGAAAGAGACAATCTTATTTTCCCCCCGAGTTCTTGAGGTTATTTCTGCTGCTGATTATTGCAGTAAATTTTAGCAGTCACAAATCAAGTTGCTTTGAGTGGCAAAAACTTACTTTATTCAGAAATGAGTGTTTCTTCCCTCAGCAACTACTTACATGTATTTCATATCCTTTGGCTGTTATTTATATAAACATTGCTGCATTGTTTACATATAAATATCAAGAGTTTAAAGTGTAGAATGGAATCATTCATCATTATGGTGTAAAAGTTGTTGTTTCCCATCTCAAACTACCCCGTTCTTCCTCACCACTAGAGAAATGGTAATAGCGGAATTGCTCCTACATGACCCAAACTGTTACTTTCTGCTGGTTTGCAGTGTAATGTTTGTCTGTCTGTTCCTAGCAGTTGTGTCCCCTCAGAGGATGATGAGGTGCCTTTGCTTTGCAGTGCCCCCACTTTGCCTGCAAATGCTTTGCCCCTGTGACATGGATAGGAATGCTTTAGCAGCAAAGGGCACTTGCTTGCCATTGCAAGTAAGGGAGGCAACTTAGCAAACACTAAATATCTATGGCTACAAAAAGTTAAATAAGAAAGTTAGCCTGCCCTATGTGTGTAGTCAAGATTAGCAAACACAACCTGTTTCTAACCAAGAGGTCTGAGCGCAGGAGATTTGTTTCTTATTGAACAAATAAGAGATGCATGCACCCCTGAAAATCCACTTGGGTGCCATATGTGGACTTGTGAGGTATTTCTTTCCCCACAGCAGACTGAAGAGAAAAATGACTGTGGAAATGCAGAATTTGACAGCTAATGGGCTATGTCATTTAAGTTCTTTGTACCAGTGTAATCTCTCCTTTGTAGAAGCAATAAAAAAGCTCCTTTCCCCAGCCTAATAGTTTGCCTAATGGTTCTAGCATGTGGTGGATGCGCAGCCAGACTGTACTGCACAACAACCCTGGGTATCAAGATCTCTCTCCTGGGTGGGATTGGCTGTGTGCGCACAGCTTCAGGGTGTTCACAACTCCAGTGAGGTCTTGCTGCATTGGGCAACATGAGAGGTGATTTATGACTCTGTGCTGGTACACACCCTTCCCCAGGTGTGACAGTCAGAGGCTGGGTCAGACTTCCGTGTTGAGACGCTTGCGGGGAGCTGCCACTTCACTCGTCAGATCAGGGGCAGAAGAGAGGGAGCCTTGTCGATGTGAGGAGTGTCAGGGAGGGTCTTTCAGCCCACTAACATTGTCTGAAATGTGTTAGTGGGGCTTTTGAGCAAAAACTGGCTACTGTCAGAGCTGGTCTGAGAAGCAACATAAACCTTCTAGTAATTATTAGACAGATGGTCTCTTCCCTCCTCCACCCCATCTGTACAACTCAAAGCTGTTGCACTAAGGACAAGTACTCAGTCTCTGCGGAGTTCCCTGGCTGAGCATGTGAGTGCGGAAAGATGGTATCCTGCTTTGTGGAGACCTTGCTCTGCTCTCCCCAAAGAGGCAGCCTTCGAGGGAATGACTTCCCATCGCCTGTGAGACTAAGGCATCATTTTGTGTCTGTCTGGGATAACTGCAGCAATGTCAGTAAACGAAGAGGAAAGCTATGAATATGACTATGAAAAGGAAAATGAGAGACGATGCACTTCTAACGGGCACAGCCTTGATATCTTGGAAGAAGGTACTTTCCACCTTTTGTTTTTAATCTTTCTTGATGATAGCACATGGCAACATACAAGTGATATGAGTGATATTTGTGGATTAAATAGGCAAAGTTTTCTGGTTTATATGTGTAGTCAGTACATTTGGATGAAGTATTTGTCTAATAGCTAAATAAGATAAATCTTAATTTATGTATGCTTCTTTAAAGAAGAAAGTCATGATCAACAGATGTAGGCTGTGAATACCTATTTTATAATGAAACAGGAATTGGGAAATTTTCTCTCTCTGGAATTGTAGTGCATTTTTTATACACACACAAATGTGTGTCTTATGAAACTGTATATTTTAGGTTGTCATTCCCAGCAGGTGCTTCTAGAACAGAGCAGCAATTTTGTGCTTATCCATGAATTTGAAAGTGCACAGACAGAAATAATCCAAATGTAGAGTCTTATGACTTAAATTTTCAATATAAAAACCAACCTAAAAATGTTGTGGTACTTTCTGAAATAATGGGGAACTGGCCCGTTTAGATGGAAATGGGAATGTACATGCTGTGAAAATCTTCTTGTGCACCTGCTCTATGGAGAGGGTACGTATTCTAGGGCTGCTTCCAGCCAATCTGGTAACCTTTTTCAGGGTTTCAAGCAGCAAAGGTTCAATGCCCCATTCCTGTTATTTCATGTGCTGTAAATTTTGCTCTGAAGCAGTAGTTCTATGGTAGAGAACTGTTACTTCTGAATAAACTATTGTAAAGCTGATGTCAGGATGCTTTGTAAGGATTGTTAGCTCAGAAAATGTGATGTGCTGTGAATTTACATCCTTGTTCACCTCATGGTTAACAGTTCCTGTGTCCAGAGTTCTTGGCAAACAAACCGTGTTCTTTGAATGCCATTGCATAGGATTTTCCTGTGAAAACCCCTTCACAATCAAATCTGCCACCTGGTTTTCAGATTTGTGTGTCTGTGCAAAAAAAGAAAGGTGCTGAAGAAAATACTGGTAAAAAGAAAATTTAAAACTAGGGGTTGAGATGGAGAGGAAGCTTATCAAGAGAGACCAGGTGACATTTTTTATAATTTATTCCTGCTTTTTTAGCAATTTAATTATTGCTGAAGCATACATCATGCTGTTCTTATTCTTTCTGCTGACTTTACCTTTCATCCAAATCTAAGTCTGAAGCTGTTCTTGTTGATTTTGAGAGGGAGAAAAGAAAAAGTTGAGCTCTATCTGGGATAAATTTAGCCCTCTGTTTCTACAGCACCTTCCTCTCAAAGGCTCAGTGTGTGTTTGAAATGTCTTCTAAAGATGCCTTTTCTTCTCCACCTATGCGTTCATGTCACCTACACACTCAGTGTAGCAGAGATACAGATACACAAAACCTATATATGGTATTTCTATGTATTTTTGCACGTGGGAGTGCTTGCAAAGGGTAGTATTTCTCTCAGAGAATGGGTGAGTCAATCCATTCTGTAAGTAAAGCAGATGGAAACACCAGCATGTAGCCTTTTCATCGTGAACAAAAGAAACATTTTAGCTATATCTGGCTGTAAATCTGGCACCAGAAATGGGAAATCAAAGGATATGCTTCACTTCAACCATTTATAGTTATTGAAAAGAAGAGGATAAAAGTTGTATAATTGAGACTCCTGAACTGTTTGGCCTATTCCATGTGCAGGATGTGTGCTCACTTCTTGACTATTATTTCCATAGTCATTGTGATGTAGTGAGATTTTTCTCTGCCTCAACATTTAGATGCTGTAACTCCCCTCAGTCCTCTTTCTGGAGCCTGTCACAGAACCAATATTATGCCTGGGGGCACTACAGTTGTCAATTCTCTTGATGAGAGTGGAAGGCTCCTTCATAAGGGTCTGGGCAGAACATTTCTAGAGTCACTGCATTGCTTTGGAATTGTAAACTTGCCTGACAGCAATATGTTTACTTCTCATTTGCTAGGCTAGCCTCGGGGCTGACTGCAGTGAAACTTAGCTCAGGGATATCTGTTGATAGTGTCTACTCAGATTTTCTTCATAAAGGAACTGAGCTGTGAAAGGACAACAGGCTTCCTTTGATTAGTGATTTGTTGGGTCAGCTGTTTCTGAAAGGGATCTATGTTTTGATTCTTGCTTTTGCAGCTGGGAGAGGAAAAGACTCTTACCTACATAGGACCTATGGTGGCAGCCGTTTCCATCTACTAATGTAGTAGTTTAAAAAGTACTTAGTAAATGGAGGCAAAGAATCTGTCCCAAGCTGAATTTAAAAAAAAAAAAAAAGTCTTGGGATCACTATTAAAATCTTAAATCAGGCACTTCAGGGGTCTGACTTTCAGAAAATGTAAAATACAATAGGATGGAGGCCATTTAGTGCTCTGCAATCTGTGAATGCTAGAGCAAAAAAGATGGAGAGGAGTCATTCTTGAAAGCTTTGGCACAACCATTCCCTCCCAAGGGGTTGGAATAGGAAAAGATCACATATTTAAGAAAGGAGACAACAGACAATGTGTGGCTTACAGGCTTGTAACTTCATTTAGGATTTTTAAAGATGTACAGATCCTGGTTTAAATCTTTCACCCATGTATTAGTTACATTGATTGCAGCCTAGACATTTCTTGACAAGAAATGAATGGAAGAGAATGTGAAGACAGTAACTCAGTGGCTAGCAGTAAAAAATCCTGCAAAAAAAGTTTTAACTTTGAAGAGAAGAGCTATCCTGACCTGTATCTGTAAATGATGTATGCATTAAGGCAGTTAAGAGAATTAAGGTGTTCTCTCCAGAGACTTTTTTTTATTTTCTTAGTTTCACTTTGTGTCTGTATTTTCCAAGTTACCACATTTGATCTGTTTATGCTAATAGAAGGAACAAGTGTCTTGACACTCTTTTTGAAATTTCTTTTAACTTGATTTTTCGTTCATCACTAGAAAATTTCATGCAGTTCATGTCCTACTTAGAGGAAGTACTTTGAAATTACTCCCTGCCTGAGGTTTCATGCAGAGGCTTTAGAAAATAAGTAAAAGCAGTGATTTGTTGTTTTTCGGGTTTTTTTTACGAACCTGAGTTTAAGCAATGACAAAGGTTTGTATGTGAGGCTTTTAATATTGGATTTGCTAAGGTGTTTGAATACCCTATGAGAGAAATGGCAGTAAACAAACACTCCTTGAACCACATAGCCTTAAATAGCAGGAAAAAAAAAATCTTCTTCCAGAAGAATCAGTACCTGCAGGTTAATATTGAAAGATTATTTTGCAAACTGTGCCATTGAAATTACAGTAAGCCATGCTGTAACATTTGAAGAAGACAAAAACCAAATCTGTTGGCTTGTGTGTTGAACTTCCTGACTATGTAGCTCTCACATTATGTTCATCCAGACTCCTGCACAGAGCTCGCCCACAGTGTGACCTGACAGCTGTGACGCAGTTGGTGTTCTGTGACCACTCCTCATCCCTCTCACCAGGGTCAGGCCACCCCTCACCTCCCCACCTGCCTCCCTGACTGCCCTGCTCCCTGCTTTGGGACTGCTGGGGGAGGCTGGGCCAACTGCTGGGCCATTTTGTTAGGATTTGGATTTTTTGTGACTCAGAAGTGCATTCTTCAAGCTCTGGTGACAGTAGTATCTTAATATTTTTAAGCTCTTTAGATGGGCATGTTCTCTTAGGGCTGTCTCAAATGTGACAGGCAGCAGCAGACCTGAAGCCTCTGCCCCAGTGTAGCCAGGGCTGCCAAAAACACCTCTGCATTGGAGCAGAAGCTACCATGTTTATCTTTAACTGTGGAAAATCAGTAACAGCTGACAGCACATTTGAGGTACAGTTTATTTGAAAGGTGATATACCTAATATGGCACAGTTTCAGAATTCCACATGTGCTTGGCTCAAGCTGATGTAGTGTTCACAATAACCTGTGCCAGAGCATAACTATCAGTGGCTCTGGAACTGAAGCTGTAATTTTTAGTGGGTGCTTTATCCTTGGAGTGTAAAAATAGCCTTTGAGGAAGGAATCCATCGAGAGCTGAGGAGTCTGAGTCTGCCAGGGTCTTTGATGACTAACCTTTGCCAAGTGGCAGCAGGGAACACGGCTGCTCAGTCAGATTTGCCATGTGTGTTCAGTGTGGCTCCATGTGCAACCTTCAGGATGCCATGCCCTTGCCATTGTATCTTTGGTGTTTGGAGAGAGCTGTGAGCAGAGGGCAGCGAGACAGAAGGTGATTGTGAGGCAGGGCTTGTCATGACTGGGCAAAGATATAGCAGGCCTTGCCATAGTAAAAAGCTTTGAGTAGGGAACTGTTATGAAAAAAAGCACTGTTCCCTCCACCACCTTACAAATAAGAAGTATGGGTGTTTAAATGGCAAGAGATCTGTGCTCCATGAACAGTATTCATTTCCTCGATGGAGTTTCTGATGAATTAAAATTTTGGTAGTAGGGAAATCCTTGTGCACTGGGGCCTGCCCTGTTAGACTCTATAATTATACAGGTCAATATTATCTGCCCCAAAAGTGAAACTTTACAGTGGCATGTTAGCCCTCTTATGCTTCCCAGTAGTTCAAAATAGATATGAAGAGGAGCAGTGGGAGCTGGGCTTTCCTTTTCAGCAGTTGCAGCACTCTTTTATTTCATTAGTTTATCCTTGGTTGATAGGTCTCAAAAATGAAGAGGGAGTATATGTTGAGGGATGCAGGGAACAGGAGCTGAGGATACCTGTGACTGCTGGCACTGGTGTAGTTTTTTGTTTCTTCTATTTGAATCCTTTGTTTGGCAGGTGGTGGCTCATTGCAGAAGCAATGTTGTTCCCCTTCCCTTCTGTGGCTGTTTCCTGTTCCTGCAAACATCCTATGCTCTAAGTAGCATACTTCTTGAATAGGTGACTTTCAGGGAGTAAGCCAGAAAAGTGTGTGTGTTCCTTCATGTCCCGACACATCTTCAGCTTGGGCATCAGTGCTCCATTAACTAGATGACAAGAAATAAATGCAGGGTGCACCCTTTCAGCTGTGCTTCTGAGAAACACAGGAATGTGGTTACCAGTAAATTTGTAGGCTTTAGGATGGTATAAAGATGGTGCAAGATCCTTTAAGGCAAAGGAAATGTTTAATCTGTGTAGTGTTTGTCCATTTGTGTGTTTGGCTTTAAAAAAACAATCCTCAAATACTTCAAGCTGCAAATGTGTTGCCACTACCATGTATTTAGTGCTGTCATGAGAATAATGTGCTGGAAGCTTTCTCTGTTCTTTGTTTCCTGTTCTGAATCTGGGACATTAGCTTCAAAGCACTTACCAAAATAGATGACTTTTTTAAACTTACTCTTTCTGTATTGTCTATCAGCCTTCTCATAAGCTGAGAAGTGCAAAGTATATTTGATTTGGCTGTTTGCATGCATCCATGCACTTAGACACAGTGCTCCCTATCACCCTCAAGCAAAAAACTACTGATGTGTGAGCGAGCAAAAAGAGGTCAGTAATTTGGCACTGTAGGTTTTGCATTACAAGGCACTGTCCTTCATTTGCTCTTGTTTTATCTTTACAGCAGCATTACCAGGCTCTCATCAGAAACTCCAGCAGGCTGGAAGCCTACTATGCAGGATCCATTACATATGTGGCATGTGGGGGGTATTTTTCCGCTACAGACTTCACTGATTGCGCCTCTAAATGGTTTTTCAAAATAGTCTGTCTGTCTTCTTCACTGATAGATTTTTTGATCTGAAGAAATCTACTAAAGAAATAAAAGCTGCTGTACTAGGAATTGGCCAAATGCTATTGCATAGTCTGTGAAGGCTGAATAAGTAGGTATTTAGACACTTCTTAGGATTTTTTTTTTCAATGATGCTTCTGAATTTCACTCTCCCCCTTATGTTTCACCTTCTATTCCCCACAAGCCCTGATTTCTGAGTAATTGAAGCAACACCTGTATGCAAGTTTGCCCTCCTTCCAAAAGGAAATCCTTCCTTTTAGTTAGTAGCTCTGTGTGTTCCACAGTATTGTATGTAGTAGTATGGACAGTATGTATGGACAGTAGTTGACTGACAGGTTTTATTACATGCAGTCTATTGAAAATTATTTCCACTTGGATGAAGAGGATGCATAAAAGGACACTTCTGTTTTGAAACCCTTTTACACTGGCAGAGCCGTGTATGAAGATGTCTGTTTTGACAGTCACCAACAGAACTTTGATGGAAATTTCTAAATATAAAAGCTCTTGGTGACCAGATTCTACTTTTCTGCCGGTAATGTCTGTTGTTATAATGCTGTGGTATTGCCTTGCCAGGTTAAAATTTAAATGGCAGGTTTTGAAGGAGTAACCAAGGGAGTATCCACACAAATCAGTCTTTATCACCCTGTTAGTGAGTGACTTTATTCTGTCTGTGGGAACACCATCCTTTTATCAGCCTGGCTGTTAGGAAGGTTATACATTTACCTGAGTTAGGATGGTATGAGGTTGCCATAGTCCTGCTCATTGGTGATTGTCACTGCTAGGTACAGACTTGAAATGAACTTGGTAATGACAATGTCAAATATTATTTTACAGTAGTGATGGAATGTTGTAACCAAGGGAACTATTTAGTGTGCAGTTGTATTGGAAACCTACTGGCGTCAGGGTTTCTGATAGATGTTTTATGACATGACTTATGAACTTAATATATTTAAAACAAAACTGAGTTTAGGGTGATGTCAGTTTGTGTGGATGAGTAGTCTTCTGAACATTACACCATCTGTCTTTATGTGAATTTTTTATGGAAAACTTCTGTTAAAGCCCTTTTTTAATCATAGCCAATGCTCTCTGCAAGTTACTGCCTTTTTTTCTGTGGAATTCTTATTAGTCTGCTTTTGGGAAATATAGCTTGTAGTTTAGAGAAGTATTGTATTTTTACTTCTGCAGTGGTAGAGTTATTCTTTCTATTGATATGTCACGTTTGTCAGGTTATTACTTTGAAGAATAAACTTTTTACTGTTACCACTTTCAGACTTATTTGAATAAGTGCAATTATATTTTGAATACTTGTGAATAGTATTCTTTGGAGTTCACTGGCGCTACTCATGTTAATAAATATTACAAATGTTTTTAGGATGTGATCTGTAGAAGTAGAATTAGAGAAGTGTGAAAATAAAGAAATTGAATTTCATGCCATAATTTAAATAATTTAGATAAATAATGTTTAGGTAGGGAAAAATGTTCTCCAACATTTCAACAGATATCAAAGTACCATTGCATTTGAGGTATTACCAATGTGCCTTAGTGGTGATCAGCTGTATATTTATACATACACAGATTGTATATTTATGTATTAGGTAGTCTTGTTTCCTTAGTGTGACAAGCTGTCTCCTGCTAATATTACTGTACAGTTCTGCTTTTTTTTTCTCCTCACTGTATAAATCCTATTAGGCCTGATCTGTCTCTTCCTCTGCCTTAGTGTGCACTAGAGCATTAGCTTATCTGCCAGACGGAGCCTTAAGTGACATTGCCAAGGGTAAATCCCTGGAACAACAGTTCAGGCTACAGCAGCCTCATAACTCATTGTCCGTGTGATCCACTGGAGTTCATTAACAGTCCTTTTTTCCAGGATTACAGGTTTCAAGGAAAAAGTATAGTTGAAAAACAAAAAAACCCAGAAGGGTAGAGCAGAAAATGCTGTTATTTCCTGTGACTGTTGGTGACTTTTTTTGCAAACTTGTTGTCTTCTAGATAAGTCAGTATAGCTTCTTAAAGGGTCCCCTATGGTGGTAGACTGAACTTGTGCATACTTTCTTCAGTCTTCTTCAGTTTCTTCAGAAACTCCTGGTTCCACCTTAGTGATTAAGAATCTCAACCAGTCTAAGTAAATATTTGTTATGGGCGATACTGTGGTCACTGTGGTGTGGCTGGGTATTACAAAAACCATTTCTTTTTTGCATGCATATTTTTCTATCTTGTACTGTAAAACCCAGTTCTTATCAGCTTGATATGACATAGTCTCTTTCTGATGAACAATGCCCCAACATTATTGGAGTTACTTATTCACAGAGTAATGCTACTGCGTGTCATCCAATGAATAGGTGGCACGATGGAATCCTGATTATGTATCTAAGAATGTCTGTTTTGACTTCCTGATTATTTTTTTTAATAAACTCAAGATACCGTTCCTCAGAGAAGAAAGTTTTAACATTTTAAGTTTGTTCTGCCACTGACAAAAGCAAGTGCTTATTACAAGAGGATCATTTGTATCACATGAATCTTGGATTTTTTTGAGGGCAGGTTGGGTGGAGGGGGCGGGGATAGAGTTTTATTTGTTTGGTTTGAGTTTTTAGCTCTTGATGTGCTCATCCAAAGGTCAGCAAAAGCAGTTTTTTAGATGAAAACTTACACGCATCTAAACTTAGAAAGGTACTTCTTGCAAAGGATGGCAGTTGAACTTCAGTGAACCTTGTGTGTGTCTTCCAGCTCAGAAAATGCTGTGATCCTCCCCCAATAGTACTGCCTATCTGGTTAATGTTTTGCTTTATTTCTTTGCAGTTTTATGTGCTGAAAGAGTGGGCCAGATGACTAAAACATACAATGACATAGATGCTGTAACACGTCTTCTTGAAGAGGCAAGTATTACATCTGTTTAATGACCCACACACAGTGTGACAAAGTAGTGCTGAAATTACATGGTACCACTACTAAACATTGTTGGTAGATTGTCCTAGATTGTCCTCCATTGTGGATGAATAAGAGCTCTAAGTGTATGTACACTTTATCTTGTTGGTAAGGTAAGTATTCTTTCTAAATAAAGATAATTTATCTCAGTCAAATGGATTTATTACTTCTGGTAATTTTTCAGTTGAGACCATGTAACTGGTTCTTGGCCAGATGTTTACCCTAATGAAGGAGGAGGAGGAGAAATCATCTTAAAATGACACATATTTTTACAGTGCATTTAAAACTAAGAGTATCATTATTGATGGATATATTCTTTTCAGACAATAATATAAAAAGCTCACAGACTCATTTTCATAAAAATTTTCTCAGATAATTTCTGTCCAGAGAAGTACATAGACACAAAATTAGAAAATATCTAGTACTGATTGTCTTCTTTCCTTCTTTTTCTTATGTTTGGTTGATTTGGTTGTTGTTAATGGGTTTTTTAATACCATTATTATGAAAATTGGATTCTTGTAATCCTTTGCACTCAAGAAATGTCAAAAAGCAACTGTCACGGTGCTAGGCTTATGTTCAATAAATATCATGATAAGTTGACTAAAATGAGCTAGTTTTCTGCATTAAACTTGAGCAATGATTTTCCAAAGAATGTTTATGAGTAATTCTTTAGGTGAAAACTGTTACAATTGTATTCATTGATGGCTGACTGCAGTTCAGTCCTTCATAGTCAATTGCTTGCTTATTGCAATAGCAATGTCAAAAATGGGGTCTTTCCAGCCAATTGGGTGGTCTGTTATTCCTCTAATTCTGCAAGGAAACAAGCATGAGAATGAATGCTCACATCTCTCACCTGTTCTGGATACCCCTCAGTGCAGTACAGTCTTATATTTTGTGCATTGAGCCAAACTCATTCCAACACCTCTGTACAAATTACCTGTTAAAACTGATGTGTTACCCAAAAGACTTCTGGAATAATTCATCACCTTGTAGTAACAGTCTGTTAACTTGTTTGTGCCCTGTTCCCTTTGCCTTGTTTGGCTGAGATTTACTGCATTTGGTCTGTGGCTCCTTCTAGTAATGATGGCAGCATTCTGCCAAATTGTTTCCTTCCCTGGGTCTCTGTGGCCAAATGTCTATAGATTCAGGCATCACACTCATGGGAGCAGTGCTTGAAGGACTTGCTGAGCCAATGTTTTAAAGCTTCTTGTGTACTTTCCTATCTGGATATTTGGAAGGGAAAAATAAGGGAGTGTGTAACATGTCAAACTTTATTAAAAGAAATACTTTCAGTGAGCTTTTTTGTTTGTATGACCATAATTTCGAATGAAATTACTCTGCTCATAGGGGTAGGTGCACTTACAGCACCCTTCTCTGTTCTTCATATGATGGTTATCATAAGAGGTTGCGTTCATTTGCAGAATTTAACTCCTTCTGTTGGTTTTACACATACGAGTGAGAGTAAAAACAAAGGCTACCCCTTGTCTGTCCTTCATTTTTGCAAGTTTCAGGGGCCTGCATTACAACATTAATAGAGTGAAAGATACAGCATTTGGGAATATAGGAAAGAGAAGATCTTGAAATAGCATGTGTGCAGATATTTCAGAAATCTGTGCCTGTAGCCCCCTGAAACTAAGGAAAGGGAGTGGCACCACACCTGCCTGGGTATGTGGTAAGAATTGGAGCAGATTTCTTCATGAATCTGCTTTCTCATCTTTTTCTACTAATAGTGTAAATGTGCCTTGCTTCTCAGTATTTTTTTTTTTATGCATTGCTGTAGTAAATTAGTTCCTTATCATTGTGTGAGTGAGAGGTCTATCCCCAAACTGAGATTTAGAGGTGAATTGCTAAAAATTGTGTAGGAAGGCTGGAGGGGTTATTTTAAGAGCCTGGACATACACTTACATTCCTCAAATTGGAAGTTAAAAAACATTGCTGCTAGATAGCTCCTCCTCTGTAGAGTCAGAACCGTAGCAATATATTTTTTCCACTCACTATTTATGGAGTGAGTCAAATTAGTGAACAATAAGTTGGCTTAAAATATATCCAAACGTATTTTGGATAGCTTTGTGGCACCTATTGTTCTGAAAGATTGTACATAAGATTACATAAAGATTTTATGGCTAGATAATGCCAGTAGCTTTCAATGCAAATATAAGTTTGACCTTTGGAAACCATTTGGAAAATGCTATTTGCAGGTACAGCATTGATCAGTAACCTCTCTTTTTATTTACTGGTTATTATATAACTTTTTTTTTTCCATTATGAAAGCCTCTTCATTCAAATTCATTGACTTCAAATCCGTGTGAACAGTAGCTGTAGGTTTTGTAGGCTTTGTCATTAATATATTCATGACATAAGGTAGCATTTAGTCATAAAAACTGGGAGGTAGTCAGGGGTAGTAAATCAGCTCCTAACAGTATTTTCAGTGACAGGGAGAAAATTCTTCCTCAAATGGTGTTGAACTAAGGGTACATTAGGGAATTAACCACAGCACCATTTTACCACTATTTAAAAAATTCTAGTAGTTAAATAAGAAAACAATAAATAGAAATGTTTAATGAACAGTGCAAAATTTAATGCAGTTTATTATCCCCTCCCAGGCAGATTACAATCCCATGTATCAGCTTCTGCAAGGCTGAGACATCCATATGTACATGTCATCAACAGGATAAGCTTCTACTTCTTACTGGTACCTGTGGTGAGCTGTCAAGACAGGTGATTTCCAGTACTGTGCTCCTAGAGGAGGTGGAGGAAGAGGCCAAGTGTGACATGAGAGTAGCCACTTAATGTGGTTTGGGGCATCTGCAAAAAGGAGAGAGTTAGGATTTGTTTTAATACAAAAGCACTAATGGTTGGCATACACAAAAATAGGAGCTGAGCAGTTGTTGTGGTGGAACTGGCTTCTACTCCTGCATAGCTTATAGCCTTTTATTTGTAGGTGGAGCAAGTGGAAAGTGAGGAATGCTTTGAGAGAGGGTCAGTCTTTTCTGAATAATGCTGTTGTGAGGTATGCAAGATTAGAAAAGGAAAATGTGCAAAAACCCCCAAACAAATAAACTCTTACAGAAGGAAAAAGTCTTTTTATTGTTGAAGTGCTTGTTTCTTCCCTTTCAAGGCAATTTTACTCTCCCTCTGATCCTTTGGTGATTAAAAAAATATAAATTGAAATTGGCTTCCTATTCTTAATGCTTCACAGAAAGAACGGGACTTAGAATTAGCTGCTCGGATTGGCCAGTCACTGTTAAAGAAAAATAAATCACTGACAGAAAGAAATGATTTCCTGGAGGAGCAAGTAGAACACATCAGAGAAGAGGTAAGATTTTTTATGCCTGAATGCTGTATATGCAGCAATGGTGGGAATTTCAAGTTTCACCTTGTCCATTTGTTTGGCTGTGGGCAACCTGCTCCTGTGTCTGACTCTTCACTGCTAAAAATGCCTTCCTTATAGCTAGTCTAAATCTGCTTCACTTTGCTTTAAAACCATTACCATTTATCCTATCACAACAGACCCTGCTGAGTCTGTCCCCATCTTCCTAATAAACATCCTTTAAGTACTTAAATGCTGCAGTAAGGTCTCCCCAGGCCATTACTTCTCCCAGCTGAACAACCCCAACGCTCTCAGCCTTCCCTTACAGGAGGAGTATTTTTGTGGCCCTCCTCTGGACCTGCTTGAACAGGTCCATGTCTGCCTTGTCCTGAGGACTCCAGAGCTAGGTGCTCACCAGAGAACAGCTGAGGAGGAGAATCACCTCCCTCAACCTGTTGGCTATGCTTCTTTTGGTGCAGCACAGGGTATGATTGGCTTTCTGGGCTGGGAGTGCACGCATTGGTGTGGTCAATAAAACACACCAGAAAGCTTCTATCATTTCAAGTAGCACCTGTGCTTTAATAGAGCTCTTTTTCTGTAAGTACAACTGTTAATAATCTCCAACTTAATAAATGAGCTAGGAGCCAATATTGTTTCTCCTATGCTCAGGCTGTGACCTCGCTTTGTGAATCTCACCCATATGTGGTTTTGAGCAAGACAGAGAGCAAGAGAACAATGAACCACAGTGGAGTAAAAACTTTAAAAATGGTTCATAATTAACACTGCTCAGGAGTGTGAGATGTTGCATTATAAACATCACACATAAAGGATGAAGTGCAGATGGAATGATGGGTGATGCGTGATAAATGGTGGTGGAGCACACACAATGATAATATGCTTTGGTGTGGCCTACCCTTTTTGGCGTGGAAAACTAGTTCTGTTTTCTCCCAAAGAAGTGCTGTTGCTTGCTGCCCAAGTCCCATCCTGAGGCAGAACAATTTGTGTATTGGCCAATATGACATGTACTAGGTGTGTGCAAGGTGACTGGGCAGGACTGTGCATTCATATCATCCATCCAGAGTGGAAAGTTTGAGGAAGGTGGAGGACAGGGACAAGCTGCCTCTGTCCACGTCTGTTTTTAGCGGGACTGAGGGGCAGCATTAGGGAAAGTGCCACCAGAAATAAGTCTCTTGCCAGGTGGCTTTGGTATGTTGGGCCATATGTTCTGTCAACACCCCTCTTTCACACTGTTATTTTGACTCCTTCAGAAACTGATGCTTTTGAGGCAGAGCTCATCAGACTTTAAAGTCATGACACTTTTGTGTATTGAAAATCTGCATTTCGTAGGTTGCAAGTTTTCTATTAAAACTGAATTTTGAATATTTGAACAGAACAGTAACTAAGACAGCTGTCTTTAGGGGCAAGAGATAAAAGAAAATAATTCATTTGATACTTCTAAAATTCTGTAAAAATTGCCTAAAAATGGTTTGTCTGGGAGGTATGTGTTTTCTGTAATACAGCGATAAATTCTTTCTGGTGTGTGGTATTAAATTAAGGTTTTATTGGTATATGTCTCATGGCGTGAATAATTTAGCTTTATGTCTCTTTGACCTTTGTTGTGACAAAACCTTCTGTCCGTCCCATTAAGCAGACTGTGTGTTTCCTGTGTCCTGGTAACATGCCATGTTGATAGGTACATGTCAAAGTTACAAAGACCTGTGCAAAGTGCATCAGATTCTTGTGTTTGTCTTTTGAGTTTGTGTTGTTAGGCACTGTAAGTTGAAGAAGGGGCTGTGATCATGTTCAGTAAAAACTGATGTAACTGAGATTCTTACTGTACTAGAGAACACAAGGGTGAGTGGACTGAAGCAAGCACTTTAGTGTGTGCACAGGCACTTCAGTCTCAGCTCATTGTTTCACTGTTGTATTCTATAAGCACAAACATTATACTCAGGAAATGTTCTTAATTGTAAAGTATTTTGCTTACAGAGGTGGGTGTCTGCCTTGTCAGCAGCAGAGGGTAGTTCCCAGGTACAGTGTCTATCTGCTCTTCGGGAAGAATGCTGCAGTTCCATGTTCGTTTTCTCTGTGATGGTGCTGCCTAAACTTTGATATGATCTCCGTTGACATTAGAGTTCAATATCAAAGAAATGTAAACCTTAGATCTGCACAATGTGAATTGTATTTGGAATGGAGTAGCTCCCTAGGTTTTAGCTTCTCCTAATCTTTCTAAATTTCCCAGTTTCTGATCTTTTTCCTCTACGTATTTTGTCTTACATTTCTGAAGCTAAAATGGCAGTACTCCAATGCAGTGTCAGTCCTCAAATAACACCACCTCAAACCTGTGTTAACTTCTGGGTAATACAGCCCTCTAGACCTGTTGTTCAAGTTCCAGGTCACCTGTCAGAGTTTGTGTTTTGATGATAGCAGGTTTCAAAGTCCAGGTTTGATTTTGTTCTGTGTAAAGTGAGAGGAAAGGAAAAAGGAAAGGAAAAAGCTCAATTATAATCTGGAATGGTGGCTTAAAAAAGGGAACTGCTTTTGGTCTATTAAGAGTAGAAAGTAATGTTGGAAAGACAGAAATGCTCTTTGACTTGGTAGTTGTATGTGTGCTGTTTACCTACAGTGTAACAGGGTGTCTTCCTTTTGAGTAATTCTGACCTGTTAAGCAGTTAGTTGCTGTCAGGAAAACAAATCAGCTCTACTCTTGAAACAGTTGTTCATGATTCAGTAAAGATTGATCCTGTGAATTTGGTCCCAAGTCTTTAAACTGTTGTTTGCTGTTTGAGGATACTTTTGTCTTCTACTTAAATTATTTTAAGATAGGTGTAGCTGTTTCATGGGTTAGTTCTGAAGCTGAGTAGAGCTGTCAGGCCAGCAGAGGCAATTAAAAGCCTGGAGAGATGAGTTATTACCATGATTGTTTTGTGAGGTGTCCTGGGCCTTGTCCCATGCACAGCAAGGGTTCAGTCTCTATTGCTTGGTAACAATACCAGGATTGTGCAACAGTAACACGGCAGCGTTGGCTCCGGAGGGCACATGTTGCAGTGGCTTGTGAAAATGTAGAGCAGGCTGTTTCTGTTCATAAAACAAGTCCAGTGTCTTGCAGTGTGAAAATGTGTACTGGGTCTGTCTGGGATGCTGATAATATTCTTCACCAGCCTACCTGGTGCTGTGCTTTGGTTTTGGGACTGAATCAGTGTTGATAACAACGTTGTGGCTATTGCCAAGCAGTGGTTGCACAGCATCCACCAGGCTCTTTTCTTTTCTTTTTCCTTCATGCCCCCCTCCTTTAATTTTTTTTTCCCCTGGTCTTTGCTGTGTCCACCATCTGTATAAGATGCTGGGAATGTGCACAGCTCTGATAGCTGACCCAAACTGACCAAAGGGATGTTCTATACCATATGTTGTTATGTTCAACAATAGAAGGTCAGGGAAAGGAGGAAGAATCTGGGACATTCATGACTATGGTGTTTGTCTTCACAAGTGACAGTTCTGTGTGTCAAGGTCCCACTTTCCAGTAAGTGGCTGAACATGCACCTGCTGATAGAAAACAGTGAATAAATTCCTTATTTTGCTTTGCTTGTATAGGAATCTTTGCCTCACTTATTAAACTGCCTCAGCAAGATTTTTTTCTTGCTCTTGAGCTTCTGAGTCTCTCCTTCATCCTGTGGGGATTGTGGGGCAGACTGTGTGCTCAGCTGCTGGGTGCTTAGCTGCTCACCAAAGTTAACACACCACAAAATGCTGCATCAAAGGGAGGTGTTGCTGGAAGTTACTGTAGTGAGTGTGTCACACAGCCTGATTGAGATTGAGCTCTGGAGGTCATATCTTGTCCAAACCCTCTTCTCAAGCAGGGCCCCCTACAGTCCATTGCCAAGGACCATGTCTAGACAGTGTTTGACTATCTCCCAAGGATGGAGACCCCCACAAGCTCTCTGAGCAACCTGTGCCAGTGCTCAGTCACCCTCACAATTAAAAAGCTGCACCCAGTGTTTAGGAGGGACCACCCATGTTTCAGTTTGTGCCTATTGTTGCAGCTTCTGTTCCATTAAAAGATCAACCTTTCTGACTGTTCACCCTCTTTTGGAGGATTGGAATGCTCAGAAATGGCAGTAAAAATAGTATCCTCAGTCTTTTTAATTCAAAGGAAAAAAACAGTAGCAAGAGCTGGAGATGATCTAGCATCCACCCACAGACAGTATCTGAATTCTTGCTTCTTAAAGAGGCTGAGTTACAATGTGCTGAAGGGAAATAAATTGTTATTTTTGGTTCAGCATTTTTGCTCTTCCTGAAATGGAGAAAGTGAGCCTCCAAAAATTAATGGACAAATTTTAATAGTTTTCTGAAATGTGGTTAGATGGGGATGGTTTTTTTCCCCTTGCTGTTTAGAACCCATGTCTCAGGAGGACTTGGTGCCTTAGCACTTCTCATTATGCAGAACAGTCTTAGTTAAGTAAATGACCCTGTTTGCTTCAAATTATGAACAATTCAAGTGCTTTTTTGGATTGTATCTGCTCTTCTGTTTGATGAAAATGGAGTTCAAATCTATGTCATTGACATTCTCTGTTTTTTTTCTAACAATAACTACAAAGAGAAGTATGCTTACAATATGAAAAGTGGAAGTTTAATAAAAAGAAATGTACTTTGCCTTTTTTACATGGGAAAGTGCAAACTGAGGGCCAAGTCTTGCAGTGCAAGTGGTAGGGAATGGATGTGTCTGATCAGTTATGCTGTCTATAGTTGTGCAAGGCATATAAAAGCAATCTGCTGCTGGCATCTTAAATCACAGCTGTGAAGTGGTGTATGTGCTAGTGTCTAATTGGGCTTTTAACCCTTTTCTTGAAAAATAACAATATAAAATAACAAAGATTACGTTTGTGGAGCTCTCAATTACAGGGAATCTTAATCACCCACTTTGATATTTTGTTTGTTTTTTGATGTAAGTGTGTACTAAGTATGGGAATCCCACAAACTACTTTACCAGAGCCAAAAAAGTCCGGAAACTGACTGCAACCTCCACTGTTGGAACAGCCTCACAACAGCAGCCTCCCACTGTGTGGTGGTGTTCTGCAGCTCAACAGGCACTTGAGTCACAATTGTAACCTTACTACACAAACATTTCAGTAATTTTATGTAAAGTCTCCTGGAGAGGAAGAAATGTCTGCATCTGAGGCCTGCAAGGTTGGCATCCAAGCCAGAAGGTGACAGTCATCACACAAAATGGATAAAAGCAGTGTTTGGCTTGAATGTGCCACATTAATTTCTTGTTGTATCATTGCAATATATCCATTGTGGTGCATGTGAATCTAGACTAATGCAACAGTGAGTCAGGATTGCTCAGCTTAAAGAAGGTAAAAAAGAAACATTCTAATAGCAGTGAAAAATTGCATATTGGGACTTGTAAAAAAAGATTAGTGGCTACTTTAAAAGGTATGCTTTCTCTTCTTTCTAAGAAATAAAAGAAATGGTTCTGATCTGTTTCAATCTTGGACTCTTGATTTAGTCCAAGATGATGCCTGGAGGGTGAATAATGAACTAATTTGTGGTGGGTTTGCTTAAAAATGTGTCTGGAAAATCAGCTTACTGATCTGTGAGCTCTTTCTTTGTGTAGGTTTCTCAGTTGCGGCATGAGCTGTCCATGAAAGATGAACTGCTCCAGTTCTATACCAGTGCTGCCGAGGAAAGCGAACCGGAGTCTGTCTGTTCCACCCCGTAAGTCAATCCATCTGCAACGTTGAACCATCATCTGTTGGACAATTGAATAACTTGGAAAAGTGGTAAAATTGTCCCTGTATTGGCTGGAACTATAAATGGGATTCAGAACTTGGTGCAGGGCTCCAGCTGGAAGGATTTGCACTGGGCCAGCTGGCTATCCAGGTGCCTACAAGAGCCAGGAGGGGAGAGTTCATAGGGAGGCTGCTGACACGACACTGCAACTTTCAGAGGAATTGGGTCACTGTTGTGGTGGGGCAGCTTTGGGTCACACTGACAGCAGCCCTGTACACCACATACATTTGCATGTGCTAGGACATGCTTCATGAGTGACCTTTGCGCTTGAAGGACCTCTGAAGGCACTATGGAAAATTCCAAGCCAAGGGAAAGAAATAAAGCATGGCTTACAGCGTGGGTTCCAGGCAGTTAGCTGGCTGAACAGCATTGCAGGCTCTGAGGGGCTGTCTGCCCTTGCAGAGTTATTGCTGCATTCTGATGAAGCATGTGCAGCATTAATCAGGAGCTATTGGATTGCTCCCTGTAGTAACATGGTTTCTTTTCTCATAGCCTTGGCTGAATAACTTTTCCATAGCAAATGTGTGGAATAATAAATAAAATTTTTAAATGTTCTCTTTTGAAATTCACTGCACATTTATTGCTGCCCAAAAGTACTGGCATGAATAAGCTGTATTTCATGTGTCCCTGTTTGCTTTTGAGACCAGTGTTCAGTCTGTGCTTCTGTGAGATATGCCAGAGTACATGTAAAAATTATTTAAAATTGTTGCTTTTTCGTACAAGGCTGAAGAGAAATGAATCTTCTTCCTCCGTCCAGAACTACTTTCATTTGGATTCTCTTCAAAAGAAACTCAAGGACCTTGAAGAGGAAAATGTTGTGCTTAGATCTGAGGTGAAATTGCACCCTTTGTTTTGCTTAATATAGTTCTAAATCTAAATGCCAGAACACAGGTATTGAGAAGCTTGTATTAAAATCTAAGTCTAACTAAGAGTATAATTCCACATATAACAGATCTCTATGTAGTTGTTTAGTAACCATCCTTTATCATTTTAAATGAAGGAAAGGCTGAAATGTGGAAGCCACATGGAATCACAGAATTGTTTTGGTTGGAGAAGGCCTCTACGGTCATTGAGGCCAACCTTTGACCAATCAATACCTTATCAGCTGGACCATTGCCCTGAGTGCCGTGTCCAGGCCTTTCTTGAACACTGCTTGGGACGGTGGCTCCAGCCCATCCCAGTGTCTTATCACCCTTTCTATGAAGAAATTCTTCCCAAATGAAGCTACATGCTAAGCAGTGTTTGTGCAGAAAGAATGTGCCAGGAGCATGGGCAGATTTTGGAGTCCAGGATTGCACTTTGAAACAGGTTTTAAAGGGCTGACGTGGCAGATAATATGTGACTTTAGCTGCAGATCTCAGATTTGTAGGCTGGCATGGTCTCTCATATCAATTCAGCGTTTGTCAAAATTATAATTGCTAGCCTAAATTTGCATTACATTTCTTCATTTTGTATTTCAAATCAGGCAGTTAATATTTTAAATTTAATGGGCTCTTCTTCTCTTTAGCTCTTAAAATATTCTGTTTGTTTCACAGATGACACAGTTTTTAAAAGTTTAACAATTGAATATGAAGTGAACAATTTTATATTTTCAATCTAATTTTTAAACCGTGGGAGCCTGTTACCACTTTGCAAACATGTAGCAGAGTATAGCAGAAGAGATACTTTTAGTCTAAGAGTGAATATATTAAAACAATGTTATTGCCATTTTCCACTGCAAATGCGGGGCCCATTGTAAATAGTTAATGGCACACCTTTGCACAAGACACCAGGCAATGGACTCTGCTGTGCTCTTAACTGAGAAGTTGCACAAGAAAGATGAGCAGTAGATGGTCTGAGGATAATGAGCATTAGAACTGAGGGAGCCACTGCATTAGGAGCTGGTAGGAAACCTCATGGATCCTGGGAGATGTAGTCTGTGCCATCAAGGCACAGGATGGAGCCAAATCTGAAACCTGTGGGCTGTGCAGTTCTCCACAGATGCAGTCTGTGGGTGTCTGTGCATGCCCCCAGCTTTGGGAATAGATTCCAGACCACCGAGGTGGTGCCAGACAGAACCAGCTGGCTGCAGCCATGCTGCTCTTGGCACTCCCAGAGTCACAGTGGATAAGACAAAGCAGGGAAGGAGGTACCACGAAGGGGTTTTTTTGGGATATATGATTACAGTGCCAAAACTTGTCAAATAGGATTAAGTAGCATGTTTTTTTAAATACTTGGATGTTTAATTCAGTTATTTAAACTAAACATTTATTTAGTTTTTGATGATACCTAGCTTTGCTCAGGTGATCAGATCAAGTTCTGCATGTTAGTATTTTGTATGTCCAACCCTTTCTTTTTCTTTTTACTTTTAGTGCAAAATACACAAGTGACATCTAGTGGGGAAATGGTGATAATGATGCAAGTTTCTCCATACAGTAATGTCTCTGCTGAATATTCACCTGGCCTCTTTTTCCAGAGCATGTGGGAGGGACAGGCAAAAACTGTAGTTTCTTGCTGTCTTCCTGAAGGAGTGATTAGAATAGCTTGTCTTTCTGAAGCAGATGGAAGTGCAACAACAGACTGGCAAAGAACAAATGTGCTAATGTAGCATATTTGATGTGGATTTCTTGAACAGGCCTGTCAGCTGAAGACTGAAACAATAACTTATGAAGAGAAAGAACAACAACTTGTCAATGACTGTGTGAAAGAGCTAAGTATGTCCCTACTTCTTTATACCTTTTAGAGATAGTTCAGTAAAAAAACCAAAACAGATCAGTCAGTCGTGTTTTTCTGTGGTACTTATTTTCCTTTTATAAATGGTTGTAAGGAGAAAATTTCTGGCTGAAATTTCGCCGCATAAAATGTTGGCTGAAAGCTAAATCTTTCTTATTTAAAAACAGTTTTGCATTTAAAATGTTCAGTCTCCTTTGCAGCATGAGCACTTGATGCCTTTCTGGTGTGTGTCCTACTGTTTTTTCAAAAACACCTTACTGTGAATTGGGGGGTAGGATTCTGCTGAAGCAAGTGATGTTCCAAAAGAACGTCTTTGTGCTTACTTTTCTGATTTTGGGTTTGTGATGTTAATTGTAATTACTTATCTTAAAGGGGATGCAAACATCCAGATTGCCAATATCTCTGAAGAGTTAGCAAAGAAAACTGAAGATGCTGCCCGGCAGCAGGAAGAAATCACTCATCTTCTCTCTCAGATAGTCGACCTGCAGAAAAAGGCCAAAGCTGTAAGCAATCCAGTTGAGAGGCTACTGTTGTTATTTGCTACTGATGTAACTGAAGGACAGATTAAAATCCTCTGTATTGGAGCCTAAAGGGAATATTCCACCTTCCTTATGTGGATGACCTTGTCTGGTGTTTAATATCTGGCATACTTGACTAGAAAGCATCAATTTATTAAAAGATGCATATCGTTTCTCAAATGCAATAGTTAAAAATATTTTAAATATTAGATACAAAATTTTGCTTTGAGTGATGTCAGGGAGACAGGAGTGTCATTGCAGGTGTTTCAGTGGGCACATACTTGTTTGGAGGTTCATGTAACAAGGTGCATTGTAATGCTTTGTGTTCTTGTGTTAACATTTTAAACATTTTTAAACTAATGTGTAGATGAATATTGATGCAGAGGAGAAGTGAGAAAAGTTAGAATGTTCTTACTTATCTGTAGTATAGGGTACAAATATCACAGGACAAAACATCACAGTATTTCTAATATTTTTTGGCGTATTTTAGTGTGCAGTTGAAAATGAGGAACTTGTCCAGCATCTGGGAGCAGCTAAAGATGCCCAGAGACAGCTCACAGCAGAGGTGAGTACATTACTTAGTAGTAAAATAATTTAGTAGCAGAGCAATGACTGTTCGTATTGCCATGAGAGATTTAGTCTGAGCTGGATCAGAAATATTAAATAGTCTTGCCTGTGTATATGGAATGAAGGAACATTTATGTTCCTATTAGAGTTCAACCCCTTTTCTTTTCTATTCTCTGCTGCTTCAAATGACACACATTTTGAAACACAGAGACTTATGGGCTGTACAGGAATGCCTTTAGAGGTTGACTTCTCTAGACTGGTAATTTCAGCCTGTTTTGAGTAGTGAGATAACATGGAAGAGCTCATTTGTGCTCTGTTTGTTCGGTGTATAAACATAAGGCAGTCCAGTATTTCTGGTTGTCTTATGGGTGCTACATTCACATGAAAAAAAACTGACAAGATGGAATGAATAGATCTTGATCCCTTTAGGATGTATCTTGTACTTGCACTACATGGTGCTGAAGGTGGGAATGGCCAGAGAAGCTTTTCCAATGGGTGGGCCTTTTGTATCTGTGGTGCTCAACAGAGGTTGGGCTCATGCCTCCCTATTGCTTTCTTTGGAAAGAAAATGAACCAGATCTCTGCTTCTAAACCAAATAGCTGATTTTTATGAAAGTTGTAGGAATGTGGTGTTTCAGACTTCTGCCCCTTTTGCCAAACTTAGTTGAAGTGGCTGATGAGCCCAGAAGCTGTGAGGCTGCACAGACATCTGTAGACAGAATGATTACATAAGGTACATTTCCTGAGAAAGCTAAAAAAAAAGGCATGGTCTTAGGCTGTTGAAAGCTATATGTGTATATGTATCTATGCATGAAAGTCCTGGCTTTAAAATTCCTGAGTTCTGGAATGTCTTGTCCTCAGACCATGGTGTTTGCCACTGTGGTCATCGTGGCAGTGGTTAAGCACTAAACCTGATCAGGTGAAAAATACTTCTATAGCTCTCTGTCTTCTTGACCATGGCTTCACATAGATACGTAGGGAAAGAAATGGAGCAAACCATTCCTTCCACATTGTGACCCTCCCTGCCCACCTTCCCATTACTGATCCGTGTTATTATTGATCCTCCAGTGATACTCAATTGATGGAGATTGATTCCTTTAAAGTGGGATATTCTTCCCTACACCATTATTGCTTACCAGTATTAAAAGAGTTTGCAGGATTTTTATGGTAATAGTGCACCCCTTAAGGTCTTGGACTGTCTTCTCTATGTTACAGCTGCGAGAGCTGGAGGACAAGTATGCAGAGTGCATGGAAATGCTTCATGAGGCGCAAGAAGAGCTGAAAAACCTTAGGAACAAGACGATGCCAAACGCTATATCACGTCGGTACCACTCCCTTGGTCTCTTCCCTATGGTAAGCAGATTTAAGGAAAACCTGCACACATCAAACAAAGGAAGTGTGTGTGCATCTGACTTACATCTTCAGGGACAGGATGCTAGGTCTGACATAAGCATGTGTGAAATGTGTATTTTTATAGTGTCAAAGGATACCTGGGTGATCAGTTTTGCATACCTGGTTCTGAAACAGTGGTGCTCTGCTGCTGTGTTATATACAACCTGCAGCTGTCTGTGCTTAGGCTTTGAAACTTGGGTAGCATTAACATGTTCTATACATCTTCGTTAAGCATCTCCTATACTGTAGTGGCTGATGTTCATTAGGAGTTTCCTGTTTATCTTCAATATCCTTGGAGATATAACTTCCTAAGAACATAACAATGGTTTCCAGACATGGCATCTTTCTAGTCATTTATGATATACATTCTAGTTCTTCAGTCTAAACCTTTGAACAGGGTTAAAAGCATACCTTCTTGTTTTATGGTGACTGAAAATTTGGTGGTTCATTAAAAGAATGTTGGTTGCTAATCTGTATTATGGCAACAAATAATGGTGGTACAAGTTGATAACTCATGTTATCAACTTGCTTTACCTGATCTCATGTGATTATGGTATTTAAAGCTCAGGTAATATGCAGTACCCTCAATGAAATGAGAAAAAAGAGTGGATAAGAATGTGTCAAGTGACTTGCTCTGCTTACCTGTGTATCTCTAGAGTAGTTAGATTATTTCTGAAGGCAATGGTATCAGTGGCTTCTTTTGAAATATGTTAATGTAATCAAGCAGCAAAATATGGCCTGCCTTGTCTTGTGTTACTGCTGAATACACATTTTATTTATGCTCACAAGAAGTAAATTGCCAGCAGAGGCTTAGCTTGCCTTTTAGTGCTCCCTTCTGACACTGAACACAGGCCAAATTAAAGTGTAGATGTTTAATAATACAAGTTGTGCTTGCAAAAATAATACAAATTGTGCTTGCACAAATACAGCTGAAAGCTGTGAAAAGTATGTTTGTGCTGAGATAGGTTCATGTGTTCTGTGTGAAAATTATTTTCAAATGTTGAATCATGGGACAAAAGATCATTTACATTTATTAATGTTTGATATTTAGACCCTGCACCCAGCAGTTAAACTTAGTGACCAGCTACAGAAAACTGATGGCCTGTTACCTCTAACCTTATGGAGAAAGTGTAAAGTGCTTTATGCCAAGAATCATGTCATTTTTGGTGGATGGATGGATGGATAATGCTGTGGGTTTTATGTTTATTTTAAATGAGAACATAAAGAGCAAAACTTTATACATGAAAGGTTAATGTTACTGAGTTTGGAATTCGGTCTGGGAAGGTGGATCGTGTTGTTGCCTGTAATGCTTTTTTAAGGTTCTTTGGCAGATATTATGCATCATCAGGTGGTCCATACTGCGGGAAAATGAAGTTAAGTCATATTTGTCAGTGTTTGAAATATCTACATTAGTTTTCCAGTAATTTTTCATATTTAAACCTTCCTTTTTTCTTCTAGAAATACTCTCAATTATTTACTATTCTATATAAGTAATTTATAATTTTCTGTCATGCCAACCTATCAATACTATATTTGTTTCTGTTTTGTGCTTATTTTTCACAGGATTCTTTGGCAGCAGAGATAGAAGGGTCAATGAGGAAAGAACTGCATTTAGATGAACCCGACTCTCCTGACTTGGCGTACGACTGAAAAGAATTGATTCCTCATTGATTGGTTACATCTGAAGTTAATTATTTGATGAGAAAAGAAAAAACAGGAAATAGTTGAGCTAGATATTTAGAAAGAAATATTTCTAGCTGAATGATAGAGAGAAAGGAAAATAAATTGCCTGGTTTTGGGAGTGTTTTTATTTTTTCCTAAAGCTGCCAAAAGAAAACACTTATATATTGGCTTTGCCTTGTCTTGTAAACTTTTTTCCTCATTGGTGAAGGCTGAGAATGAGAAAAAAATTGTTTTCTTGTGTGTTACCATGCTAGATTTCTTCAGCTACCAGTTAGGGGAGGAGTTTAAGATAGTGGGTTTTCTCTTGGTGAGTTTTATAACATAAGTTACCAGGTAACTCTTGATGTAATCCAATTTTTACAGGAAGAACATCAGGGCAGTGAGGGATTTGGAATGGTTGGGTACTTAGTGTGATGCCCATTACACCTGTGCTGAAGTTCTGTTGAATTAAACAAGAGAGTAGTTTGAAACAAGTCAAGTGCTTGTGACAGCCCCAAAGCTATAGATAGATACAGCTTGGCAGAAATGGCCTCCCTGATGCCAGTTGCACGTGTACTCCAATAGGTTTATCTCACAGATTTGTACAAAGCATGGATTGTTTAATTTGAAATAAGTTAATCCAGTTTACAGGGTCTGTTACAGAAACAGAGTTTACAAAACAGGGCAGTCAGGGGAGGTACAGTAGGCACTTCCCAGAGACCTTCTAATTGCATTTACAAAATGCCTGACGCATACACTGACCTTTCTGAGCCTGAGCCAAGAACTGTAAATAAGGCTTTGACAGAGAGAAATGTTGATTAGAAAAATGTGTAAGATCAGAAAGTTGTGAACATGCTCAAACTCCATAGGATCCTTTCATCCTTCTGCTATAGTCTAACTTAATGCTAGTTTAACTTCTTTAGAATGTCTTATTTACTTTGCCTGTACCAGAGGAGGATACCTTTTTTTTTGGTTATGTGACTTGGTTTTATTTATTTGTGGTAGTAACTGCAAGCTCCATGGGACTTTTTATTGATAAATACTCTTAGATACAGCCTCATAATGATATACAGCTATAGATCTGCAGCCTCCACACAAAGGGTGCAACTGTTGAGCACCCATGGACAGAAGGAAAGAAATTTAAATGACACTAAATAACCTAAGGCATGCAATCACTGTTACAACCTGGTAGTGTTACCTTTCAGATGGAAGGAATGTGCTATTCTTGTGTTCAGCCATTGATGAACTGTAAAACAAAGCAGCAGTGGCACTTTTGCAACATGATGTAGGGTAATTTTATTTTGTCAAGAAATTTCTGCTGAAGTGTCATCTGATGTCAGTCTTGAAGCCAGTGAGCAGTGTTATGGTATAAAGACAGTGGTGATAAAGAATAAACTGTAGAAGTAGGTCAAAACTTAGGTTTCCAGCCTTGCAGCCTCTCTCTTAAGTCTTGGTCCATTATATTTCTGGGATTTTTTTCCTTTTTTTTTTTTTAAGTATTATTTAAGGGGATTGGAAATCTGTTTCAAAGAGAAAAGATACAAGACTGATTTGCACAGAGGTACTCAGGAGAGTAAATTCTAACTCTTTTAAAATGGATTAGCCAGTTTATAGTTAAGAGTTGAATGGAGGTCAGTTCTGGTTTTTAAAAACTCATTTTTACAGCGTGGCTTTATGGCACTCTTAGCTGATGTACTGAAATGCTTTTTCACTTATTTTTTATGAATATTTGAAAGAGTCCATGCACATAACTGTCAAAAGTTCTGTCAAAAATATTCTGGAGCGATGGAAGAATTATATTGATGGATTGAATGTAATGGCCAGACTGCAGCTAGTATGGGACCCTATGCATACTACTTTCCAGAGCTATATATAAAACCAAAGTGTTTGACAGACCTGTGAATAGGAAGGACTGTTAATAAGCAGTTACCTGTTTCTCTGTTTCTTTCTCTATGGTAATAAGTTATTGAGTGATTATTAACTGTATGTGTTTTACAGCCATCAGAAGCGGGTCTTCGAGACGGTGAGAAATGTCAATCAAGTTGTCAAGCAGAGATCCATGACTCCATCACCAATGAATATCCCAGGCTCTAACCAGTCCTCTGCTATGAACTCAGTCATTTCTAGCTGTGTCAGCACTCCACGTTCCAGTTTCTATGGGGGAGACATCTCTAACATTATGATAGACAACAAGACCAATAGCATCATCTTAGAGACAGAGTCCTCGGACAACGGGTCAGTACCATAGCGCTGGAATTTGCTTTTACTTTGCTTCTGACATAAAGGCAAAGTGTTCTGCTTTCCATCTTTTGTCTTATGTAAAGCAGTTACCACAGTGGCACACATCTTTAAAATCTATTTTGTGTTTATAATTTTTGAGCACTCAGGTGCATTTAAGAAAAAGCTTTTAGAAAGTACTGTGTATCAGTCAGTGTCTGCAACTCAAGCTTGTTCTGAGATGCAACATCGCCAGATGATGTAAAACTACTCTTTGCTTTTATGGGTCAACATTTAAAAATAAATAAATTTTCACCATTTTACATAAATGTAAGGGAGTTCTGATCCCAGATTCACCTACAGTTAACTTTTTTCATCCTAAAAATAAATGAAGTATGCATCTGTAGGTTACCTAATGTGAAAATCTGTGAATGAAGCCAATCAGAACTTTGCTTTCCTAGCTATTTCTCTTCCCCCAGTACAGCTCCACACTGTGCTGTATATACTTTTCAGTAAAAATGGCTTAATCCCTCAGAACAATGTAAGTTTGTCAGTATAATGTACTCTTGTGACTCACTGTGGTGTTCTTACAGCATTGGCCCTTTAACATGGGGCCTGCTCACCTGAGTTAGTATGACTGTGAGAGATGCACAACAAGCAGACAACCCTCACCTCTTTGTAGGAGGAAGCCCTTAAGTAAAGTGCAGGTTTCCAGCCAGGAGTTTCCAGGCAGGAACTAGGATTCAAAACTTTTACTATGGAAGAGAAGCAAAAGACTGGTGTTTGCCTTTGAGCTCTCCGGATGAGTAGCAAATTGTTCCCAGACACAGTAATGTAAAGGTATTGGTCAATGTCTCAAAATTGTCATGTGGAAGTCTTAAACATTTCTAAGAATGTGTTTTTTCCCCTCCCACTCTTTTTTTTTTTATTTTTTTGTGTCCCCCTTTATGTTTTAGAAATGAAGACAGGATGAAGAAGCCTGGAACTCCAGGGACTCCGGGCTCCAGTGACCTAGAGACTGCCCTTCGTAGGCTCTCCCTCAGGCGGGAGAATTACCTCTCGGAGCGCAAGTTCTTTGAGGAAGAGCAGGAAAGGAAGTTGCGGGAACTGGCTGAAAAGGGAGAACTCCACAGTGGTTCCGTTACCCCCACAGAGAGCATCATGTCACTGGGAACTCACTCCAGATTTTCAGAATTCACTGGATATTCAGGAATGTCTATCAGCACTCGCTCCTACCTGCCAGAAAAGCTTCAGATTGTGAAACCACTAGAAGGTGATAACAAAGGGCCTCGGCCTTTATCTGTTGTTATTAGTGACTCTTTGTGGTCTCTAATCCATCACCAGAAAGCAGGAAATCTTTGCAATACATATTCTTTTTACTTTAGAGACAGTACTCCACGCTGTTGGTTTGAGATCTTCTAACTACTATATTTTTCCACAAGCCTTAAAAGTGCTAGAAAACAATCCCAGCCAAGGCAGCAAAATAAATATTACAGGCCCCATGTGTAGATCAGCAGTGCAGCTTTGCATCTGACCTGAATGTTACCATTTCC
Source organism: Argya squamiceps (assembly GCA_037834095.1). NCBI lineage: Eukaryota > Metazoa > Chordata > Aves > Passeriformes > Leiothrichidae > Argya > Argya squamiceps. Next base: position 44,974,572 of record JBBMKD010000102.1, on the reverse strand, counting down.
TAGTTGGAAAAGGAAGATGGATAAGTCTATGAAATCTAAACAATAAGAGTTTTGTAAATTAGTATCTGGAAAGGCCTTACCTACTTCAGTTAGTCCAGTTGGTCTAATAAGACTGTTATAGTGATTCAAAATTATCTCTGGACTTAATGAGTTGTTTGAGTGGTCACATGTGAATCACAATGGCTTTGTGTTTCATGTGTGAGATAGGTGGGTTTTTAAAAGTCAAATTTCCTTCATACATTGTCTCAGAAAAATGCAAGATAGAGATAGATGGTAGCCAGGGCTAGAGCTGTATTTCAAAGTTCATTTCAATAGACTGTTTAAAAAAAGCTGTCAGATCACATATAGTATAGCCTGCCTGGCTTTCTTCAGTTCTTTGAGGTTGTAGCTGGAAGTTAGTTGAGTTAATTCCTCCAGGTTTTAAATCAAACGAAGTTTTCCTGTAGTACTTCACAAATATACTAGGTCACATCATTTAGCTTTGGCTTCCCTCTCTCTCTCTCTCTCCCCCTCTCCCTCTCCCTCTTCCTTTAACAGAACTCTTGTATTATACTGCATCGTGTGTGTTTAAATTGCAGAAGTTCCTTTTTTTCATCTTTTTAGAACAAATTTATTTCACCTATAAGGAGTATATAGCATGACAGGTACTCAGAAGCAAAAATAAGTGTTCTTATGTCCTGAAGAAAGTGATGTACTGTCTCTACCTATTCAAATGAAACCACAGCCATAGCGCACAAACCCATACTGTCGAGCAGATTTTAGTAGTTTGTTTTCATGGCTGCTTTTAAATGATTATTGAAATTCTTGTACCATGTGAGGGAAAGGATGATCTCGCTTTGTTTCAGTTTTCAGTTGCTACCACTGTTATAGATTTCTGTCACATCCCATTATATCTGCTTTTGTCTTCCAATAAACTCTTAAAGTCTTTATCATCTTTCTATCTGTCTGGGTTCTTTTTTTTTCCACCTGGTTTTGTTCAGTGTTTTCACTGGGTCATTTCTCTCTTGGAATTATTGCACCTTTTAAAGTACTTGCCATGTTTGGTTTTAGATCTTATTTGTAGCATGTTTTTGTCTGCCTGTTTCATGAGTTTTGTGTTTGTTAACTTTTGTGAACTAAATACCTTTGATTTTATTTCATTTCAGCTTAGTTTCTTTTCTGAATATTTTTCATGAGCCCTAATGTTTTTTCAACTTCATAGATGCCTTCAGAGTACTGGGGAAAAATAGTCTGCTGTACCTGCAGACTGCTATAAGTAGTTGTGTCTTTGGTTTTGTTACTCTTTGGGGTGCTCATGTCCTAAAACATAAGAAATAAATATTAGTTCTATAATAGATTTACTATAGGTTAATGACTATTGTTCCTTTAAAGCAATTTTTTAAATCCCCCAGAAAAAAAAGTGACAGAAGCACTCAGAAATTAATCTTCTTTGCACCTTCAAAAAAACAACACATGCTTTCTTTTAATGAAACAAAAGGATTGCTTGATGTGACTTGTTTCAGTTGTAGTCCAGTGGGATCTTTGTTTTGTCTTGTTTGTTTTTAAACTATTCACCTGTGACTTGTTGTGTCATAAGCATGAAATATCACTATATAGAGGAAAAATAAAAACTTGGATTGATTATGTCTTCACCCATTTCACTGCAATTGTGGGAGCAACGCACTCTGAATTTCTAAGCTTTTTCTGATCCTCAAAGCCTGTGTGCAGTCATGCAGAGATATTAGGAATATAGGGAAAAAATTACTCCTTTCATATACTTACTTAGTTCTTAAATTCCTTCTTCCTTCCTGGCATGTCCCACTGTTACACAGTAATTCCCTTTTGCCAAGTATTTCTGATAATTTACAAAACCATCCGTTAGGAACCTGGGACTAAATGTAGGCCAAAAAAGTGGTTTCTTTCCATTTTCCTTTGACTTCTGCAACTTTTCTTTTTTCTTGTTATTGGGGATTTACAATTGTTGGATTCCCTTGTACATTTGTGTTGATTTTCTGTACAGGAAATTAAAGCTCCCTTACATGCATTTTGTGAGATTGGGCTCAGATACACTCCTGTTTGTGATGGAGCTTAGGCCATTTTAATCTCTGTAGTTTCAACAGAAATGTCAAAGCTCAAAATGCAGATATTTTGGTAAATATATTTTCTATGGAAAAATATGAGATATATATTGAAAATGAAGTGCTTGTATTCTGCCAAGTTTAAGTTTTGGTGTGCTTTAAGGTGAAAAAGATTACTTCTTCAGAAGCTGGCATGTGGAAGTTAATTAACTTTTTATACTTGAATGCAGTGCAGAAAGAAATTTTGATTTCCTTTGTTCTTTAATTCTTGGAGTAGGCTGACAGAAAAGCTCTATTCCTAGGTTAAGGCTTGACAATATCTCTCACTTCTTCACATTCTGGGGTATTTCTTTTATATAAAAGCAAAAACCTTGGCCTTTGGGACAATTCAGAAGTAAATACAAGTTATAAGGATGTCTCTTCTCTCATTTTGGGTTGTGATGGCTTCTACTTCTTGAGCCTTGAAGGTGCAGATTTTCTCTAATCCCTCTAGACTTACTTTAAATAAAAGCAAAAATGCAAAAAAAATAGGATCATTAGCCAAAGTAATCTAGCAGATCCATTTATTCTGAGCTAAAAAATTACACATCTTAAAAAGTGAGATAAGGCTTAATTAAAATGCTGCACAGTTCCCAGTCATTCTAGAGAAAGAGCTTTTCCCTGTTCACTTCCTATTTAAAGTAACCTTTCTCAAGTGCCATATGTAAAATGACAATTCTTCTCATTCCATAGGATTTTTCTAAGATTGAAAATGTATATGAGAGCCACCCCTTCTCTCGTTACTACAGTTGTTTAGGCTTTTACATACACTGTGCAACTAATTGAACATTCTTGGTCTTTGAATATGGGTGAGTCATTTGTGTGCCAGCTTGTTGAATGAGTGGGTCTTTTCCTTTGCGGAGAGGAAACAGGAATAAGACTGCAAAAACTGCTCTGATTTGATCTGGCAGAGGTGAAAAGAAAGATGTTTTGTTTGTGTCACAGGACATGTGTGATTTTAAGTCACATTTTTCAACACAGTGATGGTGGGCACACAGGAAAATGCAGGCCCTTGCAAGCAATGTTTAGTTGCTAATTGAGTAATCATATAAATCCTCCCCTGATTTCATTGGGCTCATCTCGGTGTATGTATCAATTTTTCCTGATCCACTGTTGTTTCTGACTGTCTCCTGTTAAACTTTGAATACTGAATGCTTTTCTCTGTAAAATGCACCTCCTTTTTCAAAACATTTCTCTGCCAAGGATGAAGCTACAGGTACAGTAGCATTTAGTTATGTAGTAGTTGAATTGCTGTAGCGTAGGGCTCACACAGGTATTTAGACTTGACGTGTAGTTCAGAGTTGTGTATCTGCTTACATGTGCCTGAAGCTGATGGGGTTTTCTAACGTTTGGTAAAAGCTAAAATTGCTGTGCAATCTCTGTGACTACTGTCCTCCTGTTAGCCACTGGTAGAAAATTCTGGCATGTTTTCAGCACTCATCTTAGTTTCTGAGCTTAATGTGGGAATATGTGGTTTATGTTCCTCTTAGAGCTTTCTGTGATGGTGCTCAGGTCAACTGTTGAAATGTAAACACTTTCTTTTCCTGCTTAATCCTGTGAATTGAGGTGGATGAGGATATTTACAAGGAGGGGATGTGCATGTGCACAAGTGTGCCGCTTCTCACCACCAGGCTTTGCATAAGTGCTGATGTATTCAGTTTATTACACACTGGTGTGGAAATGCTGAAGTGTAGGTGAAGCAGTTTTGTGCTGTAGCCTGTGTCCCTGGAAATACGAAACCCAAAAACATTAAAGGTTTGGAGCTCCCAAACCTTTGGTCTTGCAGATAAATGAGGTGGGACTTTGTCTTTTAGGTTCTGGATTGCTTACTAATTGATTTTGGTTGTCTTTCTGTTCCCTTTCAAGGTTCTGCCACTTTGCACCACTGGCAGCAGCTGGCTCAGCCT
>JBBMKD010000102.1:44903619-44948084 GCA_037834095.1 Argya squamiceps | reverse complement strand
CCGGCCGGTGCCGCGGTGCCGCAGGCTGCGGAGGAGTGCGGGCTCCGAGGGGCTGCCCCAGCCCCCGACGGGCGCTCTCCCGGCTCTCTCTGGAGGGAAGCGCTCGGCTGGGCACGAAGGAGATGGGAACCCCGGCTGCCGTGCAGTTGGGCAATTAAAATGCTCCTGACCCGGGGTATGCCCTCACCTCCCGCCCCGGCCAGAGGCTCCAGGTGGGGCCGGTGCCCTCAGCACCGGCAGCTCCGGCCGTCGGGAGGGGCCCGTGGGCGGGAGGGCTCGCCCTGGCCGCGCTTATACCGGCGGCGGCAGGTGCGGGGTCTGGGCCATTGGGTTCCATTCTCTGCGGCCTCCTGTGACCTGAGCCCGGGGACATAAATGCCTCCATCCTCCCCTTCTTCTCCTAAGGCTCTTCCGAACGTCTGGTCGGGAAGATGGGACACTCATTTTATTTAAAAAGCAAAGTAAAGTATAAGGCCACGGACAATCCCCGCAGAAAGCCTTTGGCGTGGGTTTTCCCTCACTGATCACAGAACTACCAGAGTGTCCCCCGGCCGCTGCAGGGACCGCTGTCCCTTCCCACGCCCTCGGCCGGGCCGGTGCTGCCCTGAGGCCATGATCACCAGGTGACCGCAGCAGCCTCGGACACTCTCCCGCTCTCCTGCCTCCTGCTTTTCGGGGGATGGAGGAAGCGCCCTCAAGCTCGGGCTGCCCGGGCTGCCAGGCCGAGGCCGCAGAGGGATGGACAGGGCCGGCTGGGGCAGCCGTGCCCTACCACCCGAAACTCTCCGCAGCTCATCCCCCGGGAGCAGCCGCTCCTCGGACCAAACGCTGGGCCCAGGCGTCATTGTGCAGAATCTGTGCCTTAAACTTTGCAGTTTGGAGGCAAACGAGTGGGCGGGTTGCTTTTCCCTCTCCGGGAAGGGAGCCGGGCACTCCGAGACACCGAGGCTCCCCTGGGAGCCACCTGTGCTGGGCGGACCGTGCTGGGGTGCGGAGTGCCGGCCGGGCCGGGCCCAAGCAGCAGCTGAGAGGGCTTCAGCCCGCCAAGGCAGGGCACGATGGGGGCGTGTGTGCTCTTAACCTCTTAACCCAGGGGTCCTCTCCTGGCGGGGGAACTGCGCTGTTCCCCATCCTTCCCGCAGCGCCGGTCCCGCCTCACATCGCCCCGCGCACCCTCCGCGCCCTTCCCGCCGCGGCCCGCAGAGGGCGCCGCGGCCCCGCGCAACCCGGGAGATGCCGCGGCACGAGGGACGGAGATCCACGGGAAAGTCACGAAATCCCGCGGCTGGACGGCGCCACACGGCGTGCCAGTGGGGAAAAGCCACCCTGCCGCCACCTCCTCAGCGCGGGGGGCCCTGGCTGCCGATGCCCAGCGGTGCCCGAGCTGAGGCGCCGGTGTCGATGGAACGGGACGGGCGGGAGAGGGATGCTGTGCCTCCCGTGTCCCGTCACCCGGGTGGTGCGAGACTCGGAGGTGGCGGGGATGGCGATGGAGCAGCTCCCTCACCGCCTCCCAGCTGCTGACAGGCTGTTGCCGAGAGGGATACGGCATCTGAGCTGCCGGCTAGGTTTCATCTCCCACATCGCCTCTGGCATCGGTAAGAGTCGTCACCCAGAAATGCTTAAAAAAAAAGCAAAATCAACCTCCCCCCCCGGCTTTGAAAAGGGAAAAGTTAGTCTAAGCAGATTTCCAGAGAAAGGAACAGCCCTGAAATCATTCCAGCAGTACCTGTTCAATGGCTCTGTCTGTCTCTGGAAAAAACCCGGCAATATTCCAGATAATTCAATTTCACTACTTTGGCTTAGTGGGGAAAATACTCGCTGCTATTAGACAATTAAACAGTCGACTCTGAATTGAACTGTAGGTGTCTGGGAAGAGTATCACAGTCTTTCTGGGAAGGTACAATAACAATTCTGGTAGAGTCACATCAAGCCCTTGTGAAACCCACTGTAGATAATGAGTTCCCAAGGGACCAGCTCAAAGCTTAACAGAAGAGAGAGAGCGCTTGCTAATATATGCTCATGTATAATTCATATCAGACAGATATAAATGCAGGCATTTAAGTCTGACATATTAGCCTGGTTGAACAAATATGCACTACATTTACTTTGAGCTGATTTGGAATATCAGTTCACTTATAAATATATCCAGGATTGGACAAATGGAGTGTGTATGTGTGTGCATATGTGTGACAACCAAACTCCCTAGTTGTGCTCATGAACAGATAAAAAGGCAATGCCATATGAAATGGAATAAAGAAAACAGAAATGATGTCAAGTTATTAAAGTCAACTGCATGATTTATAGCCTGGGTAATTGACTTTTGAACACTGGATTTTCCTAATTGAATTCCTTAATACCTGTGTGTACAGTCCTTGGTGATAATTTTCTGACTTACTCATTTTTTCTTCAGTGAAAGTTTGAAGTTGTAGGAAAGTTTCAGTCCTCAGTAAATAGATGTTAATTTGAAGCATTTTAGAATTGTTTTGAGCAGAGATGGAAGACCAGAAAGCCTGTTTGACATGAGCAAATATGACAGCAGGACTCTGAGGTGAGTGGCCTGCAGAAACTCAGATTATGTATTACTTTACTTATTGATTTGGCACGAAAGGAAAGAATTGGGATTTAATTTGCAGTGACCTCTAGGTTCCAGGTCCAGTGTTTTTGTCAGGTGCTGGGCCTAGGTGTGCACCATGGATTGTTGAGTGTCAGCCACAGGAGGGCCTTGTGCCACCATCACAGGTGGGGTGAGACAGAGGCTGCCCTAACACAAGACTTCAGCCTTAGATCACCAGGAAGGAAAGTGATTTGACTGCACCAGAGCTTGAGTGGTATTGCAGAATCCAAGTATATATGCAAAACAAATTTGAACCTAAAGTAAACCCTGCAATGCAGTAAATGCTAATATGGATACATCCCTGAGGAGGAAGCTGAAAGATGCCATAGTTTAGATACTGCAGGCTTTTAAAAATTTGTTTTCTGGCAAGAGTCTGTTAAAAGATTTGAGTTTCCCTAACCTTTCCCCCTGACAATCAAGACACCTCTGTCATCAATAGCTTTCTCTATTTATCTGCCAAAGATTTTCTCCTGTTTAGCTGAGGTGGCAAAAGAGTGTGTGTGGTTAAGCATACGCTTTGTGCTGTGCCAGCACAAAGCTGGGAGATTTGGAGCAAGAAGGCAGCATGAGAACAGAGGGATGGAGAGATTTCCTTATGGGGATGGCTGGCACCAATTGCTAGAGCACAAGCCAGTGGTGCTCATGTCCCTGTCCCTCTGCTGACAACTGGAGCAGAGCCTGCCTGCTCCCGTGTGGCAGGAGTGGCAGCAAGCTTGGAGATGCAGCCTTGGAGACGTCCTGTGGGACCAGGTGGCTTCATGTCCAGGTGCATGACAAGAAATACATTATTTTATTTCTAAGTATTACATTTTTTTCTGATTATCACTCAAAAAAAAGAGGGTATTTTTACTTCTATCTGGACCCTGATATTTGTAGGTAATATTCCGTGGTATGTCCAATCAAAATAACGTTTTTGTTTTTCTTGTTTTTGTTTTTTTTAATGTGAAGAGGATGGAGTGTCACTGGAGGATTACAATGTAATAGGAATAATTGACAGAGGATAGCAGGGAAGGGAAAAGTAGAGTTTTCTGGAATTAACAGATGTATTAGTGAACAGATTATTAGGACCAACTGCATGAACTGTAGATGTAAAATAGAGAATCTATTTTATGACAGCATGTCATTCTGCTATTTCTGTGGGTATTGATTCAGACATTAAATTTTTGGGTTTTTTTTTCCAAATATTTTGAATTTTAATTCAGTAATTTCTATGTAAACTCTTTAATGGTAGTCTGTTTTCTCCTACTTGAAAGGAAATGTAAACTCTGCTTAGAGCCAACCCAAAAACTAAGTGGGAAAATTTGTTTTTGGGCAAGCAACCAGCAGTAAGGGATCTGGGTCCTCTGCCGGAAGAGTTCTAACCTCCTTTCACAGAGCAGTGACTCAAACTAATATATTAGTCCCTGACTAATATACCTAAAGAAGGGTCCCATAGAAGCAGATCAGCAGGGCTGGTGCTGAGGATGTTTAAACACTCACAGACTGCTCTGCAATGGAAACAAAATAGCATCAAGTGGGAATAATCATAGTAAAATAAACTGGCTTGGGTTGGAAGGGAACTTGAAGATCATCTTGTTCCAACTCCCCTGCTGTGGGCAAGGACACCTCCCACTAGGCCAGGTTGCTCAGAGCCCCATCCAGCCTGGCCTTGAACACCTTCAGGAGTGGGGCAGCCACGGCTTCTCTGGGCAGCCTGTGCCAGGGCCTCACCAGTTTCTCAGTAAAGAAGTTTGTTTCAGAAGTGTACTCCTGATGTGAGCTATGGGCTCTAATGCAAATTCACAGACTGTAATTAGAATTACCCACTATCCTGCAGTTGTGTGAAGAAAGAAAATAAGAGGAAAAATCCCTTTTCCAAGGAGAAGGGTAGGATTTTTTAGAAAATCAGATTTTAACGTGTGTCCCATGAAATTCTGGCAGTTGGTATGCAAGCTCCCTATAGATCAACTGGAAAATTTACTTGTGTGATGTCTTCAAGCTTTGTTCCCTGTAGTTTCCAGAAGATATGGCAAAGTGAAACAGAAAAAAACCCCACCACTTTCTATGAGTCCACCCAATCCCAAATCACTTGCTTTTTTATATGTTTTTTGTGTGTTTGTTTGTTTTCCTCTCTGACAGACCAAACTCATTTTCTGTGGGAACTTGCTGTATATATCTTCCTGACTGACCACACTATAGGGGCTTTTGTGTAAGCTGAAAACTAGAAAACTAAATCAATGTGCTAACTAAAAATAATAAAGATATGTGAAGCACCTGTTGCTGGCCATTTCTCTGTGCTTTCAGCAGTACTTTAAAAGTTATGTTGGAGCTTCTCTTGCTTGTTGTTACCTCAGACATATGTCAGGCATCTCAGGAGAGTCCTTGGCCTTTTTCAGACAAGTTTCTAACAGACCTTGAGTCCTCTTCCATTCAGACTTAAGTACCTGCTTCATCAGATTTTTTTTTTTTTGAGCAAGAAGCTGTGATAGTGCTATTATCTATGAAACTAAAATACATATTCACAGGTACTGGAATATGATGGCATTTTTTTATGGTTTATACAATTACACTTTACTCCATAATTAATATTTCCTTTTATGATTATGTAGGAGATATATATATCATATCCATATACATATTCAATATACATATTGGTCAGTTCATTATAAAAATAAGCTACTACAGAAAGGAAATTATTGTACCTTTTGTACCTTTCAAAATACTTTATGCTTTTCATATGTGCTCTCCACCTCTCTCCCTGGACCTGGACAAAATTGTCTTTTCCACTGTGTGACATTAACAGAATGCTGAAGGAGATGCTGTTTTCTCCACACTGCTCTCCTTGGAAAGGAGAATATTTCACTAATCAAGTTTGTCAAACAATTTAAAACCCAAGAAAGGAAGTTCTATAAATAACAAGTACAGTGTTTTAGCATTTTGTCTTCCAAATATTTGCCCGTTTTCATCTATGCTAAAACTAGAATCAGGATGTAAGAATAGCAAAGTAATTTGACACCGGTCAGACTGGACAGCCAATAAGGGCTTTTTAGTGTCCTTCAGAAGAGATGGTGTTTCAATTTGATGTGTAAGTAGATAGGACTGCTAGAGTCTTGTTATTTCACTTCTGCTATTAAATTATACTTCGTAATATGGAAGCAAATTGAATTAACCTGGATGCAAAATATGAATTGTTATTCTGACAATTCCTATTTAAACAGAAATGTCAGAAATGTCCATGGGAGGTGTAAGTGCTACACAGTTGTTTTGATTGGCTAGAATGGAATAAAAAATAACAGTGTTCTTTGGACATGAACTCTGATTGCCTTGCAGTGAACTGACAAAAGGAATTTGATATAAGAGTGCTGTAAAGAAGATACTTAGAAGTCCTAGAAATTGCCCACTTCTAAAAATTGGGCCAGAAAATTTGCCTAGAAAAGCCAATATCCCCCACTTTTGACAAGGATGCTGTAATACTGATTGCCCAGCAATATCTCTTTGATGTAATGAGGGAGGTTACGTGTCATGTGCTGTGTCCAACACTTATTTATGCCCTGATATTACCATGTTTAGAAACACCTACCTCTGTGACCACCATATCATAATCATAACCTCCAGGAGGTCAAATTATTTCAACCTGTCCAACATCTTCAAACTCTGGGGAAAAGGAAACAATTAACTCAGAGCTCTTTAAGAATATCCCTACTGTCCCTTAGTGAGTGAGCCTTCCCTGAGAAAAGCAGATGAAACACTTCTAAACTGAGAATTTTTTTTCTGAATTATTAGGTTTAAAAGTATTTTGAAAGCACTTGGGACTAAGAATACATATATATATACACCTTGATGATCTTAAAGGTCTTTTTCAGCCTTAATGATCCGATGAATCTACAAACAGAACAGGTAAGGCCAAGGGGAATGATTCTTCGGAAGCAGACAAACCTTGATATACACTGCTTACTGTTAGGAGCAGCCTGCTGGAATTGAGCTGAGCTAGAGGTGTCAGGTACCTGCTCCAATTTGTGTTAAAGAGGAGCAGACTGGGTGTCCCCTGGTGCAGCTATCACACCTTTGTCCTGATCCAGCTGATGGTGGTGGTTTCCTGCATGGTGATGTATGTTCTGTATTTTCTGGGATTCAGTGACATGATCTAGCTGCTCACATGGTTGCTGGGGTTCTGCATGAGGACACAGTTCTTTGGGAGATAATGCCAGTGGCAGGACAGCAATGTAGATGCTTTATAACCATCATCCTCGTAAGAGCTGTACACTTAGTCCTCTTGTTCTGGCATCCACTGTTTGGACGTATGTAGGCTCTGTTAAGTGGTTCTTGGCTACTTGGTCAGGATAACCCATACCTGAAATGCTCATCCATGCAGTGTAGTGCTGGATCTGATGATGCTCTTGTTGGAGCCACCAGCTGGCATCGTTGGGCTGGCATTGTGTGACATCCTCATAAAAGAGTTCAGGTCATGAACAACATGCTCTCCAATCCTTATTTCAGGGAAAATTGTATCAAATCTCTTCAGGCTTGGCGAGGGGCAGAGATTTCAAGTGGGTTACCAGTCTATCTGAAAACAGTCTATCATTTCCAGCCATAAATAATACAATGATAAACTGTTTGATCAAAACATTTTGAAGCAGAATCGGTCACCACATCCTAGGTCACTACTGAACATAAAGCCCACACTTCACATTAATGGATGTCTAATGCTTCAGATATATTTTAACATAACAGAGAGACAAGGTCAGGTTGATTTGCTGGTTTTGTCTAGAAAAACTCTCCACTCTTCATATCATTCACTCCTATGAGTTTGAGTCACTATTGTCAACTGTTTCAAAGACAACCCTTTAATCTTTAAAAAATACTAGTGATATAATTACTAGAACTGCACAATAAAATTGAAATGTAGATCTTCATGTATTTATTTTTTGTATTTGTAAGCAGGAATAATTCCTGAATACTTATTTATCTGGTGAATTTTTATTCACCCATTTATATTTTCATTGCCAATCAAAACAAAGAGCTAAGAATGTTTCATAAGACTAACAAATTCAATTGATCATGTTTTATGACAATCATGCTCTTGCTAGAAAGACAAAATTGACTTTTTTGTGCAAAGTAATTATTTATGATATACCTTGATTATCATTATTTTTATATTGCCTTCCTTGATGTGATGTTCAATACTGAACTATGTTTCTGTCCAAGCCTACAAGCATGGCCCAGACATATTACAGTTCTTCAGTGATGCTGCAGTTCAGGTGAGTTCAGGTGAGTATACTTCTCTTATCTCTGTGAAATATGCCCACAAGAGAATTCCACCAAGAGGGGAAAAAGAGACTGGCAGAAGTCTGTGTGCTGTTCCCTGATGGAGTTGTTGACCACAGCAGTGTGATTAATGTCTTCTGTACCACCTGCCTTGTCAGGGCAGCAGCAACCACAGATCCTTCCAGACTGCGCTGTGGAGCCAGATTTCATGCTACACTCTTTTTTTGGTATTCCTAACATAATTAGAGTATAAGATTTGACCATATTTTGATTAAGGGCCAAATCCTGCTCCTTTAGAACACTGGCAAATTGCAATTGTTCATAAAGGCTAAGTTATGTATGTATGTATATATATATGGGGGGGGGAGATCGTGAAGGTGATAATGGAGGTTTCCTTGGCACCATTTTTTCTTTCCAGTCCATGAGAGTACTCTTGTTGCTGTTTCTTTCCTCATCCTTTTTTTCATCTTAAGCTGTACACTGGTATATATGCTTTTTCCATGCCAAAATTGATTTTCATTTTCATGGAGAGTACAAGATATTTCATATTAAAATGTTAAAATGCACTGGAAAGGGTTATAGAATTGAGAGTTTTGTAAGAGCTTTTGTTGCTATTTCACAGAATTGTTAGGGTTGGATGGGACCTCTGCAAATATCTGGTCCAGCTCCCTGTCAAGGCAGGGTCACCTTGAGCAGGTGACACAGGAACACATCCAGGAGGGTTTTGCATGTCTCCAGAGACTGAGATTCCATGTCCTCTCTGGGTAGCCTGTTCAGTGCTCTGCCTCCCTCAATGTAAAGAAGTTTTTCCTCACATTGAGGAGGAACATCATGTGATTTTGTTCATGTCCACTGTTCACAGAAAAAAGTCTGACACCATCTTCTTTAAGATATTTATATATACGAATGAGACCCCTTCTCAGTCTGCTTTTCTCCAGACTGAACAGACCCAGCTCCTTCAGTCTCTCATCATAAGAGAGATGCTCCAGTCCCCTAATTATCCTTGTGGACATCCACTGGACCCTCTCCAGTAGCTCCTTGTGTTTCCTGTACTGAGGAGCACAGAACTGGACACTACTCCAGATGAGGCCTCAGTAGAGGCCTCTAGGGCTTCTACTAGGGCCAAGTAGAGAGCCTTTGCACTGTCTGGCATTAAATATTTCATTCAAAACAAAATGAAAAGAAAAATCCTCAACTGGACTTTGTTGCTAATAGTAGTTTGCCTTGTTGAGTCCTGCTGCAATGTGGCTAAAGTAAGATATTTTAAAGAATGCCCTAGTGAAGTAGAGGCCCACAAGCCATTTGTTGCAATGATGCAGACATGCTGAAGCTTTGATGCTGATGGTTAGGTGAAGATGGATCCGAGGCTTCTGAATCTTTATTCTTGGAAGTTTTGCCTGATTTGGTTTATCAAATTGTAAAAAATTACAACTAGATCTAACCTAAATCACTATCTTTGTATGTATTCTTAAATTTGGAGGTGTTTTAAATGCTGACAATGTTTCAGCATGCTTTGTGAGAGGCTACACACAAATCTTGAGTGTGGATAACAGGTAACTTTTGGAGAATACTCCAAAAGTGACTAAGATCTTTGCAGTGTGGCTACATTGTCTCTGAAGTGGTTTACACGGTGGAATAGTAGTTTTAATGTTGAAAACAGTGTTGGCTCTTCTTTATGCCTTAGCCAGGAAACTAGAATACCAGCAGAAGTGTAGGACATTATTAACCTTGTCATGTGCTTATGTTAGAAATAATACTGCAGTTCATCAATGTTTGCAATAGTAAAAATTTTGCAGGGATTTTAGCTGTATGTGTTCTTCTCTGTCCCTGGAGTAATTTATTGTTAGGATGGATTTAGGGTGTTTTCTTCCAAGTACACTATCATTCAAGAAAACAAACATTCAATATTCATGAGACAGACCCATAGACTAAAGAAACTGAAAAACACCCTAGTAACAATAACTCCTTGGGAAGATAAATACAGTGTACATAGCATCATGCATTATGCATTTTGTCTAATATACTGCAGAATAATGGGGCAGAGAATCAATAGGTGTTTTTGTTGTGTCCTTTTAGGGGCAAACAGAATCTTATGTCCTAGCCAACTACTTGTCTGTAAGACCTCACACTGCCAAGGCATATCCACTCATATGCCCTTCTCATAAGGCCACTGAAAGCTGTAACTCTTGTAAGAGTCCCTGAAAAGATTTGAGCACCTCTAAATATGGGGCTGTGAGCCACAGGAGAGAATCTCTGAATTGTCCATGCTCACAGTGGCTCTAGTGCATTTTCACACAGCTCTTTGCTGGAAAGGTCTTATTTTCCACTTTCCTTTTCTAAAATCAAATATCATGTTTGTGCTTTTAAAAAATATTTTTCATTGTTCTTTGACTTGCTTCTTTATTTAAAGCAGGCTAATTAGAGGGAAAATGTCACATACACTGATATTATTACCTAACACAGTGAAATGTACTAAGTGGACAGAAATGGAAGGAAGATCTTTATAGGTGAGTTTGGTATTGCTTGCTAGCTGAAGGATGATGAAGCTCATCTTTTTTTCTCACAAAAAAGTAATGAATTTTCTTCTTTTGATCTTGCATAGTTATTTTTTGTCAATCACGAGTAATCTGCTTTGTCTCTGGTACAGGCCAGACTGTGCTCTCCATCCTTAGCTTAATATGTCTGGAATTACTCGTTAGTCAAAGCTTAAGAAGAATGGGTATCACTGCCACATCCAGGCTGTACACAACTTCTGCACTTATAAATTTGCACAATCTCTGCCACTTGGGATTTCATCTCCTACTCTGCTTCAAAGTGTGATGTTGACTTCTTGGCTTTGAGATGAAGTCCATACATAGGAGCTGGGTAAGGACTGTAGATGCCAAGCTACAAAAGACATATGTCTGCCACTTTTGAGAAGTAAAAAATTTAAAAGGCACCCTTGTCCTTTTGCATTACATTGTTCATATGTTCAAAAGACTAAAATGCTGACTTCACGTGGCTCTCCACTCTTTCTGATTGCTGCAGACTGCTTCCTTTGCAATCTCCATATGGAAGGTTGCCATCTCACCGAGAATTTTAAGTTCTTCTCTATAAATCAGTAACCTTTTATCAAACAATATTCTGAAGCATCATTTTGAGTTTCCCAAGTAAATTTTTACTGGATCAAATACTCTGTACTAGGCTGGAGTCAACAGATGGTTCCAGAGTTAGTTTAAAGTTCAGCTAAAACAAGACTTGCTGCTCTTCCTTCTACACAGACATTTTGCTCTGTTTAATTTGGGATTTGCCTGGATTCGATAGTAAAATTATTCTTTTGTCTGTAACAGGATATGAATGACTGGACATGATAAATAATGAAATCTCTTGTAATTGTATCTACATTAATATTTCATATTCTTAGAGCTGTGAATTTATGCCATGTCTGAAAATGCTCTGAAGTATGGGACAAAACTTAATTGTTTGTGTTTGCTCCATCCCCCTCTTACTGATGACACAAGTCCTTGGCTGCTGGAGATGACACCATTTTCCAAAAGTTCAGTGTGACTACAGGCACATGGAAAGCTGAGGAACAGGCTGTGAATCTTCACCCTTTCCTTGCCAATTCTGTAACAGTGGAAGTGGAAGGAAGTGAGTTAAATTGGTCTCGTCTTTCACTTTGGAAGTCTTCTTTCCTCCTTTATAGTATTCATGTAGTTATTGGCTGCAACAGAGGCTGAATGTGAATCCTAGCAGTTAAGCAATGTGCCAGGAATTTCACAGTGTAGACATGCTCTGAGACTGAGAGATAAGGAGCTAGTGCTAGGTATGTTTTCAACCCAAAATGGGTAAAAACACTTTTTTCAGCAGTTACTTTTTGAGTATCTATTCATATACATAGATCAAATGTATGGATTTGATCATGAAGTGACAGTATTTCTCATCTTCAAGGAAGGGATAACAGAGAAACAGGAAAATCAAAATGGTGTTTAAGAAAGTGGATTTCAGTTATCTTTCGGAATTCATGGGGTGTTTTGTGAGGCTCAGATCTGAAAGAAAAACAAGATGAAGATAGCTCACAACTCTTTGGTGGATTAATATTAAGGGTAAAGTGGTAAAATAAATGTCAAAATAAACGCACTTGGCTGAATTGTAAGTTCTTCATTGAACTTTAACACAAGAAATAAAAATACAGAAGTTGGAGTGCAGGTCAGAGAGCTGGGGCAAGTCTCAAAGCACAGGATGGGTAGGCAGAGATAAAGGTATCAGAAGGGTCAGTGACCAGAATGTTCATGCATTTAATGAGGGACATGAAAAGTGACTGGAAATCACTTGAGAAGTACATTAATGACAAGATGAAGAGCAAGAAAAGTTGGTGCACTAGTGACTCTGAGGATAAATATGTTAAAAGGTTAAAAACTGTTAAAATGTTTCTTTTGTATCAGTCTTCACTTATAGCTAAATAGCAATCTTTCACAATTAATACTAATGACAACTGGAGACAATCTAGGCCTTTAAGGGGGTACACCAGGCCAGATCATCTTAGATGTGTCCTGATATTTTAAGACAAGATTTGCCTCTGATGAACAACTGACCAAAGCTGATCCAGTAATCTTGCAGGTTCATGAGTGACAGAGGACATACCAAATGACTGAGACAAAACTAAATGTAGTGCTTCTCTTGCTGGAGGACAAGAAGAGTTGGGGATTTACAACTTAACTTTAATTCCCAGAACAAGTACTACTTCTGCTAAAGTTTTGTGACTCCCCGCAAATGCAAGAAAAATAAGTGTAATTTAAAATGTGAAGACGGGATCTGACTCTACACACATAAACATTTGGTTATAGCAAGCCATGTAATTCTTCTTTCTAGCAGAAAAGCAGAATTACAATTTCGTAAGCATCAGGAAAAAATTCTGTAGTTTCAGATGTGAAAATTACTAACATCTTATCCAACATGAATACCCAGCTGGTACTTCAAACAGGCTTCCTGGACTGCCTTGTGTAAGATCATGGTAGTAGTTTCTTGCTGGAGAATGTCTTCCTTTCTTTGATTTTCATGTCTGTTTCATATTAAGTATTACCAGCTTGGTTTTAAATGTGTGTGTGTGCAAAGAACACTGAAGCATATATAAAGAGGAAATCTGCATTCAGGTATTATCTGCTATTGAACAGAGGATGTGCCACCAAGCCCATAATCGATGTTTATTGAAGAAAGGAGTAAATATTGCATGATGTTCCAGTCATTGCTAGAGCTGTCTCATTCAATTTAATAAGCAGAGGAGGTTTATGGTGCTTGCCCAGCCATTTCCCAAGATACCTTTTTTTACTGGGCTTTGTCACAACGTTACTTTATTGCTTCTTGCTGTGTTAAGGTTCTACCTTGTCTTGTCTATTCTCTGACTGGAATACATTTGTCAGAAGATCAAGTGCTATGAATCAATGGACCTGCAGGGAAACTGCTGCAGGAACATTGATTTACAACAGCTGAATATTGGCTCTTATTCCTCACAAATTGCTGATGTCATAAACCATTAAGAAGTCAAGTTTAAAAAAAAAAGTATCCACGACACAGACTGGAAAACCACACAACAGCAGTAATTTTATTTAATAGAAAATGTGGAAAAAAAATGTTTAGCATGAAATGAAGGCAAGACATATAAAAGGAGACAAGATGATTATTTTAGGAGAGTGAGTATTCCAAATGATAAGAATAGTGAACAATGCCATGATTTGGTCATTTACATGAGATTTGAGAAACCTCTGGTTTTCAGCTTGTGTGTCAAATCAAATACAATGGATTTGGAACTTTCTATCCATTCTCACCAAACGATCTAGCTGCAGAGTTATTTTGTTACTTTGTCCTTCTCCAGATTCCACCCTGGATCTCAAGCTTTTTAATTAAAAGCAATGTTTCCATAAGCGACATTTTTGACCAAACAGCATTTTTCAGTGGGAAGCAACTCAAACTTGGAAAGTGGGAAGTAATTATCTCTACAGTGCAGTCATTATTTTTTTGTGAGCTCTAATTGTATCCAAATCAGAGCTCATGTAAATCTGGTTTGAAGCAGCATATTTTTTGCTCCAAAGCAAGGGAAAATCTGCACAAATCACCAAAACCCCTCATTAGGCTCCAGTCTCTTACCCAAATATCGAAATTAGTTGTAAAAGAATTGATTACTTCTTTGTGTGCGGAACTCTTTTCGTCTACCACTGAAAAATAAAGCAGGATTTGTATCCTTCCTGCATTGATACAAATACAGATCTTCCCCTAGCCTGGTTTAACAAATATAGCTGTGAAAGGAATTTTCAAGGACATCATTCCAATTTGTGTCTCAACTCTGTAATTTTCTTCCCCCCTTGTTTTTACAGGTAAAACTAACGGTAACCAGAAAAATTTTATGTCGCATTCCATTAGCAGGTGAGAAGATGCTGTTTGAGTACCAGATTAGTGAAGGACAATGAGAGAGGGGCATCTGGTGTTCTCTAAGGGCTGCACTTTGTGGGCACTTTTCACTGGACTGATGTAGTGCAGAAATGGGAAGGTATTCCCACTTACCTGTAATGAGAGGTAAGTGGAACTGGCTTTCTCACTCTCTTATTGAAAGAAGCTGCTGAGCTTATCAATCCTGATCTAAAGTACCAGGCTTTGCCTGTTGGTTTCATATCTCATTTGCTTTTCAATTCATTCACAATCAAGATGAAAGTCAGGATGAAACAAAATGCAGTCCTGCCCTTTTCACAGGCTTCTCACTGCTTTAAATCTGTTGCCACACACTTTTAGTCTTTCTTTCCTGGAGAAATTAGAATTTGGTTCCTATCTAGTAAAATAATAAAGAAAATCATCTCTGTTTGGGTTTTTTGGAGGGTTTTAAGACTTTATAAATTGGGATATTTTTCAGAAAAATCAATGTTGTACAGAAAAGGCTTCCCTTTCTCAGTCAATAATACATCTTTTAGGGTTGACTGTGAACCCAATATGTTTGTAAGCAAGAATAAAAACATATCCATGCCCACACAGAACTTCCTTTGAAATAAAATGAGATGATGAAGGTGGAGATTTTGGGAATCAGATAGATAAGGGGTTCATAGCTAGACCTTTTTGATGGGTGAAATGAATTCTGGTTTTGTTTGAACGTTGAAGGTTTAGTTACTTGCCCAGTAAAATGAAGATGGTATTAGGTGTGTAACTAGACATCCCTCGCTGAGATTAGAGTGGTTTTTTGTTAAGTTCTGGTAAAACGACAGAAAATAAATGTCCTAGAGAGCTCACAACAAGACTATGAAGAAAATCTATGTTACTTCAGGGATCAGGAATTGAACAGAGACATGAATAATATGTGAAGTTCACATGCTGAATGAGATAGGTTTTATGAGATTAAACAAAAAAAAAAAAAAACCCAATCAGTGAGCAGAAAAAGGAAAATAATTTTTTTAAGATTTAAAATAAACCACAAAGTGAAAACAAACCTACCATCAGTAAAAACAAATCTCTTAAGATCATGAAGCTGAAGAAAAAAAACCACCTTGTTAGCTTAAACTCTGCCTTTAGCCACAACTGCAAATACCCAAGACTCTTTCTTTTCCCCACCACTTCTCTGTCCTTGTGATGATGGTGACCGTGTTAATCTAAAGACCTCCACTGAAAACCAGGTTTTGGCAATCAAAGTGGAGGGCTCTTTCAGTCTCTTGAGATGAAACAAGCTAGAAACAGAGTCCTGACAGAACTCCTACTTGGGGCAATTTCTGTTCTCATTGCTGTTTGTTTTATTTTTTCCCCTTGGAGAAGTGATTGGGAAAACGAAAAAAAAACCCAGATTTGATGCCATTGAAGGGATGACTGTACGCCTGAAATTGAGGTCTATCCTCACATGCTGTTTGGTGTATATTGTTATTTTGCCTCATTAATACTCTACTGTGCTGTAGATTGCAGACCACAGTGGGACAGTGTATGAGTAATTTTAAAAGCCAAATATTTTCCTGCAGAAGTGGACATCTACCTTACATGCATCTGCATATGCTGATCTTCCAGTGATTGTAAGCCAAAGCACAAATCTTTTAATGACTTTAGTTCTGTATCATGACATTTCTTTACAGGATTTACAGGATCACCCCAGTTTACTGGCTAAGAGTGCAAGTATTGCAGTATTAATACTGCTATAACTCTTTCTGGAGCACTTGGAGTAGTTCTGCTCCTGAAATCATTGAGCATATAATTAATTCCATTATGTGGCAAGTATGCCTTAGCTACTGTGTACCACACTGCACCCAAAAAAAAAAAAGTGTTTTGAAATGTAACATGTGTAGGGAATGTAAAATTGTTATTAATCATGTTTTCTTCATGTGCTAAACTGTATGTTTGATAGCCGTAAGCATGAAGGCATGCAAGCAAAATAGATGTTTATTTCTGTGTCTGCAGCCTGATCCATCACCTAATGGCATGAAGAAAAGGTTAGTTTTCAGTGCTTCTTTGTTGTAACACTGGTCTGAGTTTTACATTCTGCCCATCTTAAAGAAGCAAGACTGGATGCCACAGTGGGGTGCATACACTTGATTATCTGCTCTCTTACCATTTCTCACTATCTTTGTCTCCATGACTCCAGATGCAATACCACAACACAAGGCCAGAGCTCTGTTCTCCTTGTGCTGCATGCTGTATGATATCATCCACCTTTTATCACTCTAAACTTACTGTTTTCTGAGTCAAAAACTTCATGATGTTTAGCTTCAACTATCTTTTTATTTCCCTTAGGATTTTGTCTTTTAGTATTCTACACATTATACTTTGTAGACATGACCTGTTTCAAAGTTGTTTGAACACCAACTTGACCTGGCTGCTTCTGTTGCCCTGTTGCCCAGGGAATTCTGAGCGCCATACTGATACTAAATTTTTTTCTTTCTCTTTGATATTCTGGAATATCCTAGGAAAAAATACTTTTGTATTTTCCAGTCTTATCACTCCAGTACAGTGTCACAGCTGAAGTGCAGCTGTATCCTCTGAGTGGCAGCAGCACCAAGTTGGTGTGGGGACTACTGGAAAACCCAAGCCCCTTGTTAGGAATGTTATTGGTCAGGGTGGCTCCAGGAGACTGTGCCATCATATTGCCTTGGGTCCTTGTTACACACCTCTGCTGGCCCAGCTGGCTGCAAAATTACTTCCAAGGGCACCAGGGTTGTATGATGATGAAAAGCTGCTCCTGGACTTCCCCTCTCATGAATTTACTGGGTCTTGTCCTGGAGGATCTTTGCTAATTGAAGATTTTGATTAGTGGTATAAAGTATTGCAAAAGTTGTTTATCTCCTTTTGAAACAGATTCTTGCTTTTAGGTCTTATGTATGAGTTAAGGATAAGGATTTGGAGGGTTCCTTCTTTGGGGTCACTGCTGATCCTCTACAAGTGAAATTGTCCCAGGTGAGCTCCCCCACCCCCATCCTGTCCTCCTTTTTATTTTTGTTTAGGCCCTCAAAGGAGAAAAAAATTCTTTATGAATATTCTCAGTGAGGAATAAACAGGAAGAGACAATAACCTCTAAAAATGTATTGTCTTATATGATAAAAGCATTAAAGAACAGTGAAAGAGGTGTCTGCCTTGACAGAAAACTACATAGTGACAGAGTTTTCCATTAGTTAACAGCTTCTAGCACTAAATGCCTTAAATCAGCTTTTAAAGCAGCAAACAGTTGAGTGCTTTTTAAAATTTAACTTTAATCACTAGATCTTGGCTCTCTTCCCAGCAAAGAAACAAACAAAATAACTTGTTTGTGGGCTGTAAAAAAATTCAGATTTGGTGTCTGATGCTTCATTTCTACTTGGGGAAAAATAATTATTCCTCAAGTAATCAGTTTCATTCTGAGAATAAATGTAATAAAGACTCTGAATCCTCTCTGGGCCTAATGGGATGCTTCTCTGCCTTTGCTCTTCCTTGTTTTCTGCAGGGTGTGTGGATATTGGAAATGTGGGCTGGAACCCTCACAGTGGTGTTTCTAAGCATGAAACTGAGGATTTGCTTTATGTGCTTGCAAGGCAGCATGAAGGCTGAGGATGGTGAATAGTATCACCAATAGTATCACTGGGAGGACTGGGTAGGGCACAAGGCCAGCTTGCTGCAATCTTGATCCTTGTACCTACTGGTTGGACTAAGGAATGGAGAAATTTTCACACTACATATCCATGTACCAGTTCATGGTGGCCTTCCAGCTGAATTTCCAGTGATGGGCTTTCCAGTATAAGATGGATGTAGTGGAAATAGTCCACTGAAGGGCAATTAAGAGGGTTAGGGGACCAGAGTATCTCTTCTAAGGAGAGACCCGGGATGTTTCAGGCTGAAGAGATGGCTTGAGGGGATTTTAATACTTTATGAGTACCTGAAAGGAGAGCACACAGAGAAGGGAAAAAGGCTTTTTTCAGTGGTGCCCAGTGGCAGGACCAGTGGCAGCAGGCACAAGCTGAAACACTCTTTTTGCTGCTGGGGTGACTGGGCACAGGCACAGGTAGCCTGGAGATCTTGTGGAGTCTTCAGTCCTGAACATAATCAAATGTCCTCTTGACATGGACCTGGGCAGCTGGCTCTAGGTAGCCTTGCTTGAGCAGGGAAATTGGGCCAAATGACCTCCAGAGGTTCCTTCCAACCTCAACTACTCTGTAATTCTGGGATTTATACTCGTAAATAAAAAGATCCATGGCAGTTCTTTGGCTCTTAGGCAAGTGGTACATCATAGGTCATGCTCATAACAGCTGAATTCTCTTTCCCCTGCTGAACACTGTGCCTTCATCTGCGCTGTGTCCTGGAGCAATCTCTGGTGTATGCTCCCTTCTGAGAGGTCAGAGTGGCTGATACATGGCCAGAGCCAACACTTTGCCTGGCAGTGTACTAATGATCTGGACTGTATCCATGACTATGGGAGTCTGTTGAGCCAGTGTATGTTTGATTTGCTAATAAAAACACAGCCTATCAAACCTATTCTCCATAATCCAATTACATTAAAGGAAATCATCATAATCACCAAGAGATATTATGTATAGATTTCTTCCCTCTGCATTTGTTCCTCATCCATAGACATTAAAAGCATCCTGCACTCTGCTTTGCCTCACAACTTTCTTCACTCCCACTCTAGCCTGGGCTTCCTGGTGGCTTTTCCTGATCCTGATCATGATCCTGATCCTGATCCTGTGCAGGGGTTTTTGCCTGTGCTTTCACAAGTCATCATTCAGTTCAACGGATTTTACTGGAAGTTTGGTGCTGAGGCACCTCTTTTTCTTAACAGGCACCTGAGGCTGTGTAGCTCTACCCTGGGACATGGTAGCTGGTTTCTGCTGCGTGGGGAATTGATTGCAAAGGTGTGAAGCAAGTCAATTACATTCCTAATGGGTGCTCACTCTGGAGGCTAATGCTGTCACAGTTTCCCAGCTGCTGCCTCCACTGCAGGGTGAGGGGAGGGGAGAAATCCAGCAAGAGAAAGGCAATGAAAAGAAACTGTGGAAAAACAAGGCAAATATAAAAGCAGGAGCACAAGAAAGAATAAAAAATAAGAAAAAAATACACTAAAAAAGGAAGTAGTTCTAGAAAGAAACCTATGTCTAGCAGAACAGAGAAAGGAAACAGAACAATGTGATGGAACAAACAGAAAAATAGAAGGAAAAGTGAAAAGAAAAATGTGTTCTTTGTTGACATTTTCCTACTAGCACTGCTCTAAGAACTGTGTAAATAGCCACATCCCTAGATTTGTGTTTTGCAGTAGTTCTACTACACATTTTATAGCTTTCAACAGTATTCTAGCTGAAGCAGAAGGAGCTTGTGGCATTTTTCTCCCTTTATGTTCCCCAGTGCCGTCTCAACATTTCCTATGTTCTGCTGACAGAAGGCAGAAGGGTTACTTGGCACCATTCACCCACTAGATTAGGTGCAAATGCATTTTGGCAATGATTCCTAGTAAACTGCATATGTTTTGCACATGGCCCGTTTCCTGTAAAGTTTTGGGTAATATTCTGCTAGTTTTCTCTTTCATTTATGTTCCCTTTCCCCATGCAGCTGGAATGTGTGAGCATGAGCTTTGGTATAGTGCTTATCTTTTGCTAGTTTACTGTATGTTTAAAGCTCACCCATGCTGATAAGTATTTTTGCCTCCTTCTTCTTTGCCTTATCTGCAGAATCTTTCTTTCCTGTGTGACATACAAATATAGGTTAGGAGCTACTGCACAAGGCAACGTGTTTTATCAGGCACCAACAAGGCACTGAGAAAATGACAGTCATGTTAATTGAGTGCACCAATTCTGCACTATTTTTACCCAGCCTGTGTACCCTTTTCTTTATTTTTGAAGACTGTGTGAAGTTTTGTTTCTTTGAAGAAAGGGGAAAACAAAGAGATTATGTATTTGCTTATGCTCATGCAGCTTGTGTTGTGCACAAGTTCTTTCAGTGCTGATCCAGTTTGTTTCTGGAGCCTGGTTTTCAGTCTGTTTTTGTGGTATCTCCTTCTTTTCACTGCTCGCTTGGCCAAAGAACAATCAACTCAATACATTTGCAGACAGTTCAAATTCAGAGGATCTACAGATAAGGAAGGCCTTCAGAGAATGTCTTCCTTGTACTATTTCAAACACTGTTATTGTGGTGAAAAAATGTTACAAGCTACAAAGTGATGTCTTTTACTCCTGAGAGATGTAGTCAGGGCTTTCTGATTGATACTCCCTGTCCCTTAAACAAAGAGTTCTTCTCTATATATCTCGCTGTTAGTACAAAGATTTTAGGAATCCATGTTTCAATAAGATGCTTCACTCTTACTGTCTTTATTGTTCATTTGAACTTTGAGTGGTACAGCAACGCAAAAAATAATTAAAGCTTCCCACTTCCCAAGGCAGCTATTCTTTATGTAACTTTTAAGAGTACAAAATGAACATCGGGTAGCTCATCATATCTGAGCTTTTATTGAAGGAAGGGGACTATTTCATTAATTGTCTAGCTCTAAGATTTCTTGCTAGCATTGTTAGACCAAAACCGTTGTATGGTTACATTAAATCTTCCATATACTATGTTCTTGTTCTTCCTGAAGAATCCTCAAGTGCCTAATTGGATTATTTTCTTGTAAGCATGCTTGTTTGAAAGGATTGCCAGCCTTCCTGGAAATGCAGTCACCTCCAATGTGGTGATTAGCAATGCACAGGTTTCTGATGTTTTCCTCTCCTGGTTTTGTTAATTGGGAAATGTAACAACAGCACGGGAATACAGGAAACCTGTCACACCAGCCGAGATGCAAAGATGCCTCTACTGGCACGGCCTGAAAATACGGGTGGGATGGAATGCATGTTGGGACAGCTCTGCCTGCCCAAGTAGTTTGAAGGGAAGGAGGACCAGGACACCTCTGGTATTACCTGAATAGCTGGGGAGACTGTGGCCCATTCTGCTGATGTAGCCAAAGACCATGTGGGAGTCACTTGGCATGTGAGAACACATTCCACACCTGCTCCAAGAGATGCTGAGCTGTAGTTAAAAGGTCACAAATGCCACAGAGTACCTTTTAGAGTCTGGGGTTTATTTGTCTTTGGACCATATTATAATCATTAGTTTTAATAAATAAATAATAGCCCAGTGGAAAAATACACATATTTGGCTAGGAAAGGGTTGTCAAAAGCATACTAGCCTTTTAACCTCACCCCCTTTGGGACAAAATTGGACCCCCAGCTCCTGCATTTTTTAACTCTCCAACTCAAAACCTGACAGAGTGTCTGTTCCTGCTGTGTTTAAATATGAAGAAATGAGAATTCATACAGAATATAGTTGCTGCTGCCAATAATTCCCTTGAATCTTTCCACTGTTCTCAGTGGGAATTGTACCAATCATTTTTGAGGCACACAGCAGATTGTGGGACCTATCACTCCTGATATTTGAATTTATTTTGTTTCTGACAAGTATGTATGTTGTTATGAAAAAATATCTGTTAATTGTGTTCTTCCCAGAAAATGCAGTTCTGATGAGGCCAGTACATAGTTCTTGGTTGTATTACTTTCTAAGCCAACAGCTTTATGGAAATAATGCTTTGAAGATTTGCAGTAAATAGATGTACTAGACAAGAGTTGAAGGCAGTTAGAAAGGTGGTGGTGTGACCAGCCATTAATGTACTGTACATCTCTAGCTAAATTTGATGCTACAGGCTGATTGCAGTAGCTGTATCACTTTGTTTTCAAATGAGAGTCCTTTTCTGTACTGTTGGAGTTTTTAGTTCATTCTCTTTTGTCTGTTAGTTTTTTGTTGGGTTTTTTTCTTTTTAACAGAAACAATTTGCCTTGCTAGTGTATTGAAAACGACTTGAAGCTAAGTAACAAGCATATTATCTTGGTTCTTTTTTTTTTTTTTTTTTTTTTTTTGCATTTACTTTCACAGCATTAACAACATAAGGACATGACTGAATAATTCATACTTGTTTTACTGAGGCATTCTCACAAGCAATCAAAAGCTTTCTTAATGGTTTGCCTAAACAGTGATTGGATTGCCTAGACAGTCTCTGCTTGGAACCTTTGATTTGCAGTGCCCTACCAATGTGCTAATGTGGTTTTCTTTCTAGCTGTTTCTGTCATACAAAATCATTTCCCTACATATAAACTCATAAATACTCTTTCTTCTTTGGCTCTGTCAATTCACAGGAATATTTGTTGCTGCTGCAAGTTGATCCACACGGTTGTATTTGTGAACATCCTTTTCTCTTTGACTTTGCCACTGATATTAAATCAAAGGAAAACTCTACTTAATTTGCATGTGTTTCTCTCCTGCAGATGAGCCATATCTGTATGATATGTGTCTTATTCTAGCTGTATCTTCCTACCATATTGTCTGACCATATTGGATTTATGAGGGCAGATTTTGGTATCAGGGTGGCTTCAGGGTTGAATTCTGTGAGAAGGGACCAGGGGCTGCCCTCACATTGAATAGAGACAGTACCAGCCAGCCCTTAAATGGACCCACTGCTGCCCAAAGCTGGGCCCATCACTGGCAGCACCAATGTGATACATGTTCAAAAAAGGGTAAAAAACATCGTGCAGCAGCTGTGAGAGAGGAGTGAGTTAAATGGAAAAGGAACAGTCCTGCAGCACCAAGGTCAAATAAGGCGAGGGAGGAGGTGTTCCAGCCACCAGAGCAGAAGTTTCTCTGCTGCCTGTGGCAAGACCATAGTGAAGCAGGTTGTGTCCCTGCACCCAC
Organism: Argya squamiceps; assembly: GCA_037834095.1. Taxonomy (NCBI): domain Eukaryota; kingdom Metazoa; phylum Chordata; class Aves; order Passeriformes; family Leiothrichidae; genus Argya; species Argya squamiceps. The sequence continues at coordinate 44,925,058 of JBBMKD010000102.1, read as the reverse complement.
AGAGTAGAGGGATGTGTCCTGAAGAAACCTGCAGCCCATGCAGAGCCCACACTGGAGCAGTGTCCTGGCAGGAGGTGAAACCCATGCAGAGGAACACACACAGGGCCTGTGGCCCACAGGGGACCCACAATGGAACACTCTGTTCCTGAAGTACTGTACCCCATAGAAAGGAACCATGATGAAGCAGTTCCTGAAGAGCTGCAGGTCATCAGAAAGACCCACACTGGAGCACCTAGTGAAGGACTGTATCCTCTGGGAGGGATCCCATGCTGGAGTAGGGAATAGTATGAGGAGAAAAAGGCAACAGAAATGAAGAGTTATCAACTGACTGTAACCCCCATTCTCCATGATCTGTCTCCCTCAGGACAGGGCAAGTGGCAAAAGAGTTAGGAGTGAAGTTGAGCCTGGGAATGGAAGGAAAATGGGGTTTATCTTGCTCTAGTTTAGTTTTTGGAGGGAGGAGGGAGTGTGGGGTGGTATTTTTTCACCATCCTACTCTATTTTTAATTGTCAATGAATTAAATTAATCTTCCCAAGCCAAGTCTGTTTTGACTGTGCTAGTAATTGGTGACTCCCTGTTCTTAACTCATAAGATTTTTCATCTTGTTTTGTCCTGGTCAGGCTGAGGAGGTGGCTTGGTGGATACCTGTCATTCAGCCAAGGTTAACCAATCACCTTTACCTGAAATTGTCCCTTGTGGTCTTTTGGGCAGACCCTAATTAGGGTTTTATTTTACTGAGTATTTACGAAGAAATGTAACCAGATGTCAAGAGAATATGATTTTTTTTCTCACTCCCTAGTTTGCACTTTGTATTTGAACACACAGAGAAGATAAGCAAAAATTTGTGGGTTCTGGCACCCGATTTCAGCTTATATAAAATCAGCCGACCCCCTCCTAAACTTCCAGCTGTTTTCTTGAGCAACAAGCAGAGCAATGTGGCTTTGAAAGGGCTTCTTCCTAAAGCATTTATATCTGTTTCAGCCAGAAGTCTACCTTTATCTACCTACTGGAACTAATTATCTGGGCTGAAATCTCAACTTATTCTGATGCATTCCTTAAATCCTGCATCTCAGGCCCTCAATGAATGACATCCTTTCCACTTTCTTTTACATTCTCATACAGGGCAATGAGCAGTGATGGTGCAATGTCTGTTGACAGATTAACTGCTAATAGTAACATCTACTTTATGTTGAAACAGCCATGTAATTTCTTAGATAAGATCAGATAAGATGAAATGAAAGCCATCTTTTAAAAGGGGTCTCTGTTCTGAATAAGCTATATTTTCTTGCAACAAAGGCAAAATACTGTCTGAAACAAAAATCTTCTGGTATTACTTGGTGGGGGAGGAGTTGCTATTCCAGGCAAACAAATTGCCAATATTGAGTATCTGAATCACAGCCTTTTCCTGCTGAAAAACAAGCTTTGTAGATCTACATAATTAATGAAATCTGAACAGTCTGCTCCTTCTCTTGCAAGTCTTGGAATGGAATGAGAGGATATCTACTTCCTTTCTCCTCTTCCCATTAGCTCAGCCTAGACTGATGGCTTGTAAAGCCAAACATCTCAATTTGCCACCGAAATGGCAGAGCAAGGGATTCCATTCAGTGGACAGTCTGAAGAGCAGAGACAAAAAACATCTAAATGCCTATGTCTCTAATTTGGTGTGATTTCTCAAGTGCCTAGTAAAGGCTGATCCAAACATCATTTTCAATAGGAAGAGCTAAAAATCAAGCTCAAATGAGTCTGCAGAACAGGTCTGCATCTGGCTTATCTTCCCCTCAGTGAAAGCCAGTCCCTCAATGACATGCCCATGGTCTTTACACAGTATCAAGGTATAATAAAGTGCTTTAGCTGGGAAAATTTCTTGCTGTGTCACAATGTAGTCTAGCTGGCTGTTGCCTGTTGTCAAATGCTGAAAATAGAGGCTCCTTTTTGTAATGGAAGTACCTTATTCCTGTGCATTAGCAAGTATTTCCATGTCTGAAAGCTACCAGCAGGAAATTACTGCTGCTGCTGAACGGAGGGAGAATGAGCATATGGCAGGTGAAGCAGTTTGTTCCAGGGCTCTGCCTAATTTAATTGCACATCTCCATGCAAGAACGAGGCATTAAATCTGAGGCTCTAACATCATCAGAGAACTTCCACTTGTGATGTTGGTGTGAGATAATGGCTTCAGTTGCTTGAAACTGAGCACATTTTGATAAAAAGTGAGGGAATGGGGGGAAGGTAAAGTGATCCGTCTTGCATGAAAGCACTAATATGCTCCAGAAGTCATGGTGGAGACTTTTAAATCTCCAGTTCACTCCCAAGTGACTTGGTTTTAATAGCCTGTCCAAACCAAATTGATATTCCTTTCAAGTCCTTCAGAGTATTTAGATTACACAAGCATTTGTTATGCAACCTAATTAATATGGCTGTACTTAATCCGAAGAATAAATTGATGAAGTTTTACAAAGGCTGATATTTGATAGCAAAGCCATTGGTTTTTCAAATAAAACAAGTATAAAAAGTCACAAATACATGAATTTCCTAAGAGAATCATTGCAAAAGACATGAACAATGCTCAGTGACTTTTATATTATATCAGACTGTTGTTTAGAGTAGAAACTGTGTTTATTCATTCTGAGTGTGGTGCAGCCAATGGCCTCCTGTCTAACTTTCTTGGGCAGATGTTCCAGAGGAGCAAGGGAGTTGAATTCCCTTTCCCAATTAGTACTACCCTATGCAGCATGGCAAAGCTGCCCACACAGCTTTCCATCTCAGCCAGCAGGTATGGAGTGATTGCATCAGTGGATATGGAAGAGTTAAGGGCGTCATCTATCTGGACTCATACAAGGCCTTAGACACAATCTCACAACATCCTTCTTGCTAAACTGGAGAGATTGATTTGATGGGTGGACTGTTCAGTGGGTAAGGAATTGGCTGTATGGATGCACCCAGAGAGTAGGAATCAGTGGCCCAATGCCTGGATGGGGACGAGGATTAAGGTGTGTCACTCAAGGGTCCATATTTGGACCCTTACAGTTTAATATCTACATCAATGACAAAGTGGGATCGAGTGTATCCTTGGCAAGTTTGCCAATGACCCCAAGCTGTGCAGTGTGGTTGACATACCTGAGGAGTGGGACACCATTCAGAGGAACCTAGGCAAGCTTGAGAACAGGGCTTGTATGAGCCTTAGGAGGTTCAACAAGACCAAGTGCAAGGTGCTGCACCACAGTCCAGACAACCCCCAGTATCAGCACAGGCTGGGGGAGGAACAGATTGAGAGCAGCCCTGGGGAGAAAGACTTGAGTTGCTGGTGGATGAGAGGCTGGAGATGAGCTGGCAGTGTGAACTTGCAGCCAGAAAGCCAAACACATTCTGGGCTGCATCCAAAGCACTGTGGGCAGCAGGGCGAGGGAGGGGATTGTGCCCCTCTGCTCTGCTCTGCTGAGACCCCACCTGCAGTGCTGCATCCAGCTCTGGGGTCCTCAGTACAGGAAAGACCTGGACTAGTTGGAGCAGATCTAGAGGAGGACAACAAAAATTATCAGAAGGATAGCACACCTCTCCTATGAGGAAAGGCTGAGAGCCTTATATTTAATCTTTGACTATGTCAGGAGTCTTTTCTCTAAACATTTATTTGAGCATTTTACTACATTAGCTTGGAGTGTTCACTGTGACTTGTCTCAGTGGTTCTACATCAGCTATGGAGCATTATATTTTGTGGGGTGCTGTTCTGCTTGCCACACAGGTGGGAGACATGGTGGACTGCATCACACAGGTTCCTCTCTGCCTCTTTAAATCATGAATGCAGAAAGGAAGGGGAAATGGTGTCCACTTGGGTCTCACTCTACATGGGATCAAGACCTACTTAAATCCTGAAGATGAGAAACATGGCCATGGTCTGCAATCTAGCCATAGTCTGTGAGAGCTGTATATATTCCAGTGAAACACTCCTCACATTCCATGACACAATGTCTGTAGCACTTACTGGGGAAGCAATACAACAACCAAGAATTGAGTTGGCCTGGAGTTACTCCCAGGACATGTTCAGGGTAGACTGGGATTTCTGCTGGTGAGCAGCAATGTGCCCCTGGAGCAGCAGGAGCTGATCCTTCTCCATAAGGGAGGAAAAGATGGGAGCAAGCACAACTGCAGTGCAGGCAGTGGCAGGAGCCTCGAGATAAAGCTGAACAGAGCTTCTACTCCTACTCCTTTTCAGCTGAGCTACAAGGCTGACCAAGGCTTCTCTAGCATCTCTGTCTTCTCAGAATGATGAACTTCACTGCAGGCAGCTTAGCTCCCAGGATGAGTAACATGTGTCCTTCAGACACTGGACTTCGCAAGCAGATGCTCACAACTTCAGACTGGAGTAATAGTGCTTCTTCAAGAGACTAGTATGTACCCAAACTGCTTTGAAATATTTTCTGAGACTGTATCTTGTTGCATGATTTAAGTTGTTGGGAAAGATATTGAGTATTAACACCAATGATAATCTGGAATTGAACCATGGCTGGGACATGAGGGCACTAACAGTCCTTAGTCTCCCTGACCAACCTCCTCCACCCATGCTTTCTGTCTGTAATTGCAGGAGCTCCATTTAAGCTGGTGCTTGGGCACTCACTCCTGCCCTGAGCTATGTAACAGGTATACCTGGCTCTAGTCTTGTCTCTGGTCTTGCTTCTTAGAGCATTTTTGGGTCAGTATTTTAGGTGCCTTTGACCCAAATTCTGTCTTTTGAATAGATATTGGAGCCATTTTGCAGCATTATCTCTAGCCCTGTTTGGCTGATCTGCTGTATGTGTTCCCAGGTCATACCCTGGACCTGGTTCATTACCTTGCTTTGTCTGAGACTATAAATATATTCTGTTATTATCACCATGGCTGCCTGCCATGTTCAAACCCTCTGGGAACATGCCCTGATGAGTGAGGTCACTTCCAGTGTTGTGGTCACCTTTGGTTCCTGGCTAATTATACCTTGTGGAGCTGCTCTTCTCTTGCTGCTCTCATAAAAATAAAATGAAGCTGCAGGGCTGTCAGTTTTATTCTTTTTTTCTTCCCCCTGTTAGTACACAGTCCAAATAATTTAGGATGTCTTTTTTTATAAAAAGAACAAGAAAACCTACAGTGACTCTAAGTGAAGAATAAAGGATAATACTAAAGAAGAGTAATGAACCGTTCCAGTTATTACACACTTACCACTGTGAATATAGTCTGATATTCATATCTGAATATGATACGTGCTTTTATATACCTGTCCAAATTCTTTGGCAGTAGGTTTTTGACAGTACTGTACACTCCAACAGACCCTTTCAAACAATTTTTTCTGTTACTCTATTCAGCTGTGAAGATTTCCTGCATGGAGCCTCTCTGAGCTGTGTAGCTAAGGTCCACAAGGAAAAAGAGCCCTGCAAGAATAAAATAAGGGATGAGATACTTCATTCTACTTCTGTAAAAGGTAATTATAATTATTATGTAGAGAACTTGTACTATACTGAAGGAGATGAGGGTTTTTTTAAAAATTAAAAAAACCAAGGCTAAAGTCGACATCCTGGATCCTGCAAGGTAAGGAGGATAAGAAGGATGAGTGTGTGGTGCAGGTTCACAGGGGTGGCTGACCATACAGTAGATCATACTGTGAACACTCAGTACACTCCTTTAATTTTTGACTGTTGTGTTTGTTTGTTTTATTTTTTTAATGCTGAAAATTTTTCAATGATTTTTCACATGGTTTCCTACTATGCAAAACTTGCTTATTTCTCAGTTGTTCAAAGCAGCAACCCAATTCATGCCTTCTGTTTTGAGCTTTGACCATAGGCTGTGATGGACAGAATAATGGTGGTAAAGCTTGTTTCTGATGTAACCTCTAGCCTTCAAGTGCTAAAAGAGAAGCAAGACAATATAAGAAAGAGTCTTAAATCCTGTTTTCATGACATTAAGCTCAAGTAGAATTAACTGAAAAAAGAATGGCCACGTGCTGCATGAGAATGTGCTTAGAAGGGCAGTTGCTTTGCACCAAAAATTGCCCTGAGCGGTTTGCAAAGATAATTACCATTAACCTAACTGCCTTACTAAAGTTCAGAGGTAAAGCAGACTTGGGCTATGTCCAGCTCATCACACATAAGAACTTGTAATGATACAGGAATGATGTTTTCCACAGCAAAAGGTTTAGAGTGGACTTTGACATTCTGACAATGACTGTAATCTGTATCAGTACAGCTTAAGCTCTAAGACCCAATCCCTGTGATTTTTGCCAGTAAAACTGACGTTGTGTGAGGAAATTGTGCAGCTCATCATGTCTCTAGGCCAATGTCTATATTTGCTTCTCTACTGCAAATTTTCAGGGAGTGATTGGTGCCCAACAAACTTGCTTTACAGAAAAAGGGGGGAAATTCAAGTGATGGTGAAGGACCCAGGTGTCATCTAAACATTTGTTTTAGCAACCTCAAATATACTTTAATGCTTCAAAGAGAGAAGCAAGGAGCGTTGCAGAAATTCAGAACCTCAACAAAATACGTGACAGGAAATCCTTGGTGGAGCTGAGTATGGAGTCCTCACAAGGTCTTCTGTTGGGCAGGAGAAGGAGATAACTTGTATGAAATGCAAGGGGAGAGGGCAGTTATGGAAAGGACATAAAGAACGGCAGAGCAAAGATGGGTTTGCGGAATACTGGCGGGGGACTTTGAAGTGCAAACTTCCCAAAGTTGTGGGAATATGAGCTGTATGTGGGAAAGATTTAGAGAGTTTCTGAGAGAGACTTAGGGGTATAACTGGTGAAGGGGAGAAGGTGGTATATAGCAAATGGGCTTTCACATGGACATACCTCCACAAGAGGCAGGAGAAGAAGGTAAGGGAATCTTGGTGGGGAGAAGTAGAAAAAGGTTTGTTACAGGAGAGGACAGGGGCATAAGCAAGATTTTTTCTGGGGAAGTTAGTGAGAGCAAATTCTCTCTCTAGCTTGAGGGACAAAAAATGATTTTGGTGTGAAGTGCATGAGCACAGGGACTCTTGATTTTGGAAACTGGATTTTGAAACAGTAGTCTGTTCTGGCCATCCTTCTCCTTTGCTGCGGACATATCTGGAGAGCTATACAACAGTCCTGGGTTCCATGGCCCAAGAGACAAAAGGCCATATTGATACAAGTCTAGTGAAGGACCAAGGGTATGAATCAGGGCTTGGAGCACCTGTAATACAAGGAGAGGCTGAGAGCTGGAACTGTTTAGCCTGGGGAGAATGAGGCTTAAAGGTTGAACTTGTCAAGTTTTTTATAAAAATTTGATGGGAGAGTGAAATATAGAGACAGACTCTTTCCAGTGGTTTGAAGGACAAGAAAACAAGGGGAAATGGCTGAAAAATGAAATAGAGGAAATTGCATTTGAACATAAGAATGGTCTGTTTTGCTTTTAAATTGTAATCAAACACTGAAATAAGTTGCTCAGAGGTTGTGGAATCTCTGTCCTTAGAGAGCCTCAAAGCCTGAGCAACCGTAGTTGACCCTGCTTTGCATAGGGTGTTTGGAGCTTCTAACTTCAGCTGTGCTCTGACTCTGCAAGTGTGTTTCGAACATTTTAAAGCCTCTTGGGAAGAGCCTAGATAAAATACAGCGAACAAGAAGACAACCTCAAACCTTATCAATATGAATGGGAGCTTTCCCCCTGAATGAATGCATTTATTTCCTTCATTAAAAAAATCATACTTAAATTATAGATAAACAAATGTTAACATCCAGCCCTGACAGGGAATGGAAAATGGAAATGGATATGGATATTACTGTTTGGGAAATGGATATTACTGTGTTCTTATGAATCCTTTATTCACCTAAGTGAATTTGTGAGTGTTACTCCCAATAAATTGCTTATGAGAAAATTTTATATAGTTAAGTCAATGTCTGCAGAATCTGGGAATTGGAAGACACATTCTTGTCTCTGATTTACTCATCAACCTCCCTTGGGCTTAGCAAGGGTGGGATTTGAGTCATGATTTTTGTGACTAATAGCACACTTCAAGGAATACACTGAACAAATTAATAACATAATACAAAAGTGTTCAAAGTGCAGTTTACCTTCACGGTCACTAAGGAATCACACCTGGACTTGGATAAATAAGGAGAATTCACTTTTTTTTGTAGGACGAGGATGAGAATTTTTCTGTTAAGGAGCTAATCTACTCTATGAATATCAAAGAACTGCTGAAAATACAGGTATTAAGAGGGGTGAAGTGGTGGAATTAGAATGTAGGTGAATCCTTTCAGTGGGACAGCTCAGATGACAGCATCACCTACATAAATTTTAAATGAGTCTGGTGGGCCTGAAATTTTATGAGGTTGATTTGAACATAGCCTAATTGCTTGGAGTTTCTTAAAGTTTCTTCTTTATCTGTTCACCTGCCTGCAGGTCCTGCTTTAATATTATACAATTAGAAGTGCCCACAGCATGAATAAAATGAGTTCTGATTTACAAAATCCCTGTGTTTGTTAATGTTTAAGAATCCTGATGAGCTGTAGCAAGCCAACTTTTAGATGGATGGCAGTTGTAGTGAAAAATAACTAATTGGCAAGATAGAGAAATTACTTAGCAGAATTAGTGACAAGTAGAGCTCTCCTCTAGCAGGGATTTTTAGCTTTGTTTCCTTATTTGAAAACATCAATATTAAGATACTTCAATAAAGAAAAAATTCAGTGGATTTTTTTTTCTGATTAATTCCAGAGTCCTTTAATGGCAAAGGTGTTCATAACAGCTGGGTCACTTGAGAAAAAAAGGAAAACCATTGGAAAATAAATGTGTTTGTATCGATACATGTGGTTCATATCATACATGGTTTATATCCTTACTTATTGCACACATGAACCTTTAAAACAGTGCATTGCCTGTCCCATACCCATTGTATAACATCCTTTCCATAGGATTCTCAAATTCTCAGTTTCCATTTATATCATCCAAAGATAAGCATGGCTGATATGGTGTCCAGCCAGTATTTCCAGTGATTACTCTCTCCTAAAGCTCCAAAGTTGTTGTTTTTTCCATTAAAACTCATCTAAATTTGGTGGATCAATAATTCCATGCTTTCCAGATGTGTACATCTTCATAAAAGCACTGTTCAGCCTCTATATCAGTGACAGTTTGTGGCCAGATGTGAGAGTTGCTGAATTTTCAGGATTCTGTGATTGCCACCATATTTGGAGGACAGATCTGTCAGAGGGGATGGTGAACACAACTCTGAGTGAACAGTGTAAAGGCACAGACTAAGAGGAATCTTCTTTCCAAACATCCATCTCAACAAGTAATTCAATTCTATAATGGCTGTTGTCTTTCTTAACTCTCCTGGATGATTTTGCTCAAGAGACTTTTAAGGAGGAAAGGCTGATTTTCCTGGCCTCTAGACATAATGCCTTCACACAAAGTTAAAAGGATGGCAAACTCTGTGTAAAGTGTTCAAATTGTTCCTGCTATGCAAGCTTCAGTTACAGTGTTTGCCCTAATTTTAAACTATGAGTTTTGTAAGAGTGGATCTATCAGCTCGTATAGGACTTCAGTCTTAAAGCATTTTAGTATTACTTTAATATCTATGCAATTTTGTTACTGTGTGAATGGGAGTTGGAGAAACTGGGCTATAGGAAGATTGAAGCATTTAAAAAAAATAATCAGGCCCCATTACTGTATTTGTTTAATCTGTTTTCTGTGGTTGACTTGTGTTCCACTTAAAGACTGATGTGAGCATGAAGCTGACATCCACATGTATTCCAACCTACAAATCTCACAAAGATCAAGAAATTTTCAGTCATGCATTAAAGAACTGAAATGAAGACTGGAAGAAACATTTAATCAAAATTGGAGTTCCATAAGAATAATCAGAGACAATAATCCACAGACATTTAAAGCAAATGAACAAGAACTTAAATATATTTGTCATTGATTGTCAATAGAAATTTCTAATGTTAGTATTTTTGAATACTGCTATTTTCTCCTTGCCATCTCTCATTTTATTGTGGTTGTTTGGGATTTTTGTGGGTTTTGTTCTTGTTACTGTTGAGTTTGTTTGTTTTCATCAACCAAAGGGATATATTAATATGTATAATTAATATATAAATATTATTTTAATTATTTAAAATATTTAAATAATTTTAAAATTATCCTTTTTTCTCTCCAATTTTTTTTATGTATGAGGTGAAAAATGGAGGTAAATTAAAATCTTTGCAAATTAAACTGTGGGTTGATAGGGGAGCACTAGGCTAAGTGCTTGTCTAAGCCATTGTATTAGTGTATAAAGAAATGTCTTCAATATCCTGTCTTGTTTATTTGACAACTGGGAGTGAATATTTGTTTGTTTTCTGCAATTATAACTGCCAGGAAAACATTCTGATAATCTAATGTGTTGGTTTCAGTCATTAGTGTGCTCTAAATGGTGAGAAATCTCATAATTACTCATAAGATTCTGATAGGATCTATGACCATATCTTCAACTCAGTTTCAGGCATTTCAGAAATGCAGCTCTTGGAACCTTTGCAGACCACTGTTGCTGGAATTTAAATACCCAGGCTGAGTCCATTTGTTTCAGGGCTGTGCACCATGCATCTTGCAGTGCTGTGCAGAGCATTCAGCACCTCACAGCATGGAGCTCTAGGAGTGTGGGGTCATAGTACCTAACCCTCTGAAGCACCTGAAATGGTGTGCTTGGTTTGTGAAAGCACAATCCTTAAAAGTGAAAATGCATCCAAGTCACTGCTGGAGTGCTGCCTGATTGAAGGGTGTTTTCTTTCCTTGAGCCCAAATTCTTCTTCCATTAATGGAGAGAATCCTTACAACTTCCTGTGACTGTCTTCATCTAATCTTGCACAAGTGGGGAAAGTAGCTAAAACATTTTTCTCTTTTCTCTTCTCTTCATTATAGTAAGAGAGAGGCAGTTTATTTCTCTACCAGATTAAGACTTACTGAAGCTATGAGGAGTTAGAGTTGGGGCTATATATCCTTGTACAAATAAAGAAGGACTGTGAGAGCCTTATCCACTGGCATTTTAATCTTTGAAACCATTCTTCTTGCTGTAAAAAAGAACATGAAGGATTCAAGGTGAGATGGAACCTTCAGATTATTTATTCTACCCTCCTCAGTATATTAGTCCATAAATCATCACCAATTGAACTGAGTGGAAATGCTTACCAATAGTGTATCATCTGAGCAGCATCAATTTTTAGTCAAAATGACTTCTGAAACATAGAATCTGACTCTTCTAGTTTATTCCATGTATTAATACTCTTCACAGAGAGGGATTTGGCATTAAGCTTTTTTTTGTATTCATTTATGTCAGAGCCAACCACTGTGTAGTTGACAAAATCATACAAAAGCACAGAATATTCTGTGTGCTACAGGGTTTTCACTGCAAGGTATTTCCCTTGATTTATGAATAGACTTCTGAAATTATTTGATGGTTTTATTATTTTTTACATCCTACCAAAAAAAAAAAAAAAAAAAAGGAAAAGAACACCATAGTTTAGTGCTGATCCCCACACTGGTATTGTACAGAAAGATAAAACAGTTACTTGGACCACAGGGTGACCCTTAATGGTCACAATAAGCCCTTTTTGCCCAAAAATCCAGTAAGAGCTCTGCTCAGTTACTTGTCTGGGTCTCTCCACTCAGTACAGAATTAAATGGAACTCTGTTAAACTTTATCACCTGCATGGTTTTAGCAGATGTGCTTTTTAGATCTCTCAAATCCTCACATTTGTTGGCTTGGTGGCTGTCTTGCCAATTTTTTTTCTCCATTAACCAGTTCATTCTTCATTTAACACAGGCTTTGTATTGCTGATTTTTTTGTTTGTTTTTAATGAGGCTTTTATTCAATGCTACCAATTCTTCACAGTGGCCATTGTATCTGTGTACTAACTTTTATAATCTGTTTTTTGCGATTTATGAGTGTTTAACTACAAAAGGTGAGGTTTGACCAAAGTCCCAGATTGAGGTGTCAGTATTACCTTCTTTCTGTGATGAGGAAGTTAATGGGAATAAACTTATCACGCCTATGATAAAAAATTCAGAATTGCCAACTGTTTCAGCTTGTGTGTAAACATCAGTTTTCCAGTGGGACCTGTGTCTGCACATGTTCTGTCAGAATTCATCTCATGCTAAAGAGTAGCATTGTGTAGCAACACATGATGGTGTTCTAAGGACAGCACTTCTACCTTGATGTGGATTTCCACATGCATAAAAATGATAAGGAGCAGATTGATAAAGAGCAAATATCTCTCTTTTAAATGGTCTTTAAGATTTGCATGAGAGAAAATAAATAAATTCTTATTGAAAACCAAAATGCTGTACTGATCAGCATCCTTCCCTAAGAAGGAAGAGACAGTGAGGGCAATATGAGGTATGAAATGGTAGGACTTTGACAGCGGAGTAAAGATATGGTAGAGGAAGCTCTATAGAGTAGAACAGCTTCTCAGTTTTAATATTGTATCAATGTTTCATTTCTAAATGCTTTACCAATGACAAACACACAAATAATAGATATTACAAACCTGAGCACTGCACATTGTGTCAGTTTGTAAGTATAGCAGAAGAAAATTATAACAAAGCAATAGACTTTTTATACCTTAATAATGCAAAAATTGATTGATCATTAAATTGTCTATTGAACATTTATCAGTACTTTAAAAGTATTTATAATTAGGATTTTATGATGAAGCCTGTTTCCTCTTTACTGTAATGTAGCACTGTGTGTCTCTTTCAGAAGGCATATAGTTTTAATGAGTTTTTTACTCTTCAATATATTCAGTGAACCTGACTGTCTGAAATGGCAGTGTCATAGTATATGATCTTGACAGAAAGCACTCATCTTAAGTTTTTTTATAGCTGGGGATGTTCAAATCTAGGGTCAGATACAGATAAGCCTTTGATAAGCAGAGGTGGAACTAAACTGAGTTCTGAGATGGCAACAATGCTGGCAGTCAAGCCTGATTCTTTTCCACTGTGAAGTTGAGAGAGCAGATAATTATTCTGTATATATGTTCCTGGAGCTATATTAGACTCTTCAGGCTCATTTAGAGTGATCCTTTTTGTAACAGAACAAAAATTACTTATTCCAAAAGCAGACATGACCTCAACATAGATGGAAAAGGAGACATATGGACAGTAGCATTGGTACTTGGTGACAATAGGGGTCCAGCATATCCTCATTCCAGATTCCAGTAAATTTCTGGCAAACCAACATAATCACTATCATTAAAATAGAAATACCACTCATTATTTAAGTCCTAAACACCTCATTAGAAATGTCAAGCATAAATGCTACTTGCTGGCAAGATTCAAATGCAGAGTCAAATCCTAAAAAAGCAGAGGACCTGTCGTATTTTGAAGTGCAGGGATGCTTGTTTTCATAACATTACCAAAGCAGGAAAAAAGTTACAAACACAAGTTGTAGACTGTATTAGACTGCAGCTAATTTAATGATAGGGCAGATGATTTGTAGTTTCACAATTGCCCTGCAGAAGAGAAAAATAAATCCTTTATAATTAGACTGCGGTGGTTTTTTTAAGAGAAAATAGCACCAGTAATGGTAACTCAGCACCAACACAACCAATGTGGTCCACTGCAATTGAATGCTGGTTTGCTGTATCATCTTTTATTTAATCTCAGCTGTGAGTATTCTGGCTATCATAAAATTCTCCCTCCTGGTCCAAGGAATGTAGGAGTTGATAGACTGAAACATCATTCATTGCACAGAAAGGAGCAGCAGGAGTGAGGAGGCACCTTTGCCCTGACAGGTGATCAGGGCCTTCTTTAACAGGTCTGACTGTGTGCAAATTGGGTTAGCAGTGAAATTACCTAAAGGGAAACGCTGTGCATAGTGCTGAGCATCTTCTCAGTCAAAAGAGACAACCCCCCAGTGTGAGATTTTGCAGAATCCCTATATAAAACTGCACATGAATGAACACTATTGAATGTGCTTAACATTCCTCATACTCTGTGTGAATTTGACCAAAATGAGACTGAAATCTCTCCTATTAAAAGATAAGAAAAAACTCCAGGAAGCCATTTGCTGCTGCTGTAGTAAATTGTCATTATTACACCACTCTGTGAACTAAGAACAAAGTTATTTTGCTGGTAGGACAACCCTACTGTATGTAGCTCTGAAGAATGTTAGTGATATACTGCAGCAGATAATATTCATCAAGACAGTCTTTGCTACTCCTTCCAATTAACGCTTGGGAATAGAAATAATTGCTTTTTATATTATTTGTTTGAAGATGCTGAGTGAGTTATTGAGCCTAGTAAGAGAACTACAAACAATGCTTTATTCCTGGTCTAGTTCAGACCACCTTATGATCACAAGCAGGTTTCTTTAATATCTTTTTTGCAGCCCCATGAGAAATCTGATATACTTCATAGAACTGCTTAATAGCAGCATATGGGTGGCAAGAGCATCATGAAAAATAAAGCCTACTTAAAAAGTACTTCACATATTTATGTGGCTCCTTTTACTGCTACCCGAGTTCACATGAGTTTGCATTAGTCTTCACTGAGCCTTTCCTGAGGTCTGGAATGTTCATTCATTTGATGATAGTGAGTCAGGAGGTGAGACCATGTTCTCTGAATCTCTGCTGGCAGTTAACACTGGGTCCTTTGGCAATTTACCTGGAAAATGTCAACAAAATAGCACTCTGGCAGTGATATTGACTCTGTAGTGGATAAATCAAGTAGTGGGTTGTATTTAATCACCAAATCAGACAAGCAGCTTTATGAACAGGGGATTGAAGGAAACCTGGTTTCTTGTGGGTGATATCTGTGCAGTAGTATAGGCTGTGTATCTGATGTTAGATTCACAGCTGTCTAATGAAAAGGGAGTCATTGCTACTTTTTTCTCACGAAGAGGACTCTAATGATAGATTTTATTTCGCTACCCCTCCTCATGTGGTGATGAACTTTTGAGATTTGCACTACACTGTGAGTTTTGATCAGAACTACAAAATTTGTGCAGGGAAAGAAATGGACACACCTGGATATATATCAATGCAAATAAGCCCTGAGTGTTAGTTACCTGTAAATTCATTTGTCTTTAAGAGAATCTCTGTTTCATTCAGCTAAATAGTTTGTGTTGCCATGAGAGAATGAAGAGAGCTGGTCATGGACCCAGTCTGTCAGAATTAAAACTTATTTGGGGTCATCTGTCCAACTGAACTCCTAACATTCACATCCTTTATTGAAGCTGGATTTCTTATCTCAGAACGTACCTCTCCTGTTTTTATTACCTGAGAGGCTTCATGGACCTTCCTTTCATTCTGAGAAATACAGAAGCATTGGTATCTGTGTGCTTTTTAATCTACCTTGACAAGAACCATTCTTGTTTTTATTTACAATGTTCTTGTTTGTGCAGGGTTTTGCTTTCTTGGTTCTAGTTCTCAGGTATAAACATCACAAGATCTCATAAAGAATTATGGATTCCTATTCTCTTCAGGCCTAACATTTCTTTATTTAAAAATTTAAATTATTCTGCCAGTCCTGGTTTGAGTCTGGCTTCACAGTCATGGTCAGACATTGCAGCAAGCTTTAAAATAACATGTCCAAAAAATAACAGATATGCACAATCTCACTTTCATTTCTCTGAGTGACATATAGTGACCCTATGGCATATGTGAGCATGACAAAACATGGATTTTTGGTTGGGATGCCTTGAATCTACCTCACAACTTGTTATATCTAGAGGAATCCCTTTTGCTGTTTCCCTGACCTGAAATACAGTTCCCTCCTCAATGTTTGTATCAACACAACACACCTTTTTCTCAGAACAATTTTGCAAACATTGTGGCAGAACATTAGCGTGACAGAATAATAACAGTGTGGAAAGGAATCAGCTTTTTTCCCCCAAATAATTCTAAAAATTACTAGAGAAAAACAAAGCACTTATCTTTTATGAACCAGCCCTTGACACAGAAGCTGACGACTTGTCTTGGAAATGGGCAAGGCTCATTATGTGAAAGAGATTTAGAGTGTATTAAAAGCAGCCTCAGTTTAGTGGCACATAGTGATGATCATTTGAATTATTTGACAGTAAAAATACTTACAATACATTGTTTATATTGCTCAAAGTTAATAAGAGAATGTATGTCAGTTTAGTGGAAAATTAAGCAGGATATCTTAAGACCCTGTAATAAGTGGAAAAAAGCACATAATCCCTTTTATAGGGTATATGATGAATTATTATGACTAAAAAATGAAGGAGCATCATACATGTGTACATAAGGACATCAGGAAGCTTGCCTGGAGGATCAACTTGTGTGTATAGAAAAGGTGCTGAGGCAGAGGCCTATGCAATGAACTTCCCAGGCTTCATGCGTGCCTTTAGGAAACCTCTGGAGAGTAGGTGGAAATGAGCCACAGCTCAAATCTCACAGCTGTTGGCAGGTGGTGTGTAGAGACAAGCATTGTGGTCCCATCAAAGAGAATAAGAACTTTTCCAGTGGTTTCTTTGGGAGGTCAATTCTTTATAAAATACAGCTTTGATCTGGATTACGAAGTCCAGTTTTGGCTTGGCTTCACTGTCAGAAGGTACTGAAAAGGTGTTAATTTGAAAGGGTCTGCTGGAACTGCCTTTTTATGTTCTTTCCAGAAGATACAAGATGGCATTGCTGTTGCTAGTGACATGTTTGATTGTGATTTTTTCATGTCTATGTCATCACTGTAAGTCAGGAGCTGCATAACATGGGCTCTCTGGAGTTTGTTTTAGTAGTTTCTAGCTGACAACTCAAGAAAAAAGGGCTGTGATATTCTGTTAACACCCAGCAGAAATTTATTCATTCTGTCACATAAACTGTGTTCTGAATAGGTTAAAATTGCATTATTTTACTTCAGTGTGGGATTGTTTCTATAATGAAAAGACTGGGTGTGTTTTGGCTTGAAATAGGACAACTGGTTGGTGACAAGGCACTCCTGATATTAACCTTTCAACAGAATACTGTTCTGGCCATTACCTTGAACAACCTTTCAGCAGGGCATTTTACCTTCATATGAGGGCTAACAGACTCCTTAGATGGTGGAAGTGAATCAGAATACAATCTCAGGAAAAATATGCCCAGATTACCAGCAGCAGAGCAATACACAGATATGTAAGATTTTCTGTACTGCCTTGCTCATCTCTGCCTACTGTGGGCTGTTCTGTGTAGCCTCAGTCCTCTCAGAAAAGCATATGTGTATTTTGCAGGTGTAAGTAGATGGACGGCACTTAGATGAGCTAGTCTGCTTTCTGGATATCCTTCCAACCTCTACTGTTCTGCAAGTCTGTATGCACCAATATTGGCCACTCAACTCGGCCAATGTCTTCTTTCCAGACAATTGCTTCTTTCATGTATCAGTTTTACAACTGGAGATGTTAGCACCTTTTACTTGGAGAGTTTTTGAATGTTTCCCACATCTTCAGTTCCTCTTGGTTTGCTAAAATTTACCTTGTAGCTGCTGCCTATAGAAAGAATAGTAATGTCTGAATACAAGTTTAATATTACTTCTCAGTCATATGGAGCTCTTCAGACTCTCCAGTGACATCTTGGAGAATGACACTGTCTCTATCACCTCATCTGTCAGAAATGAGTAATAATGTGATTTCAAAAGGCTGAGGGAGAAAAAGTATTTTTTTTTTTCTTTTTCTTTTTTTTTTTTTCAGGAAGACACTGGCCTGCTAAGGAGATGTGGCCCTGGGGGTCCTGCCAGTCTTTTGTTTATCTCTAGTCTTTTGCATGGCAGAGTAGTTGTGGATGCCCCATCCCTGGAAGTGTTCAGGAATGGGTTGGATGGAGCTCTGAGTCACCTGGTCTAGCAAAAACTGTTCCTGCCATGGCAGGGAGATTGGAACTAGATAATCTTTAAGGTTGCTTCCAACCTCCATTCTATGGTTCTATGACTTCATCCTTCTTCCCTCTTTTATTTTTCTACCAGACACACAACATTCTCGACTGATGAATGAAAGAAAACAGCCTACAATGTTTGTGAATACCTGATGAGTGAGAAGGCTTAAATATGGCTGAAATGGTAAAACTACAATATATTCTGTAAAATTGTATTTTTATTCCACACATTGTGAATAATAATACCTACTTGAGCAACCTGTTTCATTATTTGGTACTTCATTACGTACATTATGGTTAGACTTGTTCCAATGGTTAGCACATTGCCTGAAGAACCAGGCTACACAGAAAGAACTTGATTGACAATCCTCTGTAATTGTCTCAGAACAATTGTTCTAAAGAATCACAGACTGTGATCTATGAAATAGTTTTAATGAAATCAAACAAACTTGCATTTCACTTGGTATCTGCCTGGGCTCAAAGGCAGTGTGAGACACCCTATAGCTGAATGTGCCACAGACTGTGCAGGTTGGAATGTGATTTACTCTTGCTGCAATAAGCAGTCCTTTAAACTAGTAAGAGGACAAGATTGTTGGTGCTCTCAAAAGAGCAAGTACCTGTCTCATAACTAGCACTGTAACTTCTACAACTTAAACTGCAAAATGCCATAAAAGTGTCTTTTCCCTTTAATTAAAGTTTGAACTGAAGGATAAGCTGTCTGGCAGGGCTTGTTCTTGCCCCAGTTTAACTAAAGTATCCCATTAGCAGGTACTGTTGAAGAGTTTGGTAACTAAAAAGGACACAGAGTTTTTTCTAACTTTCTGAAGAAACGATCTAAAAATAAGAATGTATTCACTGTCTATCTGCCCATTTAATTTCAAATGCATCAAAGAGTTGGGAGTTCATATCTGCATCTGTTGGCTTCAAAGGCAAGGTTTTGGTACAGCTGAACCAATTTAAGAATGGTTTTCTCCTTGAAAGAGCACGGAACCAACCAGCCCATCTTTCAACTAGCATTAATTCTCCCTGTCTCTACAGAACATTTGTTATTGTGGGAATATTTGCTCAAGAACAGGGCAAAAGAAGGCAACCTCATTACTTGACCACCAGGAGACAGTAGATAAATCTTTTCTGTCTTTATCTGTGTTGATCAATATAGCAAAAATTCCTTCAGATAGAATTTTCTCATGAAAGACTCTTTATTTTGATTACCCAGAAAACTGAGTAATTCTGTAACTATGTGTAGGTGTTTGAGAAAAGCACAGTTTGCATGTCTGGCAGACTGTCTCACTGGGGTGCAGTGAGAGCGATTGGCTTCACTTTTTATTGATCAAGGTGAGATTCTTGCTCAAATTGCCAAGGGCCAGTTTTTCCCTAGGAACAGCCTTAATATTGAAGTCTATGCTGGAAGCAATGAGACTCACTGAAAGTATGGTCCCAGTACTACAATGCCCTATTCTGAAGAGAGAAACAACAGCTTATCAAGGTAAGCTGCTTTGGCAGATGTTCTGGTGGCTAGGATGTAATCCTCATAAAAAAATTTTTGCAGCTGTCCTTTTGCTGCAATTTTTTGCCTCTTTTGGTCTACCAACAGAAGAGAATTTCCAAGTCTTCCTTGTGTGATTGAGTGTAGACTTAACCAGTTTATTTTAGATTGTTGTGAGAGAGGATTTGAGTTAAGCTCTGATACTTGCACGGCTTAAGTTGCTGTGAACATTTGCCGACCAAATATCTACCTGCATCTAATTTAGTGATGCTTAAGAATATGAGTGGTGCCAATCACACCTCTTCTAAGGCATTCTATGTTTAAATAACAAAGTTAGCCCTCAAAGTTTCTGGAAATGTATCTATCCTGCAAGAAACTTCAGCTTAAACTCCCTGTTCATCTTAAATATAGAATTCTCTTTCAGAATGTTAAAAAATTGCTCTCTTGAAGGTAACTCAGGTGAGAGCAAAGTGTCATGTAGGAAGTAGACTGAGTCAAGAAAGGCAGTTGTCTTATTCCAAATGGTCCCTTGAAGACAGGAAGAATTTTGCTAAAAAGAGGCTGTTGAGGAAGTTTGGAAATATTTGGTGCTGCAAGTACTATAACCAGGAAAAGAATAATAATATGCCTTTGAAAATGTTTTTTTCCTGTCTCTAGACAAATTTCTGCACATTGCTACTATTGAGATATTGAAACTTAAATCTCTCTAAATTAAGCTTTTATAGGAAAGTGCTCAGCCCAGCTGAATTTCTGTTGTAATAGTTCAGCCAAGAATTGTTGAAAGTAGAAGCCTGCAGTTGGATAAATTCTTTGTGTTGAGCATCCAGTAGAATCCTTTGAAAGAAATGGAAGCAAGACTCTCATAGCTTTGAAAATTGGTTGTGTGTACATCTGTGTTGGGTGTCACCATTGCATAAAAATGTCACACTTCTCAGAGTTTTGATCTAAATTCTGAAGCCTTGTTTGTGACCCTTATTTTGTGGATGACTCCATAAACTATTTTTAACTTTTCCCAGAAAATCTCTGCAAAAATACACTTTTATGGCATTTTGCACTATGTCAAAGACGTAATCTGTATTGGTTTTACATACTCACTAGTGACCCCTCTGAATGTGTGCATAAAGCCCAACTGAAGCATAATAAATCCCATCTGTATTCTAAATGTGAGTGTACACGACAGAAGGAAACCAACACAAGAACATATTGCTGGCTGTTGATTCTGACACTCTTCCCACACAGTGATTTAGTGAGAAGAGCAACCTTGTAAGACTGTGTCACTGTCAATCTGCTCACATCATGGAAAGGCAAGTAACCAATCATAAAGGGTCTAAGGCAGAGACATTTATCATCTCCAAAGCAAGTAAATGTCATGACAAAAGGTATAGGACTTCCCAGGAAATTAAAAAAAACCCAAACATGGATCTTAGTATACAATGTAGTACAAACCGCAAGAGAGGGAGGAATCCTTCTCATTGTGCTGACCACGCTTGCAAAGATAAATGAGGAGAATCTTGAAACTTTGGCTTGTAGGCATTTTTATCCAATTTTACTGATCAACCATACAAGAAAGGGCCAAGAGTCCCTGTGTTTTAATTTTTTTTTAACCACCAGCCTTATCAGATGTTAACTGAAACTGTTTTTTCTCTTTCAAGCACAAAATTTTCATAGAATCATTTTGATTGGTCTCTAAGAACATAAAGTCCAACCACTGACCTAACACTGCCAAGCCCACCCCTAAAGCATGGGTAAGTGCCGCATCTACACATCTTTTGAATATCTCCAGGGATGATGTCTTAACCACTTCCTTGGGTAGCCTGTTCCAATGTTTGACAACCCTTTCGGTGAAAAAAATTTTCCTTGTATTAGATCCAAACCTTCCCTGGCACAACTTGAGGCCATTTTGTCTTGTCCTGTTGATTGTTACTTGGGAGAAGAGACTGACCCCCACCTCACTACACCCTCCTTTCAGGTATTTAATAAGGTCTCCCCTCAGCCTCCTTCTCTCCAGGCTAAACACACCCAGCTCCCTCAAATGCTCGTCAGACTTGTGCTCAAGACCCTTCCCCAGCTCTGTTGCCCTTCTCTGGACATGCTCCAGCACCTCATTCTCTTTCTTGTCAGGAAGGGCTCAAACCTGAAT
>JBBMKD010000102.1:44885879-44903519 GCA_037834095.1 Argya squamiceps | reverse complement strand
CCCTTCTCTGGACATGCTCCAGCACCTCAGTCTCTTTCTTGTCAGGAAGGGCTCAAACCTGAATACAACACTCACCCGTGCTGAGTACAGGGAGACAATCACTGCCCTGGTCCTGCTGGTCACAGTGTTGCTGATCCAGGCCAGGTGCCATTGGCCTTCTTGGCCTCCTGGGCACACCCTGGCTCATGTTCAGTGGCTGTGGAGCAACACCTCCAGGTCCTTTTCTGCCTAGCAGCTTTCCAGCCATTTTGCCCCCAGCCTGAACTACTGCATGGGGTTGTTGTGACCCGAGTGCAGAACCTGGCACTTAACCTTGTTGATGTTCATGTAACTGGCCTCAGCCCATTGAACCAGCCTGTTCTGACCCCTCTGTAGAGCCCTCCTACCCTCCAGCTGATCAACACTCCCACCAAACTTTATGTGTTGCCTACAAACTGACTCACAGTGCACTTGATCACCTTGTCCAGATCATGGATAAAGCCCTGGAGGCAGGCCACCCACAGGATGTTACTCCATTCACCATCAACTCTAGGCTTGGTCATTCAGCTGGTTTTGGTTTTTTTTTCCCAGTAAAAAGTGGACTTGACCAAGCCATATGCAGCCAGTTTCACGAGGAGAATTCTGTAGGAAATGCTGTTGAAGGCTTTTCTGAAGTCTAGGTAAACAACATCCACAATCTGTCCCTTTTCCCTATGATGGTCACCTCATCATAGACAGAGATCAGGTTGGCCAAACAGAACCTGCTCTTCATAAACCCCTGCAGGCTGGGTCTGATCCCCTGGTTGTCTTGTATATGCTGCATGATGGCACTCAAGATGATATGCTCCATGACTTTCCCTGGCACTGAGGTCAGGCTGAATGATCTATAGGTCTCCAGATCCTCCTTCCAACACTTCTTATAGATAGGTGTCACATTTGCTAACTTGGGAGCTCCCTGGTCATCTAGGGCTGATGATAATTGTTTGCTGAGCACTTCTACCAGTAACCTTAGGTGGATCCAGCCCCATCTGACTTGTGAACTTTGGAAAATAAAAACAGCTAGAAATAGCAGTTCAATGCCATGGAAACAGAGAAATCAGCATATTTTGTTTCATCCTATTATAGAGTAAAATTAAATTTTTAAAAGACTTTTCCTTCTCCTTCTGTGTTTTTCTGAGACTCCACATATGCAGTAGTCACAGTGATTTGGGCTGATATCTGTGTGTGGAAGACTCATGTTCTCCTGGGTTCAGTAAGTTCTCTCAAAACATTACTACCTCCTTTCTTGGCAAAGGGGAATGAGAATTGAGGCTGCTTAGCTGTCACTCAGCCAAATTACTTGAGCCTGCAGTGTGTAGTGCAGTGGTCAAAGGTCTTGAGTTGTGGGGAGAAGGCTGCTGTTGAATCAAAATCCCACCATGGACCACAGAAACCATCCTAACAAAATGTCAGTGGCTTTAGCACATCTCTCTGAAATATTTCTGTGAAAGGTAGATGTGTCAGGAGCATATTTTTTTGGTTCTGACTTGATGGAAAGTTATGCTGTAGCTCAAATCTCAAATTTTTTTCTCACTTATACTTCTTTAGCATCCAGTAGTCCTGGATGCTAAAAAATGGAAACTATAAGTAGCACCTTGTACTTGCCTGTGCCTTCCATATGCTGAAGTTACAATTGCTTCTAATCTTGTATTTGAAAATAGCTCCCAAATGCAAATTTGTCTAAGTACAGATGCATCGCTAAAGTGTTTTTGAAGTATGAGGTCAATGCTGTTTAGGAAAAACCAGAATGAAACTGATAATCACCTCTGTTAAGGACTTAATTTATTCTCCTGCTATAATGTGTTCCTATCCATCATTTGTCATTTCCATTGCCAGCTTAAAAAGCAAAGTGCAGTGCAACTGCTTATGTCATTGGATGCAACTTTCCCTCAAAAAGGAAGAGCCTGTATAAAGCAGACAAATCACTGCCCTTGAGTCTTTTCCAGGCTGAACTGTGCTGTCTGTCTCAGCCTTTCTTCATAGGAAAGATGCTCCAGTGTCCATTAATCTCCCTTAGTAACAGGAGCCCCTTTGCTGGACTCTGCCCAATATGTTCATCTCTTTCTTGTGCTGAGGGGTCCAGAACCAGACACAGCACAACAAATGTGGCCTCACCAGTGCTGAGTAGAGAGGATCTGCTGGGAATACTTTATCTAATGTAGCCTGGGATACTGTTTGCCACCTTTGTAGCAAGAGCACATTGTAGGACCCCCCAGTCCTTTTCTGAAAAGCTGCATCTGAAAGAAGAAAAAGGCCAACTCTATATGAGTTGTGTTTTGCTGTTACTTTGATGTGTGGCTGTCAGGTGTAATTTTTGGGGCCTTGTTTCAGTTAGAAAAGAAAATGTTTTCCTTTTTACCCTTAGTCATTAAATGAACTAGCCCAAAAGATAAAGGCCAGTTCTATATTTCATTCTGTGGCAGATGACAGAAGATTTACATGGTGGAAAATCTTAGGTGCCTTGTCTTCTCTGTGTTTATCTTTTGTTCATTGGTCATCCTGTGATTAGAGAATGTTCTCCTGCCATGAACAAAGACATGGCCTTAGTATTGGCCCCTCTTTAAGTGGTGACCTTAAAGGCAAAAAGGCCTCCTTGTAGCCATTGGCCTGCATGCCCACAGTCATGCTAGAATAAATATTTTTCTTTAGTAATTGGTACGGCCAAGGTTAGTAGCAGCACTTTCTGTCGTGGTAACTTATTAGAGACAGTGGAATGCTGAAAAATTCCAGACCATAAGTGGTTTCAGAAATGGTTCAGGTTGTCTTTTACATAAAAACAAAACCTACCCTAAAATTAAAAGTGAAAGCAACATGACAGTAATTTTACATTTTGATTTTTCTATGTCACAGTGCAGGGTTCATTAGCATTTGTATTCCCTTTCAGTCAGGATGATAAAAGACCTATAAAGCACTGTAAAATAAAAAGCATAACTAAGCCAAAATGCCCTTCTTCAGAGTAGATACCTTATATTTGAAATGCTTCAATAGGGGTAAGGTCTTACCAGGGCAAAAACAAGTCTGTGAATTAATGATGAGAAATCCTCATGTCATATTCTAGCCCAAGGAAATCTTTAGGAAGAACAAAACCAAAACGTGGAGCAGAAGCATAGCTGCCATATTGTTTGATACCATCAGCCCTCAGCTGATTTCTTGTAGTAATGCTTTCTATTAAAAAAAATAAAAAAGCTTTCTTTGTCACCTATTACTCTGGTGGCTCTGGGAAAAAAAAGGTGCCATAGCTCAGGGAATCACCTCAGTTCAAAGGTCCAATCTCAGACAAAAAGGAAAGAATTAAGATGTGAGGAGTGACAAATTTCTGTCTTTTAACTTTGGCAAAAGAGATGTAAATAATGCTTATAGAGCACTGAAGAAATATCTGAATTTAGTTTCTTTTTACAGCAAGTTCCACAGGACTATGTAGTGGTTAAGCAGAAGTGGGGAAACAAGTAGAAACTAGTTTTGATTGAACAATGGAAAATGTTGCTATCATGGACATCTGATGAGCCAGTAATGAGGAAATGTGATGGACTTGGGAGACAGTCCACAGGAAATGGAGATGGAGCCCACTGGGCTTAAGGTCATAGATAAAGCACTAATTTAAACCTACACAGATTTTTGAGCATGTTCATATAGCTTCTGCAGGAGGTCAGGAGGTCTTGACATGCAGAATATCAATATATTCTTAATGTGGAATTGGGAAATCAATTACGCACAGAGAAAAAGCTCAATTTTGAGTGAAGATAAACTGATGAAGTGCTATTCATAACTTGATATAGTCTGTGTGGTGTTGTGTGCGAAAGGGTCTATAGTAATCCAATTTGCTCAGGTCATTTGTGTCAAAGGTAATTGCTTCATTTGTGCCAGTGAAGCATTTAGAGAACAAGCTGCTTGGAATATGTTCTAATGCTAAGTTAAAATATATTTAGAGAAGTATGAAGACAGTACTATTTACAGACTCAAGGTTTGTGCTCAATTAAGGTCAATGCAAGTTGCAATGACCTCAGTTGTTCTCAAGACTGGGTCCTTACCCACTAGAATCAACCAGCATAGTGCTTAAATTCTGCCTCAGTGCTGGCACTTTTTCTACATCCTGCTTAAAGTAGTTACAGTGCAACATTTCTGTGAAAACTATTAATCCCTAAAGGAATGAACTGGATAAAGGACAAAAGAGACAGGCTGAGTCACATCCTTTCATAGAATGTCCTTTTCTAAAATTTACAGAAAGAGAAAGAAAAAAAAAAGGAGAAGAGTGGAAATAAAATAGATTTTATTTTAGTATGTCCTAGGGGACATACTAAAAATGTTATAGTCACTTCTGGTGTAAGCACAGTAAATAAATTGTGGCTTGTTGCCAATGTTTTCTTCTCCCTGAGATTAAATCAGAGCAACAGTGAAATTATTCTAATATGAACATGCAGTCAGAAGCCATCCCTTTTAATTGTTTATATATAAAATTTCAGTGTACAATAAAATATAGTTCCAACTAAACACTTCTACTTCCCTATTTTTTGCAAGACAGCAAATGTGTCAGGAAGAGTTCCATGTGTCTAAATTATTTTCTTGATCATTTCTAGAGAAGTAGATGCAACATATTTCCTTGTAATTTTACATTGAATCATAATGAAAAGAACTTGGCCTAAGGATGCAGCACTGTGGTTATGAAGATTCCCCTTGGTTGTGACCCAGCAACAGTGACAATACATTCAAAGACTTTGTCTTGTGGTGAAGTAGTCATGGTACACACCTGTAAAGAAAATGTAGCAATGAAAAGATTTTCACCAATTATTTTATCATGTAAAAGTTGTTTATTTATAATGTCATTTATCAGCAGAAATCTCTTAATTTACGTGCCTCTGTGCTGTTGAGGGCAAAGTAACACATCATTCAAATGGCAGACAGAAAGAAGATCCATGTGAGCCTTAGACAGAGATGGCACTGCTTGTTTCATGGGTGGTATCTCAGCAGAGGATAGTCCACAAATAACCTGTCAATGTCCAGTTTGGAAGAGTAGACATCCACATCTTCTTGTAATCCCTGTAATTTTATTCCAGGATCCAGAACTGTAGTTGAGATCTGCTATTCAATGTTTGTTTTTATTTTAAAAAAGTATTTGTCTAATGAATTCTAAAGTCATGACAGCAAAAAGATAAACAAAAATTTCATAAAAAATGCACAACAGAGCAGTAAAGTAAGTTATCTTTAGCTTATTCCTGGAGTTACTTTTCCAGCAACTTTTCTGGAATTCTGTTTCCTGGCAAGTATTTATCTCTAAAATTCTATCTAATTTCCTTTAGTGTTCAAAATATTCAAACCTTATATGAAGTTTGTAAGATCCAAAGTCAGGCTCTGTGAGTATCAAGAAAGAGAAGATAGAATGGGTCCAATTCTCATTTACTGCAAAGAAAAAATCTTCAGGTAGAAATAAGGTTAATTTACATCAGCTTTACAGTCCCTTTTAGCCATCAGAGTGGAGTAAAAGAATAATGGTGAGGAGTATGAAGCTGACTGATAGAGTAAATGAGGCCATGACAGCAGGAGATTTGGTCTTATAAAAGGAGACTCTTTTAGCTAAAAGAAGTTAAGTGCTTGTCTGTCATGATAAATACATGTGTGGTAAATTGGTTTTTTTTAGAAGCCACACAGCATACATATATTGACCTATATGACATATATTGAAATAAGGTTATGCTGTCCTAGTGCATTACCAGAAAGACGTTATTGCCTTTGTATTAAACTGCTTGACAGTCAGACTAGGACAGCCTTAAAGAAAACTTTTTGGGGGGAGTATTGGGTGGTGGGAGAATCTGTACAAACTTCACGCTCCCTAACGTTACACACCACTCACAATGAGGAGCCTTGATGAAGTCCTTATAGACTGAGGTACTGCCTACAGCAGTAGGAAGCTGTTTCACAGTGTCATCATCTGTCTGTAGACATCACAGGAGAACACATATTGTGTACAGTAAAGAAATAATCAGCTCAGTTTGTAACCCCAGGAGTCAGAATTTGGAAATGCCCTGCACAGAATTTCCACCTTATGTACCATCTTGTGATTCTTGCATTTAGATTAATGTTGTTTAATGGATCATTGATGCTTGTGACAGACAAAGTAAGATCAGAGAGGTATTGAAGTTTAGTCTGGGTAATAGCTTTTGGAGGATTTTCATTTGAGATTTCAAGTGACCTGATGCTTTTCTATCTTGTTGAGCATAAATACCAGAGCAATCAATTTCCTAATCTTTCTCCTGAAAAAACTATAATGTACTGCACATAGAAATAAAAATAGGGTTTTCATATATTTTTAATAAGACTACCGTCTTGCTGACAATGCTCATACTCTTTGCTGAGAAATATTCGTCTTAGAAACTATGTGTTACCACAGAGAGATTGTTGTGCTCCAGTCAGGTCATGTATTTGTGAGTAGTACTTCAGCTTCCTGTAAATTAATGTCATTTTCTACGAATGTGAAGTAAAAATGCTAATCTGATGTAATGCTAAAAGAGGCAACTGCAATGTTATGATGTGACCTTTAATGGATTTAAAAGGTTCCTAGCACTAACACTGTTTTTGGACAAATCCAGCTTAAACTATTTGAGAACAGATACTAATCTAAAGTTTTATTCATTTCTGTCTATAAGCCAGGCTATTATCTTTGAAGATTTGTTCCTCTGCTGCTCTCAGACAACCCCATCCTATTGAAATCAACAGCAGTTTGCAAATAACTTGAACAGAGCTGGAGGACGGGCAGCACTCTGAATCTTTTTACCTATTTTCCTTGGATTTCAATCACCAATCCAGAGATATTTCAGTATGTCCTTCTATGGTACATCTGCTTTTCATTTCTCTTTAGCTATGAAATCTAAAGCTACTTTAACACTGTTCTTGCTGTGGATATCTACTGAGCAAGCAGATGGTTCATTCCCCCATATAACCTATTTTTTTCTAGAAAGTCCCAGCCTGCAGGGTTTTTCCTGGCCTAATATTATGTTTTTCTAGTAACAGCCCAACACATATAATAAAGTAATACTGAAAATGTCTTAAACCTGTATGAGGTGGATATACTGGGGTTCATTAATCCTCTCTTACTGCAACATGGATTTATCTCAACACAGTGAAAACTATAATTGGCTGTTTTTTTTCATTTCCTTTGGATACATCTTACACACACAAAATTGCTCTTTGGCCAAAGTCATCTTTGTCTCAGTCAGTTTGAAAACTGAGACGGAGGCATAGCTCTGTCACAGTTGTACTGATGAAGGTCTGTCTCAGCTCTCCTGGTAAAAATGAGCTTTCAAAGGAAAACAACAGTGAAGAACTTCAGCTGACTGCTTCCAGCTTTTGGTACAGTCAGCTTTGTCACAAGAGGATTAAAAACTGTTTGGTAATGATGTAATGATGAGCCTTAGAAGGAAAGAGACTAAATAGTTCTGGCAGCTGATCAATAATATTGACTGGAAAATACTAAGTGAACTCCATGAAGCAGGCATATCATCCATAACTGGCATCATCATAGATAAATCTGTCTTTGTAATTTAAAAACCGTGAGTAACTTAAGATGCCTTTGCTTTGACATGAAGTGAGAGTACTTTTGACCTATTTATCGGCTGGTGATGCAGAAGAACTGACACATTTTCATCTCAGTCTGAAAAAGGCTTTGCTTGAAACATATTCAAAGGCTAATGCTATGGTTAGTGCAAAGAGGACAAGAAAGCACTACACCTCCTTTCCAACCTTTCTCCTGCTAAGGACCAAAATTGTCCAGAAATTTTGATAATGTTATAATTCCTTTACTTGTGAATCTGAATGGGGAAGTAACAAAAAACCCTTGCCTAAGACAGTCCCTATACAATATTCTTTAGATGTAGCATGTCTCAAACCGATCCAAGTCCCTTGTTGGATTTAGGGTGAATACCTTTGCTTGCTATAAATTAAGATCATGTCTACATGAACTACTTATATGGTAATATTAAATGTAAGTAAGACAAATAAAGACTCTGCTATTTGCACAATATGATGTCTTTTTGTTACATCTGTGTGGACAGCCTCAATTGAAGTCTTTTTCCCTTAAGTGTTTTAAATAAATTCCTCAAGCTGACTTTGTAAGACTAGTACAACGTGTTTACCAATAAAAAGCATGAGTAAATGGAACTATAATTTCTTTTTTCCCTAGGGAATGGTATTTAAATTATTAATCAGAGAGAAAGTGATGAGTTAAAGGGCAAAGGCACTGTATGGCACATTAAATTTAAACACAAGACTAACCATATCTAGGAAGTTACTTTTATATCACTTTAGATAGCAGGGATAGCACTAGTGCGTTTGTGCACTTCAAAACATCTGAATATTGAAAAAACAGTTGATTGATCCTTGATAGTGTTGAGAAATTTGAGTTTCCATGTGTTTATCTTATTGGTTGGAACCTTTTCTTGGTTTCAGATCAAGATACACAATTTTTGCAACATTTGCCCTGTGTTTATGTTCATGTGACTTATGTCTGTGAAGAAATTTAATCTTTACCTTTCCTACTGCTGGGGATATTCGCATTCACAAAATTAATGGTCCATACCACAACCTTGAAAGAGTATTTTTTTAGATCATACCCTTGCCTTGAACCAAATTAGGAATTTCTCCATGTTTTATCAGACATACACAATCATTCACCAGTAGTCTCTACATTTACATCCATCCACTCCTGAAGTTACCTGGTAAAAATAAAAGTTTGTCAACTCTAGCAAAGGATGAAATATACATTTCCTTTATATAGGAGAGGATCACTCAAACTGAGGAATCTTGTATCCAGTTCTAACTACCTTAAGAGTCTTTGCCTCTATGGCTTTAAACTTTGTTCCATGGCTGTACCTTGATCTTCTACACTCCTGTTTTTCCTAATGTGGTCTTTCTGCTTCTTCTTGTCCCATCTCTTTTCTTACATAGGTTAGACTCCATTCCTTAAATTTCTAATGCCGGATTGATTTTTATAGTCTAATTGCATAAGATTTTCCTCTCAGAGGATTTCTGATGCTGATTCCTATCAACCTATTTTCAGCTCACTCGTTCAGCTCTGTAGCCTGCTTCTCAAATTTTGTTTCTCATCCCATTTTTTCACTTGCTTCGATCCCATAGTCTCTTGCAAGGACTCCCAGAGCAGTTCTCTTTGACCTCTCATTTGTTCTCAAACTCATCTCATCTGAAGCCTGCTGCAGGGCCTTTTCACAACATAGTCTAGGATCAATATTCCTTCTGTTTCTTGTGTCTTCTGTCTCCCTTTTTTTTCCGTTCTTTACTCTATTGTATTAGGGACGGCTCAATAACGACACAAGACTCTCAGGTCTCAGAAGGCTAGAGCCTCATTTGTTGTACATCACATCCTTTTACAGATGGTTCCGAGAGAGCAAGACATGATTGGTCCTCAAACCAACACCTCACCATTATTGGCTACCTAGGAACCACACCCTTCGTAAACACCTTGCAAATAAACAGCTAGTTCAAAACACCAGCTGCAAAGATTATTTTAATTCCTTCCAGTGTGGGAAAGTTATGTGGCTTGCTTTCCCACAAACTCTGCTGCTGCCTGATACTTGAAAATCTCTCTTCTCTGACCTGGCTGTCAGCATCCACATGTTCTCTCTTTTTCCACAGGTCTATTTTCAGGCATTTCTCTTCATCAGTTTCTTCCCCATTTCACTCCTGCTCTGTTCTCTCAGATCACTGAAAACGGAAAGATGTATATTAGAAGAAAAAGCCCTCAGGATGGTGACAATAGAGGGAGTGGAAGACAGGAAGAAAAGTTCACCAAGATGGACCAACATTGAATTAATTTGTTTGATGTGATAGAGGCCTGAAAAATTGCCCTTCTTTTTGGGTTTTCACAGTGCAAATTCCGTACCAGTTGGAAGATCATGGCTGCAGGTTAATTGTTACTATGCCTACATCTTTCCAGAACAGTGCTTCCATTGGCAACTGCTGCTTCTTCTCTTCCTTTGGGGCTGCTTCCTCTGGGCCATTTCCTCTGCTCCTTGCAGTTTCCACTTAGCACAACCTTTGGTTTGCCCTTGCAATCTGTAAGAGTGTCAAATGGTTTGGGGTGAAGTCTAGGATGGAAAGAATAAGGGAACCAGTAGTGACGGTAGGAACTCTGAGCTTATGGTACTATTTGTCCACATAAAGGAGGCAATGCCTATCACAAGAGCTTGGGAAATCATGAAAGAAAATGCTACAGGGAGTAGTATTGTACCATGATCATAATGGATTAGATCAGGGCCAGCAGTGACACTTGTTTCAGGTACCAGTTTTGTTTCTCATACTAGAACTGTGGATGCTGCTAAAGCACCAACAAGAGATGTTGTTTATCAGAGAGGTAACACACAGCTTGCCAACTGGGAATTTTTTCTCTCCCAGGTGCTTCTTACAGTGTTTTGTGGGCTTTACATTGACACAAAAGAAATCTCGTCTCACACAGCTGCTGGGAGCTTGGTTCTCACATTCACTCACTATTTACAAAGCTGACAAAATTCTGAGGAACTATCAGGAATTTGGTTGATTGCTGGACTCTGTAACCCCCAAATGTGTCCCTCTTATGAACACAACGGGTCACTACACAGCACAATGTTGCCTGATCTCAAAGTAGGGCTAAGAAGTGCCATTGCCCAGTTTCATCTGCTTTCTTATGAGCTGAGAGGAAAACAAACAAAAGAGATAATTTTTGGACAGTAGCTCTAATCACTAGGAGATAAAACAGCTGTCCCATTCAGCCTGGACATGATTTGCACAAGGAACCTGGGCACCAAAGAATTACCTCTTTAAAATACGTACCTTAACACTCTGCTAGTGCTGGATGTTGCCATCTGTGGAATTGAGATGTAATTTATATTTCCCTCAAGAAATTTCACTTTTAAATGTGAAAATAAAACTGGCTGAAAGGACTTACATTTTCCTCCCTCTTCTCCTCATACCTTTCCACCTCCACAAACATTTGTCCTTTTCTAGACATCTCTGTTCATGAGGTGTGTATCTTTTCCTTGTCGTTACATGGATGGTACCTGGCTTGAATCATGACTTCTGCCCCAAATTTTCTGGAGTACTTTTGTTTGATATGTTGGAAAATATTAGAGAGCAAAATGAAGAATTTTGTTCTTCATTGCACAGAACAGAAGGATTCCAGTTTTCACTTCTCTTTGATAGTGTGCAATGGTCTGTGCATGAGTGATCGAGTAAGTAAATTGAAAGATTTTTTTCTTTGTAAAGCCAGTAGCCAAAATTAATGTAGGGTCTACGGTAGCTATGACCTTTGCTCATTGCCCCCAGTGTCCTCTGCATTCTGTATATAATCTGCTTATAGTGTTGTATGTGTCCATAGAATAGGAATGATCTTTGAATGATGTTTTTGCAACCTGTTTTAAAAAGAAGTCCTTTCATGGTTCCCAGGCTGCAAATTTTAATTATATGGGGAGCAATAGTCTTTAAAGTTGAATCAAAATGAGGAGTCTACAACAGGGACAATATTTATTGAATTATATTAATTTGTTTTGCTGATTTAAGTAGTTTTTCTGTTTTCATTTAAACACTTTTTTTCATGAACTTTTAAGGCTGGTATGCTTGCTGGGGATTGAATTCTTCATTAACTCAGTCATTCTTGTGGCCAGAGGCTAGGATTGAGAGAAAAAGCAGCAAATGGCAATGTTACTTGCTCTGAGAAAAGCACCTAGAAAAGATGTTCTCAAATTCAGTGTCACAAAAACAGAATTGTAAATGATGTAATGAAACCATGCATTAGGGAAGGAGAGCCCTTCCCTCAGTATTGCAAGGTTTTCAAGCTAATCAAAATGACAGTGGTAGACTAATGCAGAAACTGCTGGGAATGGTTTCTCGTACTTGCCTGGTTCTTTTATTTCCCCCTGGATGTTTGAAATTAGCCTGTGTTGGAGACCATATATTAGGCTCAGGCTTTGAACAAATATGAAATGGCTGTTCTTGTTTTCTTTTATTCTGGACAGTTCCTTTGTTGTATGGTCAATCATTTGGGTTACTTATAAAGCTGCCTTTGGCATCTGAGTCTCCGAGTTCTGCAGTGCTGACAGAGATGTCATCCCTAGTGAGGAGAGCAATTCTACCAACTGTCATGTTACTGTTTGGCTCTTTATACACAAGAATTTGAATTTATGAAGTGAAGAAGAGCTGAAGAGAGCTGAGTAAGGTGTCAGAGGGTCAGTGTGCAATGTGAGACAGATAAAAATGTAAATTAGTAATCCAAATATAAATGAGGGGTTTTGCCTCAGGAAGCGTTCATGAAGGAGGCTGAGGGCAGATGCAGAGTTTGCAAATATGGCAGCAGAAGATGGTAATCCACTACAGAATATCAGGCACAGGGTAGCAATGATGATCAAGAGATATGAACATGTGAAGACTGAACTTATTTAAGTAGAATTTTTTCTGTGAATTGCAAAAGATAGAAAAGACAGAAGGATATATTCTGCAGTTTTATTTGATGTCTCTTTTAAAAGACAATTGATGTTTCATAAAATTGTGTTCTGTGACTGCGAAGAAACTTATGTAGGAGAGTGTTTTAAGAAGAGATATAGAAATGATCCTAAAGGTTATATAGTGAAGAAGTGAGCTTTATGGCTAGGAAATTAGTAATGACAGAAACGAGCCACAGAAAAGGTGATGATTCTTTTAAACTCCTGGACTCAGACACTAATGTCTGACAAGCTATAAGCTTCACTCTCTCCACTTTCAAGCCAGCAGAATTGTCTAAGCTTCAGTCCTCTGTCAGTCATCCATCAGGGCAATGTGAAATTTGGCAGAGTCCAGTCCTGTGGTGTCCAGCTAATGCTGTGGATCAGCCCTGTGGCAATATCATTTTGGAAGAGCCCTTAGATTTAAAGAATGGAAGGCACAAGCTAGAAGAGAGCTGAGGCTGGGAGGATGCCTTAATAGTACATTACACTTGAGTTTAGGGGAACCCCTTAAGAGATACTCTCACAAGTGTATAATAAATTTCCTTCATGATGTCCCTTGCTGCTTTTTCTCTGATCAGGATGTCAGCTTCCCTATGAGATCACAGCACTGTCACCTAGAGTAATGCCTTGAGTTATTTTCTGCTTAAAACTACTTGGTTGTTCCTTTACCTGCTTCTTTTCAGAGTTGCTCTGATTGTTTTTATTTGTTTTAAATTCCTGTCTTTAAACAGGAATTAATAATTTTGCTTTCTATGATGCTCAGGTCATTCATTTAGGAAAATCACTTGCTCCCCTCCTTAACTGACATATTTTGTTAATATGAATAATTCATTTAGTCTTATAGTCTACTATCTGGAGGATGCCATTAAACTGAAAGGTTATTCTCTTAGATAATAATGATCTAATTGGCCTTTAATGTTGTATTATAGATGGTGTAAGTGATTATTGCATTTGATTAGCATTAGCAGCTCCGTTACCAGAGGGACCACTTCTATTTTTCCTAAGGGGTCACAGAGGTGCAAAACAGGCAGAACAAAGAGACAAGGAAAACTTAAAAGGAATGGATAACATGAAGATGGGACTTTCTTGCCTGAATTAAATTAATTTCTAAATAAGATTGTTTTTGTACCCAGTGGCAATTAAAACCAATGACTCAGTGCTTGCCTTGATGTTCAGTAGAGTATGGTAATTCAACTGTAACTTGGATGGTTACAGCAAGAGAGGAGAGAATGGGATGGGAAAACACAGCAATATTTTCCTGCTACTGGTGCAAAAAGGCTAGAAAGCAAGGAGTTGAGCTTCCTTTTGTGAGAAGTTAGAAGAGTTGCTGAAAAACTGATCAAATTATATCACGTGGGAAGAGTAGAAGAAAGAGCCCAACTATAAAGTGGCTTGTTCGTGGAGGTGCTTTTGCCAGCTAGCAGATTCCCCAGGCCAATTTATAGAAGTTTGTGTCCTCCAAACAGCTGGCTGAAGCATGGATTCAGGCTTGGAAGAAAGAAGCGTGCTCTCTCTCTTGGGTTAGGAAGATGTTTATTCGGTGCAGGCCATGTGGAAGAGGCTTTGCCAGAGCCTCAGTCCCATCATGGAGCAAGCATGGAGAGAGAGAGAGAGCCTGGGCCTTGCGTGTCCTCTTTTCCCAGCTTGGGGCCTGGGTGGGGAAACGCTCTGACCCAATGGGGAAGGGAAGGGGGTGGGGGTACATCTGGAGGAACCAGGTGTAGGGGTAGGAATGGGGGGGGGGTGGAAGGAACATACCAAGTGCAGACAAATAACAAAATACAAATACAAATTCAAAAAACCTGAAACTCACGCTGCTACACCCAACAGAAAAGTGATAGAAAGGAATGAAAAGACCTTATTTTTAAAGTTGATGTTCAGCTTATAAAATAAGACCCCACCACAGATTATACCCTGTTCTTTGTTCTTGCTTTGTGCAGTATCTTATATCAGCAAGTTTTACAGCTCAGTCAACAGGAAAGAATCCTAGAATCACCTTATTTTATGGGATTACTGGCTGTGAGCAGTTTGAGTGCAGGTAGACTCCAAGTCAACAAACTGGGAAAATACTTTATGAGAAGTTACAGGCAAGTGGTAAGATAAAAGGTTGTATTTTTTAAGCTATATTGAACACATTTGATAGGACCAAGTCAAACACTAAGAAGTCTGTGTACTTTTTTTTTTTCCCTGAATTTGTCCTGTGCAGATTGCACACAATCTATTACAAAATAGTTGTATTATCAGTACTGGGAACTCTAGGGAAGGTTTTGGACGTATAAACTTAAAACCTGCCATCTGGAGGTGCCTGGGGCTGTGAAATTCCACTGCGTGTATCACATCACAATAGTGAAAGGTAGAGCAGTTCTGTGGCTGTTTAGAGAAGCTTGAGCTGATAACCACTAATACACTTAGTTGAAATTTATTGTCATTCAAGCAAGTCTAATATTATTCAGCCTGGTGTTTTTTGACGAGGCAGATGTAGAATACACATCTTCACCGCCTCTAAATGTTATTACAGCCTGGCTCTGTAACAACAAATAAATATGGGAGCACATCCATTGATTTTACTGAGAGCTAAATCATGCCTTGCAGCAAGGCTGCTGAACTTAGCACAGCCTGAGAGTGAAGAGGTACTAACAACCGTGATTCTGGAAGAGGAGGAAAAACTTATCTGTAACCAGAAAAAATTATAATTAAAATAGTAACAAACCGAGTTGCGACTTGCAGATATTTTTAGAGAGACAAGATGTTAAGCTTTCTGTCACAGTGCTGTCAGTATGGAATGCAAATCAAAATTAAATGCCCTTATGGCAGCAGAGTGTGCCCTGACAAACAGTTAGGCTGGAATTCAATTTTCAATGAGGTATTGCCAAGGGAAAAAAAAATAGATATGCTACTTCAGGTAGGAATTTAGCCAGTATATTTAAGTTATCTGCCTCAAGGATTACAAAAATAACCTTAGGCTGGTGAAAGATGGCCTAAAAATTTGCTAGTGCAGTTAACCATAGCTGTGTTAAATGCAATATGACCTGCAAAGAAAAAATTTAGCTGTGAAAGACATCAAGTGGTATAACTTCCTCCAGATGCAAATTTTAAAGTGTAATGAAAACAAATTGAGCTTTGGTGAGCTGGCAATCTGCACTCCCAGCCCAGGGAGCCACCCATGTCCTAGACTGCATGGAAATGAGTGAAGAGCAACCCATCAAGGGAGGTGATTCTGCCCCTCTATTTCATTTTTGTAGAGAGCCCACCTGGGACACTACATCCACATCTGGGGAGTCCACCATTGGAAGGATTCAGACATGTTAGAATGAGTAAAGAAGAGAGCGATGAAGATCCTCAGGGAGTTGCATCACTTCTTCTATGAAGACAGGCTGGACAGAGGATGTGTTAGGCACTGCTGAGGGAGAGGTGCCTCTGTTTGAATTAAGGTGCAAATGAGACCACATGACGACAACAGCTTTCATTCAGCAAGAAATGTGAGACAGAGAGATAGAAATAGGAAAGAGGTCTCAGAGAGGGAGCAAGAGGGCAGAAGGTAATTAGGTAAAGAGCTAGATGACCTTTAAAGCCCTTCCCAAGCCAAACCATTCTGTGATTGTACATGAGGTGTGGATGCGTATTTTAACTTGATATTATAATTATTACCATTATAATATTTTTTTATTCACTACTACTACAATTTCATCTTCTTGTCTTCTGTGTGCAGCTGCGCTAATTACAAAGGAATAGAAGCAGCCTTGCCCTTGACAGGTTGCAGTGTGTCCAAGAAGGACGAGTTTGATAGGGCACAGCTCTGTCCAATAAGGATTGGTACTATAAAAGAGGGAGTTGTCTAACAGTGGAAGGAGAAGGTGTTATTTGGATTTCAGAGGAGAAAGGTATGAAAGTTTTACTGTAAGATAATATACTGTGGACCTTTGCCACCATCTTCAGCATCAGAGTTTTGAGTCCACCATCAATTAGTACCATGTGTGAGGAGCAAGCAAACACTGACATTCTTATTGTTCTTGTTCTTTTTATTCCTGGGCTTAATATTAATATTATTTATGACAACTACAAGTTCTTCATATACATCCAATTATTTTTCTTCTGATTATTTCTTACTGCTACTCCTATTTCTTCTTCTTTATCCTCTTCTTCTTCTTCCAATTTATATTCCTATTTCTTCTTCTTTGCTACTACTATTTCTCCATCTTCTTCTAATTATTATTCTTATCTTTATTCTTTTTGTTGGGTTATGGAGGTTTGATTTTGATTTTTTTGTGGGTTTTGTTGTTGTTGTTGTTGGTTTTTGGGTTTTTTGTGTGGTTTTGTTTTCTTTTTTTAACGACTACTCTGTCTTAAAGCCACCTTTCATTTGTTTTGGAAGAGTTGTATGTGTCAGAGTCATGCAATGTGCCATGGGGTGTGGGGAGCACTACCTCCTGTTTGTTCCTGTTCCTCATGGATGAAATCTGAAATGATCAGCATGCAGTCCTTTCCAGCTTAGAGGAAACAGCCTTAGATTCCACATGGAGAGGTTCTGATTAAAGATCAAAAAGACTTTTTCCATAATTGCGTGGTCAGGCTTTGGAAGAAGTTGACCAGGGAGGTGATGGAGTCACTATCTGTTGAAGTGTTGAAGAGTTGTCAGGATGGGACATGTGGGGGACATGGTTTAGGGCTGATGCTGGTAGGTGCCAGGGTGCCAGTGAGATTGGATGACTTTCAAGGTCTGTTCTCACCTGGATGATTCTGTGTGATTCACCGCTGAGCCACCAGGCCACAACTGTCCTCCAAAGCTGCTGGTGTAGGGCTGACGCCGTGGCTCAAATTTGTCTTGGGGAGATGCGCTTGGGATGCTTACAAGGCAGCTGGGGATTGCTGAGGCTGCAGGGATGTAGTCAGGCCAAGGCAGCTCGTGTGGCTCCCTCCCACTGCACAGAGGGTGGGTTACCATTCCCTTTGGGTACCCTCTGGCCAATGGGGTCTTCCCTGTCCAACACTTCTTGGTAACTCCTGGCTTTTCCTAGGGACAGCTCTTGCTTGTTGCATTCATCCCAGTTGGACAGCTTGAATGCTACTGGCTTCAGCTTGGAACACAGCCTCATAACTAACGACATCTCCTTGCAGCAGCTCTGTGACTTCCTCATCTTTGCATGGGGAAAGCTTAGGCTCCCCA
>JBBMKD010000102.1:44850930-44885779 GCA_037834095.1 Argya squamiceps | reverse complement strand
GATGCTGTGGGCGGTCACACTTTCCCAGTTGTGCTGCTCAGAGCTTATGTTCTGGCCTAAGTGCATCTGAGCCTGGCTGCAGCTTGGGCTGGAAGCAGGGGCAGAGATCGGGACCAATTCCCTTTCTCCTGGAGCTGCTGCTTCTGCTTCAGAAGCCATGGTTTTCTCCAGGTCCCTCTGGGCTTCACCTTCTCCTCCTCTGTCTCGGTTGTCCTGTAGTGTGGAGAGATCCTGGGAGCTGCTTCCTTCTGACATAGCGGCTCTCACGGGACTGGGCACCACAGGGCTCTGCAGCCCTTCTATCCCCCTCTGGCAGGGCGTGGCTCTGCCGTGTCACAAGGGCCTCAGGGTGCCACAATGTCCCACATCACCGAGGCCCCTGACACAGGCCCGTGTGTCACAGAGGGCCATGCCTGGCAGCCCCTCAACAGCTAAAGCCACTGGAAGTGGCATGGAGCAGGCCCTGGACTTGTGGGCTTCTAGCCCCTTGTTGTGATCTGCTTCTTAAAATGATCAGAAATGCCTGTGCCCAAATGAAGGTGCAAAGGACATTGTACACCCAAGCCTATAATATGGGTTTGAGTGAATGGGAAACAAGATAGAAAGAGAGAGAGAGAAAGAGAAAAAGAGTGGCAAAGACAGGTGATTTGGAAAACCTCACTGCTCTGTGCATACCAGTGGTGTGTGTGCCTTTGACGCTGTCCATCAAACCTTCTTGGTGCTGAGGGTCCCCTGTAGTGGTTTTACCTTTCCTTGGTTTTGTTTGCTAAATTCAGTGTAGTGGTTTAAATGTTTTTTCTTCTAGTAAATGCTCTCCTGTGAGCTAGGGTGAGGAGAAGAAGGCAAAACAGGCCCAACTTAAAGGTAAACAAATAGATGTATTAATATACAGAAAAAGGAGAGAAATAAAATTAAAATGAATCTTCTAAACCCCTTTTTTTCTCACTACAAAGTGTTCACTTTCTTACAAACAACATAAGGAGACAAAACTTAGAATTTTAGGTTAGTTCTTTGTAGAAAATCGTTTTTTATTTAGTCTTTTGAGAGAGAAAAGTTTCTCTTGATTTGTTTTGGTAACTTCTGACGAGAGAAACAAGG
Source organism: Argya squamiceps (assembly GCA_037834095.1). Taxonomy (NCBI): domain Eukaryota; kingdom Metazoa; phylum Chordata; class Aves; order Passeriformes; family Leiothrichidae; genus Argya; species Argya squamiceps. The sequence continues at coordinate 44,884,681 of JBBMKD010000102.1, read as the reverse complement.
TAAAAGCTTGTGGCTTTTGCCTTTTACAAAACCAGCCCGCCCGGGAACTTTGGCAGTTGTGGACTTGTTATATCTTGTCACCTTTCCTCTGACTACATATGGGTTGTGGACTCACACATACTGGGTTGTCATTTTTAAAGAGAAACACCTCTAAAGGCAAAGGGTTCTTTCTTTCAGGGAATAGAGAGGTCTTCTCACTTCTTCACTGGCGCCAAGGGCATCTTTTCATCTTTGTCTGTTTCAACATCTCATGACATGACTTGATCACAGATTTTAATTCAATATTCACTCGGTTAATCACAGATATATATGCTTAAATCTACAAGTCTAAACCAGCATCTCTTCAATTCATATTGTACATGGTTTAAAGGAATACTTCAGCATAGTCATGTTACAGCCTGTTATCACAGACTCTCATAGGACATTTTTAGCTTAGGACTAAGGCAACTTGTCATTTCTTTTACCTAAGGAGTCACTTTCCTTTTACTGACTTGGATATTTTCATCTCGTCTCTTTCTCAATCTTTACTTTGCCCTTTTCTCTTTCTTTGAAAAGGGTTCTAGCATTCTCTGGAAGCGCCATCTGTGTCAGGAAAGGATGGCCAGGTGATCTGTGCCCGGCAGCAGCTTCTAGGATTTTCAGAAGTTGCAGGTGTGGGGCAGAGAACTCAGGGATCTGAGGGATCTGGGAGCAGCCTGGCCGGTGGATGCGTCCCCCTGCACTCTTGGCTCTCATCTGGGCTGGCCCAGCCCGGAGCTGTTCTTAAGAGGCTGCAGACTCTCCTCCCCCTGCTGGGGCTCAGGGCTCAGGGCCAGGGATGGGTCTTGGGCCGCCTCCCCCAACCCCGCAGGGGGAGCGGCAGGGTGATTTCCAGCTGCTGGAGATTGGATCCGGGCTGGGTCGGGGGCATATTCTTATCCCCTGTCCCGGCCCGGGAGTCCCCGGGCCAGGCGGGCACTTTGTGAAAGCAAGGAGAGAGTTGGGACTGCCTTCTTACCTCCTGGGAGGCCCGAAGGCAAAGGGCCTTCTGGGACACAGTCTTAGCGTTAGATGTGTGTTGACAGAGTCGTGGTTCTTCAGTGGTTAAACAAAATGTTTCTAGCTAAAAATGGGTTTTGATAGGTGCCTGGCCTTTCTAAAACTAGTCTGAGGTTTGGACAGGGAACTGCTTACACTTTAATGAAAAACTAAGCTGTGTTAACCCATGACATGTCCCTAATGCCTAGAATTCAGCGGCTTGATGTACATTTGGGCCATGTGAGATTGCCTCTAACAAAGAGCAGAAGGTAATCAGGTAAAGATCTAGATGATCTTGAAGGGCCTTCCCAAGACAAACCTTGTAGATGATGTTGGATGTGTATTTGAGCTTGAAATTACTATTAATAATAATAATATCGTTATAATGATTTTATTTATTCACTACCCCTATTATTTCATCTTCTTCTTTGTCTTCTTTTTGTTATTCTTATTCTTCTTATTCTACTAATGCTTCTTCTTCTATTTAGTTTTCTTATTTTATTTCTTCTTCTTCTTCTTCTTCTTCTTCTTCTTCTTCTTCTTCTTCTTCTTCTTCTTCTTCCTGTTCTTCTTCCTGTTCTTCTTCTTCCTATTCTTATGCTTCTTATTCTTCTTATTCTATTATTCTGCAGCTGGCCCCATGGGTCAAATTTGGTCTTGAGGAGATGCATTTAGGATGCTCCAAGGCAGCTGGGGGTTGCTGGTGCCCGCTTGAAGCGGGAGGGACGTTTCCTGCAGGGGCCCAGCTGCTGGCTCAGGGCCTGGGGTTCCACACGGGGATGCCAGCAGCACAGCGGCCCTCAGGGCCACGGCTCAAATGCCTGGCATTCCACCCAAGCCTCCTGAGGGCTGTGCGGCTTCTTCTTCCAACAGCTCAAGGATGCTCACTTCATCCCAGTCGTCCTCCTGTGGCAGCAGGGGCTTGACCCCGATGCTGTGGGCTGTCTCACTTTCCCAGTTGTCCTGCTCAAGCTCTTTGTGAGTGTCATCTTCCCATCTTGTCTGCATGGAGGTTGAGTGCGGTGGTTTCTCCTTGGGGGCTGCTTACCGGCTAAGCAGTAAACCCCAGACCAACCAAAGCATTTTGTGGGTTCCTCAGATCAGCTGGCTGAGCATGGATAAGGCTGGAAATGAAGCGTGGGCTCTGCCGTGGGTTTGGAAGATGTTTATTCTGGTGCAGCTCCACGTGCAAAAAGCACGGTCTGGCCTGTCCTTCTCCTTTTTGTACCCAAGGACACAGCCTGAGGCAGCAGGAGAATTCGGGCCAATGGATGAAAAGTGTGGGTGGTCCAAGAGAGGGGCACTTAACAAAACAATTGAAGAGGGCCGGTGTTGGAACACCTGGTCAAATGGGAGACAATCTCCCCTCAAGTTACCAGGGTGATTGACAAGGGGCTCCCCTCTGGGAGATACCATATGGTTTTGGGAATGGGTGAAGGGACTTTGGAAGGAACATACCAACACAAAATAAATAAAATACATATAAAATTTCGAAAAGCTCAATCATGCACTGCAACAGGTGGGTTACCATTCTTTTTGGGTACCCTCTGGCCAATGGAGTCTTCCTCTTTGGAAAGCTATTGGCCAATGGACTCTCCTCAGTTTGACGCTTCTTGGTGGCCCGGTGGCTGTCCAGGGAAGGGAAGTAAGCCCACTTTGTACAAAAGGTATTATTTTCTCAACCCCATCTGTGCTTCTCCATTTCATATTTGCTGGTTTTTTTGTTTATTATTCACAGCTACAGATGTGGAAAGCTGCTTCTAACAAAGCCTTTGCAATCTGTTGCTCCTCTGTAGAGCTAAAAATTTAATGTGGCAGTACTTTCACATTTCAGTTTTTCACAAAGCAGCTAAGAGCCAACATGTCTAGTGACCTGGAGTGTGTCAGTGGCTCATCTTAGAAAAAATCCCTCAGCATCTTATCCTGGTGTCACTTGCCTAGATCGAATCTTGTCATTTCACAGCCTAGTTTGTCACAGCTATGAGGAATCATAATCAGTTTTTTGCGTAAATTAGAACATTTTAGAATTTTATTTTTTCTTTACCTTAGTACAGCACCTAAAAGCACCATCCTGTGTAAGTATGTATTATTCTTAGGTGGTCAGTGAACAAGTCAGTGATGGAAAAGCAGGTTTTATTTAGAACTTGCAAGTCAGTAGTTTCTTATCCTGTATCAGGTAAAATGCTCTTTCATGAAGAACACAGAGTTAAAAAGCTCTTTGAGACTTGTCCCATGTTTTGCATATAAAGCCAAAACTCGGCTTTAGAGAACAGCTGTTCCCAAATCTCTTTACAGAGATTTATGGGAAAGCAAATTCCTGTAAAATCTACTTTTATTTTCACTCCACAAATGCAAAATACTGGCCTGCACGAATACAGCATTTTGCAAATACTTCAGCCACATAATTCAAAATCCACATAAATTTAAAGAATGATAAAGCCCTAGCCAAACTTTATTGATTTACCGTTAATTTTTGTGTCATTGAACATATAAACACATCTTGAAAATACTAATACACATGAAAATATTACTTCTATAATCTAAACTGTTTGATCTAGGGACTTATTCCACTGACAGGGCTGAGGTACTCATCCAATGGGTTTATCCTAAATGTTTTCCAGTAAGACCTGTTCACTTAGGCCTCTACACTACTATATTCTCTATTCTGGTTCTGTAAGACAGCTTTGGATTGGTTTGCCTAGGTGTAAAAATAAAAATTGTTTGATTTTAACATTCTTCACTCTCACCTTCACCATTTAGCTGAAAAACTATGAAAATGCTCCATTTCTCAGTCAACTGATGCCTCAGAGAGAAAAACAGGTCAGTCATTCAGGGATATGTTACGACTGGAGCTATTGCTGTAGAGCTAAGTAAATTGTTGGCAGCCCTTTTGCTTTCATTCATAACCCTTGTTTCTGTAGTATTTTTAGCTCATCTAATTTCTATGTTTAGATGTGTTTATGATAATGGAGATTTAATGTGATAAACCTCTAATGTGAGAAACTCTACTGTCATCTGCTTGGTAAAAATAGGTCTCTAGGGAATATCAGATCTGTTACTGACCTTCAGTATGATTACATCTGTCAGGCTTCCAATCCATGGAAAGTGCTTGGAGCAAGATTTTAACTCTAATGTATTTTTTCCTTGTCGGTGCTGATTTTTGCATTTTCTTGGAGCACCCCAGGAAGGCTATGAAGAAAGGAGAGAGGAACCTGATTGGAATGGTGTTGAAGGTCATGAAAGCCAATACTGACAGAGAAAACCAGTATCTTAAATCTGTGGTGCTTAAGCTTTTTAACCAAGCAAAAAACTTCAGTACTCTTTATTAAAGAGGCACCTGAAGGCCAAACTATGCAGCTTTGGGAAGTGAGTAAGAGTGTGGCCTGCTGGTTAGACTGGGAAGTTTTGTTCATCTATATCTATATAGAGAGAGTGGGTAACACCCTCCCACCTTTTCCTAGTTTTAAGGATCTCATGAAACACTAGGACTAGTGACCTCCAAGTTTTGACTTATGCAAGATGAAGAATGTCAGCAATACTCTCTGCACTCAGCCACCAGCTCTTCTTCAGTCTGTAGTTTCTTCTACATCTGCAAAGGCAGCTGGACACAGTTTAAGATAATCCCTAGGTCCCTAGGTCCCTAAGTAGATGGATTATTACCATCATAGTCCATAATTACTGATTCACTTTGAATTTAATTTTCAACCAGTAGATCTTGTATCCCTTTTTCTCTGACACTGATCTATACTCAAAGATCTCTTCTATAGGTAAATAGTTTAGACCACTGTTTCATGTTCCGATTGAGATTTTAAAACCTTCTCTGGTTTTCTGTACTTTTTAATTTCCAGTCAATTAATTTTCCACCACCTGCACAGCTAGTGTTCAACCCTTGGAAATGTTAAAACTAATGTTATTTCCCACTTTTTAATAAAAATTCAAGTGCAGAAAACTTACTTAGACTATACTTTAGCTGACTGTTTTTCGACTGTCTCTAAACAAGCTACATGCAAAAAGATTGAGAAATAAAAATATTTACTACATCTGGTTTTGTTCCCAGATATTTCAGCTAAGAGCAAGGTTGTTGTGAAGGTGATTTACTAAAAATTGTAAAGGATATCTTTCATGCTGTGCTATCTACTTCTACTTCCGCTGCTTGAGTTTTGCTTTTTCTTTTCCTGACTCCCTACTTGTATGGTGCCTCTGTGAAATAGAAATTTGGGTTATTTGCTTCAGACTTTTATGGATCACAGTGAATTATGGACAAGCTGGAGAAATGGCAAGAATAAATTTGACCTATGAATGAAATTGTAATCTGATAACTCTTGCTTTTCCCTTTTAATTTTAGATTTGTTTCATAATCTTTCACTGTACAGATGCAAAAGATCCTGCTTCTTATTTATACTGCAGTAAAAGTTAATTCAGTTAATGTATCAAGTCAGCAAAACTTCTTTTATTTAGTTTGAAGTATGAAGCACTCTTTAGACCCGTGCAAGTGCACCCTGCAGTGATCACAGAACAAAGTAACAATGGGAGACTCAAAGATGAGGAACCTAAGAAGGAACAGGATGGAAGTAGGTGAAGATGGTGCTCTGACATGGCAGGAAGTCATGTCTGGAAGAAGATTGGCCATATGGCTGTGGCTCACGTGGCCTTTTTCACTTACCTTAGCTCCACCTGTTTTCAGGGATGAAGGATATAATTTCTCTGCTTGTGTTAGCTATGTCCTGTGATGAATATGTTGACATTGGCTGGAAATGGGTGTGTCTGGTGCAGGGAAGCCCTGTTCGTTTCTCAAAGATGCCACCCCTGCAGCCCTCCTACTGCCAGTGCCTGGTCACCAGCACCCAATGCCTAGGCAAAATCAAAGGAAAAAAAATCATCAGGCCTTCAAAGCCCAGTGCCTGAATAGAATCAGGAAGTCATAAAACGTCTCGGGTTGGAAGGGGTCTTAAAGATCATCCAGTTCCAAACCGCTGACCTGGGCAGGGACACCTTTCACCAGATCCGGTTGCTCAGAGGCCCATCCAGCCTGGCCCTGAACACTGCTGGGGATGGGGCATCCACAGCTTCTCTGAGCAACCTGTTCCAGTGCCTCACCACCCTTACAGTGAAGAATTTTTTCATAATATCTAATCTAAACCTACTCTCTTTCAGTTTGAATTCGTTCCCCCTTGTTCCGTCGCTACATGCTCTTGTGCATAGACCCTCTTCATTGTCCTTGTAGACTCCCTTTGGTGAAAGGCTGCCATTAGGTCACTCCTAAGTCCTTTCCAGGTTGAACAAACACAAGTTTCGCAGCCTTTCTGCATAGGAGAGGTGCTCCATTGACCATCTTTGTGGCCTCCTCTGGACTCACTCCTACAGGCTAATGTTCTTCCTGTGCTGGGGACTGAAGAGCTGGATACAGCATTCCAGGTGGATCTCAGGCCTTGCTGTGATAGCAGGTTCACAAAACCTGTTTTACGTTCTCCCTTTGTAGTAAAAACTCCAGTAGAAACTCAGTGCAACTGCTCCATTGCCCCAAGGCCTAATTTTTTTGAGATATAATGCCCATCAAACTATGGGTACTGTCCTCAAGCTGTGTTAGCTAGAGAGGCTTCTTTTTGGCATTTTGTTGATTTGATGGAAGAGTGCATGGGGAGAAGGGAAAGATCAGTTGTGATGTATCAGGCTACTTCACCAGAGTGTTTGGCAGAATATTTGTCTTAGAAACATTTACAATCTGTTTAGCATTGAAAGGAAGGTGGAGAAAAATAACCTTCTGAAGGTTTTGCCCGTGTCAATATTTTAATGTGCCCTTCAGAAAGTCTTTACTGAAGTGTCTTGCTGATATCAGCCACCCAGTAGTACCCAGGAGAGATGGCAAGAGCTCTGCACCCTCTCAGCTCTTGTAGCAGTTTGAACACTCTGTTATGCCTACCATATATGCCCTCCTCAAGAGTCATTCTTGATGGGAACAGGGTTGATGTCTTTGGCTCACCAATCTGAACTGCTTTGCCAAATGGTCTACCTTTGGGGTCCAGTTGTATACAGGAGAACTCTCAGTGGTTGCTATCAACAGTCCAGTCTCTTTTAAGGGATTCATTGTCTCTGAGTTTTGAATCTTCTTATTTTTCTTTTTTTTCTCCAATTTCAGTTCTGTATGCAGGGCAAAAATGCAGAACCTTTCTAATATCTTTCATAGTTATTGCTATCTGAGCGAGTTAATTGAGTATTCCAAATCTAGCTATAGTTATAAATATGGCTAAATTCTAATTTTCTTCCTTTTAGACACTTTCTCCTTGACTACAGGTAGAAAGTAAATGCAGTAGATGCCTTTGCAGTTGAATTTAATTTGGGGAATTTTAAACTGACCCCTCTGTCACCTGCCATTTTATTGCTGTTAGTGTTTGGTGCTCAGCAATCAATCAGCTGTCAGCAAGAGATCTGCTTCAGTCTCTCTTTTTTTCCCTAGAGCCATGCACTGCAACAAGACCTTCTCAGTGTCAAACCTGGGTAGCTTGAGAATTCCTCTCAGCTATATTTATCCACAGATTAGCTAGGAGTAGTACCATTGTGCAGAAGGCAATCCATTGAATGTCCTTTTAATGGTAGGAGAAATCAGTCATTAGAAGAGCTCATTTCTCTCCTATGGATGACAAATGAGTTTCTAAAAGGGTCAACCCTTCAATACCTGAAGTTGGGTGCAATGAACCCACACTTGGGAGTTTCTCTCTTCTCACCTTTGAGAAGGTGAATCCAAAATGGCACAAGCCATAATGGCACAGCAGGTTGGATAGTAGAATCTGAAGAGAGAAACAGCAAAGGCAGGATTGATGAAGCAGATTGGGGAAAAGAAATGAAAAGTCATAATGAGTGCATGTGGAGAAAAAAAAAAATAGAAATGAAAGTGGATTTTTTACTGTATTTAGGAAAATAGAAAAGAGGGGAAAAATATGAGAACAGAATTGCATGGTTCATTTGCTTTGGAAACTTTTGAGATGCAGTAATTACTTCCAAAATACACCTGAAGGGAAAAAAAAAATTAAAACTGTAGTGCCTTTAGCTTGAAGAGTGGCGGCTTTACAGGAATCTGTTCTTTAATATAATTCAACCTAATGAGATAGCACCAAGTGTAGCTTCAAGTAGAATTTGGTTTATTATTTCCCTTGTTATTGGCTAAGAAAATAGAATGTGGGGATGGAATCCCGTTCATCACCATCCTTGTGACTTGTATCACAAATTGCCAATTAAAGTGTGGCAGGGGAACAAAGCACATTTCCATGTTTTCCAAAGAACGTCCATTCTACTTATGTTCAGTAACTCAAATTGAGCAATACAATTTATTCTTGTTGGTAGCACTGCATAGGATGTAAATCAATGTGGAATTTGACTTCTACTAATCTTCAACTTCTGTGACAGGCTATAGCAAGTGTGCCTATGCCAAGCATGGCTTAAAAGCAGCTGGTTTGGTACAGCTTAAAGCATCAAGTTCTGCTCTGCCTGTCCACAGGAGCATTTGCTCATCTCATCTGGTGAGCTGAGCAGTCTGTGAGCTCTCTGCTGCTGTTATTGCACTGGTAGTGAAGCTGAGAGTGAAAACTAACTCGTGTGAGATCAAGACAGAGCAATGACAAGTCTCTGCTGGCATCAGCTGAGGGCAAAGCAGGAAAAGGATCTGTTTAAGTGGGCAGTGGAGAAACAAATGCTGATTTCACTTCAAAGCCTCCCTTGCAAAGTTCAGTAAAACTATTGTTTCTAAAATGTAGTGTAATCTTTAACTAGCTAAAATCCAAACTCTCTAGTATAGTATCAGACCTCTCACAGTCATGAAAACATTTTTTCCTCCTGTATCTCCTTCTAAATTAGTTTAGTACTAGTATTTCTGTACTAAATATGGGAAAGGGAGCAGAGAAAGGCCACATGAGGAAGAGGAATACATAATTAAGTTCAGCTTTCCCCAAAGAGTGACATAAGTCTACATACCTGTGAGTTTGCTAGAAATGTGGAAGGTGGCATGGAGTTCCTCATGAAGAATGCAAGTCAAAAAACATCATTTTTACCACCCAAACTCTAACTAACTGGAGTATCTTCATCCTGAACAGTATAAATGTAAACCTTAATGACTCAAATCATCAGACAGTTTTTCTGTATTAAAAAGAATAGCCTGAGTTAAGAATCCTCTTACTTGAACATAATTTTCCCTTTATAGTGAGAAGCCACTCTTCCTTTTTCATGCAAACCACTCTTTTAGTATAAAAGAATTTAAAAGAGACAATAGCTGTTTAATTACAATTGTCCCACTCATTCTATGCAGCTAGTAGGCCTCAGTTCCCACAGGTCAAAGGGTATCCCCTTTTCCAGGGGAACTTTTCTATTCATTAATGGCATATCTTAATTTTTCAGAGCTCCCTTCTTCTCAAGACCTCTTGATAAGACAGGGGAAGTAGTAGATAAATTATTTGTGATCTTTCTTTTCTGTCAGGACCATCCCATTTGCTAAGTAGTCAGATTGCAACATTAACACTGAAAATTTGAGTCTTTTTTTTAATATACTCCAGAAGACGCACAGGTTGAAAACTATCAGGTTCAGCCTCAGTTTACAACAGATATACTCACATCACTATCCTACAACAAAAATATTTTCTTCCACCAAATGCCTGCAGAAGACATCAACAAAATGGGATCTGTATCTGTCAGTTCTTTCTTTTTACCCAGACTTAAGCAACAGTGAAACCTGACAAATATTCTGCATTGTAATTTTTGTACCACTAGTCTTTAAAAGCTGAGTTGTGGATTTTAGTCCACTACCTTAAGGGTCAGAATCCTGTATCTGTTCCATTCACAGGTAAGAATGCATTTTCTAATTTCTAATCAAGACTCTTCCTCATAAAAAACTATATATCTCATTATCCAGAGAGAGATAAGCCTCACAGCTGAAGAGGCAGAACAGGATTGCTTATACTCTTGAGTTTGTGAAATAAATTATGTTCAGTAAAATGGTTTCTCATCCATCTGTTGCAGAGAGTAATACAGTGCAGCAGGAATTTGTTTAAATCATGCTCTTCTGCTCAAACCATTCTGTTTGCTGGAGTGCTGTTGTTATCCTTGCAGAAGAGATAGGGACAGGGGAATCTTGCTTTTCAGAAACAGTGTGGCTGGAGTAGTTAATAATCCCTTTATGATATAAAATATTACAAGTTATTTTAGATCAGCAACTGAGAGCAAAGGTAAGGCTGACCAAGTTGAAGAGCATTCAAAAAATGTCTGTATGCTCTATTCCTAATGCTTCTGAATTTGAATTGTAAAGGAGTGATTTGCTCAAGAGGTTTGTCAGGGAAGCTTCCAGGTGTTGTTTTTTTCCTTGTTTTTGGGGGCCACCCTCATAAATTTTAGGCCTTGGCACTGTAAATTCTGGTTGGGTAAATCAGCAGATTTTTTTCTCATTTAAACCATTGTACCATTGTACATTCTGGTAGGCAGCTTTTCTGAACAGAATTTACTGGTTCATGCCATGAAAACAGAAATACTTGATTTTGCATCTCTGTGGCAGTGACCTCATTGGGTTTGCTGTAGATGGATGCTGGGACAAGGAACAGCAGAACAGTCTCAACAAGAGTTTTGAATAGGCTTGTCTCTGCACTCATCATCTGGTAATTCCAAGTTTTTGTCCAGAGAAATCAGATGACTTGTGGGTCCCTGACACTTGGGTTGTTTCACTCTTCAGTATTTTGTAATTTGCAGGCTCCAAGAATAATGTGAAAGGACCAAACTCTTTGCTGCATTCAGACTTGACTGAATGTAGCTGACAAAGGGACTCTCTGGAAGCCAGTTACCTCTTCCCAGTTCTGGTCCTGATCCTGTTACTGTCCCTTCTCTTTTTTAAGCTCATGATAGAGAAGGACACATTCATAAACTGAGTGCCAATTTCTACCTTGCAACTTCCTGAAGGAATTGGTTGATCTCTGCATCTTACTAAGGCACTAGCTTGTATTTTGAAAAGCCTTTTTTGAGTACCCAAAAAGTGTTGCTTAATATGTCCAAGAGAGGCAGGTTGTGGAAAGCAGACTTTAAGAGAAAGGTCGAGAAGAAAATTATTTTGGTCTAAATCCAGCTGAAGTAAAATTTCTTGGATTTCCAAACTAGGGAAGAGAAACCAACGACCAACCAGCCTCCATGGGAATTTTCCAAATATTTTTTGTCTGAGAACACTGCCTTTGTGTCCATATTACAGAGCTCATCTCCCAGAGGTGAAAGTGATTTTCTAATGTTATTAACAATTTAGTAGGAAATCAACTTAGCAGGAGCTCATTGTCAGGTTAAGCCCTGAAGAACTGTCATGTCTCTTCAAAGAAGAAGCTAAAACCAGTCAGTGATTTCATCAATATTCTAACCACTTCAAAGATTTAGTTCTAGGGAACTTTTTGATTAGTTTACCATGTAATACACACTCTCTTCTTATTTACTAGTTACACTCAGTCAGTTATTTTTCTAGAATGTTCTTTACACTGGAATATTCATGATGGTAGCAGCTCCTGTTTCTTGAGTTATCCTCAGAGAATTTAGATGCCATTGTAATGAGAAGGAGGAGCTCACTATTGTTCATTGGCAGTGATATTTCATGTCTTTGATGGAGAAACTTCTGAAAGCACATAACCATTTCATGTTTTAATCCAGCTTCTGTAGGAAAGCAAGGAAAAAGTAGTTATGAATAGATGTAAAGTTAGGGATTGGCAGGTAAAAAAAAGAGCCTCAGAGCCCTAAGTCTGAAGCAAAGAAGAACATCTGAATAGCATCTGTGGATGAGGGTTTTCTTTGCATATAGCCACCAAGTCTGGTACTTTCTACAACTGCGTATATCCCTTAAAACACTTTTTCAAATGTTGAGAAAAGGAGAAACCTTAGCACTGGTTACTGCTTACCTTAATACAATCCTAAAGTTTCCAGCTCCTTAATGCTTAGTTTTATTTTTTGTGCAATTAATCTTTGGCAGCATTTCTTGGAAGTGGGCACTGGAATAGCTGTGCAACATATGCAAGCTATTTTAATTTAATTTCCAATTTTTGACATGTACATTCATATTTAGTTATGTTAATTATAAGTTAGTATTCACTTCCTCTGTTGACAGGGAATGAGTTGAACCACTTTAAATTAGCACAACCTCTCAGAGTTCAGTGACACTACCCCTGAATTTTAGCACTATCCTCTCCAATGTTAATTGATACAATCTCATTTAATCCAGGCCCCTATTAGAACTGATGCTTGTCCTGTCGTGCATGATCTTTCTGTGCTGTTAGTAAAATAAGATTTCTAGGCCACTTTCTTCAGAACAAACTGGAGAAGCTTAATCCTTTGCAAGGAAAATCTAAACAGAGAAGTAAGTTGGGGCAGCACCAATTTATGATTTTTTGTCTGTTTGTGGGTTGTTTGTTTGTTTTTTGAGATTTTTTAGGCTTTTTTTTTCTTTTACTTTATTCCCCCTGAGAATTAATTCTTTTTTTTTTTTATTTTGAAAGAAAATTGAAAGATTTTATCCTGTTGAGAATGTATTAATTATCTTTCTCCATGAAATACTCCTTTCAGAACAAAGCACTTATTTTTTTAGGATGATATACACTGACTATCAAACATCCTATGTAATGTCTGTCTGCTCTGGAATCAGTGCTTTGTTCTGTACTATATTCAGTTAATACCTAATTCTTGCTTACAGATATGGTTAGCTTTGTGAGTTGTGTAGTAGTTTCTACACATAAACATGGGCATAATTTATTTACGGGCAGTGGCTGATTTCTAAGTCAGTACATTACCAATGCTGGAGAATTCAAAATATTTTGCGGGTGAAGAATGTTATTAACCAGGTATAGAGGGTAAGGTGTTTTTCATCAGCTCAAAGGCTGGGACATACTGATATCCATGTGTTTGGAAGGTAGATTACTTGTTGGTAGAATTGACTGGTTAAGGTTTAGGGTTTGACGTGCCTCAATGATCTCAGACCTAGGAGGGGGCTGACAAAGCTTGGAGAGAAGAATGTACCACTGCGGGTGGACACAAAGAATGCAGAACTTGTGGGCCACAAGGACTTTTGGCAGAGCACCCAAGATAAGGAAGAAGCTATTAAAGCCAGCTCAGCAACTGTGCTGAAATCAGCTCTGCCTGAAAAGGCAGGGGGAGATTACAACCACTGCCTCACAGACCCCCGACTCAAGAAACCCACCGAGCCAAGAGAAACACTGAACATGTGGCTTAGTTAGCATAAGAAGAGAGGGAATGATTTAACCAATAGAAGATAGAATACTAGTTATTAAGAGAACTATGTAACTTGTAGCCAAGGAAACATTAATGCCTTTGTTTGGTGAAAGATATAAGTAGTGGAAGTTGTGATAATCGTGGTGCTGGGTCTGTGAATTTGGCACGCAGCACCCCTTTCTGTGCAGAATTGTAAATAAATCAAACACCTCGACTCTGTATGGGGACTGGCCTCTTGCACACTGGGTGAAAGAACTTGTTTTGGGACAACAGTACTTGGGATATTCTGAATGGGGTTTTTTTTCCCTATAAATTAAATAGCCTACTTAGGGTCATGAAAACTGCTCATGTTATTTTTAATGTATGCTACTAGAGCAATGGCTGCTATTACTGACATGTAGTCTCTGGAGGCTTAGGGGTAGGTTCTAAATTCCTTTAAATTTTGGACCCATCCACACTGAGTTCAAGACCTTTTTCTGAGATGATATAGCCCATTTAGGGTCCATCATGGTGTATGTATCATTTATGTTTCTTTTAAAATTATTGTGTTTTAACGAGAGGTCACTGGCATCTCAGTATCATGAGTTTCTGCAGTCATTTTCAGTGTCCTGGATATTTTTGTCCAGTACTAAATTATCCTATCTCACTATTTGCTCTAGGACTGCTTAATCTGCTGATCATCATAGGTCAAATTATGGGTGCCATTGACAACCTCTTCCATTTTAAAATAAATCATATATTTCTATCCTTGCCTAAAAATTATGATTGTCATTTCATAGACTCAATCTAGCTATCTAAATCCCTAATCTTAATTCTTAGTCAACTTTACTTAATTCTGTGAATGGCTACTTCCCTTTTAATTAATTAAACTTGTTCATTATTAACAAACTGTGATTAATCTTATCCACACATCAATTTATTTTGTCTACTGTTGAGCAGTGTACAGGAAACAACAGCTCACCAGGCTGATAAGCATTGGAGGAGAAACTTAAAATTATATATATTCTGATTTAGTTTTGTGGGTTTGTCATAGTTCCCCTTGGAATAAATCAGAAATGTATGCAGCCACTTTTCTCCAGATGCTGCCCTTTGTTATTAATTTATTTTGCAATCTGTTTTTCATTATTTTGGCAGAAATAGTATGTTATTCTCATCTGTCTATTTAGGAATCCTTCTCTAACAAGCCTCTGATACATTTTTCTTTTTCCCTCCCTCCTTATTGACCCCTCAGTTCTTCCCTGTTCCACTGGATCATGTTTCTTTGTGTCTGTATTCCCAGAGATGGAAAATGCAGGTAATGCCTGAAGATATGAGCACCCTCTTTGATCTGTTCTCTAGGTTGTTTAGACCAAGGAACAGATTGAAAATGAATATATTTGAGAGTCACTACCAGTCTCTAACACTCAAATCTTCCTTTTAAAATGGACTCAAACCAAGAATTCAGGCTACTACTTCAAAGCTGATTTGTCACTGGGACAAAACACAGCAGCAATTTAAATCTAATACAGATATGAGGACGTTAGAGTGGACATTTTCATGTTTAGGGTTTGTACCTGCATGTTCAAAGCAGGGTGCAGTGTGTTGCTGTTTGCAAGTTTGTACCACTAATTCATTCCTTTCAGAAATGGTAATGGGGAAGCAGATCATAAAACACACCAGAAAATCTTTCCTCAAGAGAAGATAAAGCTTTGTGAAAACAGAATGTTTTCTTCTGGTCTGTGGTGAATGACAATCTTGAGGTGAAAATAGGCTGCAGGCTGGGACCCTTGACCCTTGAGATACTATGTTCCTGGTGAATTGATAAATTTCAAGTAGCATCCTGTTTCTGTAAGCCCAGACATGATAAACTATTTAAAACAGGCCAGCACCTTTGAAAATCATGTTTCACATTTGAAAACATATAGCCTTTTCTTCAAACTTTGGGAAAAAACCCAAGATCTGAGGAATCTGCTGAGTTATTGCAGAGTATCTGCAGAAATATTGTTCAAAGACCAATGCACACAGGAAATCACTAATTGCTGGATAGCCTTTGCCAGAAGTACCTATAAGCTTCTAGACCCCTAAGAATGGCTAGAATCTTCCTACTGTGCTCCAGTGAGTTTCCCCTTGAGCCTCTCCTGCACCTCTGCAAGTGCATTCATGCACAGAAAATTGACCACGTTGGAAAATCTCTTTCCTAATATATATCTTCTCAGGAAACTATTGGAGGTGTACTAATGAGAGAAGACCTTACAAACACTGATTTTTCATAGTGTCTTCAAAGAAAAACGGAAGTGTGTGATGGAGCTCCTGAGAGATATAAGACAGGTATCACTGTGCATAGTGTGAGAGACAGAAACTGGCTTCAGTGTGGGCAAGCACATTATGCTCTGTATCTTCTGCCTCATGGAGAAGAAGGCCTTATTCTGTAGCAGCTAGCACAGACTGTCTCTGGGTTCAGGGAGCAGATGCTATTGTCACCTAACACCCTAAGCTCTGTTGCCAGTGACAAACTAAATAGAATCAACAAAGGGTCCTTAGTTCTTTGTAATGTCTATAAAGAGCTATAGCAGGTTGATGAGGCATTACTACAGACAGCAAAATTTATTCTAAGATACATCATCCCATCATTTCCCTTTCAAAAAAAGAGAAGCTTTTCTATAAAAGCCTTTCAGCTCAATCATTAAATTGTTTCAAATGGGATACCTTAATCCTGCAGTAGATATAATTGATCAGAAAGTATAGAGAAAGCAAAGCTGTGCCAGCCTGTTAAAATATATGCCAGTCACAATATTGAAGAAAGTATTAAATTGAATCCTGAGCTTCCCATATCAATAGGGCAGCCACAATGCAGTACCATTGATCAATCTGTAATCCAGACTGAGGATTAAATTTACAACATAGCCTTCTCTTCCTGGCCCATTACTTCCATGATCATCAACTGTTTATGGCAGCCTAATGTCAACATGCATCTTGTGCAAGACAGCAAAGCAAATGGTCAAATGTCAATGAAGATTAGGGCAAGGACATGCACTGCTTGGTGTTTACAAACATCTCATCAAGACATCTTTAAAAAAACAAAGTCAAACCCCACATTTTCAAATATAGATGTACACAGAATTATGGCTCTTGACATCAGTGATCCATTCACAAGACAAAAATTCAGCTTTAAACTGCTCATTAAAAGCAAACAGTGTGATTCAGGGTTGCTGAAGGAAGTTGAGCCAAACTGCCCAAAGCAATTAAGAAGTAAATGCTGGCTTATATTGTCTTTCCTTTTCAGATGCTAAGATCTACAAACTAAATGATTTTATTTTGTCACTAGTCTTTGGCTTTAATATCTTCAAGTCCACCTGTGTAAAACACGACTCAATTTGCTATGGATTTTCTAGTCTTCTATGTGTCCTGACTATCCTAGATAAAGCATTTAGAGATAAACCAGAAAAAACAAAACAAAACAACAAGCTTTTCTGCAGAGCAGATCTTCATGTGAATTGTCATATGGGCAGAAAGGCTGACTATAAATGTAGGCACTGACTATGCTGGAGTGTGTATGTCTGTGTGTTGGTGTACAGATGTGCACAAGATGGCATTGTGACACAAAACGTACTGTTAAACTGAGGCCAAAAGGTCCAAGTTCTCCTGTCTGATATGCCATACCTTTGTACTTAGCTAATGAGGATATGTAGGAATAAATAAGGATAGAAGTCAGGCTGGAATCGTCATTAAAATGAAAAATTTTAAAAAGAGGGAGAGTAGCTCTTTCAGTAGAGAAAATGTTAGAAATCTAAAGTACACAGCACACGGTAGCAGGCTATCCCCAAATTCGTTCGGAGTTCTTTTTAAGGTCTCTAACTTTGGTTCTCTCAACAGTTTGTAAAAGTGGTGTGGGTTTTTTACATTTCCCATGTGTAACTTAACTTACAAAATATGTTTTCTAAAAAACCCTGAGTTTGCTTTTCTCTTCATGACTTATCTTTAGCTAACCTTGTTTGCTGTATCTGTAATTATTTTTCTAGTGGATCTTTTTGGGAAATTGGGTGATCAAAACTAGGTACTGTATTAAAATATGAGGGAAAATATTTACGCTGTGGTACATAACATTGGTTTCTTCTTGGTTCCTTTTTGTAACTCTTCATACTCTACTTGATTTTTGAACACCACTGAGTGTTTTTAAGATTAGTGTTTTCTACCATTTCTTTGAAAGAGCTAATGCTTGTCCAGTATAATTATAAAACCAGCAAATTTAAAACAACTCAGAGAAATATGTTTAAGCTAGGAGAATTTACACATCTTTGACTGGGTCATTTGTCAGAGTGCAAAAGGAGAAAAAAAAGGCCAAAAAGCCAGGATAAGAAATTCTTAAAAAAAAAAAAAAAAAAAAAGGGAAACACAAATATGAATGTTATAATAAAATTATCCCCAAAAAAGAAATTCCCCCAGAGCAACAGCTCCCTATAACTCCTATAACTTCCTATGTTCTGTTGAATAAGATCACTTCAATTTCTGACATCCAGATTTCCTGGAATTAAGGGGTATCTTTGTGTCAGCAGGGATGTTGTTGGAAGTGAAGTGATGTAGAAGAACAAAGTGTGAATGCATTTTCCATTTCATTCCCTTTCAGTAGAAAAACACCCATGAAATCTGGAGGTCAAGTACAAAATAACAAGAAGTTTCTGAATGGAGCACCAAAGGATATTTGCAGCAAATCATTCCAATCTGTGCTATAATCTAATTTATCACGGACAAGTAGTGTGGATAATAAAGTGGTAAAATTCAGTACAGACAGTACAATATAGAGACTTTGTACAGCAACTCCACAGTCATTATATAGTGCTTTTTGTTTTCTAATGTCTGTGTAATGTACAAAAAGATCCTTCTCAAGGCCAAGACTTTCTGTGGTCTGGAGGCTCATTTTGTGTGGAATGTGTGAATTACAATCTGCACCCCATAAGGAAGTTGCATTTTCTCCTGCAAAGAGTCCTTGTACCATTCTTATCAGTCAGTGAGAGGTTTTTGGTGGCCTTGATCACTTCCTGCAGTGACCATCTTGCTCTCTGCCCATGGACTGCTTACCAAGTTACTCCCCTGCTGTCTCAGGTGCCTCAGTCACATCCTCCTCTGTAGATGAGATGAATGTAGCTGTACACAGCTGTGCTTTCAGGAAGTTGCAGATAAGAATGAGCAATCAAAATCAGTAGCAAAATAAATGGATTGTAGTAGACGCACATAGGCCTTGCTGAAATCTCATTGCAGTTTTTTCAGAATTTGCTTCCCTTTCAAAGCAGGCTACCGACCCATTCATTTTTATTATATTTCTCTGCTTGGTTTGTTCATCTTAAAATAAAATCAAAAAGTATAAGAAGAAATAATGTTAGCAACACTGTAGATCTTTCTGCTTGCTAAGTCTAATAAGAATCATATTTGCAGTTTTCGAAGCCAAAGTAATCTGTTTGACAGTGGTATTATCAGCAGTTAGGGAGAGCGATTTCTCTGTCAAATGCTTGTGGTTTTTAATATTTAAACAGACTGTGTTCCAAAAGAATGAAAATGAACTGCACCTGCACCCAGGGTGCATAGACAGGTACTGGGACTGGCACTCCACCTGTATGGAGTGTCTGCACTTTCAGGATTTATACTTGGCCATGAGTATTGCTTGACAGGCACATGAATATACATGAAAAAGAAAGGAGATCTTTCTCTGCAGGGCCAACACAGGATTTGCCACCTGAAAGCCTTTTTTTTTTTTTCTCAAGCTGGTGGTTTTGGTGGAGGTTTGGAAACACACAGGGTTTCAGCAGCGTTGCTTCCTCTTAAGAGGCTGCTAACAAATGACCCAAAGCAGAAACTATTAGAATTTCTGAGTTGTTTCTGCTTTCCTGGACAGATACTGAAGAGGGTCTAATCCCATGAGCGTTGTTTGTACAAGCAGTGCCATTGATGCAAACAGAGTATGTGCAAGAGCAGAGGTGAGTAGAGGTCCAGAAGAATGTGTCTGTCCTGCCTGATCACAGGCTGGTGGCAAGGGCTCTGGTGTTACTGGGGTTGTTACTCTGTCCTTCCCAACTTTGGGGTTTTTTATTCAGTTTGTTTGACAGAAGAATAAACACAAGGACTGTTTCTGGCAACAGTCCAAGAACATGAGACAGGATGCAGAGGGTTTTTTGTTCTTTCAACATGTCTGCTGAATGTATGGGTAATTCCTCAGTAAGATGATTTAATCATGAGTTGATTGCTGTTATTAATCTTCATTAAGGTAATAATTTCCAAAGGGATCAATTGGTGATAAATCTCCATTGCCTTCAAAGACAGCAGCATGGTCATTCTCTTGAAAATCTTGACCTAACCTAGGAGATTAAAAATGGTCAAATTAGCAATTTGACGCTGTCTTTTCTGAAAAACTAATTTCAGATTAACCTAATTTCAGTAAGATTAACCTCTTTCTCCAGAAAAGTCCTCCAGTGTAACAGGACATACCTTCACATACAGATACACATACACACAGAGGTGTATGCTCTACATTTCAAAGCTGCAGTTGCCTATAAAACAGGAATGGTTCCAGTGAGACAGTGAGGTCCAAGCAGTAGACCTAGGAAGGAAAGTGTCCTCACATGGAGAAGGCCACCCAAGATGCACAATGAGAAAAGCTATGGGAGGAGAAACATGGAAAATAGATGTGGTAGAAAAGCATCTTGGAGAGAATGCAAAGGCAGTAAGGAACAGGTGGTTAATATTAGGTTTCAAAGCTGCAAGCCAAGGCAGAAATTGCCCTGGATTCTCCTGTTGGTTTGTTGTTGTTGTTGTTGTTGTTGTTGTTGTGGTTTTTGTTTGTTTGTTGGTTGGTTGGTTGGTTTGTTGGGTTTGTGGGGTTTTTTTGTTTTGTTTTTTTTTTGTTTGTTTGGGGTTTTTTTTTGGTTTTTTTTTGAGGGGAAAAAAATCTTTTAAGTGTTTTATTAAAGAATGCCCCAAAGCTCAGTCTGTAGGTTCTGAAGTGTATCCTAGAGAGGGACGTTTCCTTCCCTGTGTGATCACAGCTGGGTATGGAGGTCCCACAAGCCCTGCTTACTGCTGAGTTCTTATCAGGGTGTCCTGTGCACAGTGGTGTGTACCTGTGTGGGGACAGGGGGAAAAGGGCCTTCTCCTCATGGTGCCAAACATGAGCTAGAAACTCATGTTCACAGACTCACAGCATGTCTGAGATCACAGAAACCTCTGGAAATCAGCTGGTGCAACACACCTGCTCAGAACAGAGTCAGCTAGACCAGGTTTCTCAGGGCCATAGCCACTCTGGTTTTGAATATCTCCCAGAATGGAGACTCTACAACTTCTGTGGGTAACCTGTGACAGGGTTTGATGACTCTCACAGTCGAAATGGGATTTTTTTTGTCATGTTTAAGCTTATTTTCTTGTCTGTTTCAATGAGATGGGGGGCCCCACTGGACTGATTTGTTGCTAAACAGGTCCCTGGCCAGTGTAAAAGGCCAAGATAATAACACCTGCCTATCAAATGACAAATTCTCTCTGAGATGGTGTAGCAGAGGCAAAAGCAATTTTTCCTCAATGGTGCATGCTCTCATGACAGGCTTGACAAATACAAATATTTTGAAATAAATGAGATGTCCATACCCATTCAATTGAATTCTATGTGGCACTTGTGAATTAAATAATTTTCACGTGGTATTGAATGATTTTCACTTGTGGAAGATCTAATTTTGCTGTGCTGTTCCTGAAATCATGGTGTAGACAAAGCAAATTCATCACTGTGCAATAACTCTTCTGCTCCCAGATGGACATGGATCCCTAAGTGGCATATGGATTGAAAGATATACAGCCATGCTCATTTCCAATGATTTGTACAAATATAAAACTAAATCACTTCTCTGAGCTGATGCATACAATTTTTGTCATTACTTATTGTATTCTTATTACATATTCATCAACATTTGATTCCTCAATGATCAGTTTCACTTGATGTCTTCCAAAGTAGTACTGCTTTACACAGTACTTTACACAAAGTACATCTCTTTACAGAAAGAGATGGAAGTAATTTCTGGTAGCAGACGTAAAGAAAGATTTAAAATATCATTAATAACTGGGTTTTTTTAAATCCTTATTCATAATTTCTCTTTTAAACTTCCAGCTTTACTGCTTATGATTTGGATTGAGGATTTTTCTCATTGTCTTCTCTGCCTTGTTAAATCCAACTGCTTAAATTACAGTTCCATGTTTTCCATGATCTGGAGCTGAGTTGATAGAAGTGTAATATTTTGACATTTTCTGACTCCATTTCTTTTTATCTTGGATAGAGAAAACACCAGCTTAAGATGACCCAGCTGGTCAAATATGTTTGTTGAACCACTGAGACTAAATTAACTGTGTCTGAGCAGCTACTTTCTCTTAACAGGTGGCAAATTTCACAGTTTCTATCAGAGAAAAGAGTATGTATGTCTTTCCATGGAATGAGAAATCTGGGAATCTCCACAGAATAGAAGTTGATATAAATCTTGTCCAAAGTTTCCAGAGTCTTCAAAGTGGGACCTGAAATGTGACTGGGGATCAGTTTCCCATGCTGCCACTTCTTGACACCTTACCACCAGCCTCAAAAGAGACCACAAGAAATCTGATACTCATTGTTTTAATAACTGCATTGTCAATAGCACTATTTATTGCAATGTTTCTAGCATTTTTCCATATCAGAGTAGTCCAGCTTTGAGGTTGTGTCCCATTCCCTTTTTAGACTTCCTGTGGATCTCAGTGGGCATTAAATCAAATCCTTTCCATCAAAATCCAGAAAGGGGGTGAGGAAAACAGTCTGAGCCTGTAAGGCATTTAATAGATACTCCCAAGTTAGTATCAATAAGATCTGGATGCAGACATATCACAATTTGTAGGATTAAATACATCATTGAAGGAAGAAGGATATTTCTGTCTCAGTCTCATTTTTTCTTGCTGAGCAATTCAGGGTACACATTAATTTGCTCAAACTATTTTTCTAGTTTTTGCAGTTTAGAGTTGAGAACTGGCCTTGCTATGAAAAAATGATGGAGTTGCACTGCCACATGGAAATGGGAGCAGCTGTGCACCTCTGGTCTCCTGACTACACAGAGAAGGCAAACAGCATTCCTTTACTGTCCTAGCCAAAGGCTGCAATACAGCAAAGATAAAACTCTTATTTTTTAAGATTTTCTTAAGGTACACTTAACAATGCCTTTTTAAAAGTCTCTTGCAGAACTGGTGCACATTGCTTAAAGGAAGACTGTGCGTGCTTGCTTAATGTGTACATGCAAGACCTTACTGTAATATTCAATCCCTAATATCTTTGAACAACTCAGCTGCCTCAAGGAAAATATGCTAATTACATTTTACATACCTACCTCGAGGTCTTTTGCTGGGTAATTAAGCTAAATAACTCTGAGCTAAAATAAAATCTACCCAGTTCT
Source organism: Argya squamiceps (assembly GCA_037834095.1). NCBI lineage: Eukaryota > Metazoa > Chordata > Aves > Passeriformes > Leiothrichidae > Argya > Argya squamiceps. The sequence continues at coordinate 44,862,020 of JBBMKD010000102.1, read as the reverse complement.
CTTTGGCAATAGTAACCAGGGATTGTGTCCAATTAAAAGATCAGCAACTCTAGCTAGAAACAGATCTTGGCCCTTTTCTTTATGCAGCCTTTGCTGCTATGCTAGAAGTGATTCCCAGTCACTCCTGGAAATGCAGTAGCTCTTAGTCTTAAATGCTCCCTTTTGATCGTGGTTGATTCAGTTCAGAGATAGATCTGTTCAAGTGGTGAGAAGTACATAAAGATGCTTACATATTTCCAACAAGATGAGAGGTATAATAACAGCACCATGCCAGAGAGAAGAAGGGTGATAGTGTGAGGAGTGATGAAGGTTAGCAGGCTGAGTGCTGTTTGAAAGCATATGTGCAGAAGTGTCCTGTCTTAAACCTGTCATAAAGCTGGAGCACATGCTGTTGTAAACCTGAATGGATATATGGAGCTGAAAGACCTTCTTTGGGCTTGTTGGTTATCCTTCACTCTTCAGGGAGAAGAGATGATTCCGCCTCTTGTGCACACGGTCTAAGCCGGACCAATTTCATTTCCATGGGTCTTGTTAAGAGCTGTAGGCCCACTGTTGCTATGGTAACACTGCAGCTATTTTACCTAGCCCAGGGCTTGGTGGCCCTGGGGTTTGATGGTGAAGGAGGGCAACTTCAGGTTGTCTGGACAGGGCTGTACCTCTTCCCTTGCTCATGGGCAGTCACAGTATGTACTGCTTTGTCTGTGTGCTACACCAGTGGGAACAGATGTAACCATTAAAATAAATTAACAACTCTCTTTGTGGCAGGAAGTTGTCAGAATGCCGAGAAAAAATCTATAGATGCAAACATTTATAGCAGACAGGTAACCTAGGGTAAACTGATACACTGCGAAGCAGATACATTGATTTTTTCTCAGGAATGGCATAGCTTGGTTCTTCTGTGAACTGAGATGGTTTATTTTATCTCAGATGGAATCAAATAAACCAGCAAGGATGGTGTGGAAAGACAAGTCCTAAGGTTGCTAAAGGCCTAAGGGCAGAAAAAGGAGATGAAGCACAAGTTATGTGTGTTTCTGGTGAGAGAATGCCAAACAATTGTGTCTTTCTCACCTGGAAAAACCTTTCAAATGAATGTTTTAGAAGTCCCCTTGAAAATCACCTAAATATTTCAGCAAGTGAGGTGATTCTTTTTTATATTTTCCTGGTAAATATTTTATTTTGCTCACATGGATTCATCAAGGGAGAAAGGTTCCTGTATTTTTTTGCACCTGTCTTATTGGTTGTATAAGCTGCCCCAGCTTTAATGTTTTGTGAACATGTGAAGGGGTAAGTTCTCCTGGGCTTCTCTTTACCTCACCATGGAAGAGCTAGGAAACTCCACCAGACTGCTAAGTCTTATTCCTCCAGATATCAGCTTTAGATACAGCTCTGTTCATGGGACTTTAGCCACTGCCCATGGAATATTGCCCCAACATGGCCTACTCCTTTATTCTGACATTATGAGCAAGGAAAGTCCTCCTGAAAAAATTCCACCAGGTCTTTTCAGGTGAAATCCAACTTTTTTCTTCCACAAAGTTTCAATTAACATCTGTAAATTCTACCTAATATAAGATATTTAATCTGGATCTCCAGCAAACATATCTAGACACAAACTGAAGAGACCAATAATGCTGGTGGATATCTTCTGGTCGTGTTCTCCTATGCCTGCCTGTCACTTCTCACTCTGGGAGAGCTTTGATGTAGTTACTAGTTGCCATGTGGAGGTTACTCTGATCTTGGTCATGCACGTTCTTAGACCACTTTGGTCTTTGCATCCTTCCTTTCTTAATGTTAGTTGTTTTTCCCCAGTAACAGCCAGCCCTGTGAAAAGGTGGAAGTTTTTCCATGCTCATTCTCCAAGTATTAGGTGACTGCTGCTTACAGGAATCCACAGATGCAAGTCGGTCCCTTGAGTGCCTTTATTTCATGTAGAGAAGACTAGGTACAAAAGAAGAAAGTCTGCCTGAGCTGCTAAAGGTGCCATCTGACCTTGGCACTGGTGAGAGGAGCGTGGCTTAGAGCTTACCTTTTTCAGCAAAGTAGTCACTAATTTGAGCAAAATTCCAGGGATGTGGTGGAATTAGGAAACCAGAGAGAGGTTCCTAAGGACTTCTGGCAGGGTTAAACTTCAGAATGGGATCCTAAACAGGCAGCTGAGGAGAAAATGAGGAGCAAAACCAAGCATAAACATCCTATTCCTCTCCTCTAAACATGTTCTGCTTCTATGGGGGACCTGCACATAGTGCATTCTACGAAGGTCCCTGTCTCTTCTACCTCATCAGGATATTTAGGCAGGGAAATATCCAGTTTCTTTCCCTGAGTGACCTCGGTTTGGGAATGCTCAGGGCTTGGGGGATGTCCACACCTGAGCAACAGTAGACCAACACTGCTGCCCATGACAGGAAATCCCAGTGGAGCTCTTGAAACAAGGCAGGAGAGGGGACCTCAGTTCCACACTAGAAACAAAGTTTAAATGTTCAGGCAGGATTTGGGGCTGTATTTTACAAGTGTCAGGACAGCAGACAGTTTAAAGGTTTAATTACCTCTATGTTTTGTGCATGTGTCAATGTCAAGTTGAAGAAAGAAAAAAGGAAAATGGGTTAGTATTTTAGCACATTCCTCTGCCTAATACTCCTTCTGCATTTTCAGACACCAGCGTACACAGAGGGCTGTTAATAAAGCATTTAGCTGCAATACTATATTAGTTTGTCCACATGAAATGCCCAATTTTCTTTTAATGATGTGAACGAAGTTTCTCTCTCTGGCTGAGAAAACCCAAAAGAAGAATAAATGCCACTTTGGCAAAATTTTAATAGCTTTTTAAAGTCCTAACTACAGAAAAATAATTAAATCCTTTTGTTAATATCTTTCCCCCACCCCAGGTTCCTGGAGGAAACTAATTTTATATTAAAAATGTCAAGTTTATTCTATTGATTATGTCAGATTGTAGTGTTAAATGTCATCCAGCAGAAGGGGAAGAGAAACACTTCTGCTATTTGCTACTTTTCTCTATGAAAAATTTCACTCCATTCATTTATTATTTAGACCTAATTTTTTCAGAAAATTCAAATATAGTTAAATAAAATATCAAAATAGTTATGTACAGAACATATAAAAATTAGTCCAACTATACTGCAAAAGAAAGACTTTTTCCCTTTTTACAGCAGGAAGAATCAATAGGAATTATTCCAATTTCTTCTTGACTGGCTGACCTCTGCACAATACATGCTGCCATGCAAAGAGACAGCTAGTTCCTCCAAGTTCTGAGAGGAATAATGCTAGCAGATTTCTGTCTCCTTTCTATTATTTAAAGAGGGATTAAAGCAAACAATTGGTATATCATTTTAGACTCCTATGCGTTTTCTCCCTCACTGTCCTTGCCTCACACTTTCTGAGAGTCTCTGGTTGGTAAATGTGCAGTATTTCAGAAATGTTTTTTTTACCAGCTTTCCTAGCAGTGTGTTTCAAATCTTCCCTTGTTTTTTAGAAACCATATGCCATATGCCATGTCATGAATGGAGTTTGTGAGAAAGAAACCATCTGATCCAGCAACATCCATTTTTTTATGGTGGTGTTTGGCTAAGGGATCATTTTAGTGTCACTATAAATGTTCCTTCCTCCATGTTTCCACCTTCAAATACCCTGCTTGTGAATTTATGGTGCCAGTGGAGGTTTAGTGATAATGGTTCTGAAGGAGAGTATGGCAAGAAATAGCTCAGCAATATATCCCCCATTTATATCCCCCATTTAGGATAGAAAACTATTGCAATCATTAAGTAAAGATGAAAGCTTTAGTGTAAAAAGATTTCAAAACCCAGCGAAGGTAAATGTTCTGTGTTTCTGAAGTTAATATGAAGTGCTGAATTGTTCCACACCCTTGACATCTCAGGTTTGTTGCCCAAAACTATACAAAAGAGAGTTAATGGAGCCAGAGCATTACATACAGAGCTACTGTTACAAAAATTGCTTTTAAAATGCGAGTGAATACAGGTCCCTTTATCTATATGAAAATAGATGGAAATATATTCAGTGCATTTATGGCATATGAAAGGTTGTATTTAATGTTATCTGGTCTTGACCTTTAGACTGAAATTTGCATTTGATTTTCGATGCCTCTGAGAACATTTTACTTCCTGCACTAATTTCCTTTCTAATCTGTGAGGACTGCAGACTCTGTTGCAACATTGATCATTTTACACTGCTGCTGGTAACTTGTCAAGGCTTTATGGAGTTAACTATTGTTTAGAAGTGAAATTATGAATTTTGGATCCAATGGGATTTTACAGGGAATAGACTTGTTCAAAATGAACACGTTCTTTGTGCTCTAAATTATCTGTGAGATTGTGACTGCTCCTTGAGAAGGTTTATTATTATGTCATGGCTGTGCTTGGGTTCACACCAAGACATAGCCTAAAAAACAATGTCTTACAAGAATACATAGCCTTAGACTATGATGAGGTGTTTGAAGTGTTATTTTATGATCCCTTTTAAAAAATCAGTCACTTAGACTTTGTAGTCACACTGCATTTATGTCACACACATTTTATGTCACACTGCATTTCCTGTGTGTCTGTGCACAATTTCATGTTTCATAAGCATTCATTCATTCTTTCTTTTTTTAATATTTGTGTCTCAGTCCAGTCTCCTTCTCTTCTTTAGTGTATAGTAAACTTATTGCCACCGTCATCTTAACACCTCACTCAGCTGGTCTAACATACTCAAATTCAAGAATAATCACTGCCCACCCTTATTTAGCATTAAATCCAGCAAACTCCAGATCTGAAGAAAGGCTTTTACTTCCTAAAGCTTGTCTGCTTTTTCTCCCCCAGTCATGTCAGTACCAATATCTTCTGACAGAAGGTATTATCTCCTTTATTAATTCTCGGCATTAAAGAGTAACACTCGAAGATCAGGACCTCAGAGTGAGACAAGGCAGTGCATTTGCTCATACACATAATTAACATGCTGTATTACTTGATATGTCTATATCTCATGATCGCTGCTCACTTTAAAATTAGCAAATTGATGGCTGGTGTCATTAGCACAATGAGGTATGTGGGCTGCTGCATTGGACAACAGACTGCATCTCTTACTTTACACTTGGGTTCACTTGCAGCTCATGGAAGGAAAAGGGGTGCTCTCAGAGGCTTGTGTGGAGGTGTTACTTCAGATCAGATCTCAGTTCAGAATGCACCAGAAAGTAAAAATAATGTTATATGAAAATAACTCCAAATGAGGTATTGAGCCGATAAGCTCGACAGAGTCGTATCCAGACAATTGCATTATGACTAATGCAGGTCAAGCAACAAGGGGAAATGACCTGTATTTAATAAATTTAATTTGTGATTACACATTACTGATAGCCCTAATGGAATAACTTATTCAATACATATTCCTAGTACTCATCAGATGAATTCTCTCAGGAACTCTAGCAGTATAGAGCTTGTATACTAAATCCAGAAAAGCTATTTACAATATATATTACTGGTCATGGCAGTCATATTTGCTGAGCAGTGTAACTATAATACAACATAATAATATAACTATTCCAAGCAGGAAAAAGCAATCTGGCTGAAAAAATTACACCACCTTTATTTAGAGGCACAGTAACATGCAGAGTTGTCATTAATATCATCAACAGGAACTTGGCTGAGAAGTCAGATTTCAATCACAATGTTTAAGGCTCCCCTCCTTGGCACTGTGCAATTCCAAGGCTGCTCCACAGAAGCATGATGTAATGCACTGCAAGCTACAAAACAAGACCTAGGATTTTTTTTTCTTATTTTGGAAATTGTTTCCTTCCCTGTCTTTTACTTAAAAATACTATATGGGACCTACCCATGAGAGATGTTACAGTGATCAGCATGGCAGTAGCCAGCAGTTTGCATTAGGGGGTAGGATTTACAAGGCTGAGCTAGAAATTCTCTGCCTGCTGAGAATGCAGGTGTTGGGTGTTTTTTATATGAATATAGTAGATAAATATGGTCACACAAACAAATCAGAAAATAATGAGGAGAAGGTGTGGCATATGGTGGGACACCTGCTTTTTACACTACCCCTGCCCAAGGTCAGAGGACTCTTCCAGGGAGTGAAGGAATGTGGGTTTCCATCCTGCTTTGGCCAGAGAGGTCTTGGCTGCATACACTCCTAACCAAAGAAATGCCCAGCCTACCTGGCTGTAGGTACTGAGCTGGAACTGGGCAAACAGGGCCAAAATGGAAGGAGTGGCAGTGTCAGGCTGTAGATGAGAGGAGATATGGGGAGTTTTCTTTCTGTAGACTGTCAGTCTTATAGTAAGTGAAGCCATAATGAACTCCCTAAAAATCTTATGCATTACACCAGTCTGAAAGAAACTTGTACCTTCCTCATCTCAAGTTCTTGATTTTCTTCTGGAAAAAACCCACAATCTCACCCCCTGCCAAACCCCCAAACAGTGCTGCTTTTCCTCTGAGCCTTTCAGCACTCCACTTCACTTTCAGTTGTTCTAGTGCAGCATCTTTCTCTTCCCATATGAGGGATTATCAGGCACTATCTTCCCTTCTCCCTTGTGTTTTGCACCCTTCTCCTGGCTAGCAGTGATATATTCTTGGCCTCACATTCTCTGGCAATTGACCTGTAAGTTCCTCCTTCTCTGTTATGAATCGTCTCATGTCTGTTCTGCCTTCTGCTCTCTATCACAAATGCTGCCTTCTGTTCTCAGTCACAGTTGGGTTTTTTGCTTAGTTTCATTGGGGGTTGGGTTTGTTTTTCTTTCTTATTGTTTTGTTTTGTTTTGTTTTTGTGGGTTTATTTGTTTTTTGGTTTGGGGTTTTTTGTTTGTTTTTTTTGTTTTGGTTTTGATGAGGTTTTTTTTATTTTTAGTTCCTTATCCTTGTTTCTGCTTAGTGTTGCTTCTGTGCTGCTTTTGTGCTACAGAAAAATAAAAGCAAAAAATATGTTAAAAAAAAAAAATCCAAACCAATCAAATACCCCAAGCAACCTCCCATGAAAATTTGTATTTGCACTGCCTTGCTTTCACTGAGCTTCAACATACAGACACCACTGACATGATTTTTTTATTGCAACTGACCACACATTTGCCTGACTCCACCTTTCTTGTCTGACATGCCCCTCCTTGCTTACAGATCCTACAGGCCCTGTAACATCAAACATAAATTATCAGAGAGAAAGTGTTTTTGCATCAATATGTACTGTTCCCTTTTCTACTGTTTAGTATACAGCAAAAAAACCACCTCCTGAAGCAGAGCATCCTGCTGGTATTGGTTACCAGCCTGGAAAAGTACTCATTTTCATTATCTATCTTCTGCTGTTTGAAAAGCAGCAATGTTACTGTGAGACTATTCTGTGGTTTGTAGTTTGACTTTGTTAGAACCAGCCCTGCTTGCAGCTCAAAGATGTGTGGCAAAAATTGCTTGACATGAGTGAAATAAACCAAACAATCCCCTCTCCCCATACTGGCACATTCTTTTCTTCTTAAAGCTCAGAAGAGCTTTGCTAGTCGTGGCACTACCTCACAAAGCAAAGTGGTATTCCTAATGAAAAAGCTGACTGCTTAACTGGGATAAACAAGATGTTTGCAACCCAGTACAAATATTTTAAATTCCCTGGTTACAAGTTAACCCTGGCTGGATGCCAGGTGTCCAGCAAGTTGCTCTATCATTCCCCTCCTCAGCTAGACAGGGGACAGAATATATAATAAAAGGCAAACCAGAAACAACTTGGGGAAATAGGCTTTATTTATTACCAATCAAATCAGAGTAGGATAATGAGAAATAAACCCAAACCTTAAAAATGCCTTCCCTCTCCTCCTCTCTTGTTCCCAAGCTGAACGTCCCTCCAATTTTCTTTCCTTCCTCCCCTGCAGAGGTGCAGCAGGATGGGAACTAGAAGTTAGCATCACTTCATCACATGCTGTCTCTGCCATTCCTTCCTCCTCACACTCTTCCTCTGCTCCAGAGTGTGGCTGTCCCATGGGAGACAGTCTTCCACAAACTTCTCCAGCATGGGTCCCCCATGAAATCACAAGTCCTGCCAGCAAAACTGCTCCAGTGCAGGCTTCCTACAGGACATCTCCCTGCCCCATCATGAATCTGTCATGAGCTGCAGGTGGATCTCTGCCCCACTGTGGACCTCCACAGGCTGCAGGGGACAGCCTGACTTGCCATGGTACAGACCATGGTCTGCAGGGGAACCTCTACTCCTTCCCCTCCTCCACTGGCCTTGGTGTCTGCAGAGTTGTTCTCTCACACATTCTCGCTCCCCTCTCCTCTGGCTACAGTTGCTGTTGTCTTGTTTCTTCCCTTTCGTTAATAGAATAGAATCACAGAGTATTCTGACTTGGAAGGCACCCACAAGGATCATCAAATAAAACACTTAAGTGAATGACCCATACAGGGATCAAACACACAAAAAAATATGTTCTCTCAGAAGAACTGACACTATCCCTGATGGTTTCAGCCTTAACCAGCAGTGGGTCTGTCTTGGAGCTGGCTAGCATTAACTCTGTCAGACACAGGGGAAGCTTCCAGCAGCTTCTCACAGAAGCCACCCCTGTAGCCCCTCACACCACTACCAAAACCTTGCCATGTAAACCCCAAAGGGGATGGACTTGCATCCTTCCAAAAACCAGATACCCATCTCTGACAATGGGAATGACTTTCCCAGGCTGAAAGTTCTTGTAAGAAAAAGAGCTAAAGAATGCCAGTATGTGTTACAATAAGAGATAGGATACTATTAAACAGTTGTATTTCATTCACTCTGCATGCAGTTTTCCCTCATTTAAAGTTACTGCAGACTGGATAGTGACTCATTTGCAGGGGAAAACGTGATTAGTTTCTTTTTCATCATATTCAGAAAAAAGACGAGTGAATCAATCAAATAAATTATTTTCATTTGCTCTTTTGATGTCTTCCCAACCTGCCTCTCCCTCAGGAACTTGATTGCTACAAATACTAAAAATCATATGGGCATTTTTCTAATGGCAGCACTGTATGGACTTTGCCATTTTCTGATCCATGCATTATAGCAGAACATTACTTGCAGAGAGGAAAACACCAGCAGTAATTAAAGGCCATTTTAACTGTCTTCACCCTTCCTGCTTATTAGGTTTTTTTTCTCTCCTCTGTTTCATTCCTTCTTAATTTATTTTTATGTCAATGTAGTGTGTTGATAAAGAAGCCCTTCACAGCCAAAAATGAATCCAAAGATGAATCAATGTTCATCACCAAAGACAGGCCTTTCTACAGCCCCTCAGTTTTTCATCCTAAAGAGGTTAGAACTGCCTGCTCTTTTTCCCTGTTTACATCTCCAAAAGCACACAACATCTTGAAACTCATTTTTTACCTTTCCTTTGTGCTACTTCTTTTTCCTTCTATCCCACTTCAAGTATCTTTCTTGCTCCCTACACTCTTGGTAGGCTTTTTCCTGAAAGCACATTCTGGAGCCTTTATTAGATGGAAGCTTTGTGAGATGACTTCATACCATAAAAAGCAGTGAAAGGTACTGGGCCTGTATTCAGATGGACCAAGAGGTGACCAAGGGAGATTACAGAAGGAGATTGTCATTATCTGCCATGCTGATCCCTAAAGAAAATGCAGGAAACGTATTTTCTAGATCCTGAAGTCTGTTGTCTGAGATAAGAGGAGAACCATCCAGGGTGATATATAGACCAGAATGGTGAATGTCCTCCAGGAGACCTGGGGGTTCCATAACGGCCCCGTACTGTGGAGAGAGCAGGCTGTGTCCATACTTGTTTTGCCAGTCAGGATGGCTGTTAATCAAGAAACCCATCCTTCTTTCACTGGCAATGACATTGAGATAAACTCCTGCTCTAATTCCTGCTAAATTCACATGCTCTGCTATTTTCACAATTTTGGAAGAAATATGTGGTAAAAATGCATTCACCGGTGAACAGAAAAATTCACATTAAAAGACACTTCTGCATTGCTGGGATATAGGAATAGTGTCAGGGATCTCTGTTTCAGATTTTTACCTTGCACTGGAGACTGAATGCTGCCATTGCACTTTCAAGTATCTGCATTAATCAGGACTATAAAACCTAAAGAGAATTATGAGTCTCTATGAGAAAATTCCATTTCTGCTGCAACTTGTTAGCACCTGCGGTACAGCAGTGTTGTGTTCACGGGGTGAATTTATACAGGCACTCTACTGTGTACTGGTGGGCTTGTTTTTAAGCTCTGTAAAGCAAAGCATGTGCTGCATATCAACAAATTTATCTTCCTTCACCTCACTACCTCTCTGAACTCATATCCCCACTTTCGGGGAAAGCATAGGAGAGCCTCCTTCTTTCCAACCATAGCAAAGTTGGTGGCAGTATCTGGGTTTTCCTCAGAGGCAGATGGCAGCTAATGCCTGGCTGGAGGGGACCCAGGGAGTGGAGGCTGCTGGTGGCACGACCAGAACCATGTTCATGCTGGCAGCAGTCATGGTGTCATTTGCTGGTTCCTAGAGTTTCTGGCTGATTCCCAGCACAAATGTGGCAGGACTTGGATCCCTGTGTGAGCTGAGCCTGTTTGAATGGGGCTTCCCTGCTCTCACCTACCTTCCACCTGCTGTAGATTTGCTTTGAAAAATCCATGTGATTGCTGTGATCAAAAGAGTACATTTTGAAAGGCTTCCTTAAAAGCATGGGGCCTGTAAGAGTCATAGTAATTGCCCTGGAGACATGTTAGAAATGGAGTTGTTTATCAAGGGGAAGTTGTTTAGGTCAGTTGAAGTAGGCACAGCCATGCCTTCTTTCTTTATCCTGTCTCTGACTGGGCTGTGTGGTTCTTCCTCAAAATGTTGCTGAAGTCTCTGTGCCACATAGTTTTATAAATTCTCCTTTGATCATGACTTGTAAACATACAGCAATAGTGGGGAATTTTGATCACCTAATTCGAATTTTGTGTCTTGTATTACCATGATTTCACCAGTTGGCTCATCCCACTGAAATGGCCATAGGCAGCACCTGAATGTCTGAGTGTCCAAGTGATGGTGTATTTCTGCTTCTTGTTGCTGTAGTGGTTTGAAAGCAAAACAAGTGAGAGGCTCCAAGTCAGAAATACAATTTAATAAGAAAAAGAAAAAAAAGG
>JBBMKD010000102.1:44743329-44850830 GCA_037834095.1 Argya squamiceps | reverse complement strand
AGACCCATTAACAAAAGACCCATTAACAGAAGAGCCATTACAGAAGAGCCATTACAGAAGACACCTTAACAGAAAAAAACACCTTAACAGAAAAGGGAGGGGGAACCTGGAAGAACACTGCTCCAACAATTGGTTTCAACAGTTGATGAAGATGGTGATAGAATACTTTGTGCATATCTTATTCTACAACCCAGGACAGTTGCAGAATTTGGAAGATTTCCTTCTTTCTGGTTCTGGTGGGGACTGAGACCTGCAGTGCTGAGGGTTTCCTCTTATTAACCAGACCACAAACCATCTGTCAGGCCTTTTCAGTCACTAATTTAAAGGACAGATGGATCACCATGAAAATAGTTCCAGCTAATTGAAAGTGTCAAATACAACTGTCTAAACCCTATCAGACCTTGCTGGAAAATATGTTCTAAACAATTCCTGAAAAAATAGTCTTTGGAATAGCTGGGATGTTTAAAAACAAATTAAAGCTATCCCATGTGAAATTGCAGAATGCAAAACCGCTCCTTAAAATCTCAGGTAGAACTATTTTGTTGGTCTTGGAGCCTTAAAAAACTTAAGGATCTTTAAAAAATTATCTTTTTTGAATCTTAGTTGATGATGCCTTGTTCGTGTCCTGGCATTGAGGAAGTAATGGTTCTCTTATATCCAGATGAGATATTTCCTGCAGTTAAAGCACACTGTGAAGGAAATGTGGTATTGAAATTAGGTATTGAATCCCACAGCAGCAATAGCTGTGTGTATAACTTAGTCATGCCGTTGCTGTGAAAATTGTTTACTTATTAATTTTTAAAATATGAGTCTTTTCACAATCGTGTAAATATTTAGCAAGACTTCATTTCCTGTAAATTGTTTGATGGAGGACAACAGTGATTTATACATGTGTAGGTATGCATGTATCATTTTCTCTGTGTGACCTCACGGCTACTGAATCAAAAGTGTTACGGGAATCAATTACTCATGAGAGTATATGTATTTCAAATGCTGCACTCTTAAATAGATTGCTTCCTACTTTTTCATTTTTGACCACTAATTGCAGAGGGCAGTTCTGAGTTAAACAACCTGCAGGGCAAGAATTATTTATCACAGATTACACACGTAGGACTTTGATACATTTTTTAATGCTGCGGATGAGAACATTAAACCCTAGAGGAGACGGTTGAGTCTGTAATCACAGCTTGAAATGCACTTGCTGTAACAGGTGACACCACGTATCACAAATATCAAAAATATTCTTTTTGTACTTGGCTGAGAGTAATGAAGTCTTTGAAAATGCTGCGAGGCGCATCCATGCAGAAATACGTTTGCCCTGGAACTGTAAGTCTGTAGAGCTTTCCTGCACATGTCTCGTGTGAGTGACGTCCTTCTGCTACGGAAAGCGAGTCCCGGTGTCTGTGCGTAAGCACAAGCGCATGTCTGTGTGCATGTGCTGCAGGGAAACGTCAGCTCAGACTTTTCCTTACTTTTTGCATTGACTGAGATAAACTCTTGTGATCTCCCACTGTTTCCTGTTGGTAGACTGTGAGAAGAAAGATATTTATTCAACACCAAGTATAATTTCATTTTTAAGTCTTAAGGATGTGTTTGTTTTTAAATTTAGGGAGGGGTTTTATCATCTAGCAGTGCTAGAATTTTAACTGGTGTAAATTAGCTTAGAGCTGTGCAGTAGATTCTCATCTCTTTTGTGTGTGGATGCAATGGGGGAAAGCTTACATTACACCATATAAAAAGAGAAAGGGTATGAGAGGGGAAGACAGAAGTGAGAAAGAGGAAGTTTTTTCCTAAGAGGCAAAAATTAATTTCTCCAGTGTTCAAGATTTTGGGGAATAAGGAAATATTTGCATAATACTGAATACCTGACTGAAAAAAATATAGTTGTGGGAGCTTATCCTCATTAGGTAACTGGCTGAGAAGAGCAGAGGCATAGCATTTGGAGCTGTTTCCCTTCAGATTAGTCACAGCGGAAACAAATTTCATTCTCCAGACGTGCCATCAGTTGTGAAGCTTGTTAGAATCCCTCTCAATACTGAATAACCTGTCACTCAGAAACCAGAAACAGCCAAGTTTTTTTACAGGGTGCAGCAGCAGGCACCACCAGTCTGCTTCTCAGGAGTTCAGTATTCCCATCCCTTACCTGAAATCAAATTTTCAGGTGTATCTAAACAAATGTAAGTGTTTTAGAAGAGTTGTACAAAACTCAGTTTAATGTTGCTTCCTCCTAAAACTAGCCACTTGTGATGAATTCTGTTTTGATATTTTATGCAGAGATGAGAAAAGTTTTTATGATATTTTATTTGGAAGGAAAAATCTGTAGTAACCAAAAACCTACTATAAGGAGGCATCAACTAAAACAAATTTCCTATTAAATCTTTAAACCCAATGAGATTCAACACCCTTCTATGTTTCACTACATCATTGCTAAAATGTAAAAAATGCTGTTTTCCAAAGCAAAAAGTTTTCATCGTGAAAAGTAGGGTACTTCAAAAAGTGTCTACAACTTGAAATTTGCAAAACTGAAATTTTTATCTGTTTTTCTATTCTGTAATTTTCTTTGGGTTTTAAGTTCATTAGAAACTTTTAAGAGTTTAAGTTTTACATGATTTTTGTCAACAACATTTTTGTTCACCTAGAAGCTTGTATAGAATAGGCCTACTTCTTCCCCAGTTGCTGTAATGATTACAATGAACTCATCTGGTCAAGTGAAGCTCAGGACTTGTTTCATCAGTTGATGACCTGAAGAAGCTCTCCTAATACTTTTTATGCATCTATCTTCCCTTCCAGTGGATTAGAGAAAAGTGAGAAGGCTCCATTACAACTACAGCCAACATGTATCCACGTTAAACATTAAAGAAAAGGAGAAAGATTTGGAGTTGTTGGGCTGGTTTTACTCTTAGCTTGCCCCCTTTAGCTCTCTCAATGGTCAGGTCCTCTGAGTAGCAGGTGGCACTGATAATACGTGCTCTACGTGTGCTTTACCTGTAAACTGGACCCAGCAGAGCAATAGCTACATTTCTGAGTATTTAGCCTTGATCTGTTCCCAGTTAATAACCTCATAAGTAATTACAAGGGGATAGCATTTAGCCTTGAGTTCATTTTAGAAGCAGCAGCCTCCCCGTTCCGGTGATGATGTGGCCAGTATTTGTACCCTCAGTTCGAAGCAATTGTATTGTTACCATGCCCTGATGAACCTTTCCTGTTGCCACTGTAGCCTTGAAAGCTGGAAATGGCAAGTGCTGCAGGTGGTGAGCAGCAGGGTTTGATTAATCCAGATTCCATTTTCGCATTGTTGAAAAAGGATGGGGGAAAAGGGATGCTCTGCAGCTGAGTGTCAAACCTAGCCAGAAATGCTGCAGCTATTGGGGGTGATGATATGGGTCACATAGTAATTATTTTGAGCCAGGAATATATAGTGAGACCATATCAGAAAATTGGCAGAGAGCATTGCTTTCACTTCTGCTTATGTAACAGCTCAGTGAGAAGGCCAGACTGCAAAACAAGTACCTTTTCTTCCATTGTTACATTAAAAATGTGATTTTCACCCAAGCTAGGCTGAGCTACAGGCTGATAACATGAGACATAAGAATGGCATGAATTTCGTGCAGAGATGTGCATCAGAGATCATGCAGTCTTCATGCAATCAGGAAAACACTCAACTGCTGTCCATGAAGTACAGCCTTGTAGTGAAAATAATAATAATAATAATACCCAGAAATTATGATGATTTTCATAAATAACAGTGGCAGCTTCATCACTTCCCTGATTCCCATTTGCTACTGATTCACTGATGTTTGGGCTTTTTGTTTGGTTTTTTTTTTTTGCTACATCAGTTTGTGTTCTTCTAGATCCTTCTTTGTTGCCAGTACTGTAGCATCACTCTTCTTTCCTGTGCTTATGAAAAATGAGGAGGCTTTTTAATGCCATGTGGCATCATGCCAAGCATATAAAGCAGGCGGAGAAGAAGGAAAGGGTCACATTTGGAGTGATGACTTTTGTCTTCCCAAATAACCCTTACTTGTGATGGAGCCCTGCTTTCTTGGAGGTGGCTGAACACCTTTGCTTGTATCATGCAAATATTTCCTTATTCCTCATGGGAAGTGGTGAGTGAATTTCTTGTTCTACTTTGCTTCTGTGTGCAGCTATTACTTTACCTGTTAAACTGACTTTAATTCAACCCAGAAGTTTTCTCACTTTTACTCTTCTGATTCCCACCTCCATCCCAGCAGGGGTGTTGTATTTAGCTGCCAGCTGGGGTTAAACCACAACAGCCCTTCTTGGTGTCAAGTGTGGGGCTCAAGATAATGACAGATTGGATTGACATGTGCTAGATTGAATTTATAGCTGTTATTACTGTGTAGCTATTAATCTGCAGGCTCTGTGCTTGCCATGGCACACTTGCTTGCCTTACTGCTACCATCTGCATCGACTGAGGCACAGAATGGCATTGGCTGAGTGCAGTTATTTCCTGTAGGGATTGTGCTCACTTGCAGCTGCCCATCAGCTAAGTCAGGCATTATCTTGTGTACTTGTGTGTAATCACAGCACAGAGCTGCACCCAGCTTGTGTCTCTTTAACAGCAAGATTTTAAGCAGCTTATTTTCATGCTGTTGGTAGCTCCTTAATTGGTTTTAGAGGCACATACTTTGCTTGGATCTGTACTGCAAGAAGGGGAATGAAGAAGCTTTTAATAGGCACTGCTGTGCTTACTGTGTAGTGTATTTTATGCACTTGCAATCCCTTCCTCTTATTCTTCAGCCTGGGCCCAGTATTAAAGCTGCTGCTTACATAGGGCAGGAATGCTGCAGAGCCATCACTGGCAAACAGAACATTCAAGCTCACATCACTGTGCATGTGCTCAGAAGGATCCTGTCACACTTCTGCAGAGTAACATAATGTCAGTGTTCCTAGAGGTTTGCATGCAGACCTCTCAGCGACCCTGATGCTCCTCTAACAGGATTCACTTGCTGCCTTTTTTTCTCCTCAGATGTGGCACTTCCTCAAGTCCTTAAAATCAAAACCAGTGTCAGTTCTGTGGGGACAGCAAGCACACACCTGCATCCATGAGTGTTCTCAAACTCCCTGTGGCTGGGCTAGTAGGACATGGTGCCTGTCCATCCCAACTGAGAACTGCTCTGCATCTCCATCACTGCCACAGTGCGTCCTTTCCTTGGTCATGTGCTAAGTCTGAGCTGCTCCCTTTCCATCCAAACAGCTCATTTTTATCTGTCAGTGTTTCATGGCTTGCAGGGACTCCTGGGAGTCAGGGTGAGATTGATTGTATGAATTGTTACTGGCAGGAAGGAAAATATAAGTAGGCAGAGGAGGCTGGGGAGTAATCTCTTAGAGTTGTAACTGAGAGAGGAAGATAAATCAGACCTTGGACAGTAGGTGTCAGGGAGCAAACCAGGGCTCTTAATTCCTGCACATGGGCATGCATCAAATAGGAGTCCTGCCCATCTTCACATGTGGCTTTTCCACAGAGTATGGAAGGAGGGCAAGAATCAGTGAATGATGAATGCTCTTGGCAAACTGCTGCATTGAAAGTGAATACCTCCACTCCCCTGTCTTGCAGAAACTGGTATAAGCCTGGCAGAGTACTATGAAAGCTCCCATTCAGTGGAATTTTCCACTTGGTTAATATACATATGCATGCTGTGTGCTACTGGGATGCTGGCAGAGTGGATGCAGGGACTACAGAATAAGTGGCTTCTTTGGTGCTTCAAGTACAGGAAAAATATAAGTGGGTAATGATAAGAAATGGCTCATAAAAGCCAGCTCTTGAAAGTGCTGTAAAATAGCAGTTATTCAGGAAATGAATGGCAGGGTTTCACAAAAGACTACTTATCAGAGGCCCCACACATCAAGCCAAAATGGTGATTTTTGTATTTCTATTTATTTCAAGGTTTGCATTCATCAGGATTGATATAAGGTTAATAAAAAGCCCCAACATTTCTGACAATGCCAGCAAAGAGTGCCACTTGCACCTTTCAATTTTCTCTGTGCTGGATCTCTGCAGATCTGTAACCTAGGGGAAGAGAAGGCACCTGTAGCTATCTGATTTTATTGGAACACAACGTGCACTGTGGAAGGGGCTGATCCCAGGTTCCCCACTAACCTAGCTGAACTGTGTCACTTGAAAAGCTGAACTCCTAGAGGAAAAAAAAGGCCAGTGAGGCTTCTTCTTACTGTTTTGACTCTGTTCTATCAGTACAGAATCAGATTTGGTTGTGGGTTCCTGCCACTATGGAGTGTAAAGAGCTGTGAAACCCAGGTAGTCAAGCATCTCCTTGATGCAGATGCACACCAGATGGGGTAAGACAGCACAATCCCTGTCCTTGATTTCTGCCTGAATAGAATTGCTTCCTGATTACATGCTGGCTCTGATAATCACCATTTAGATTTTTTTCTTAGGCTCTGTATGGCAAATCTGGAACATAAATTTCAGTGAGAAAATAGGCATATCTTAGAATACTGTAGAAGCTATATTATTTCTCCAGGCCCAGGACTTTCAGAATAAGAAGGTAAATTGGAATGAATTAAGATATTAGTTTTATAAACTTATGGTACATGTACATCTTTGTACATTTTTTTTCCCAGTCCATGCAAGGTTCTCCACACATTTGTTGTATCATTAGGGCCCCACATACAGGTCCTTACTTGAGAAATTATGCATCTGCTTTCTTGAATGTAAAATTTGGCACAGGAAGGCAATTTAAAATTTGAGTTTCTTAAAAGGAGCCTCTAAAGCTACCTTGCACACAGGAAAGAAAGATGACAAAAGGCAGTTCAACCCTCCTATCCCCTACTGATGTCAATGTCATCTCTGAAGAATGTTCCTTCCAAAGGTCAGATTACCTAGGAAGAATGAAGTTTTAGTTTTTTAAAGGAATTTTCCAAGCAGGGCACTTCAAATAGTGTATTTTTCTGTTCTAGTCTGTGTCTGTGAGCAACAGCACCCCTTCCACTTTGGTCTAGATAAGAAAAACATGTTGTGCTTCTTCCTGCTACAGTTATCAGCATTATAATGCTTACTCTGAGTTTGTTCCTTGCTAAAAGCTGAAGAAATGACACATTGTAAACAACATCTCTGCTGTGGAGACCAGTTTTGCATTACTGAGCTTTGTATTTAGAAAGATTTAAAGAAAAGTGAGGCCAATTTACAGACTGAAATGGAAAATAAAGAAATTTTATTCTTTTATTTGTATTCTACTTTCTCATTTTTATTTTTTGTGGGAAAAAGAAAAAAGGGAAAGTAAAAATGGAAGAGGAAGAGCATGTTCTTTCCCTGATCTCAGGGGCCATGAATATTTTTGATATAAAAACTGAGGTGTTCATACAAATCTCAGATTTGTAAAATAGGGCTTTAAGTAATATATGTAAGTACTATCTGTGCTTATTTTTGTGAAATTTCTATGCAATTTACATAGGAATCTCAAAAAAAACCCATATAAATTTTGTTATCCATCTATCCATCTATCTCATAAGACAGACTGTTAAAATGTTACTAATTGGCAATGCTTGTTTTTTATGCAGTGCCTAGAAATGTTAAAACAACCAAACACAATACTCGACACATATTGTTCTGGTCTACCAGAATCAGTCTGTTTTTAGTGCAGGACTCCCTACATTTAATTAGTTTGAAGAGGCTCTTAAACCATTTCTTTCAGCGGTTCTTTGATTATAATATATGTATAGTATATATATAGTATAATGAATAAGAATAATTATATATAGTATAATAATAAATAGAATAAGTATAATTATATATAGTATAATGAATGAGAATAGAGCCTTCATCCCCCCTACAAAGGGCCTGTAATGCCACTTTCAGGGTCTATTGCTTGTGTAGTTAATATGTGTTAGACAAGTATAGTACACATAATAGTACAGAAATGCAAGTAATACCGCAGGTATTTTAGAAGCACAGATGAACCAAAGGAAGATTAATGGGATTTGACAACAAGACAAAATGCCACTGCACAAGGACATCCATCTCTAGAGTCTTAGTTCTGTATTACAGTGAGGGCAACAATCAGCAGGGTAAAATATCCCTTTGATGAGTGTAATTTGGCAACAATTTGCAAACATGATAATGTGTCTTGTTAATTCAAGGGCATTTGACATAGCTATCTTGACATTTTCATTGCAGGAGCTGTCAAGAATAATCTTGAAGAGTAAAAGAGTTTTATTTGAAAGTGCCTCCTTATCTTCAGTAATCTAATAATCTACAGTGGTAAGGCCAAGTAATTTTTAATGATATAGACTTTAATCCTCTATCAATTACTACTTTTAATTACAGCTGAGCTGCTGAAATGTATAGAGGTCTTCCTAGAGTTAAAATGAACATCTATAACTCTGCTCTGAATAGTCCACTATTGCCCAAGAGACAGGAGTTCCCTTGCTCCATCACCACCTCCCTAGAAATCAACTGGCTGCAAAAACCAAAAGGTGCTGAGCCCATTACATATCAAGCCAAAGATCTGGTTGTGTCATAACTCATATCCATGACAAACTGAGCCAAGATTATTGGAGAAGTTTTTTGTGGCTTTTTCTAATCCACACCTATTTGACTTTGCCTTTCCATGTTTCTAACTAGCTAGCTACACTAACAGCTGTGGATGTGTTTTCTAGATAATTGTGAACATTTCTATGGGCCATGACTTTTTAAAATACCACTCAGTCTGACACTAAGTCCCTTCCCCAGGGAGAAGGGAACACTTTCCTGGGAGCCATGAAGGCCTGCTCAGAGCAGGGCAATCCCAGTACTGAGCAGCACAGTCCAGGCTGTAACATCCATACTGATCACTTGAAGTGTTTTGGGTAGATTAATAAAAGTACACAACATTATTAAAGCCAAAGTACAAATTTTGTAGCCCACCAGCCACCTGAAAAGTTGCAGTTTTCCCTTGATTTCATATAACAAACTTTTCTGAGTTACCTGAAGGCCTCACGACTCCACTTCCCCATGGATGGTGTGGCTTCAGAGGGTTTGTTTGGTGATGGCACGGTGATAGCTTTACTGATTCTGCAGGGTAGTACTGCAAGAATCCAGTAAAAAAACTTGTTTATAAAAAAACCAAGTAAATCAAAACTCAGTGTATTTCACATCAAATGAAGACTGTATTTTACTCCTTTCTGTATGTGAAGGACTCTCCAGAAATCTAAAACAAAGATGCATATAATGACCTTGCAAATAAGATCAGTGTAATTCAGAGAATGAAATTAATTCTTCAAGCCCTGGCTTTGTTTGTCATTTACCATCACTGTAGTTTCTTTTCATCCTTAATTTTTGCTCCTTTCCAGTATTTCCTATAAAGAGTTTTGTTTAAAGGAAGAAATAAAAAGAGAGGTTTATGCATCCATTATTTAATGATGGACTTCTATCCTGGGGGAAAATAGGCAAGAAGGATTCTGATGGCAGAGTGAAGTGAATTAAAGATCAAAAAATTTCCTAAATTTGGCTGAGAGTTTATGACTTAATTTGCATAACTCTGGTTTTAATGTCAGTGACTTCTTTCCTGATTCATTGCTGGGATTTTTTTGTTTTCAAATTTAATTGCTTGTGTATTAATTTTCACAATTCTGGAGCCAGCATCCATGTGAGATCTAATTTAAGGACTGTATTTCCTCTTTGGAAAATAAGAGACAATTTCACAAAGAGAAGGAAGAATCAAGAACAATGCCATTTTTTATATAACATACTTTTATTTCTTTTCAGAACAGCATTTCTTTTCCAGAGCTTCTTAGGAAGGGTTGTTGTCTTTACTTACTTGCCTGCATGCAGTTTTTGGACTCTCACCATCACAAAAGGCCAGAAGAGGCACCACAAACAGAAGAGGCTGCTCAAACTTGCCTAAATGGACCTGATGCACAAGGGGTACCCTTGGTCTGGGCAGAGGGAATTCTAGCCTGCTCCACCTCCTTGCTGGCTGATGTTTCCTGGAAAGAGCAAAGTCGCCTGTACATCACTCTGCTGCAGGAGCAACTAAATTGTACCTCATCAGAGGTGTTTTAACACTGTGCATATACAAGGTGTGTGAAGAACATTATTTTCCAAAAAGGGATAAGAATTGGGTGCCAAAAGTTGTCCAACCTGCTCTCTGTGGTTTGCTTTGTGCTCAGCTTCTCCGTGCTGGTGGTGCGGCCCCACAGAATCTGTGCAGTCGTGACAGTGAGCCTGAGGGGACACAGGATCACATCCCACAGGAGGGACCTGCTTTAATTTCCCCCTGAAGCAACATGGGCATGCACAACTGGTGAGCAGCAGGGCAAACCACAGGACTGGGGTACTTGTTGCCAAACCTTTGCCTCCTCAGTGCAGGGTGGTGAGTGGGACGAACAAGATGGGAGCTCAACTGCTGAAGGATAAACATCCTCTTGCTTTCAACACAAAACAACAGTTTTTGCACCACAGTTAACACCACATCCAAAATATGTCTGAAAAACACCTTCCCTATCTTCCTCTGCATTTCTCACCATTTTTACTGATAAGGTTATGCCAAGCATCCCTGCTAAATGGCTCCTGTGAATATCTGCCTTTATTTTCTCGCCTTCCTTCCCTCTTCTGGAAGAAAAAAAAAAAGGCAACAAAAAGTTTCCAAAATAGAGTATTTAAAAAGCCATATTACTATAAAATGAAACACAGAGTAGGACAAAGAATTGTAGAAGATACTTGTTGAAGATGTAATGAATGTTTAATGAAATTATGAGAAACTTGTGGATGCTCAAGTACTGGAGCTTTGTGGTTGCCTAGAACATCCCAGAAAACACACAGAGGTGCCTGAAAAGGCAGTAGGAGTTTTATGTGATGAAGATCCTCCCCAAGGAGTAGCAAACATTTGTAGATCTGATGCAATAGAATATGGAGTCTGCTGATTTCCAGTTAAACTGGTAAGAGCAGAGTGCCCCCACATAAACAGAGCTCAAAACCTGACTGTGTTACTGGCAAAACAGGAGTGACTACCTCCCACAAGTCTTTTCCTAAGGCTGCTTTGTCCTTGGTTCCTAATTTCTTTACTGATGTATAACATCCTGGCTCTATCACATGTAACAGAGTGAGGCCCATTTTTACTGCAGCTGGAAATTTCCTTTAGCCCAAAACTAGTATTTTTTTTGAGGGCACCCTTGTCTCCTTCCATGGCACTGATGGGTAGCCATGAATTGCTGCCCACCCTAAGCACAAGGTGTTCAAACCATGGGAAAGCCTGCAAGTACAGAAAGAGCAGTACAGGCCATAGGAAGTGAAAGCATAAAAAATATTGTACCTGGGTCAGAGGAGCAAAAAAATCATGATTCACAGTTCTAACTTTGATTGGTGACGCCTCTTCTGCTCTGCAGAGGAGAAGCCTCAAAGAAATCACTTCTCTGTGCTGTTTGAAATTAAAGAACTAATGTAAACTTCTGAAAAGTGAAAACACATTTCTGGAAAGAGAATGAAAGCAAATAAAGTTTCAGTCATGGACCCTGTCAGACTTATAGGAGCTCCTGTTCTATCCTGTAAAAACCTATCTGTGGTTCTGGATTAAGGCTCCTCCGTAATCAAGACCTTTCTGTCAAAACACTCAAGAAACTCACTATAGAGTCATATTCTTACAAGGTCCTTTCTGGCAAGCAAGAAAGCCACTAACAAAGACTTTTCTGACCTTCATGTGCACATTAAACTTTGGATGCTCCCGTTTCCATTTCTATCTCTATCTGTCCTGCCGATTGGACTAAAAGCCCTGAGGGTTTCGTCTCTGCTCTGTCACAGCTCTCCTTGCAGTATTGTAAACCCCAGCAAGATGTAGGAGACTGAAGACCATATGTGTGCGTGGGGATAGGTTGAAAGATGATTTATTTTAAGGCCAATGCATTATTTCCTGACAGTAACTAACAGAAGAGTTACACTCAAAAGATATTCTGGAAAGACTGACTTTTGCAGAGTTGGGAACACTGACTCACTCCTGCCATCCTCCTAATTTCCAGTGCATGATGCAGAGGTGAAGGAGGAGAAGGATGGGAGTGATGTCTTCCTTTTGCTGTGATAGAAATAAGGGCTGGTTTCTGACTTGGCTCCCTTCCTGAAAACGAGAGACTGCAAATAGCAAGTCACAGATAGGTGGCTTCTGGTGCATAGAACAGATAGACAAATTTTTCAGTTGTCTCATTTTCAGACCAATGCCTAAAATACACCAAGACCATACATTCCCCAAGAAAGAGAAAGAAAAAGAATAACAAGATTAACTAGCTTTCATGAGATCTTCTCATACCAAATCTAGAATAGGTAGAATTACAAATGTCATCAGAGAGAAGTTAAGACACACGTACAAAGATACACCTTCTCCAAAGAAGAGGTCTGCTAAATTTCCTGTAAATGCCACATTTCATGTCTGCTGCTAAATTACTGCATTTGCTGATGGAAATGCTCCAATTTTGTCCCCATGTCTCACAGTGCAAGTGCTGTCCTGTCATTGGGCTGCATCACATCAGAGTAATGCAGCTGAAATGAATGCAGTAATATTGGAATGCAGCTGTGTTTACAGCAATGAAGATCTGAGGAATTGCATTATTTGGCCAATGGAAGAAGGAAAATAGATTTAAAAGAGCTATTTCAAATGGCTGGTGCTTTGCTTAGATAAATTATTATTTTTGTATCTGCATTAAAAAAGGCAGTTTTACTCTGTCTTTGACTACAGGAAGACAATTTGATGCCAATATTTGGAAATACTTCAGATAAAATTGGATGTAAAGAAAAACCATTCTAACACAAATGAATACGGTGCCAAACCTGTAATGGTAGTGAATTAAACACCTTCACTGATGCCTTATAAATGAAAACTGGTCTCCTGGGAAAAATCCATTGAAAAAGTTGTTTGAAGTACAATCCAATTATTCACAAAGGTTATAATGTACTGCAAAGTTTTCATGAGGTGTCTTCTGTAAAAAATTATGATCTCCTCATTAAAAAACAAAATCTAGCTGGGATATACTTTTGTGTATTTGTCTGTAGACTAATATATTGCATTTGGAAGAATCATCCCAGATAGCTGTACATTTAAGGGTGAAAATTCCAATTTGGCATTCTGAGCTGGGTCACATCACCAGACTAACTCCTATATTTAGAGTCCCCCAAGACATAAGCTGGGAATGCAGGGAAGCTTAGCAAACCTGTCTCAGAAAAGAAGAAAGTCAATGTTGTCAGGGTGTTTTCCTTAGAAATTAAATTAGTTGTAAGCATGCAAACAGTTAATAAATGAAGAATAAGACCAACACAAGAAATGATACACAAAGACAAGCGATTGTGTATCTTCCAATACTTCACATCACAAGAAACTCAAGAAAAGGCAACCTCAGCCTTTACTGCAGGGTCACCAGCAGGATTCTCCTAAGTTTCAAAAGGCAAACTTCAAAGAGAATTTGAATACATCTCCAGATGGGAACCTCAGCATAAACAAGTACTTGTTTCTCTGATGATTGGAGCAAAGGCAACACAGAGGGGGGCTGTTATAGCAGTGTTACATCTAGGTACTAAAATATTGCTCAGGGTAGAAAAATATATGTTAATCCATTTCCAGGGGAAAAATGTCAGCTATATTCCAGTGGAAGGGAAAAACACTAACAGCAAGTGGTATTAGAAATAAATCAGGTGTAAACTGCCTGGCTGCAGACTTCAAGAGAAGAAAATAATGCACATTATGAGTTTAGTTTTTCTGCTGCTGCAAGGCCCTAGTAAGACAACCCCTAGGGTTTTAGGACATTTTTAAAGTTTCGGCTGTTAAACCCAAGGTTGGAGTGGCTGACAGATTTCAAAGGAATGATGATGATGATGATGATGTAAAAGGCCAGAAGAAATGAAGGCTGACTTCTTATTTGAGAAATTGTAAAAAGACAACAACAAAAAAAGCCCCCAGAATTAGTGGCAGACCTATGCAGAAAATCATTATATTCTCAGGAATTCCCCTACACTATTAAATGCCTGCAAAAAGGCAAATTTCTTTATCTTCTTTACACTGTTAGTAAATCATATAAGCCCTACAACTGCAGGTGTCCTGGGCAGCTGGTGCAAGAGTCACTCTGGCTTTAGCAGCCAGGCTGTTTCACTGGGCTGTGGAACAGACCTTTGCTGCCTCTGTTGCCTCCTGAAAAAACACTTTTTTTTATGGTAATACAATACCTGTGCCTTCATATTATACTTCTTCAGCTATGCTCAACCATGCTCTGACTATGTCTCATTCGTCTAAAGAGTGTTTAAAGAAATGTTTCAAAACGCAAACAGAATCTAATAAAATCTATTAACTGCTATTCAGTGGTGTGACCCAAAAATGTTGAACAAGAGAGAGAGACCCCCATGGTCAGTGGAGAAATACTGTGGAAAATACAATCTGCATTATGCATTTAAAATCAGATGTTAATAATGTACTGTATGACCTGGTCCTAGGTGAGAAAAGAAATAAAAGCCTTCATTCTCACAGTGCCAAGCCACCTACTTAAAAAAATAAGAAACTATGCAAAAAAAAGTGGAGAAAGAAAACATTCAGTCTCTTTTCGTATTGACAATACACAGTCTTTCCAAAAAGTCTGAGGTGGCCTAAATGAAATTAATAATCACTTTCAATCAAAGGACTTTGCTGTATTTATTATCTGTTTATTTATTTATGTATCTGTGCACACTCACAACCAGCAATCAGGTAAGAGTCAACGCCTTTATTCCTAATGTGGTGTATTTTTTCCAGGTCATGAAATGCAGGTTAATATTTGATCTTCTATCAATACATCTCCCTATACTAAACATATAAAGGTTATTCCTGGAAAACACAACCTGGCACAGCCATAAACTTACTGTGATAGTTTGTAGGAGGAAAAGCTCACTGATTGTCTGGAGAATTTTACTGCAATTATGTGAATATCCTGATGCCAATCCCTGTTACAGTTATTGTCACAGGTGATGTTACAGATCAGTATTTGAATATTTGACTTAGGAATTTAATATGATGTCCTATGGACTCTGTTTCACCATCATAGTAGTTGAATGGCATTGATTTCTTCTGTCTCCCCCTGCTTATCTCAAGCTATTTCATTTGCTTGTCTTATTGATTTTCATGTTCACTTCATACATATCTTACTAGAAGCTGGTAATGAATCAATGTGGCCACCTAAATTAATGTTGTGTTGTAACCCCTGGGAAAGAGCCACTTACAAGTATCTATATCAAAATGTACCAAGTAGTTATTGTGCACATCCAAACAAGGGAAGACATATTTGTCTCAACACAACTCACAGAGGGAAGGCCTCTGCAGTCTTTCTGTTGTGTGCATGTATTTTCAAATGTCTGCCATGATAATATGGACTTAAAAGGAAAACACTGGATCAAGCCAAAGAGACCTCAGTGCCAGCCCTTCATCCTAAGTAGTTCAGTTATTCATGGCTCATTTCACAACCTTCTGCCTGTAAGCTGTGTGCCTTTCTCTGAACCCTTTCTTTTCCTACCTTCAGACCAGGACTAGCTCTTATTCTCTGCTTACACTGCCCCCAGTGTGCAGCTGTTTTCAGAAGGGTCCCATTAGCAGGAAAGAGACACCCAAAGTATTGATAAAAGCAATACTAATTGTGCTAAACAAGGCCAGGACAGCTATGATAACAAATTGTCATTATTTTTGCTTCCTGCTGTTCTTACATCTTTTGGTAACACTAAAATTTAATGATTACTTCATTCCCATAGATGCATTCATTTATCCAGCTGGCCTGCTGCAGTACATAAGGATAGTGATGCAGCTTTCTGCTGTACAGGGACAGGTCTGGATGAGACAAGAAGATTTGTTGTTGAAACTGCTGCTTGAAACTATTAACACAGAAAACTAATTTCTACTTAAAGATGCTTTAAATGCATACTTGAGGGAAAAATATAACATCACAAACATCTTAAATTGACCATCAGCTCAGTGACAGAAAACAGTACGTTAAATTTAAGGATTCCTCCTGAGAGATTTCATGTGAGCTAAAAGTCTGCTTGGCTGAATAAAATTAGAAGACATGTTCATTTTAGAGCTCTCCAACATGAAAGCAAACACTTTATATCTGTATATATAATGTTGAGTGATTACTGACAGTGACTGCCTGTTAATCAGGCAATCATTAATATGTAGACTCACACAAACCTCACCATGACCCACACTGAAATGAGGTTCAAGCAGACAATTTTCACAGAGGCCTCCAGGGCCACACGGCAAAGGGCAGTGGAGCCTGCAGGTTCCTATTTTGTGTCACCCACCTGTGTTTCCCGTGGGACATGGCACCAACTGTGTCACATCTGGTTCACATCTGGTTGTTCTGCCTGCCCACTACAGGACTCCTCAGATGAAATAAAAGTGAGTTTCCATGTCTGCATTGTCTGAAGAGCCTCCTGTGAAAAACCAGGCTCAGAGTGTTTGGAAAGCTTCAAGGTTTGATTTGCAGAAATTGAGAGTTCTCTCATTTCCATCTAATTCACTAAGGGGCAGACAGCTAAAGGCTTTTCTCAGCCCTGAACAGACATGAATGCACTGGTAACAAACTTCCAGGGCTTACTTTGCTGGAAAACAGCAGTACCTCAGTGTTCCATTGCCTCTTCCGCTTGTGCTGTTTACCAGCAAATGCTCTCCTAGACAGGTTGGAACTCATGCTGAAGAATTACAGAAAGCAAATTTTCAGAGACGAACAAATGCACAAAACAGTATTCCACCCCTTTGTACACAAAGAGAAGTGTAACCCTTCTGCTAGGGGATGCTTGTGAGAGTGAAATGGGTTCAGCCATATGACATGCCTTTAAACATTCCATCCCCAACAACAATCCTTGAATTAGTCTGCCCTGAGATCTTCATCAGGCACCTCGGAGAGTAGATTACTGGCTGAGCTGAGCAAAACCTTGTCCAAGTCGACCTTTCAAACATACTCTGCCAGGTTCTTGGGCAAGAAATTTACACTCATTCAAGAATTCATTCATTCAAACAGGAGTAAACCACTTATTTAAAAGCAAAACCAGGTGAACAAAAGAATCAAAAGCTCCTGTACTTGACTACAAGCTGTTTTGACTTTAAAATAGACCAAACAAACCAAACCCTAAGAGCTACCACGAGGCTTACCAGCATTGCAATTAAACTGTGGGTTCAGCACATTTAGTTTTGTTAGCTCTGACATGGCTAGATGAAAAAGTGGCTTATATGATATTAAAAGATTTGTTTTATCTGCTCAGAAGCCCTTCCCCATTTTCAAGGCAAAGCATGCAATGCATATACGCAGCTCTTGGTTGAGTGTTTCTATTTTCAAACTCTCAGTTAAGCTTCAATAAGTGGGACCCACAATAATGTCTCTGGACTGGCTACCATCATGATTTACAACTCTGAGAGCAATTCAATTAGCATCTCTTTTATTCAGTGCCACAGGGACGTTTCAAAACCCCTACAGTTCCAGAGGTGCCTGCACCAGGAGCCCTGCTATGTAAAGTCTGAAGATACTCACAAGCTATGCCTTGCATCTGCAGCAATTTATCAGTGGTCAGTGATCACTTGAAAATACTTTCACAATTCTTCCAGATGGTTTTACTAAAGCCTAATGAAAATGAACTTGTTTCAACAAATAGTCTGTGAGGGTGTCTTAGGTAATTGTTTTTTAGACTGTGCTTATAATTTTCAGTTGTAGAGGGTGCTTCCTGGTGACCTGCAAGTACTGGCTTAATCCTATTTCTGCTTGAACAAGCTCCTGAGAAGTGCAGTTTTTTTCTGCATGAACAAGCTCCTGAGAAGTGCAGTTTTTAGTGCCATCTAATGTCTGCCCAGACTGCATAACCTCCTGCTGGTATAGTGTATTAGACTAATTCCATTAGAGCATGGATTCTCCTGAACCTGCTGATCCACAGCAGGAGTCCAGGTTCATTACCAGTTGCCTGGCCCATTGCAGGAACTTCCCAGCTTACGTCCTTCCCAGCTCAGCTCATCTCAGCATCACCCTGCAGCCCAAGGGTCCCACAAGTGCCAGTGTCCCCTGTGACTGCTGCTTAGTGCTGCAGAGGGAAAAGGGCAAAAGTACCAACTGTGTTTGCTCAGACACTGGGGCCAGCAGTCAGTTCTAATACTTTCTGGATCCAGCAGCTGACACTGGAAGTGGCATCTAGGAGCATCCAGGAGAGGAACTGGGAGAGGCTCAGCTCTAGGCTGAGTGGGTGTGAGTGCCTGTTTTGGGGGTCCAGACAGTAGCAGCAAACTAACTCTGCTGCACTGTGCCAGCCCCTCAGGGAGGGCTGATACCAAAGGTCCTGCAGGAGAAGGTTGAGGGTTATTGCCATGGCTGTGTGGTTCCTATTCCTTGATGGCTTGTGGGTTATACAATCCATGGGGCAACATTAAGGAGTGATCCTGGCCTCCTCTCACCAGCCAGATTTGGAGTGACAGGAGAAAAGTCCACCTGGTACAACCATCAAAGACAGTGGACCACAAATCCTTGGTCTTTGGCAAAAGGGAGAAATGGACTCACTACCCCCATCCTGGCAAACATCAGTGAAGGCTTATCTCTGCATCTTATACATGCTGAATTCAAACTGTCTGGAGGGGACTGCACTGACACAGCAGTGTCCTTTCACTTGAGATTCCAAGTTCTTATTTCAGCATTGCTTTCTACTGTAATGGATTTGCACAGCATTTAACTGCATTCTAATTGACCAAAACCACTAATTGTGGTATAAGTAAATTGCAGTCTAATTTTACTTAGCTATAACTGATAGAACACAAAGCTACAGAAATGAAACTACATCAAAAGAAAACAGCACTAAACACTGGTGTGAATATTAGACTGAACAAATGTGGCAACAGACCACTACCACAGCCAACACTATTTATAGAAATTAATATTTAGGGCCCAAGTGAAGTTAAATAGTTTTTTAAATGTGTGTTTTTGCCACATCCATCACTCTAAAATAGAATTTGGATTTCAGTTAAATGGACAAAAGCTGAAGTTGTCGGATGACACTCATTGCAGGTATGTTGACTGGATATTTACTGTTGGGTTTACTGGTGGAACTGAAATGGGGTTTACTTCTGATGGCTGTTTTTCTACCATCATATTTCTTCCGTCTTGCCAGACCAACCATTATATTTAATGTGTTGTAGAAAAGTCTGCTTATTGTGCAGATAAAAGACCAAGGGTGTTCATTGTAAAGGCCTAGAACTAGGTCATTCAGTTCCCTGTCCAGATTTAATCTTGTTTCTCTTTTGTACTAATGAACCTACAATGGAGGTGGCTTTTTACATTCTCTGGGCATTGAAATGAAAGCTGCCAGCACTTCAGCCCAAGCAAAAGTGTGAGAAAAAGCTCTATTTAATGCTGGAGAGAAAACATCTGGAGGTCTCTGTTGTCATGCCAGGTTCTTTGTAGAGATTTTGCTTTTCTAAAGCAATTGTTCACTCACATATTTCCAAGAGCTACCTTTCAGGAGGGAAGCTGAAAATTCTATCAACTTCTCTTTATACATAACAGGCACAGCAGCATTAATATCAGGGAATACTCCTTTTGTGTCCATCCCTTCTGCAGTCTCCCCCATTAGTAAATCAAATACCGTCTCGGGCTGTAAATTTTTACACTCACCAAAGCCTGATATTTTCCATGTGGCACTGTAGGGGTGACAAGACACTATGGCTTTTATCTGCAAATAATCCCATAATGGTAACTTCATCAGCTTCAGCCACTGCTGAGTTTATGCTATGGAAAAATGCCTCTGGTCTCCTCCAGGATTTTGCTTTTAAGGGCAGGGTAACCTCACAAGCACTTTTTTCCCCTGTGATTAATCGTACCATTTTCAACAGCGAAGCTGTGAAGCTAAAATCACAGGTATGCAGTAACTTCCATGGCTAGGCATTCTCAGGAGAGCTCAATGTAGAGTAATCTTTAATGCTCAGAGAACCCACTGAGAAGGAACCTGGTTTTGTTATAAGCCTGACAGACCCAGGCAATATTTTTCTGGAAGATTGGCTTGGCTATGGTATGAGTGACTTCATTCCAGGAGCTTAAGACTGAAAGCTGCAGGTCCATGCCATAACATATTTTCTTGTCTCACTAACCTGCTCACAAGGTTAATATGCAGAGAGCTACTACTCCTCCTACAAGCAGATAATTTCTCAGTTCATTAAACATTATTGTTAAACTACCAGGAGCTCTTCAATTACTCACCTCTGGGAAAAGTGGCTTACCACTAGGAGCAGAAATATATATTAAACAGCTTATTCCAAGGAAATTTCGTGCTCTGCAAGATTATTTCAGTTATCTGGTTTCTTTGGTGGGGTGGACAGAGAGACTGGGTTTGTCTAGAAGGAAGTATTTTGTTAGTGCTGAAGAGGGATGCATTTATTGGTTCAGCAAGCATTAATTTTGTTTCCAGGATGGACAGAGCTGACCAGCTCCTTCCCTCCCACCTTTTCCATCACCTTGCTTGATGCTCTCCCTCCAGCAATATGAAATGTCAAACCTGCACCTTTTTTTCCCAACTCCATGGTTTCTTAGGAGAGGTCTCCTGCAGACAGGTGGAGCCATCCTTTTTCCTAAATCCATAAGTCTGAATTTTAAATCTTGGCACAGCACCAAGGAACTATCAGCAAGTCACTTTTGCACTCTGTTTTTCCTACTGAAAAGAGACTGGACGGGCAGGATCAAGGTTTGGAGAAGACAGCAAGGAGTCAGAGGAGCTGAAAAAGGAAGCCAGATGAACACTGCATTTCAGCAGGAAAAATCCCCAATAACACTGCTGGTTTTGGTAAGAAGAGAGGACATTGGCAACAAGCTGGGGAGGGATACTTGGTGCTGGTAAAGAAAAGAGCAAAATCTTGGAAATTTGATAAAATGCAAAGGCGCCTTTAAAATCATTCTAGGCCTTGCCTATCTAGGTTATTAAATATATCCAGTTTTACCTGTAAAAGGTATTTTCTCAAAAATACGAACAATTTATGACTTTCAGATCCAACTTCCAGCAAAACTCCATTCCATGCCACCAGAACAGTTACCAGTCCCATGAAACCTCAATTTTTCATCCAAACAACAGCCAGACCTCATTTATTTTCTTACAAAAGAGCTGATCAAGGAATCAATTTCCAGCTGGGTCTCAATTATCAACACTTAATTAAAAGCAATGCCACAAGTCCTCAGAACAACCCCTCTATTATACAATACAAATCCATCCGGTTGTTCAGTTGGGAGCAAACAGCTTTAGTGCTACCTTTTCCCCACTTGTCAGAATTGTTCTATGACTGCCAATCCGGGGACAGAAACATTTAGATCCGTGTTCCCAGCTGTGAATCCAAACCTGAAAGCTTTACTCTCTATTTTGCATTCAAAAGAAATTACTGTAAAATGACTTATGGATGGCATCTTCCAGAATTCAATGGATAGACTCCAAAAGACCAATTGAGCCTGGTATCTATGTTTTCCACTGTTATAGCTTCTCCTAAAGACAGATTTCTTTTCAGGATACCTGTTCACCAAGTCTACTGGTCTCAAAGTCAGCCATGGGCTGGGTTCCATCACACAGCTCCTGACCTCAGGAGAGCTGCAGAGCCTGGGTTACATCTGGTCTCTCTGGTGGGAATCTCTGTAACAAAGTTGAAGCCAGCCAGATCTTACCCAGCAGGCAAAAGATCCACACTTCCAGTCCATGACCAAGCTCACGTCTTATAGAAAGCATAAAGTACCTTTCTGGCTTTAGCAAGGAGAGAGGAAGCTTACACAAAATATTTATATTGATAAAGTAACTGACACTGAGCCCACAGAACATTTAAAAGGGCAGTACTTCAATTAAACTGACCCAAGATAATCTGTTTAAATGTAATTCCAAATGGTTTTCTGATATCTAGACTGATGGGCTTGTTCTCTAAGTTTTATGAGGAGTTGTTGCTTGCAGCAGTAGCAATGCTCAAGTTATATTTACAGTTTTAATCTAGACCAGGGGTGAAATTGTTAAGGATTATACTCCAATCTATCTGATATGCAAACTGTGTGGCTTGGGATTCTGTATCTTGTAATGAATATGTTCCAGAATTGAATAACATGTCTGCATGTCCTTTCTTCCTAGGGAACCTCTCTGCTTCCCAAACAAACAAGCTGGTTCCACTCATTCAATTTCCTGAAAGGGAAGGCTGTTAGAGGGTTAGGGAAACTTTGGGTCAAATAGAGAAATACATTTAGGTGCCTACAGTCCCACAGGAATCAGTGGGCACTCAGGCACCTAAGAGACTCACTGGAGCCTGTTCTTAAGCAATATTGGTAGTTTCCAAAGGTGGTGCAGCAGCAGCTGGCTGGTGAAGCCACCAGTGAAATCAGTGGGAGGGGACTGACTCCTGAATCAGTATTTTGTCTGTGCTTGCCTTGTCATCTCTCAATTCACATTTGGAGGCAGCTGAGAATCATGTAAGGCCTATACCATCAAATCTGGTGGTTCTGAAATTCTGTTCCTACACCCACAAACAATATTGACTGTTCAAGTTATTTGGAGAGGAGCAGGCACTATTTGTAATGCCACAGTGTCTATTACCATAGGCTCCTGGTCTGAGGGCAACCCCTAATACTGCAACTAGCATGTTTATCCTTAGTAGAAGCAACTCATAGTTTAATTTCAGTGGTATGATTATTAATATATCTTCCTCAGTCACAAAATCATAGCCTGTTTCCCAGCATTATTGATAGACCATCTTTTTTCTCTCTGAAGTAGCTCAGCCAGACTCTTCCTTACATATATATCCTTGTGGGAAACAGCTAAACCTAAAGCTTTCTCTTCATGTGTTTCCATAAAAAAATTACAAAACCCCTTTAGGCTTCATCTGAGCTCTGCACAAGTGAGAGGAGCCTTGCTGCAGATGGCTTTGTAGCACTTGGTTATATTTACATGGCTGAGCCTGCTGCACCTATACAGCAAGGTATGTGGACTGGACCACCGTGGATCACATAAGACCATCTGACTCTTAAATCTCTATCATGCCTGACCTACTTCAATTAGTGTATATGAAGGTTAAATACTACTGTGAAGCCACTCACCTGAAATGACCACTGTTCCTCAAGACCAGGCTGAATGCAGCTGGGAACAGTATCTGCCTCTGTGGTGTGAGCTCAGTGCCAGTTTTCTGCTGTTGGCTGCTTTGCTCTCCTTTTTCCCTTTCAAGTTTTAGCACTTTGTGCTAGAGAGATCCCTGCTCCTTCCCCAGGAACAATGAGGTGCTGCCTGCTGGCTGCAGCAGATGTCATTATTCCACAGAACTAAGTGTCCATGGGATCACAGCATGCAGTAGGCT
Source organism: Argya squamiceps (assembly GCA_037834095.1). Taxonomy (NCBI): domain Eukaryota; kingdom Metazoa; phylum Chordata; class Aves; order Passeriformes; family Leiothrichidae; genus Argya; species Argya squamiceps. The sequence goes on along the minus strand of JBBMKD010000102.1, from coordinate 44,827,548 downwards.
ACAGCTGCCAGATCTGAGAGTGACAATGCAGAATGACCTGGCCAACTCTACAAGCCTCAAAAGAAAGGCAATAAGGCATCTCAACAATTCCCCTTACTTCAGGGCTAATATTTCCATCAGCAGCTAGAACTTTCTACATATCTGTCCTTAACAGAACCAGTGTAATAACACAATACCAGGAACAAAAATAAAAACATTCAGTACCTTCTTATGTTGCTATGAAATGCTATGAACGTATATTTATTTATGTGGAAGATTCCCCACAGAGTATCAGCAAGTCCCTCCACATGTGAGTTGAAGATGTTAGGCTACATTTTGGAATAGAGCTTGTTCTGTAATGGAGCTGCAAGGATGGCAGCAGGGAGGCTGCTGGACCCAAGCTATTTGTGCATGCTACTTGTGGTTTGAGGTGTTATCAACTCTGAGATCAGGCAGGGCCTTGGGCAGGAACGAGCCCTTACAGCTGCATGGTGGGACATTACTCTCATGGAATGTACCCTCAGTTCTGTGGGGATGGAACCAACCAAATTACTCTGGCAGATGCTGGTGAAAGGCTAATTTGTTTTCTTCCATCACTGAGCCTGGCTTATGCTTCTGTATACCTCTGCAAAGACAGGGAACACATCCCAGCTTTAATCAGAAAGATAGTAATTATTTTAGGAAAACAGGTTCCAATTACCAACACATTTCTCTGGAGCTGTGTCTTGACATTGACTGCAATCACATGCCCATGAACCAGGTTCTCACTCTATACAAGTCAGCTCCAATCATATATAACTGGCTTCAAAGTTTCAGAAACTCTGGCCTCGTGGGTACAGCATACTTTCTAATCACATAATCTTGTAAGTCATTGTACTGTAGCTGATTCTTCACTCCTAATAATGATAAGAATAATAAAAAAGGTTAAAGTACAAAAGGAAGGTTCAGTTTTACAAAGCTCCCTTTATCTACCTGAATCTTGCTAAGGTCAAGAGAAAGTTTGCTTCTGACTCACAATGGCATTTGAATCTAGTGCTGAATACACTTCACACTTTGTACAATTTCAACTCAGGAAGGAATTGACTTCCTTGAAGATCATGTAGTGACAACTTTTATCCTTTCTTAGCAAAAGTCCTAGGAGTATTCAACAAATCAGAACATTTTTCTTTTCCATAATGGTTTTAATAAAAGTCAGTTATAGTTTTGATCCTATAGATATTAAAAACTGGTTTCAGCCTCCTTTCAAGAAAAAAATTCCACTGAAATTCGAATGGCTGAGAGCATTTGAGGAGCCCATCTCTAATGGGCTGCTTCAAACTCTTACAGCTGTGGGGAGGGAGCAGGTCCCCAGACATTGTCCATACCCAGATCCACTCAAACACCCTTGTGGGACCAGCCCGCCTGGAGTGGTACTGGAGAGGACCATCATGTACAAACTTGTGATTCCTAAAGGTTCTTCTTTTGAATTCTGCCTTATTTTTGAATGGCTTTGAATGGCTGGATCATCACAACTCTTTCCTGTAGACAGCTGGGTCTGGCACATAGTCACTCTCATTGCCTCCATGCACATGAGCACCCAGTTCCTCTCACCTCATTTTACCAGACCCAAGACCATCCCTTCTCTCAGCCTGCACAGAACTAAGTGGAGAAGGAGTGACTGTTTAAGCCCCAAAAGCAGATAATTTACTGCTGATTCAGACAGCACTGGCTTGCTGTCTGAGGATGGGCAGCACTAGTTGGTGGAAACTGTGGAGATGCACTAAGGGAGATCTGCCTCTTTCTGGGACACTGCCATGAGCTGACTTTCACCTGCTATGAAGCCATAGCTGTCATTTCCTGCCTCTCCCAGTAGATTTCCTTCTTCTCTCTGAAGTGGTGCACTGGGACTCCTCCTCACACCTCTTGCTCTGTGGTACTCCTGCACTGAGCTGGGAGTCACTCATGATGTGCAGCCACTGTATGGAAGGAACAGATCTCAGAACAGATTTTCGGATCCTCTACCTCTCAGGCACAGGTAATTTGGGGAACAATTGCACATGGGTCATGCCTGCAACCACCTGGGAATTTTACCAAATCTTGACTTCCACATTCCCCTGTCTAAGCTCTACAGTAATTTCTCCTGGCTTCAGTGTCTCTATTTTCAGCATGTGCTGTCTTCCAGTGACATCTAGGGATAGAGACTGGAAATTGCAAGCTGGACGCTTACATAGGTGTTTAAAACATATTTCAAACTGATAAAACTTGCTTCTTTGATAAGCCAAAAGGCTTAAGGAATAATTGTAATTAAGATCAGGTGAAAAGAATCTTGCATGTTTTGCAGGATTGAATTGATGCCCCAAGACCTATAAAATGCCTATAGAGACATGGCACTAACTGACATAACATTTTTCTCTGGTACAAAGAATACAAGCAAGATAAAAGTACATCAGTACTAACGACAAAACACATGAAAGGGAAGATGTTATCAGGAGGAAAACGTTATCATCAAAACCACTTTGAGGTCAAAAGATCACATAAGTAGCTTTAGTAGCTGGACCCATTATTTACTCATTGCTACCACTACTAAATTGCTCATTACATTTATGTATCAGTCCCCTGATCACAGAGAGTTGTCATGCCTGGTGATCCACCTACACAGGACTAAGATATGGGCCCTGATCTGGAGATCTTACCTGCAGGACAAGGAAGAACCAAAGGATGGAGGCAGTAGAGCAGAGGGAACAGTGGCTCAATCTACACTGCTTTACAGAGTGGCTTCATGTTAGACTTCAATTCACAGTGTTCAACAGCTTATTCCTGCAGGATCAAAGCAGAAGCAGCATCAAGTCTTCCCACTGTGCCTTCATTTCTTTATGGAGCACAGGCAGGCTTCCTCCAGAGCATAACCAGGGACAGCCAAGCAGGATTAGACAGAAAACCACTATGAGCCTGCATAGTACATCACATGAAAGATGCAGAAATGTATAAGCTGACTCTTTCAAAATAGACTTTGTGTGACTGCACAATCTACATCTGCTCTGGGTTTTCCCCATAAATCTAGACTTCCTAAGTATTCACAGCCCAACAACAAAAAGAATTCTGTGCTAATTCATGCCTGGGCCTGTGCAGAACCTAAAAAATACATCTCTTTGATAGCAGAGGGAAATGTAGAACATACTATCAGAAGAAGACATCAAGAGAAGTGTTTATACATGTATCAGAGGCCTGCATGTCCAAACCCAAAGTATTTAAATATGCTCAAATGGACAAAAGTGTGTGGAGAGAGTGGGGACAGAGGCAAGCTGCTGGTTTTCTAAGAACTTTTGGTCTGAGCAAATGAAGCTGTGCCACCTATTCAGTGAACAGAAAAAATTCAGCTCAAAAGTAGAGGTCAAGTAAAGTTTTGAAAATTAAGTCAGTAGATGCTCTGCCAGTACCAGCACTACAAGACAATCCTGGGAATGTGGTCTATCAAATGCTATTAAATCCAGGGCAATATCTCTTGGTAACTGTATGCAAAGTAACTGGGAAAAAAAAAATCCATCCCTTTGCTCCCAGCAACCACTTTGCCAGAACACTAAACTACTAGAGAAAGTACCAACCCTTTTGTTTCTGGTTTTGCCACAGCTGTTGTTTCTATCCCACAGCAGTGCTGCTCAGCAGCCAGAGAGGGTGGCCTGTCCTGGTGCAGTCACAGGCAATTTGCATTTTCCTACTGACCATCAGAGCACCACCAGTTGCAGCAGGATCTCCAAAAGCTTCCACGTGGGGACTTGGGAGAAAGCACTGCTTCAGGGCTGATTTAGGGAACTGAAATAAATGCAGCAGAAACACTTCTGGGCAGGAAATGCCTCTTGGGACAGTATAAGATAGGCATCAATTTTTAAAGCATCATTGCAGAAATATAACTAAGTCATTAACTTGGAAGATCTTTATGTTGTCTCTTTATACTCAGTGGTTTAAGCTAAGCTTTCCTTTAAGCACTCCTAAGGCCTTCCTCCCGAAGGCAGGCCTTAGGAGTGCTTTAAAGGTGAATGCTTCCACATTCACCACAGTGTGAATATTGGTAGCCTGAAGTCAAATTGAGACAGCTAAGAAAACACTAGAAACTAATAGGAGACTAAAGATCACCTCCTATTATTTAGGTAAAGTTTGGCCTTGAAGATTTGTGCTTTTATTCCTGTAATCTCCACAGCCAACAAATGACAATTTTCCCTCTTCAGAAGGTACTGCCCTGAAGTCAGAATGCTACTTTTATCAGACAGACAAAAAGTAAATAAATGACTAGAGGGACACAGTAATGCCCATTTCTGTGTGGCCAGGTCAGATCCCATAACCAGAGCACTCTGGTACTTTGAATTTACCACCAGAGACTCAGCTGTGTACCAGTCTGAACCACTAGGAGAAGCAGCCAAGACTTGGAAATAGCACAGGTGCTTTTGCTCAGTGTAAACACAGCAGATGCTGCCACATTCAGGCTGTGCCTCAGGTGGCAGCAGCCTGAAGGGCTCTGCATGGCTCTGCATGGAAGCAGGATGCAAACATCTCCTCCCCTCAACCTCTCCAGAACTGATTTTTATCTTCCATAGACTTACCAAAGGATGATCTGGTTGCAAGGTGATTTAAATCAGTACTGGAAGTGACTTCTACCAGGACAAATGAAACAATTTGATGACCCCAAGAGATGTCCCTCCCCTCAGTATCATCAAACACAGCTTAGCACAAATGGCAGTGATGGGTGAAGATTCCAGGTCCAGCTACTTTCAAACAGAACAAAGTTCACAGTATTTTTAATGAAGTAAGACCACTACTGGACAATCAGAAAGTTTCTCCATGTCACTGCAACAATCTTACTGAAAGGAAAGGCATTTAAGCACAGAAAATACTTTTTGCTCAATATTGTGTGTGAGGAATTCACACTGAATTCTCACTCGTGATTTACCTGAACTAATGTGTGGATTAATTTATGAGTTACTATTTACTAAGGGAACCTGGACAGTGTTGTTGCTCTGTACCTTGAAGCTCATCTCCAGATGTGCACTCTGAGTTGCAGGTGTAGGCCACAGACACAGTGTCAGACAGTGACAAGTATCAGTTTGCAGGGCCATCTTTCCCTGGTGTTTCCGAGTCCATGTGTGCTCACACCGCTGTCTGTTCTGTCTGTTCACTGGGGTGCAGCCAGGAGGCGTCCCATCCCAGAAATTCCTCTCGTAAAGAGCAGCTAAAGGCTCCTTCCTCTATGACAGGGGCTGCCCTTCGATAGATCTTTCCAGCAGGAACCCTGGGAATACACCATTTTAACCCTTCTTACCCCAGAATTATTGTCCAATTACATGTCAATGCATTTATGTAATTTGCTGGGTCTACCTAAAAGGGAGATCTCTTCTATTTGTGGGAGAACCATTTAAGCAGCCCTAGTGCCACCCCTTCCCTGGGGTCAGCTGTTCTGTGACAGCCAGGGTTTCTCTGAGTGTCCTGTGGGAACAGAGCTGTGCCCCTGTCTGATGGGGAGAGGGACTGCAAACACTGCTGACAGCTAAATCCTCTCAGTGAGGAGCAGGACCATTCCACTTGGAACCACATCTGCTGAATTCAGCTACTCAGAACTTGGAGAGCTGGGCCTGGATCATGTGTTGTGTGGGGTTTCTGAGCTGTGGGGTTTTGATTTTTTTTTTTTTTTTTTGCATAATCACAGCAAAGATGGGCTGTAAATAAAGAGAATAATAAAACTAACCCCATTTATTGTATACACATCCTTTTAATCACGCCCCAAATTAATTTCAGAAATGTGCTGCCATATTTCACAGATGCAAGATATTCTAAAAGAGTTGAAACCAAACTTGAGCACATTTCTGGCTTCATCCTAAAATACTGTGAATTTTGCTTATTCAAGGAATTAGATGATCCTCTTCTACCCAAAGTTTTAGACCTCAAGCCAATACAAGACAATCATTTTGTTTTAAAGCCACAATATTCCAGGCCAAGTCACAGTATTTTTAAGTTGATTAATACAGATTATATCAGAAATGTAAGGGAGGAAATATAACATTTCTGTATGAAATCAAAGCTGATTTTACAAGAGGATCACACACATCTCTATTAAATTACGTTACTTTTATCTTCCACCAAAAAAAAAATAATCCTCCTTAACAACAGCATAAAATTCCATTTGTTTTAGAAAAGCATAAATCAAATAAAACTGGCACACTTTATTCTAAAATACTTTGTTGTCTCAGCTCTGCAGCAATACTCCAATACAGGTTAAGACTTGTTCATTAAGAGATCAATGACAGGCACACAGCGAACTTTAAAAAAAGGCAAGCCAAGTACAAATCCTCTTTTGAGATTATTTGTGTATTTTTAATCTAAATGGGAAACAGTAGGCATGAAACACCTATACAGCAAACATAAAACAACTATGCTATTTTTCCCTTAATGATCCCAAGAGCTTTTGATCTGGCCACTGGAAAACAACCTTCATGTTGCCATGCCCAGGGGACAGATTCCTGACTGAGTATGGATGTACAAAGTCGTAGTACTTAAATACACACAACCCTCCAAGCTGACTTCCATCTCCCCAGTGTCAGCAGCACATTAATCAGAGGAATGTTCAGTGACACCCATAAACACTGAACAGATTCAAGGAGCAGTAACTCCTACTGTGTCTCAGAGTGAGCTGTAAAAAACACCTCCCCTCACCTTAACAGGCTAAATATCAATCTTGTACACATTTTCACATAGTGTGAGGAACTATGGAGCCACTTAAAGATGTCACACATGGATCCTGTACACACAAGAGCCTTGCAGAAGGATCAGGGAATTAATTGCTTACTGGAGCTCAAGGTTCATCTGTCCTATACTGCAAAATTAGAGTAGTACAGCCTGTAAGAGTGCAGTACATCAGATAAAATTTAAAAAACCTACAAACAGGGTATGGCATTACAGCAGGGATATCTGATCAGTGCCTGACTGTAAGTAACACATGCATCTTCAGGGCAACTACATACCAACTATAAGCAGGAGGGCAATATAGGAAAAAATGAGGAGTTCTGCCTAATTGTTATTTCAAATATTTGAAACTTAAGCTTCAATGACTTCGCATTTTAGAGTTCTGTAATGGCTTTAGATGTATTTAGAGCCTTAAATGTCAAACTTTCTGGGACATTTGACTAGGATTTTTAAAGATACAGAGAGAGAGAAATGATGTTACAGAGGTCTTTCAGTCCAGGAATCTAAGTTAATGAAAAAAAAAAAAACAAAGCTTCAGATACAAACATATTTTCTAAGACAGTTTTTTTTACTAGTTCTCTCCTCCTCCTCCAAGAAAGCTCTCCAAAACAAAATGTTATTCATTTAGGCTGTGCAAAAATGGAGTTTAGGAATAAAGGTTCAAGCAAAGTCACTGAAGTAACAAATAGCATGCACACAGCCCAGGCATTCCCCTTTTCAGAGGTTACTCCACTTGAGAATTATCTGCCCACAGCTGTGCTCCTCATGCTCATCTCTGACACAGAGTCAGATTTAGCAGACCATGGGTGACAGTCACGGGCCTGATAGCTCACACAGTAAGAGGAAGTAGGCATCTTACGGACTTTAATTACTAAATCCCATATTCTACAAACAAGAACTGCCAGCAGCATTTGGGGAGCGAGGGTTGCATTGCTCACAGCTGCATTAAGTAGATGTAGACTCGTAACAGACAATTTAGTGAATTTATTTATGCAACACCTTACTCCAAGGTATCAGCTCAGAGTCAGCTAGAACAGCCTAATAAAACAATGCACAAGGCTGTGAATTCAAAACAAGTTTCTACATCCAATACCACCTTGAAATTTAGCCTAAGTATCACTAAGAAGGCAATCTTGATTGGTTGGTCTGAAGGACACAGACTTCACAACATTCCAACAAAAAAACACCATTCTTTGCAGTCTGAGCTTGACCAGCCTCAAGTCTTACTAGTGGACTTCAAACAAGTTTTCTATTATAAGCTCCTTTTTACTGCCTTGACAATTATGGGCCACATCCTTTAACACTTTTTAACCTATTTTGGAATAGATAAAAAGATTGAAACCTGCCTTCACTCTGAAAACAGATTTCTGTGGCAGCACTTTAAACAGTTATTTTCCAAAGCCTTCATTTTCAGCATTTTTTAACTATAGATATGCATTCCAAATAAGTTTAGCTTTGACAAATATAAGATGGCAAAACATTATATTGTCGAAGCCTTTCATCTAGAACATACAAAGAGGTTTGGGCTTGTAACAAGGCTAATTAAAATCTCAGAAAGACTGTTTTAGTTTAAAAATCATGGACAAAAATTTCTGCTTTCCTTCCAGAAAGATTGAATGGTTTGTTGCCACAACAAATCTCACCTCTTTAACACTTCAAATGTGTTACGTCTTATTGCGTCTCCTTATAATTTTGCCGTGCAAAGGTCAAAACACAAACATCTCCACCCAAGCCACCAATCAGCTGCAAGGTTCTTCCAATTAGAAAGGATTTTTAAATGAGGACAAAGAAAAGCAAAGATTTTTCTTATTTATTCCAAGCAGAATGACTATGGAGAAATGACTCAAGCTTAGGCAGTAAAAGTGAAAGGAGTGCCATCTGAAATGAAGACTGACTCAGTAACATGAGACCTGCTAGTCATTTGTTAATCTTCAATTCAAAGCCCACTAGAAGTACTTGTATAATACCAGAGAAATAGAAGATATTGCTTGTTTTTTCTCTTGGGCAGGAGAACAAGCTTTAAATGAGAATATCAATTTTTTGGCTATGTGATAAAATGAAAATCACTAACTGCTGTGTACCCCCAAAAGACATTACTTTAGCAGTTAAGAATCAGGACTAGGTAAACTTGCAGTAGAATGACTTTATTCTGCTCATCTGCAAGACTTGCACAAGATTTATTTTTGGATTTCCATTTGGTATGTGGGTATTTTGCGCTTTGCATGAGGCATTTCCTCCTCCTGAATGTATTGCACCTTAACAGTACACAATCTTCTGGAGCATCCCTTCTCTGGAACAATTAAGATCTGTAACATCAGGTAGAATTTCTGGAGATTGAGACACTGGATTTCTACAAGTGGAATTATCTAGATCAGACGGAGAAAGAAATCGTCATATAATGAATGCTCCCCTAATTGTTGCTAGTGCCTTAAGTGTTCATTTCTGAACTCAAAAATCTAAAAAAAGAAAAAAAACAGTTCAAATGAGTTAAAATTGAAACATTTCTGTTCAGAAAGGCAAATATGAATAGGAAATAAAGTACAGGTACAGATAATATTAAATAATGCAATTTTGTCTAATTCTTTACTACTTAGGAAGTAAACAATTATTTTATCAATTTCATCAATTTTTTTTTCTTCTGGCTAAGTTATTAGTTAAGTCTTAGCAGTAAAGAAATGTCTCTCTGTTTCCAGAGAACACATGATATCACATGAAGTTTTTTAAACATTTCCCTCTGTTGTTATGGTTTTGCAGCTCAGCATGTTCTGAATTGTTTCAGAAAAAAAATTCCACATCTTCCTCAGAAGGAAGACAACATCTGCTTGTTTCACCAAATGAATTAATTTCATTCTTCACAAGACATATCCTACAAGCAGAATAGCAAATGCCTACAGCTAACTAAAACTAGCTTAAAAGCATGGTGGAACAAACCTATTGTAACCTCCAGTAATGCTGAAAGACTTGCCTTCTAGAAAAGTAAATCAAATTAGGTTTTTGTAGTAACACCCAAACATGACTACAAAACCCTCTATGTCAACCATCAGTCCTAGGAAAACTTTTCATAAGAGGGAAAAGGTCCATGTAGATCCTGTTCCCTTCCCTGCTCCTGCAACTAACACTACCAGCTCAGTCAAGTGCTCTGCTTGCCAACTTTCAATGCACAGTCATGGCAGAAGCCAGCACAAAGTCTTTTCCCCTTGCTCAGTGACAGAGGAGATACAATACCGCATCCACTTCTTTCAAATGTTTTGGGACTTTTGCCCAAATGTTTTGCCTTGAGCTCAGCTTGCTTTACCCCTACTTTGCTTCGCACTGATAGTCACCTCATAGTCACTGCAATAAATTTTAGAGAAGATCCAGTTACTTACACAGCAAACAACTGATGTCTTATTATGCTGCTACTAAGGTACACCTACACTACGGGCTTTAAAGCTCTAGTCTTACAGCTACAGAGTAAGATCATACCAAGCTAATCTACTGATCAATCAGCTAGTACTTAATCAGGTAGATTTTCCAACTTCTTCAATCAGCAGTGAGCTACACTTGCCACAAAGCAGTTCAGCCAGTCTTCAGCAAGGCTGCAGTGCTAGTTTAAAACTTAGGCTAAAGCATTTCAAATATTCCAGAAATTATATGAATAAACTTTTATTTTAAAGCAACAACACACACTATTTTAATAAAACTCACACATTTAACTCAGGTGGAGAGTACTAAACTGAACAATCATCACTAATACATTTCCATTGGAAATGTGTTAAAGTTCACAAAGGTCTTCATTACCATCTTACTGAAGTTTTCTTATGTGTTTCTAGTCTACACACCACCTGTTCCATGCAGTCACGCAAATCAGATTGTAAATGTTCAGGTAATAGGGAAGTCCATTCACTGCAAAGATTCATTTTTCACAGAAGAGACAGGACAGTTAAGACCAATGCTGCAGGGTTCTTCATAAGAGTACAGGTATGTTAGAAACCATGAACTTTCAGTTGTTCTTCCTTGACAATGCCAATCTAAAGGAGAAAAACAACGTATTTTAATAAAGCTTACATATTTAGGCTATTACAGTGATATCAAGTTACCACAATCTTATACTTTGATTAAAGAAAGTGCTATACTGTGTGTACACTCAATGAAACATTCTTGTAGTTTACAGAGTGTTTCTGGGTCAAGCAGAAGAATTGACTAAACAAAAAGAAAATCTTATCAGACATCTGATTTGTTCTGTAGTCCTAGGACTTATTCTTTGAGAGTGTAACTGCATCATCATTTGCATCAGAGTAAGCCTCTTTCCTCTATAGTGTTTTCAGCCTCACAATTATGATTTGCATCAAACACTAGATTTTACAAGCACAAAGCTCAAGTTGCACTGCCACAGAACAAGGGGTGTGTTGTAACAGTGCAAAGGCATTTACAGTGCTTTGATTCTTACCAGAGGCTTACTCTCATTCTGCAAGTGTCATTTTACTTTCTGGCTGAAAATACAAAAGAACTACAGGTGCCACCTTTAGCTGGTTAACATCAGCACCACCTGTCACCCTACTGCTTCCAGAGAGGTTTAGATATTGATCTGCAGTCACTCACCTCCAAAAGGAATTGGCAAATGTTCTTCCTCTGGTCACCTTGCAACTGGATGACTTCACCGTATTCAGGATGCTCAATCACAGTGCCATTACATGCAAATTTCTGAGAGAGAAACACCCATGTTATAAGACATCTGAAGTATATCATGATTTTGCTTAGTCAGTCTTTTCAGCAGAACTTTGTCTCAGAAGCTGCTTACTGTTTTGATGCCAAGCCAGGCAAAGGCTAAATCAATTTTACTGGCTCTGAGAGCAAATGGAATATATCTGCTGATACATACATACACAAACTGAACTGCTGATGGTAAATTCAGGCAGTGACAGGATTAGCTACTGTGCAGAAGGAAATGGTCAACAGTGATTGCAAGAATGAAAAACAAAGTCATAAGATACAGCCTTTCAACTCCACACTATTTTAAAATAAGTATTTTTATCCTGGCAAAACTAAAGGCCTCTATTTTGAGCAACAACCCACCTGTAACAGAGGCAGGAATAAAAACCAGCACTACTTTAAACTGATTTTATTCTTCACATCAAGAAAGTCACGTATCTGAGAAATTTTAAAGAAACATTCAGAATATATTTTATTTACTTCTTTTTAAGATAGAAATGTTTAACTTTTTAGAGAAACAGTGTCACTGGACACTGATAGGTGTTTTGAGAAAGGGAAAGGGCTCAAATATGAAAGTGGTGTGCACTGGAAAAAATGAAGTGACATAATTATTTTGTTACTTAGTATTAAAAGCTATCTCACTCCTTTACATGTAATCACTATTGGATCAAATCAGCAACTTTACCTTTTTGAAAGCTTTCACAAGTTTCTTCTTGTCATAATCATCTGCAATGCCCTGAACAGTTGTGAGTGTCTTCCTTCCGTTCCGTTGCTGGATCCTTATATGAATGTAATCCTCAGTCCCCGCCGGGAGTAAGTCGTCGCCCTTTGTTGCATCAGCAAAGGGGTCTGCAAGGGGACAAAGATTCATGTAATTCTCACAAAGGAAAACACCCAAGTTCAAAACTAAGAAGGAAGATTCTCACTTCACAAAAAATTATTATTATATTCAGGGTATCATCTTGATGTTTAATCCCTGTTTAACAACACGCTGTTAAAACCAAAGTGCTTTTTCCACAGCTGCATTAAGTGTCATTGCACTGTGCACTCAGGACAGCCCTCTCAACCACCACACACAGTTTCTTCCATGCCTTCCCAGGTATGGATGGTTTTCTGCTACAGTATCACTTTATTTCATTGTTTCCTGCAAACTGTAAATCCTGAACCTGAAAACATTGTTCTGAGAGAACAAAGGCATGTAAGTTTTAGACAATCGCATACATTTAAAGTGAAATAAAGCAGCTGTATCTCTTATCAGATCAACTGATAAGAACAGAGAAATAGAATAGCTCTAGAGCAGACACTTCCTTACAGGTGCAGAACAGAACTCAGACTGTGGTAACTACCACACTTCCAGCATGTTAAGGCATGGATGTAACTCCTGGTTACTAATGGAAGTAAACAAGAGCTACACTCTAACAGATGCCAGAGGCTGCCTGTAAACCAGAACTCCTCCAGTCAGCTGCTTTAGTCAAGAAACGTAACAAAGTGAATTTAGGCTTAGACTAAAGAAAGGTCAATTCTCAAATCCTTCCATTTATCTAGCACAGATAAAACAGAAAAGCATTTAGAAAGAAGGGGACTTCTGGTTAACACCTTTTCTACTTTGCACTTCACAAAAACATACTTAACACTCAATCATGAAATTTTACAGGTCTACAAATCTCCTAACCAGTAGCTCCAAATAAACCTTGAAGCGTGAAGTACTTTATTACTTTTTAAGAATAATCACAAGTAACTTTTTGCACTAATCAGAACAATATTTAAGAGCCCGTGTAGGTTCAATATTCATGCAAGCTACAATTTCCCAAACTTCCATCCAAAACTCAGATCTAAAAACACTGGTCACGTTTTGCCATCCACTAGAAAGAAATGCCCCAAATGAGTAAAACTTCAGCAGAAGCACAAAAAGTAGCTCAGCTATAGACTGACAGATCCTTGGAGAAATAAGAATGACATGAGCATTAAAGGCACTGAAAGCACAATGAGGATTCAAGCACCACAGGAAATAAGTACAATATTGGGAATCTTGACTCGCTCCACTACTACTACAGAATTTATTAAACCATACTGAATTTCACTGTTTCCCACAGCTTGTGGCTCAGACACTAATAGAAAACCTTAGTCAAAGAAAAAGTGAAAGAAAAAGAGGACTTAGGCATGAGGATCACTTGGCAGAGTTTAGCACTCTAGGTTGCAGATAAGCCAAGATAGCTTGGCAGAGTTTAGGGCTCTAGGCTGGAAATAAGCCAGCACTGTAGGTGTCAACACTGGATCCCTTCAAACAAATCCTCTGGGTGGCACCTTCCTTAAGCACAGGGTGAGCTCCCAAATCATGACAGAACGTAACCTTCTCACATGGCTTATACGTGCAGAAGATTAGAGTCAAAACTGTGACCAAAAGCCTGCGACTATTGTATAAAGTGCTAACTTGCTCACTTCTGCTGCTTACAGATAAGGCAGGAGGAGAACGCTGGCCCGGCAGGGTTAAACTTCCCTGCTGATAGAAGAGAAATGATCTGCCATCTGCGTAGCTCACTCTATAGAGACAATAACCTTTGCAGGGCTCGTACAGCGTTTTGGGGCATTGCTGATGATAAGATGCAGCAGCAAACCAACTGTAACTGAAGAAATTATTTCCTCAGCAGAGGATAGGAGCCATTGATAGAGAGCCAGAGCTGAGAACATGGCAGCACCTCCTACGGGGGCAGCGAGGGGCTGGCTGAGCCGCCCGCCCGAGGTCTCCTCGCCGCACAACACCGAGCACGTCCCGAGGCCGGCGACGCGGGAGGACAAGGACGAGCCGCCGGCGCTGCCTCACGGAGCACCGCAGCGACAGCGACAGCGCTCAATGTCACCGCGGGGGCGGGGGGCCCGCGGCCCTCGGGAAGGCGGAGGCAGGACGGCGGGGCCGGGGGCAGGACGAGGGGGCCGGGGGCGACGGGTGGGTTTGCCGAGGGGCTGGCTGCGGGGGTGGCGGCGCGCCGGCGGCTCTTACCGAAGGATTGGAGGTTCTGGATCGAGGACATGCGACTCTGCGGCGAGAGGCTGGAGCTGCGGGGAAGCGAGTCCGCTCGGGTCACGTCTCCGGCTCCGCAGTGCCACGCGGGGGCGGGGAGCGGTAGGGAGAGAGGGGGGGGGTAATAAAAGCAGAGGGACGCGAGGACCGAACTCGAGACGGAGGGCGAGAGCGAGAGGAAGGAATAAGAAGAGGAGGAAGCGCAAAGGGAAATAAAACGTGTGGGGAGGGAGGGACCCCCCGCCCCTCGCCCGCACCGCCCCACGGCACCGCCAACGGGCGCCGCCCGCCGCCCTCCGCACAAAATGGCGTCCCGCACGTGACGGCCCCTCAGCAGCCCGGTGCACAGAACCGCGGAATCTGTTAGTTCGGAAAAGACCTCTGAGGTCACCGAGTCCAGCCTGTGAGCATCACCGTGCCAACCAGACCCTGCCGCTGAGTGCCATATTCAGATACGAACATGGTGACTCCACCACCTCCCTGGGCGGCCCATTCCGATGCGTAATCACCCCTTTTGTGAAGATATTCTTCCTAATGCCAAACCTGAGCCTTCCCTGCTGCAGGCTGAGGCTGCATCCTCTTGTCCTGTTGCCGGTTCCCTGGGAGAAGAGACTGTCCCCCACCTGACTACACCCTCCTTTCAGGCAGCTGTCGAGAGTAATAAGGTCACACCTGAGATTTTTTCGAGGCTAAACACCCCCAGCTCCCTCAGCTGCTCCTCATAGGACTTGTGTGCAAAACCTTTCACCAGCCTCATTGCCCTTCTCTGGAGCTGCTCCAGCACCCCAATGTCCTTTCTCGCAACAATGTTCTCCTCAGTGGATCCCCAACAGCAGTGCTGGTGTGTTGCTAGAACCCCTTGTTCTCCATGCTGCTGGACCTCAGGGACCCCTCTGCCCCGCCAAGGGTGACCCCCATGGAGGCCCTTCCATACTCACATCCCTTTGGCTTGGGTACTTTTCTAGCTGATCTGAAATTGGGAGAGCACTTACCCCTTCCCCATTAAAATATGTTGGAAACCCCACTCCCTCAGGTCCCCCTCTAGATAAAATGCTGCTTTAAATGCTGAATGTGGTGAGGGAGGCAGTCAGCACCCCACAAATCGCCTGTGTCTCCACTTTGGGCATGATTTGGAGACACAAGAAGTTCCACCTCAGCATGAGGTCTTAAGAACTTCTTTACATTGAGGGAGGTGGAGCACTGGAACAGGCTGCCTAGGGCGGTCATGGAGTCTCCACCTCTGGAGACATTCCAAACCCACATGGACATATTCCTGTGTCACCTGCTTGAGGTCAGAATGCCTTGGCAGGGGGGTCGGACCAGATGATCTCAAGAGTCCAGTCCAACCTTAACTATCCTGTGATTCTGAGAACTTTGCACCCTCTCAGGAGGGTGCGGCTGCTGTTCCCCAGTCCCTAGCGGCCACCATGGATGGCTGGGATGTGGCCTCACAGGATTCCTGTGTAACAGCTGCTCACTGTCCATCCCTGTTTTGGGAGGATATCAGCAGTGTAGGGGCTGCAATGGAAAAAGTTTTTCTTTAAAATGGTGTTACAAAGCTTGCTGGTCCTTATGAGGTGATTAATGGCTTTGCAGATGTACAATTAGCTAATTACACTGTCAGAAGGGGCAGAACCTGTATTTCTTTTCCCCCCCCCCCCCCCCTTTTTGGTTTTTATGCTAAACTTCAGTCTTCTTATATCAATGGGATATTTCTTTTCTGTGATCCAAGGTCTGGATCAGCACTGCAGTAGTTTTATGAATGCCAGTGTGCAACAGTCTAAGAAAGTTTATAGTCCTGGCACTTTGCAAGGAAGCTTTTCTTTCTCCCATGGGAAAAGTAAGGCCATTGGCCATGGTACAAAACCTCTGCTTACCCTTTGTTACTATCATTGATTAAACCTTTCACTGCACTATGGGCTGTAGAGGGGAGTTGTTTAATTCACTCCCAAGCAGCTGCAAAAGGCACTATTGGGCTAGTAATGGGAGGATGGGGCAAGAGCTTGAAGCCACAATTTGGACAATGTGGATTAAAGACACAGAGCTAAACACTGAGAAACCTTCTGGGAAGGTTGAGGAAGCTCAGGACACTCATCCTCAGGGACATGACCCCAGGATATCAGTAGCACTTGTCTCAGAAAACTTACATTATTACTAATGTGAAGAATTTTTCACTCTGATATAGTTTTGCTAATCCTATGTCTCTCTGCAAGATTTTGTTGTATCTTTTGTTCTCCCATCATCATCCCATGAAACTTTTTCCTGGTGGCAAAACAGGTCCATCACCCTTTTTTTTTCTCCCAGCCACTGTTTTTTGTTACCTTGGCTGTGCCGGTACTAGTTTCAGTGGGGCACGGGAATGAGTCAGATCAGCAAACTGATTTGAGTTAAGAAATAAACTCAAAAGTTAAAGCCTCAGATCCATTCCACTTGCATAATCCTGCAGCAGTTGTGCTGAGACAACCAAGGAGGACCAGGCCAGCCATGGATGAGAGGAACAGTGGATCTTCAGACACAAACCCCAAGTCCGAGTATGCAGGTTTAGCTGAGTATACCGATTGTTTTGTCAGTTCTTCTGCTTACTCTGAATCTTCACGCATTTAAAATAGTTTTACACTTCTAATTCTCACTGCATGGTTAATCCAGTCCTATGGGCTCACTGGGCATCTGTGGAATTCATCCTACAGTTTACAGATAAATGAGATTAGGTGTCTGCGAAGCAACAAAGCTCCTTTTATAAGCTAAGATGATGTGACTTTGTTATCTTTAAAATGAAACAACAATGAATAGTTCTGGCAACTGCAGAGGGAATGGAAACAACCCCCAGCTGCACAGCTTGGCATGCACTGTGCAGAAATTAAAATAAGGGTGGTGGGCGGCACCCTCATTGTTCTCTTGCCAGCCTTCCACGATGTCCGTGTGAATTGACAGTGCCTCTGTGGGGCTGTGACAATGCAAGGAGCTCTCCCTTTGCTGTCCTCCTCAGAGGGAGCTGCAGGTCTTGATGTCACATCTGTCACTAAGGTCTGACACAAATCTAATCTCTGCCAGCACACTGCACCAAACTTTGGTGTCTGTGCGCGGAGGCAGGTGGCATCCTTGCTGGAGATGTGCTGCTCCTGCTATTGCCCTGCAACAGGACAGTTGTCCTGAGGTCCTTTGACCTGACTTGAGTCCTTCCCATTGCTCTTGAGCAGTCACTTGTGGCAATAGATCTGTGAAAGTCCTGGCTGTGAGGGACTTCCAGTCACACCAGACTGAAGAAAGGTGGGCAAAGCAAACATGGACATGCAGAAACCAAAACAGGTTGAAGCAATTAAAATAGGCTTTAAAACGTAAGTGAAGGTAAGAGGTGTTGTTGTTTAACTGCTAAATTCCAGAATTTGAAAACTGTTAAATTTCAGATTTCAAAACCTGTTCAATTTCAGATCATCCTAGGGCTGAGGCTGGAGTTAATCTCATTCACTAATATTAGACATCAGGGTTTAAGCAATATTTTGGGAATGAGACTCTTGTCTTTCCATAACTAATGTATAACCTGCCAGCTACAGTTCCAGAAAAGAACATCTCTAATTAACTTGATCGCGGCTTCAAGCTATCTAAATGTGATAGTTGCAAGACCTGGTTATGAATAGCAATTAGAGATCCCCTTGCTTGCCTTTTACTGTATTTCAGTTCATCTGTCAAGCTGTATGTGAATCATTACAGGTTATTTATGACTGGATAAGCCTCAGGGATTAAAACCAGGGGCTCACTAGCATACAGGTGATGAATATGACATACTGAAGCCATAAAGTACACTTTTGTAAGAAATATCACTCTAGTGCAGAACCTCACCTTCAATGGGTATTCTCAGGAGCACTTGACATGTGCTTGAACAGTAATGGGTAACCCAGACCAGTGGGAGAAACTGTTCTTCCAGAGAATTGCTGTGTTGGAAAAATGGGCTGGAAATGGCAAAAGAAAGCCTTGCATCAGGCAAAAAAATGTCAGCCATGCAGTAGGGCTAAACCTGTGCTTTGGTTTAGGACTCTGTATGACATCTGTCTTTGGTTGTGTGCAGGTAAAAGGCCACCCTTGTCTACACCTGTCCCTCTCTAATAACCAGAATGAACAACATTTTTTTTCACTTCCTACAGACACAATTCTAGTATATACTACTATTATTTTCAGGTGCAGCACACCAATATTTTGAGTTTTGTACCTTAGGAGCTTTTATGAAACCAAAATTTAATTAGGGCTTGCTCTGATAGGCAGATCTCCTGTACCTGGCCCTGCAGCCTGCCTTACCAGAAAATGTGAGACCTGCATGCTGACCTGTCCTCTGCAACAGCCTGGAAACCCAATTACTGCTTGAAGGACATGGTGTTCAAAGAGCAGTTTAAGTTGCCTGACAAAGTGCTGTGCATGAAACGTGCAAATGGCATGTAGCAGCACTGATTTCATCCTGCAAGCCAGAAGTGCAACTACTCCATACACAAACTCTGCTCCACTCCAGCATCAGAAGCTGGCATATGCTGGCTTACATTGGCATTCTGAAAATAGTGTCAAAGTGCTGGATCCCTGAGAGATATGCAAAATTATTTCCAACCTTTATTCTTTTTCTTGGACTTTAATCATTCCTGCTCTCACTACATGACTCTACCTACAATATCCAGCTCCATATGGAATCTGCACATCACAAACCTCTGTGCAGAAGGCTGCCCAGTAGCTTTCTATCAGGAGAGAGGAATAGCAAAAGTGCCAGAAAAAATCCTCTCTCTTCCATCAACAAAATAGTTTTGAAGGTGGTTGTAACCATGCCAAGCCTGACTTGTATTTTTCCATCAAAGCTCCAACTCTGGTGCAAAGCCTCCACAGTGTGCAAGGAAGGACTTGTGGAGAGTGGCTGAAGTCCTGAGCTGTAGCCTATGCTTGAGCAGCCCAGCTGCTAACAAGTTGTCCCAATAAGCTTGTGCTACCTGGGAGACTGGGCTAACTGGAAATTGCGCTGATGATAAACACCTGGATATCCAGCCTAACCCAGGAGAGACGGGGTTGTGTGTAGTTTGGCTGAACATGGTCAGATTTCAAGATACACATGCTTTCCTTTGAAAGAGGAGGGTTCATTCCCTGTTCAATAGTGATTGCAAACAAGATGATAATTTCGGCATGAACCACTAGATGGTCCTCTTCCTCAAATTAAAAAAAAAAGTGGCTCCAAAATAAAGCCAGTCCTGGCTTTTCTCTGAACTGGAATGCTAGTAGAGAACAGTTTCTTTGTAAAGGTGAATGTTATTAGATGTTATTCATCCAATGGTTTTCTGAACAGGTTTGAATACGACTTTCCATAAGCCCTCCAAACTCATTTAGTACAACCGGACCTCCACCACACTACAGAAGGCTGGGCAGATTTGTAGGTCAGGCAGTAGTTTAAGGCATTTGCAAACTTTTCCCAGACTGGTATGTGAAACAGTAAGAATGGTGGGCTGGGGGAGAAAAAAGTTTCTGTTTTTCCATCCAACTGCATAAAATGTCTTTACTTTTGTGGTTTTTCACCTTCTGTTTGTAAAAGGCTCTGACCAGCAAAAGAATTACAGAAAAAAGAAGATTGGGATTAGTTCTTTGAGAAAACTAAATGGAAGAATTTGTCATCAAAACTGTAGTTCAGTGTTGTGCTCTGGCCTGGTACTATCCTGTCAAAGAATATTTCTCTGCATCAGGCTTGCTGGACTTCATTCTCTTGGGTCACTCCAGCCTCCAGGCAATACCTTCCTATCATCTCCATTCATCCCCCTCAGCATTTCCTGCCCAGAAGCCTGATCTATCCTTACCTTGGGAAGTTGTTTTCCTCCTCACAGCCCTTCACACCTCTGTATGTACTACTGCCTTCTGATTTAGTTGCATCCTGGTTTAGCCCTGGTCAGCCTTCCCACCGAGACACTGAGACACTCCAGCTAGCAGCTGGCTCAGCCCTGTTCCTGCTCGTAACTTACACAGGAATTTTATGTGCAGGAGTTTTTAATTGTGTGTGAGGCAGGACTTGAGTTCTTTTCAAGGATCTTCTACAAAGAAGAGAGCATGTGCCCAGCCTCTTCCTCAGAAACAGGAAAAGAAGGGAAGTTTTAACACACAAACCTCTGCACCTTCACTACAGACCAAGCTGTGCTCTAGATGATCTTTCTAGTTTGGTCTTTCACAGCCCTGGCTCTGCTGACAGCTCCTTCCTAGTTCCTCCCAAGTCTGTGTGGCTCATATTGCTGTGCTGCATGAGCTGACTTGCTTTTCACAGCCAAAACATAAGCCCTGCTATGGATGGGGTAACAAAATGAAATAAAATCACAGCTGCCTGAAAAGACCCTGAGAAGCCAGGATGATTTCTGTGAAAACTTGTGAGTACTGTACATGGCACCGTGGTGGTTCAGTTGTGGTCTGGTGGATAAAAATTATGATGTCCAGTGAATGAGAATGGGGTAAAATTTACTTTGGTCAGAGAAACCCCTGATGAGCCTCATTTAAACAGACTGTTTTATTTATTGCTCTTCATTGCTGAGAACTTTTTACAGTAGCCTTTCATGAAGTCAGAATGATTTAAAGTGAAAATGAAAATACTTGAATGAAAGAGAAAATGAAAGGTCTTGAAACTGGCAAGTAGTGTGTCCAGAACATATGCACAGCCATGATTCTTCTTGTAGCAGAGAAAGAGCTGTGAAGTCCTTGGCACACAATTTTGCAGATGCTGAGAATTTACATGGGTTCAGGAATCAACAGTGAAAGAGAAGAAAGCCATTAAGGGCTACCTACCACAAAGAAACATTTGGTTTGGGAAGTCTTTGGATCACAGGGCTTAAGGGTCTGTGAGAATTCTGGGGAATGTGAAAATATGCTACCCCAATTTTAGACTTTTCTATAAATGTCCTTTGTTGTCCATTGTCAAACCCGAGATACTGCACTAGATCAGCTTTGGGCCAGAATGAAGATAGATGATCATATTAGAGCACTTTAAATGCTGGCTCTCCTAATAATGATTTTTTGTGTGTGTGGTTGGGATTTCTTTTTATTTTATTTTTGTATGGCATATTATTTTGCAAGCACCCTTTACCAATAAGCAAACATTCTTAACATGAAGACATTCCATATTTTTGTTTAATATGGTAACTTCCATGTAGGTGACAATTGGTGAAAATGATCTGTGCTATGGAAAGGCTCACATTGCAGTATCAGCAAGGCTAGGAAAAGTAAATGGGATGGGAAAAGACCTTTTGCTTCTATTTTAAGATGACAGGATCACTAGCAAAACAACAAAGCAAGAAAGGGTCCTGCATATCCTGGAGAAAAGAAACCTTTACTCCAGCAATTGCCCACTAGAGATCATGAAAGGATACCCACATTTTCTGATCAAAATAAATCTGAAAAGCAGGAAGGGAAAAGATCTACAGTGAGAAGCCATGAAGAGTTTTACCTACTAAGAAGATACCCTTTGCACACATGCACACAAAATTAGCACAGAAGCACAGCCACTGCCTGGTTTGTGGATGCTGATTGATTTTTAGGTAGGGAGTGTTCGCAAGGTTCAAAGGGAACACGCTAAAAGGAGGCTTCTGAGAAAAACATGTATATCTATTATTGATTGTGATAGCTGTAGGGAGACCTTTTGTGCTACCATGGACTTGAAGTGCTCTTCATATTTTGAAGTTATGATCCTGAGTAGTCTGAGTAAACTCTTGAAAACTTGGATGAGGAAGACACTTCTTTTAGCTGTTGGGTGGAAATTGGAGAATGGATGAGTATTTCTCAGGCTTCTTTACAATTTTCGTTCATACATGTACCCATAAACCAAACTATTATACAGAAATGAGAAATCCCTGCAATTACAGACAATACTCTCCCACTGGTACTTGATGCTTGGATGGTGAGAAAGG
This sequence comes from Argya squamiceps, assembly GCA_037834095.1. NCBI lineage: Eukaryota > Metazoa > Chordata > Aves > Passeriformes > Leiothrichidae > Argya > Argya squamiceps. The sequence goes on along the minus strand of JBBMKD010000102.1, from coordinate 44,805,249 downwards.
GCAGAGCCAGGCAACATTTCACCATGCTTCCTCATAGAAGAACCTTAAAATTGCCCATAGCAAATAAAATAATTTAATTTCTTTTGAGAGGTGCCTACAGTGAAATAGCATTATTTGTGCTTTGAGGTTTTCCCACCTTGAAGTGTCTTTATAGAAAAACTGATCATATTTGCTACTGAACTTCATCCTTACGGAGTTGCAGCATTTCCTATGCAGTCTCAGTTAATGGATGGGGTCAGGCCTCAGAGTCCCCTTTCAAAGCACAGCCTTAAAATTGTTCCTTCGGGTACCTCACCAGGACCAGAGCGTGAACGTGGGTCTGTGAAGAGAGTGCCTGTGGCTTCCAGCCAGCCCAGTAATGCCTCACATCTCAGCCTCTCTGCAGGATGGTGCCCAAGGAATGAAGCACTTGCTCTCCCCTGCAAACCTCCAGAGTAAACAAGGTCTTAGCTTCCAGAGCAGCAAGACCCCTATTAGCAAGGCTGCGGTGACACATTGGTCAAGAGACAGAGTTAAAAATAAGCACTCAGAAGAGACACCTATTGTGCAAGTACAATATTGTTTGATATGTTTGCCTCATGCACATGAAATTTTCTCTGCTGCAAAACTGGTAAGGGCCTACTTTAGCACTGAATCACTACTTGTTTTATCAGCTACTTGTGTGCTGTGTTGCAGTATGACTTAAAACTTACGCATGGCTGGGTTGATCCCAGCTGCGGGTTGGGGCTGAATGAAACAAGAGCTGCCATCGAGATCCTAAGCAAAAAGCAAAGATGGGACAGCAGCAAGAGGAGCAAGGGCTGAGAAAGAAGTATGTGGACTGATTGTTCCAGCTTGCTAGCTCTGATAGCTCCCCACTGTCCATCTGTTCTTTCTCCCCACAACTCATCCTCAGCCACGCGTGTTTCCCCCTGCAGACATGCTCTTCAGACCGAGCAGCTCCTCTGGGCAGCACAGGAGGGATATCCCTTTGCAGGAGGGATAGCTGCTCCCGTCTGCCCGTGCCCCCTCACCCACAGGGACACGGCAGCAGCTCCCTTCCCCCTGCATTCTTCCTGGTGGGCCTGGGGGCCTCAGTCATGTGTCCTGCCATGCCCCACCTAAAATCCTCTGGTGCCGCCCTCCACTCCTGCTCCCTGCCCTGATCACTGGCTTTCTAATAGGGCCTCCGCTCTCCTACCCCTCCTTTTGTAAATTTAAATCCTGTTCACCAGTACTGCTGACGTCCTGCTGGCCCACCTCTTGACTCCCCCTCCCTGCTTCAAGTCCACTTCCCTCCAGTATAAAAGGCACATGCCCCCGTCAGCTGCCCTGCTTCTGCTTGGAGCAGCGACTACCTGAGAAGCAGCTTTGGTGCACACAGGTGAGTGCCTTCCCCTGTTTGCTTCAGCGCTTGTGCAGGCTCTTTCTTGCTGAATTTCCTTTTTTTTTTTTTTTTTTTTTCTTTTTGGGCTTTCGCTTACCTAGGTTAACATACAGAGCTGTGTCCTGTGCTCAGTAACTTTTGCCCAGTTTTTGTTAGCAAAGCAGCCCGTGCCGAGGCAGGGTGGCTGACCCCGCGGGCGGTGCTGTGCCCTGCAGGGAGGGCAGGACTCGGCAGGACACCCCTGCACCTCGCTCCTGAAACCAGCCTGGTCCCGGGCCTGCGCTCACCCGGGCTCTGATCCCTGGGGGGGGCTTCCAGCGCTGCTTCCGAACAGGAAAGCTTTTCACATTTGCATCAGAGGGGGTGTACACAGCCGCTGATCTCAAGAAAGATGCTGGTTTATGGTGTAAAGAGTTAATAGCACCTTGTCTTCTGAGGACAACCCGTGGTAGGGGGATAAATGATGGATCTGCAGCAGAGCTTGCGTTTGGTATGAGAGCCCCCCTGTGTGTCCAGAGGGAGAGCCAGGCTGGTCTCCGACTCCTTGTGAAGCAAACCCATGGCAAGCTGTGATACTGCTGCTTCACCCTACCTTTGTTTGTGGCTTTAATTTTCCCCTCTCATGTCGATGGAAGTTGCCAGACTTCTGTCACACATGTTGCTCAGCCAAAATTTAAGGACTTTTCTTGGGCACCAAGTTGATCAAATGACGGTGGCACTGAATTTTGCTGAGCTCCAGGAGCAAAATTATTCCTGAAACTTTTAATTGTGTCTAGTTTTATTGCAGCTAGTCTATTTTAAAATTTTAATAATTATTTAATAGTTGGAAACAGAAGCACACAGCTTGACTGTGTGAGGTCTTGTTCTTTTTCAATTTTCCTTTTGGAAGAAAGCTGCAGGTCTGGACCTGAGGAGATCACAGACCATCTCAGCCACACGACTCTTGAAAGGACTGTGCATAGGTAACCAGGCTTTTTGCTTAGTGACAGGATGGAGCTGGGTGTTAGAAATGCTCAGGGTGAAGTTTGTGGCAGTACCTCAGTCTCTGTTTCTTCCCATATAAACGGTGGTGGAACAATTAGGTGTAGGAAAAATTAGGGAGGATTAGAGATGCTGAGCGCCCTGATTACTTAGAGTGGCATGTTACGTACTGAGGAGCAGTGGGAGTGATGTGCTTCACAGAACCCCCAGCCAGGACAACGGTATGAACAAAAAGTTCAATACATATCACTGCTGTAAAAAGCGGCTGCAATGGCACAGGATGAGCTGGTGGGGACTGAAGCACAGCAGTGCTTAGGAAAAAGTGTGTGCTAAAAGCTTTTCCCTGTATTTTTGTCTTTCATCAACAATGAGCTTAAAGCAAGCTTTTCTTTCTGTAACTCGGTGCCCAAAAAAACCCAAGACACAAAACCAGGGAGCAAGTAACCTGGAATACCTGTCAGCAGCCCTGTAAACACATCGCAGAGATGCCTCAAAACACCTTCTTTTTGTCTCACTGAACCTAACGTTTTGCTAAAAATGGGGCAAGAGGAGAGGTACCCCAGCTGAAATTGAAGGCAGAATTTACCCCATGTGGGTGAACTCTACATGCTAAGATAATTTAGTCCTGATTGTTATGAGATTGTCATGAGATACTCAAGTTAGAAAAAGTTAATTTGCAGTTCTGAAATCATGAGTTAAAATCACTTTCCTCTAAGTTGCCTGGTAAGCAACTGTTAGTGTGGGAAAACGCCCTTGAGAACCTTCACTGAATACTAGGGGTGAAGGAGCTTTTGACTGCATTTTAGAGAAAGACCCAACCAACTTCTTCATGGTTTTGTGCTGTGCTGCCTGTTTGGTGTGTTTGGGAGCATCTTGCATCAAAGATTTTCATTCCTGCTCTGCCTGTACTGAAAGCAGGCTAAGATTTTGGCAGCAACTGGGGAAAAAATTCCACCTATACACAAAGAGAAGCTGCTGTGTAGGCACAGCTGAGAGGTTTTCCTACAGCCTCTGTGCCTGTATATCTACAGCACTTACATGATGCTTAAGCAAATAGGCTCCTGCTGTATAGGCAGAGGCTCCAAGCTGTCAGTATAGATAGAGGCAGACCTTGCACAAGACAGACTGTCCTGCTGTGACAGCTGGGAGGGCTCCTGTGAGGAAGCTTGTACGAAATGCCAGAGACTGGTAACCAGAGCCTGGCTCCCTCCCCTTCCTGGATGTAATTTTCCCAGCTCAGCAATTCTATCCTTTCTGTCTGGAAATTGTAATTTTGCATGCTGGCAAAAAAAGGGTGTGATGGCACAAGAAGAGCATTGCCATTCATACTGAAATTCATTTAGTTGTAAAAAGAGTGTGTGAAACACAAATGTTAGACACATTTTACAAGCAAGGAAAAGATGCTGGTGGTAGTGGGTAAGACACACTTTGGTGGCCAATGCCTGTGGTCATACAGAGAGCCATAGAGAATCAGCAATGAACTCAGGGCCAGGACTCAAGTGTCCTGTGGAGGTTTCATGCTGAAGAGAAAAACTCTCCAGTTTTTACCTCAGTAGATGCCCCACTTCATAGCCTTTGCCTTCAAACAGGAATGCCCAGGATATCCCCAGCATGAGTGTTCCACAGAACTTAGACCATCAATGGCTTCTGATGGATGAGAACATACTGTTAAAGTTGATACATTCCTTCACCTCAAGAGCTTTAACTCACTCATGTTCCCCATGTTCACTTTTCTCCTTACAGCCTTCCCACCACTGCTCCGTCATGTGGCATCCAATCTCCTGGACACCACGTGCCCAGTGGTCACCAAACCACTTAAAGATAGTCACTGTCTATGTCCTGATGCTCTTGGTGTCACTCAGCTTTGCCTCGGGACAGAGCAGGTCATTCAAACATCAGATAGACAACAGAAGTAAGTATGAATCTCACCTGACATGGTGACCCCACAGTCTCTGCTGCACTGAGGGATCAGGGCTGGGCTGTCAGACAAAGTTCAACAGCAAATCATTCAGGTGTTTCAGTGGTGTCACCTTGGTGTGAGGCCCTGTGCTTCCATTTGCACTTATCACTGCACGTACAGAACCTCGTGTCCTTCTCACAGCCCTTAATTAGCCAAAGCAAATAGCATTATTGTTGGTAAATATCAGAGAAGACACTAATGTGCAAAGGACAGACAAGAAGATGTACAGTAGTATACATCAAATATTTAAGCACCAAATTTTCAGGGTTCTGTAGACCTACACAACCGATCCTATGTAATAAAAAAGAAAGCAATGGCCCAGAAGCTTAAGTTCACTTTACAGACATCTTCAATTCCGTCTGGGACCATGAGCTGTCTGAAAGTCCAAAAACAAGTGGTTGAGGTATCTCCATTCAGAGATGGTGTGAAGAACTGAGAGTATCCAGGTCAGGGATGATACCATATATATGAAGTTTAAAGTAGCACAATCCAAAAGCTCTTCAAGAAAATCACCAAGAAATCTCATCTTCCCCCCAGGGGCATAGGCTGATAATGGTGGGTGGAGTGGGAGAGAGGCGTTGTGGAGAGTAAGGTGTGTGGGCTTAGTGCCACACCTCTCCCCATTAAAAAGGATAGAGATGCTGGGAACCTCAGGTTTTAGGTACACAGGTGAAAGTTTCTTGGGTTTTGTTGAGTAGGAAGGCTGTTAAACACTGTGCTGAAAGACTTAAAAGATGTATTTATGGAGAAATTTAAAGGGAAGGTGATTTTTTTCCTCTCTTCAAGCATCAAAATGCACAGGGGGAAATCCTTCTTCCTTGACTGAGACTGACTGGGATGATATATAATGCACTTAAATTATAATTTATTCCTGTTCCTGACAGTTGTCTGTCTCTGGAACGATTTGGGATTTCCTTAGGGTGGCATCATCTCTGGATGTTTTAGAATTTCCCTGCTGCTGTATCTTTTAATACTTTTTAAATAATCTTTTTAATATTATAGTCTTTTAATACCACTATAACCCTTTGCACACCTGCCCCAAAACTGCACTAGACCACAGAAATAAGTCGTGTGTCCGAACTTGAAAAGAAAAAAAAAATAGTCATCCATGAAAACTACTTCCTAAGTGAACAAGAATTAGTATTTAATGTTTACCTCTCATGTAGGAACTCCCTTTGCAGTCCAGTGGATTTGTTAGCCTGTGGAAACAGTGTACCTGGTGCCTACTGCAGAAAATTTGGATGGGCCCTTTGGCTCATGTTAGAAATGCAGGTGCAGCCCAGATGGATGGAAATTAATTTTGCAACTGAATCCTCTTCCTTTGGGCTCTACTCATGGAAAATAATCTTCAAAGGCATCAGTAAGATGTGTGTCTGGCTGTGGCCTTTCCCTTTCCTGGGCTCCAAGTAAGCTGTCTAACATCCTCCAGATGTTCAGGAAACACTGTCTCCAAGTGCAGTGGTACATCCTCACTGAATACTCTGAATTCCAGGTCCTGAGATCGACCCTTTTTGGTACGTAGGCCGTGGTGTTCGCCCCATCGGCCGCTTTGGGAAGAGGCAGCTGAGAAGCAGCCGTGGCAGCCTCAGGCCCGTGAGCAGACACCTGGATTTCATCTTGAATGCTTTGTGGGAGCAAAAATTGGACACAGAGGACAGTGACTGGTGATCTCTGTTCCCCAAGGTGGCAACCCAACCTCTGTTCTTTGAAATGTGTCCTCCCCTGCGCCTCAGACCTACAGTTCTGCTTTTGCCTGGCAATCCCACGCTGCTCTTCTTTCTGCTCCTTCTGCAAGTACCTTCAAAAAGAAACGTGTTCAGGGTGCAGGTAAAAGACAATGCATGGACACCAGCACTGAGTGCCACCACTGCTTATAAAAACGTTTCTTCATTGTGCATCCCCATCAAACTCCTGATCCCGTTCACTGCCAGGTTCACTGTTAGGTTTATCCAAAACCCGCACAGTTTTTGGGCTGGGATTTAACTCTGCAGTGTTAAATGTATCATGAAACCTTCCTGTCACATTTCAAAGTCAATGGCTGTTGATACGTAAAAATAAAAAGCAATGGTTGGAAGAAAGAAAAAAGGCTCTTACCAATTTTTCATGTACCTGCATTAATGGCATGAAATACTGCTTCTCTGTGTGTAGCTTTTATAGAGATTGTTAACATCCACTCTTAAGAATGTCTCCCTGAAGTACCCACTGGCCCTTCATAATTCTTCCTGTACTGGTGGAAAGATATATTAATGAACAAAGAGGAACTCCTATTGAAGATAAGTATTTTCTCCCTGCTGAAGAAGATATATTGGCTAATTGAACTCCTTGGTGTAGTTTTGTGCCTACTGCATGTAATCATGCACCATAATCCAAAAGGAGCAAGGGCCTGAATGAGCTGATTCCTTTTAAAACAATGTCATTATTTCCAAGTACATTGTCTGAGCAAGTTAAAGCCACTCTTTGAGGATCACAAGCCATGTACTATCTACTCCATTAGTCCACATCAATAAGCCAGGAGATGCAGCTCAATACCCCTATTTACTCATGTTAACATAACTTTGTTGTATTACAAGAAGTGTTACTCACAATGTGTTTCATCTTGATTAATAACTATTAGCAGGAATAATACAGTTTAATCTATGGCTTATATCCAAAAAAGATAGTTTACAATTTAGGTAATAACTGATGGTCAATCCTGGCTATGATCATTCTGCAAAGGCTGAAGTTGAACGGACTTCCACTTCTAGTTGTGCTTTGTGAGAACTACTACTAAAATTGAATAGTGGCTGAATTAACCATTTCAGAGATTTTAACCCTTCTTTCTCTTTTTGCAAATGGCCTGTCAGCAAGGGATGTGTTTTTATTGTAATAAAAAGGGAGTTACTTCCATTTATAATACAACAAATCTGCTGACCCAAAGTGTTACTAAGACACATTAATTTTACTGAACGCTTTCATGGTGGAGAAGATATGCTGATAAACATTTTGATCCGCATTAATTGCAAGGAACCTTGGAAGTGCAAGACCAAGATTATTGGCAGGGTTCTTGCTCACTTTTTGTAGCCATCCCAGAGAGAGAGATCAAGAAATTCCATCTGAGAAACTGTGCTTGAGATGGTGTTTCAGCCAAGAGACTCGATGGTTTGGAAAAGACTCACCAGCAAATGCTCCTAACAGGATTCCTCCCCCCCCAGCCCTAGAGGAGGAGGAGCAGGAGGTGTGAACCGAGCGTGGGCCCTTGCTCTGGGCAAACCCTGGCACCCCTGTGGAGACGCCCATGTCCCCAGGTGTGACAGTGTCACGTGTGTGGCTGCGGGTTCTGCACGCTTCCGGGCCAAAGTGCACATAAATCCAAACAACAGAGATGAACTTTTTGGTTTTCTTTATGAATCAAATCGTTGAAAAGGCATTCTTTTCATAAATCGCTTTTACTCTTTTATAATTTCTCTTGACAATAACTCTTGGTGATTATGCAGATAACAACAACAAGGCAAGCTTAATATTCACTCAGACTTAATCAAATAGGTCATATAGTCTTCATTTTACCCATTAAAATATTTTCATTTATAAAAATTAATCTAAATATAAATATTAACACTAAAGATTGAAATCACTTGATGACAAAATAATTCTTTGTGTGCTATAACATATGCTTTTATGATTTTTTTAAAACAGTAAATTATATCTTTGCACATATTTGGCACGATAAACATTTGTAAAAATTCAAATGCCTTAGAGCAGGTGGGATTTTTTTTTAAGGTTTTTTTTTTTTTTTTTTTGCAATGCCTACACAGTACACATTTGTCTGTCAAAGAAGACTGAATATTTTAACATTGTAACACGATAATAGTTGCTTTTCATGCCTCTTAAGGAAAACAACCTACTCCAAACTTTGTTGGCTTGTTTAAATCACACTAACAGAACAAAAGCCAGAGTTATTCTATTAAAATTAGTCATTTCTGTATTGATATTACATACACAATATTAGTTATTATTTATTAGACGAATATGCAGACCAACCACCATTAATGACATTTCATAACACGCATACCTGCATAAACCAGAACCTGGGAATGTATTGTATACATACACGAGAACAGTCAATGGAGGAGGAGATTGAATAACAAAAAAATTACTAGGCATCCTACTCTGTTTAATCTCCTTTGCTGGATTGCATATATAAATAAAATCTATTTGTTTTATGTATATATTTATATATTAAACAGAGTGGGCCAAATTCTTCCCTCACATCCGTGCAAACCAATTTCAGAGAACTGGTATTGTGTGAGAGTAAAAGAAGGCCTAATTTCACCCAGAATGAACACATTGAGTCAGATCTTGGGCAGATGGAAATTCCTTGGAGGGATGGAGTGACACTTATGCATTATAAGTGGGAAGATGGTTGTATTTATCCCAAGGGTTCCTCACATGCAGCTGGACATCAGAGTACTGACAAGCTAGATGTCAAATGTGGATGGCAGATTTCAACTGGCACTGTTTTTCCAATCAACCCATCCAGCCATTCCTTGTCTTCTCCACTCATCCCCCTAAATCCAGCCTAGTCAGGAAATTTGCCCAGTTTTGCTTGTGTTTTTCCAACCAGATTGCACGGCCTGGAGTCCCAGGGAACTGCTTTCCTGCTGCATGTAACATGTGGCACTCCACTCGTGGGTGTTCCCTGGGAGCCCAGGGAATGCAGGAGCTCTCCTCCTTCCTGGTACCCACAGCTCTTGGGAGAGCTCACCACTCCTTAGTGCTGAGCGGGAACTTGCCAGCCCTCATTGCACATTTCACATCAATCCCATCTGCACTTGGGTACCTGCTCTGCAACTGCTGTGGAAGGTAAGGGATTCACTGGCTTGTCACCTCCTCTGAATACCTTCTTCATATTCTTCAGCACAAAAAATACCACAAATTGGCAACGTTCTCCCACAAAAGGGGGAGAAGGGACACCCTGTAAGCAACATCCTCCCTCCTGCGCATCTGCCAAAGGGCCTTCTAGTTTGACTCACCTGTTAAGGGTCTCAAGAAATGAAAGGAATATTACTATTCACAATCCAATTCAGAGTGGTCCAGTAGTAGTGGGGTGCATGTGGCACCAGCAACAGGCCCCAGCTACTCTCTGGTGGCTCCAGACTAGTATAGGAACTGAAGTCTGGGCTACATTTGCCTCCTTCTCAGAAACACCAGTGAATGTTGGAAAGGAATCTCTTGCAAACTGCAGCCATCCCACAATCACCACTCAGTCAGCAGGAGATCTCATCTCCAACGTTTTCACCTCCTTCTTCCAATCTTAAAGGTTTGGACAGAATTTATTCTGAACTACAGCATGGTTGGCCATCACCAAGTGGACAATGCTGCCAGGAACGAAACATATGAAGGTGTTAATTTCTTTAACAGTGTTCAGATGTTTCCAGACACTGGGATCATAACTCAGCAGACATCTGGTCCACACGTGTGGCCACCAGTTCCTGGCTCAGCATGACAGCCCTGCTGCCTAGAGCAATATCCCTAGCTCTGGAGCTGGAACGTTCAATCTGCGAGAGGTACTCTCAGAGAACAGAGAAGTCTTCCTCCTCCTGCCAACCCTCCCAAGACTCCCAGTGACTCCCTGGGAGCAGAGCGAGGTACAGAGGTTCTCCTCTCCTTCCACGCAGCTGAAAAGCAGCACACACTGCACAGAGTTGTTCTTATTGCTCGACAAGACAGATGCCCACATGAATAGTAAGAGGCCAGCAAATATGGATCACAGGTCTGCTTTGGCAGATTAATTGGCCTATAATTATGACTGATTGAGTGTACAAAAACATACTGCAGTTTAAAGACGACATACTTTAGTACAATCGATAGGGAGAAAAAGTGCATCTTAAAATGTGGAGCCTTGCTTTTGAAACATAGCATCCTGTCTAGAGTCCTCTGAGAACTTTAAGGCAGAGTTTCCTGTAGCAGACCACGATGCTGAAGACTTGTACAGCTTTCTCAGTGAGGTATCCAAATGAAGCCCTGTAACTGAGGCTCTGTGGGTTCTTGAGGGTCCATTCTCAGCTGGACATACACAATGGCTGTTAAGAAAAGGCACTCTAGTGTACAGCCTTAGGCAGTGTGTTATTGGCAGTAGGGAAGTGTAAGTTTAGTACATCACAGCAGATCCTATAGCAGGTTCCTAGAACAGAGAGGGATAGGAAAGAAAAATAACATAAGTGAAGGACTAAACAAACCTGCTGAAGAACACAGCTGCGTCCTTTCCCTTCTCACTTCCCCACATATTTCCCACATATCCTGTGGCAGACTGCTTTGGGACAGTCACCTTTTTCCCTTATCCCTCTATGGCTGCTGTAGAAGAAACGACTGACAGCTGTCCTGGGTGGTCTGAGTGAAGCCTCTTTTTTCAAACCCTGCAGAGCCAATGTGTGACCTGTCTACCCCTTAAATTCCACTTAGATTACCTTTGAACATTTCTCAGCCATTAGTGAAATTCAAGGTGACTCTCACCTCCGAAATTACAATGCACAGCTGGTTCTGTGAGGGTCTGATTCATAAGTCTGAAATGCAGGGGATGACTAATTTATTTATTCTTTAAAATATATGGGTAGCACATTCCTGTAGACCTAGCAGCCAGGCTACATTATCACAGGCTGACATTCAGGAGCTGCTATTCTATGGCATGTAGTCAGACATCTTCCAGGACATTGGTCATATTTGTTCAAGAGTTGCCTCAGCAGTCTCTATTATTTTTTCCTCAAACTATCAAAAGAAGATTTCTGAAAATGCTGAAATACAGCTGCCTACACAGATAGTGCTCTCTGACTGCTTTTAACAGAGTTTTAAAAACATTTGTTTACCATCAAGTCCTTGGCAGTGCTTTTTCTTTCTTTAGTTCTTTGTGTTAGAGATCCTTGAAGCATGAAGTTTCTGTTGAACGTTCTGACAGTGGTAACTGGAAAACCATCTATTTTTTCACCTGGGAAAAATACAAAAGGGGAGATTTCTCACATAAGAGATTGAAGCAGATATAAAAACACTTATGAAGAGTCACAGCTTCTAGAGAGATAGAATTTTCCCTAAGATGTATGAGGAAAACTGGATTTAATTTAAATTAAAAACAGCAGGCTGTCATACTCCAAATAAATTAAAGTTTGAGGCCATGTCAATCAGTGGAATTACAAAAGAAGAGTGCAGTGAACCAAACCCTAGAATTTTCAGAGTTAAAAAAAACCAGAAAAAAACTCTAAAAATCCACAAAAATCACGAAAGAAAAAACCCACTTGATTTTACAAAGACATTCCACAGCCATTCTCTGACATACCAAGAACATTGCTGAGCCATTTCATACAGACTAAAATCAGCAAACATAGACTTGAAGGAAGTGGTGGGTTGTGGAGAGTGACAGCCACGCTGTGTGGTGCCCAGCCATGCTGCAGCAGCAGCACCCCTCTTGCAGGGCAAGTATTCAGCATTCCTTATTTGCTTTCTCCAGCCTTCTGCCTCTGCTCTTGTTTACTTGTCACTGTCACAACTTTCACTGAAGAGAAAGTGGTGATGCTTTTAAATGTAACAAAGGGGTATATAATGCAAGTACATGGAAAATGAGGATGATGAGACAGTCTATTAGGCTTTCTCTGTTCATTTCATAACTTAAACTTTTCCCTTCTTTGCTGACCTGTACAGTATATTGAATCTTACAAAGAGATTCTCTCTCTCTCTCAATTACATAACACTTTAGGCGCACCTTGTATTGGTGGAGCTGGAAGTTTTCTCCTCTGCTGTCTTGATGTGTCTATTGTATGCATCTGTAAACAACACATATACATTACTCAACTCCATTATAGAGAAAGAGGCAAGATTTCCCCGATGTATTTTTGAATACTACAGAATGTTCTGGCACCTGGTTTGTTTGCTTTTGATCCCGTTTCCTTGTCAGGCGAACACAGGGAGCCACGTTCAAGCCTGCAACAGTGAGAGCTGATATTCTGCTCTCAATATCTGAAATCTTCAAAGAAAATAAAAGAGAGAGACAGACAGATGGGGAGGGGGGAAAAGAAGTTTTAAAATTACTGTGGATGCCACTACTGAAATATAACCCTCCCCCAGTAAAATCCTCTTTAATAAGAAAATATAAACAGATGGCTAACTTCTTCAGCAATTCTGACACTTTCCTGCAATCTTTAGTCCTGACATTAAAAGGGGCTTAATTTGTTAGTAAAGATGGAGTAAAAGAACAATCCAACCTACCTTGTGACTCCAAGGAAGAGGCATTTTACTCCTTTTGAGGAAGAAAAGAAAGGAGGAGAGAAAACCTGCATCTGCTATCTCCCAATTACCTTTAGCTGCATAATCCCAAATTCATTCAAGCTGTGTTTTTAAAAGGCTACATTCACTGAATGACTCATGGGACACATCTCCTAACTCAAAATTAATTTCATACATGTGCAAAGTACATCCTCTCTCACAAAATCTAAACATTTGGTATTAAATATTTATAGTTCAAATGTATATGCATATTAAACACAAGCATGCATAAATGCAGGCACACACTATATAAAAATAATGAATGCAAAACAAACTGCCAGGGGAAAGTAGTCTGATATTGACAGTAGTGGAGACAAGTGTTGCCAAAAGAGAAAGAAGTCAGACATATAACCCAGCTGATGATTCACAATGACACCTGAAGCTAAAGTTGGCTTCATTCTGCAGAAGATCTTCCATTGGCCTCCTTGCATAGCTTAGGCCTCTCTCCTCCTCCCTTTCATCCCCATTAACAGATTTACCCCAAAATAATGATCAAAGCCAACAAAACACCACTGCCAGTTTGCCAAGTAGTACAGCAATGCACTTCTGACATCAGAGACATGTCAGGCTCTGATATTTGCTCAGTCCCGAGTTGAGCATGCTTCCACTGAGTGAAATCACCAGGTACTTCCCATTAAACCCTGACACAGTCAGGCCAGGGCATCTTGCTGGGTACAGACTGGGCAGTGAGCTGCAAGCAGTGTTAGCCCCTTGAGGTCTGGCAGCATTATCTTGTTCAGCTTTTAGCACCAGATCCCGACATGTTCTGAGCCCTGGACTTTCTGGAGCCTGTGAGAGTGGTGCTAGATCACAGTACACCAGAGTTCTTGCTTTTGGCTGGGATGTGTGCTGCTTAGCATCTAAATCCCATGACAGGCATGCAAGCCCTAGGCTCTGTCCTTGGCTCAGCCTCTGGCTGCTGTGGGCCTTTACTGGTAGAAAGCTGCAAACAGTGGCATCTTTTGGAAAGTGCCTGACAAGTTTCTGATTAGATAAACTGCCTCAGACTCTATTTGCTGCCTGACTGAGGCCACGCACATGACACAGAGCACACCAGGGGAGCTGCCTGGCAGCAAGGAGCAGTCCAGCATTAGTACTGTAGTAAGAGGCCGCTGCAGTGCCCTGTCCAAAACCAAGATGAGGGAAGAAACAGAGATACAGTACATCTGTCTGGGCTGAGTTAAACAGCTCAGTTATGCTCTGCTCAGCTTGTGTGATGCAGTCAGCACCCTTGGCTCATCAGACTACGGCAGTACAAAGGAACACTCAAAGTGTGTACAGTGAGGTGGGTGTTAGGCAAGGCAGTGTGAAACCTGCAGATGGGGAGGAGCTGCTGTCCTCACCTGAAGCTCTGCATGATGAACCTGGGCAGCTGCTGTGGCCACCTGGTCCTCCAGATCGGCCAGCTCAGATTCCTCAGTCACGCTGTTGATCTTGCGTGCGGCGTCCTCCAGGTTGGTCAGCTGCCCCTCCAGACCATACACCGTGCTGGCTGTCAGGTACACCTGCAGGGCCAAGGCAGGGACAGGGGTCAGTGATTCCTGGTTTGTGGGCATGCAGGCTGCATTTGCCATCGTAACTGCAAGCTTCCCTGCTTGCTAGCCCACCACAGGGAGATTTAGCTGGCAGGGGAAAGTCATGGGGAAATAATCTGAAAAGCACACATCCACTAAGAGAAGGGATGAACTTGCATTGGATAGGGATATTTCTTGCATTGCAGATTTAATAGGTGCTACAATGGTATTCCAAACCAGATTTGTTCCAGATTGATCAGCAAAGAAAGAAGTTCAAAAGTTTGCTTTTTTTATTATTGATATTCAATCACATTACACCTTAAGTCTACAAAGAGAAGTCAACAGATCACGCCTCATATAAAGCTGTGTTTCTTTAAACCCACCTGATGCCTTCTGGCAGTAAAAACTGCATGAATAACTGTCCTGCAGCAAATAGCCATTAACTTCCTATGGAGCAAATGTGCCTATAGGTATAATGACTTTCAATCCCATCCTGCTCTCACCCAAATATACAGCAAGCAAAACCTTCCCATCTCGTGGGCCTTTGAGTGAATCTGTGGAGGATCAATAGGCTTATTTGGGCCACATAAGAGAGAATTACCGACTTTGTATAATTCAGAGTTCTCCCCTAAAAATGAACAACTCTTACTATTTCGGCACGCCTCTGGTATCTGTAACTACAGCTAAAGGTTTCATTTCCCATTCAGCCCCTCAGAGCAGTAATTAGTGATACACTGTGTTTTATTGTTTCTTTTATTTCACAAACCCCCTAAGGTACATGGAGGTCACAAGGGTAATTTTCAAGCATTTAGCTTTTGACATTTGCATTTAAAGTTGTGCAGAACCCCATGAAAATACTGCAATTCCTGCCCATTTACTCTTTAGGCAAGAGACTTGTTTCCATTAGGCTGGTAACGGCGCAGCGGAAATTAAATATATATTCTGATTGTCCCCGTTTCAATAGCAGTAAAGACCATGTTGTTACAAAACCAGCATGAATTAAACATGGTTGTGGCTGACTTCAGGGTTCAAGTGGTAAGCAAACAGGATCTGAAGCAGATCCTTGACCTAATACCTTCATTTCATATGTCTTCCACTCCAGTCATTTTATCTGTCCACAATTCCTGGATCATTCAGTCCTTTGACATAAGAGGTATTCAAATAACTTACGGCAATGCTGTGACTTTATGGATCAAAATGGTGGAGAATCACCAGATTGAAATTTGTTTACTTTTTGTTCTTTTTCTATTTTTCATTATTGTTTCTTAATTGCTTGAAATAGTTTTCTTTTTTCTTTGTGTCAGTGGCAGATAGGTTTTTATCCTGCATGTGACTTTGCTAAGAAACAAAATCACTACCTCTGTACAAACTGCATCTTGTAAGAACACCTTCTAACTGCAGGCATGAAATCTTTGAAAAACATACCTAAAAGAAATAAGTGATCTGATGTAACATCGCTGCTGCAGTACCTGGGGACACGGGTAGTCCATAAAGTTAACATGATGATTTAAATAGAAATGCTCCTGGTTTTGTGGGGTTTAAGTATTCTAACTGTTCATTTAAATGATATAACTTTTAAGTATGACATACCATAGCCAGTTCAGATTAAAAGGCAATTTTTGTAGATTTCTCTGTCATATCTAAAAGCTTAGAGAATGAAGAAATAGAACATTTTGAACAGCAGCATCTTTAGAAAGTTCAAGAAAAGATGCATTTAAGTGCTGTGGCAAAAATCTCTGCAAAGTAAGATGTCCTTTTCAAGAAGGGATAAAAAATCTAAAGAAAATGGGGTTGAAAGAAAAATGTGGGAAAGAAAGGTCATCAGTGTTTCTGTAACTCAATCAGCTCCTACATTTGTGAAATGTTAATGAACATTTTCCAGCTGGAGATAAAGAAATTATTTTTCTAAACAATGTTCTCTTTACTTGGACAATTGTTATACTTCCAAACAGCAATGGTGTCCTTGCAGGTCTCCCCTAAATGAGGCCCTTATTTATACATTCACATTTAGATTGTAGAGACTTATTTTACCATCATTTAGGTATGTACAACTTCCACAAAAACCCCAACCTTTTGCTGCTACAGATGGCCCTACATTCTCCACATTATTGCATACACAGTCCTCAAAAGGCTAGAGAGAACAAAAATGAACAGAGTGTTTATAAACACCCAGATCCTCTTGTAGACGTTGCCGCAAGGAGGATGTGGTTCGCGTAGATATGATCCCAGCTGCAATGGGAAAAGTTATGGTTTCCTGGATTTCTAAAGGCTCTTTACCATAGAGTGTAATGCTGAATTCTTCAAACTGAAGTTTTTGCCACGTACTTCATGTCCTGCATGGGACAGAGAAAGATACACTGTGGGGGCACAGAAAGGCTGAGCTGGATACCTTGTGAGTTCTGCAGGGAACTGGGAGAAGCTAAAACCAGAGATGCTGCAGCAAGGGCAAAGCCAAAGCAAGAAATGCTCTGCCTCTGTTCCCAGTGTCTGCTCAGTGAGAAATGCTTGGCCCAAATGAATGATTAGAGCCCACAGCACCACAGATGCCAAAGCTCCACGTTGCTGGAATCAATTACTGAAGTGCAACTGGGGAAAAAAACATGCACTTTAGATAGTTTACAACACAGCTCTCCACAGAAAAAAAAAAAAAAAGTGGAAGCAGATTTCCCCAGATTGCCCTGTCCTGCAGAATTTCTTAGTTCTTCTGAAGATGTGGTCCAGCCTGGACTTGGATTTTTATTCCATATTCATTCTCCTACCAGATGAATTCTGTGGTGTTTGGACCTTTAGGATACTTAACTATTTCATGAGAGAGTCCAGTGCCAGGACTGGCTTTTAGTGCCATAGAGTATCTTCCACTCAGTTCTTAGCCTGGGGCTGCTGAGGAAATGTGTTTCTGTGGAGGAAACTGATTTTATCCTCTAAGAGGAGATTCTGTCTGAAAAATTTCTGGGGCTAAAGAAAACCAGGATTTGTTTTCTTGAATTGACCAGGAGACAGTGCAGATCTTAAAGATCCTATGAGATCTTTAAGAGCTCCTAATGAAGGGAAAGAGCACTGAAAAGTAATCACTTAAATGTGGGAAGCAGAGAAAATCGAAAGTTAAAAGTGTGCCAACTCCATTTAGTGGATTCACAAAAATTTCCAATGAGTAGTGACTTCCTTCTATGATTTGGCATTGTACCTTCCCCTGCAGATGACAGGTATTAATGAAAAAGGATGGATGATTTGGACAAAGCCAAGCAAATGTTTGTTTAATTCAGATTCTCCAGCCTGCTCTTTCTAACAGTGCAGGAGACAACTCCAGCTCCCTGGGTGCGCCCTGGGGACGTAGGGGGGAAGAAGAGCTTCTCCATTTCTCTGTGTGACTTGGGGACATGCTTTCCCCACCTGTCCTTGGAGTGATAAGGTTGTTCTGAGACTGGGAGATGTGTAGTTTCAGCCAGGCGTGGCATAGCCACACTGCCACAGAGGTGTGAAGGGCGTAAGTGAGCTTTTGAGATAGAATTTCTAAATTTAGTTGTAAATCCCAAAGCATCCAACTCCCCCTCCCCTCAATATTTTAAAGTACATATAAAAAAACCACCAAAAACATTGACACAGTTAAGCACTGTTGAAATACCATCTTTTCCCTATTTGTGTATTTGTTTAAAAACCCCATATTAATTTTGAACATCCACTAATGCTGCCCATGTGTTTTCCCTTTCCAGTTGGTGCACACAAACAGGTGCACTCACTCACACATGTGAGTCTTTCACATACTGATTCATCTTCTTACATTTTCTTCCAGTGTGGTGAGCTGCTCATCAAGTCTGACAGGATCTGTGCCCAGGGGGAGTGTTCCTCTGCCTCTGTCCTGAATGTCATCTGGGAAATCACAGGGATCAGTGGATTCTGCTATCAGCTCTTCAGTGGCATTGATGACTTTCAGGACTTCTGTAGATATGTTGCAGAGAGAGACAGCAGAGTACTTCTATTTTGTTACAAGAACAGACAGAGAAAAGAACAGCATTAAATTAGCATAGAGGGGTAAGATGTAAATCAACATTTACTAGACACAGCTTTAGCCATGCTAAAACCATATCCATGGCTCTTTGCTGCAAACAGACACAAGAACCATTTAATGGAATTGGAATTTATTTACCTTTTCCTCCTTCCCTTTCTCACATACCCACACTGCTACACATGCAAAATAACATACACATGCAATTCTTCTACAACACAATTCTACTGAATGGGGATGGTTCAAATCTTATCCCAAAGGAGCACACAAATATCCAGCTTTAAACTCTAAGTGAGCTACATAAAGCTGGTTTTGTGCAAGTGTTTCAGACATTTTAAAACACAATTTTCCTTTCTGGATACAGGCAAAGAGATGTGCAATCATCGATGTCTGTATCCACAGGAGCCATTTCATTGCAGATGCAAACATGGGAAAGCAATCTTCAGCAGCCCTGCAAGGATAGCATTTTACTAAAACGCTTCCTATGAATTAAATGATCACCCCAAATAAATGAAGACTGAGCTATAAGTGTGCAAACACTTGTATCCTTTTATTTTTTTATATTTCAATTTACCTATTTTTTTAATATGGAATAAAATATATCAGATACCAAGGAAAAGCACACAGTTTTATTGATATTTTAAAAGCAACTGAAAACCTTTTTATCAGTGTTCCTTACTGTCCTGATTCTTATGATTCTCACATAGCTTTAAGCTTCAGGACAACTCCTCTGATGAAGGAATAAAACTTCACCTGATGTATCTTTAAGCACCAAGCTCAACATCCAAACTATACAGCTTGGAGACTGAGCCAAAGCTTGTTGAAACTGATAAAAATACTGCCACTTAATATATGTGCAATAACTTTAGTGTTGCTTTGCCTAAAAGAAAGTGTGGAAATAAATTAAACCAAATTTTAATTAATTCCTCAAACCTGCAAATACTTATGCATGTGAATTAGGGCCTCACCTGTCTGTAAATTTTCTCACAAAGTATCTGCAGATCAGTACTGAGGAAATGGACAGTCTTTGGATTCTATACAGTAAATTCTATGGTACAGGAGAGTATAACTGAATAAAAATGTCTTTAGGCAGGATACAGGAGAAATCATGTTCTTTTGATTCTCCCAGTTTCTGATGGGTTAAACTGGAAACCTACTTTCATTATCTCTTTTCTTTAATCAGCTGTCCATTCTTATGTTAGATAAGACTTTTACTGAAAAGCCACATTTTTAGCAGTACATACTCAATTGTTGTGTATCAATACTTTAAGGCATCTTTAGCACTATTACTCATCTAAATTACAAGAAATAATTAGAATGAGAGATTAAAGAGAAGAAGAACAAAGCAAATACAGTATGTTTCAGCACTCGATCTTTAGCTTGTTAGGATAGCCAACACAGCCTCAGACAAGCAGGCCTGGGACTCTCTTACTGAGAACAAATACTTGAACCCCATGAATAGCCTACTGTTTTTTTCCATTTATTTTCACAAGTGCCAATTAGGTTAAAAACAGATCAATAATTTTATAGGAAAGAAGAGAAGAAAGAAAATCAATGCTACTTTCTTTTATTTACTTTCACAAGTATCTAGTTCTTATATTCTGTGAGTAGTGAACAAAAAAGGATGAAAGCCAGACACTACATATTCTTCATCATATTCACTGATGTATGTTCTTCATTTCAAGAACTGTAGCCTCACTTTAGTGTTCATTATTTCTTAAACTTTTTATTATCTTTTTTAGTTAATGACGAATTCCAAAAAAAGAGATTAAATTAAATTATAAAGAGTTATTTTCGTACCACAATATGATAATCCATATTGGCATTTTTCACAGACAAATTACTATAAAATATTTTTTCTGTTTTCCATGTAAAGTTGTCTGTGAGAGAAATCTTTGTGAAATTAAGATTCTGAGTGAAAAATATGCTAGCTTCTCTGTAGGTAATGGATAGGAGAAAAGAAGTTCAACAGGAAAGAGTAGAACAGAGTAGAATAGAGAAGAGTAGAATAGAGTAGAGTAGACTAGAAAAGAAAACCTTTTCATTCAGAAGATGATGAATGATCACCAAGTCCAGCTACCTGACTAGTTCAGGGCTGACCAAAAGCAGGTCGTTAAGGACATTGCCCAAATGCCTCTTATACACTAACAGGGGTGGGCACTGACCACTTCTCTAGGAAGCCAATGTTTGAGCAACCTCACAGTGAAGAAATCCATCCTAATGTCCAGTCTAATCCTCCATAGGTGCAGAAATGGGATTTGTAAAAATCTGGATACTCAGTTAATGATTTTACGTATGTTTTACTCTCCTTTTGAGCAACTGTCAAAAGCTGTTTAAACAGCTCATGTTCCAAAATTGTCAGTTTGCAAATATAGTGAGGTACTCCAGATATAATTATTTAACATGTGTAATGGGAAAAACCCAGAAAAAAAGGAAAAAAAAAAGTTGCAGGGTTTTAGTACTTCACAAACCTCTCCCTTCCTTGACCACCCACGTCAAACTCAGGATTTACAGGATCATATAAAAATCACCTGAAATTCACAGACACACACACATCAAGATCATCCTGGTAGGTGGATTTCAAATTGCTCCAAACACCTCTTAGTTGTCTAATTTATCTTGCCCTTGCAAGAAGGTCATTGTTTACACCTCTAAGTGACTCACCTCTAAGAGACAGCTGTCATGCCATGACGCAGGCTCTGTCTTGTCAAGCAAGTCAGAGAACTCATATGGATGTGGGAGATGTAGGAAGCAATCTTGGTGCAAATATCCAGCATAGGAAAGCTAAGTGCAACCATTCTTCTCAAAACTCTGGGATGCATTTGGATTTCAACTGTGCTACCCTACCTCTGAATTAACACTATCACTCCCGAATCAAATCCATGCAGCAGACCAAGATGTTTCTACTAGTTATGAGAATATTTTTTTTGTACTAAATTTGAGACTAAGCATCTAATGGAATGAGGAACACATGCACTTATCCTTTTTATGATAATTAAAATCCATGGTCACCAACATGTGAAGGACTCAGTCAAAAGAACATGCTCAATTTCTCAGAGTTCTTCGTAATTGAATCTTAACACCAATGAAATGCTAAAAATGTGTGTCTATGTAAGCATACATGCATACATACATGTTTGCACAGAATATAACAAATATCTTGTAAAACTTCTTTCCTGTCATTTCTGTTTATCAGATGGAAAGTATTCCTTTTTTGAGAAGATTATGTTTCAGTGCTCTAAAGATAAAGTGGTCTTGATAACTGTTGGCCACTTCCCTTTCCTTCTGCTATCTCTCTTTCCTTTCCCTGTTGATGCTGACAATATTTCCTGTGTTGTTTAACTCAAGCATGCTACACTGGAAGGTGCTTTACAGACCATTATTTGCATTCTTCCACAAGTAACAGAAGGAAAACAGGATGATAAAAACTGAAGCAATATTAAGTACCCAAACTGCTAAAAGCAGCTGAGCTTTAAGTGTTTGTATGCATCTCAGCAGCCTGTGACATTTTCACATCCTTTCCTTTGCATGAACATTATGGCTTTTATTTTTGATGCTCTTAAAATAGTTAAGTTCTCTACTGCTAGCACTATTTTTTTCTGCCCATTGTACTCAGCCATTAGTGTTTTCTTTTTCTCTGCCACTACAATGTCATCATTAGGCTCTTTTAAAGAGCATGGGAGGGAGTGACACGCAATTCAACAGAAAACAGTGACATCAACAGCTAGATCAAGAAGTAGAGCAAGGACACCTTTCCATCACTAGCAGTCCTGGCAGTATTGACCACATCCTTGATGACTTGTGGTGCAATCATTTTTAGCTCCAGTGTCAAGGTGTTGTATCATGCACTGAGTCACAGCCAATATCCCTCTCTTTATGTAGGGAGATAAGGGGAGCTGGGGAGAAGATAAGCTTTGCTTTGCCACTGATTAACTCATCCTTTCAGAATAACCTGACTGAATCTAAGCTGGGTGAAAACAAAAGCAAACCTCAAACCTGTCTCCCTCATCTCCCCACCCTATGGAAGTTCATTGTAAAGTTTTGAGAAGGCACTGAAAAACCCAGCAGAGTCTGGGACACAAGTCACAGTGTGGGAAGAAAAGAGCCATCAATGACCAACTATCTGTGGCAGTTGTCAACCCTGACCTTCAAAAGATCTTTGGCCCAAAAGTGAGCCCTAACCACTCATTACTACGAAAGCTGGGGAAAAAAAAAGGCTAAATTTTGCCTGGCTGTTTGATGGCAGACAAGTATACCATGATAAACTGTGATATCAAGGAATTACTCTTCTGTTCAAGTTTAAGACTTCCTGCCTTGACCTTTAACATCAATATCTTCATTTATGGGTATTCCCTTAGAAAAAGAAAGCAAAATTATCTTACAGGCTGAGAGCTATTATTCTACTGATAGTCTCCAAAGTATAACACAGAGAAATAAAGTCTCTCTTTTTGACTGTGCTAGGTAATTCTAAATATTACATTTTACTAATTCAATCCACTGTACTAATATAGTTAGAGATGTTATGCCCATTAACTTTTAATGCCTTATTTCTAGAGTCAAATTGGCTATAATCATGAGAAAGGAAATAATTTTCCAAGACGTGACATATTATAGGCTAAGTTGGAAATGAAAATATTTACATCTTAAAATCCATGCAGGATTCTGATCTACAATGGACACAGACCAATGACATTACACAACTGGAAAAACACTTTTTCTTTAATGTCACACCATTGACATCTTTACTACATAAAATCAAGATAATTAGGAAATGATTAAAACTCATAGGACAAAATTAAGAGCAAGGAAAAAAGAAAAAATGAGAGAAGTGTCTTGCTAAATTAAGCATCAACTTCTAACACAAAAAAGTGATTCTTATTTTATGACTGAGAGAATGACATATGACATACTAAAAATAGCAGGTATTTTAAAATATAAGATAAGCATATATTTGTTTAGGGAATATAATGAAAATATTTTTTAATATGTGATCCTCATAAGCTGGGATTCAAATAGCACAGAATATAAAACCTCTTTCCACCTAGAAGAATGGTAAGCAACAGTCACTAGCAGCAAAGTGAGAAGATATCTACTTAACTGTACAAACTCTACAATGAATTAAGGGTTTTGATTATTTTTTAAATTGAGAGCTTAGAAAGATTTTTGAAGACCACCATGGTCAGAAAACTTCCTTCCAAATTTCTTAATATAGGTGAGAATAGAAAGTCCATACACCTTACCTTTGTCTTCTGTTCTTCTTTACTGATAAAACTGAATTTTCATCACAAGGCCAAAAAGGGAGCAGTCTGCATCACATATTAACTGTGATTATAAAATAATTTTCTGCAATGATTAGTGATTGTCGCCAAAAGGTATGATTTTTTCAGGCCTGATATTTCCAAGAAAACATTCTGAGTTTGCGAATGTTGATTTGGAAATATAGAAACCCTCAATATCACGTTATGGCATCTCTTACTACATAAGAGATGTAAGAAGACACAAACAAAACAAAGCTTTCTCACCTGCTGCAATACAGTGGATAAAAACTGCAGCTTTAAATGAAGATCAAAAGCCTTTTGTTTTTCCTAGATAGTGGGAAAGCAGTTAAATAAAAAGGCAGAAAAGTTATATTAACAGCTACAGAGGTTAACAACTATATAGGTTCAGACTTATAGGGAAGTTTAGGATAAACAGCAAGGATAAAGAAATTACCAAGATTAAAATAGCCTAAAATTTAGAATTTACATTTATTACTAAAATATTTATAATAAAGCAATGCCTAATTTAATTTTGTGAGATTTAGACTAACAGATCTTATTGAGACAGATATTGCCAGTCACACACAATTGTTTATAGAATGAAACAGAGGAAAAATACTATATCCACCATCACTAAAAGTGTCACTAGGAATGAAAAGAAGAAGAAGAAAAGCTATCTTCACTTTTGGAGTGTATATGCCAGCAATTTCGACAGTAGTTACCAGAGAGTCTGTAGCTCACTTATGCCACATTCAGATGCCCATGTGGGAAACACCTGGGCTAAGTTAAGTAAGATGTCTTGTGCCAAATAATATCCTACTGTTTGCAGCTGTCCCTCTCCTGGCCTCACTGTCCCAAAACAAACAAGTAAAACCCTTCATAGTACAAGCCTCCAGTGACCAGCCAGTAGGTTTATAGTAATCTCCCTAATTTCCTTAGGCCTGTTAAAACTGAACTGATGGTTTTGCCTTGAAGCAATGACAAAACCACAGTTGCCCTGGTGGCTGTGCTGTGAGAGAAGTATCTTCCAGCTGAGGAGCAGCATTTCCTTGAAACTCTTCCAGCCAGATCTGAAAGAACTCAGTTTTCACTGCCAGGTCTCAGGGCAGCTTACAAAAGAAGACAAAATAGTAGTAAAAAATAGTCTATTTTCATAGTCATTTGGTTCCAGCAGTCTACACTAATGTTCACTGATATTCTGCAACTGTATCTGTAGAATGGCTTGGACATTTTCTCCCTAAGTAAATAAATCTTTGGCAAGGAGAGAACTGAAGGATGCACATTGGACAGAGCTGGCTTTGGTGTGCATGCACACAAGTGTCAAAACTGAGACTCTGAGAAAAAAGCTGTTTATGAAGATGCTGTATTCACCATGTGAAGGCAACTGAAGGGTCATCTCTTCTGCCCTTCACCAGTAGATCCAACAGGGCTTTGATTGAGTTGTTTAAACACAGGTAGACAAAGTGCAATTTGAAACAGCTTGAAGTATGTCAGGATTTTGAAACAACACTGTCACATATGACATGGACCTGGGAGATTCAAGTTCCTTCCGGACTAGCAGCTTAAGGCCCTGTGGGATACTCTAAGATATCTCAGATGGTCCAGCTACATCCATATTTATGCAACTGTATTGAGCCCAGAAAGTGCCAGAATTGGAGGTACACAAACATCACTGCTCACTTTGAAAACTTTAAAAAATAAATGTTTATGGTCTTGATGCTTGAAATGCAAGACTCAGATTTTGACAAAACAAACTCAGGATCAGCTTGGTATTTCACACTAAAGACTGATTAATAGCAAATACACAGGAGAAACACTGCGAATGGGAATTTTGTCCAGCAAACCACTTAAACCTCAGTTTAAAGCTGAACATGTACTTGACTGCTTTGTTAAACTGAGAATTCATAACTTTGGATCCATTAGCCCAATGTGAAGATTATTGTCTCATACCTCTTTTCACATTCCCTAAACAAAATCTCTTTTTCTCTGCTGTAATTCAAAATCCTGTTCATAGATTATCTGCAGTTCATAAACCTTAAAGATCATGTTTTACAATGCTGCCCACATTCAGTTTTTAATCCTGGACCTTGAGAGACTGCCCAGATAATTAACACAATCCTAAAAGCAATGATCCATGAAAACACAAGAATTAGTCTGAGCATCTTGCACCCAAAAATGTGAAACAGCAGACACACAAATGTCTTCCAAGCTGTTAACCCAGTACTACACTGTTCAGCATTACTACCATAATAGCAGCAATGTAGTAAAGCTACTGTACTTAGGCTGTTAAATTTTTTGGTTGATGTGATCCACATGGTTCTCCTTTAGAAACTTTTACTCAGAGACTTCTAAAGCTTTTAGGCATATGAAGCTGGATGGCAGTTTCCTATAAACCCCTGCCTGAACCAACACACCAGCCAAAATCCCTACGAATTCAGGCAGTTGCAAGATAATGATCACAAAAACTACTGACATCATCTTCTGTGAGGACACTGCCTGCACCAGCGCTAATGCCTAAAGAAGCCCAGCCACCAGGAGACACAGGCTCACTCTGGGTATTGCAGCACTGCTGTTTCAGCACCCCAGACACCCCTGCCAAGATGCTTCAACAGGTCTGTGGTACACAGGAGGGACTCACTGGCATGTGCATGTCCAACGCCATTCTCCAGCTCCATCAAGGCTGTGAGCAGATGTCTCTCCAGTGACTGAGTCCACTGAGCCTCATGCTTGCTTGACCTCCCTTACTGAGCCCTGGTCACCGCCTCCAACACCACCAGCCCTGAGCACAGCCACCAGCATACACTCTCTTCTGCAGTAATGTGCACCCACATGCACAGCTACTGGCTATTCTTACTAAAAAGAGAGGCCAGGCAGATTTTCTGACAAGTGTCAATCTCATTACACCAGCAGTTGAACTGTGCTAATTTACCTGGCGAAAAAAGTAAGATGCGCTCTCTTGAAACAAAGGAAATAGGCCTCTGGCAAAAACCAACATGAAAATGTTATTCATAGTTCACACTTTCCGCAAAATAAAGCTTTTTAAAACCTAAGAAGAATGAAATGTTCCCAGAGAATGGAAGCATAAATATTTAATGAAAAGATTATTTATGCTGTTATTCATGCTGTCAAGAGACTCGGGAGGTTTCACTTAGGAAGCAGGATCCCGCTGTGCTACTTAACAAACTCACTTAGAGGTTATCATTCAGAAAAGAGCTACTGTGTCATGTAGTAATGTCAACAGACAACAGTAGAATTTAAACAAAATTGCTAAGCCTTGGTTGTAAGATTATCTGAGCAGAAGTAAATGCATTAAGGGAATTAAGGATATTCCTCACGCACACAGTACATTGCATCAAGCTAATGCAAAGAGGAGAGAAACTCCATGTTACATGGAAGCTTAACTCACTTGTTAATTTGTATGTCTTAAGCAAGATGTAGTACTAAGAAGAAGGAGGAAAAAAAAATCCACGAATAAGGTTTTAACAACTATTCCAGTTTTTACGCTATGTGGGCAATTTGAAAAAATGGCAAAGGCTAACCTGTTTTTTAACATAATCTCTATCGTTTCTGATGAAGTGCTCATAGGGATAGACTGCGTTCAAAATGCAGTCTGCCAAAATCACCTTCTAGAATGTAATTCTGGCATACAGCATGAAATAAAGACCCAGTCAATTTATCTTCATGAAAGCATTAAAAGAGAAGGAGAATGGATGGAGGAGAGTACAAACTAAATACATCTCATATATCATGCTTGCCACTCTCAGGATCAGTAACATTAAGATACTTCAAAGGGAATTTGCATTTTGCTTTTTTCTTTAGGCATTCATTTAGGGTTTGGGGGAGTAAAGCAAAAACTAATCAACCAACCAATCAAAAAAGAAAAAAAAGAGCAAGACAGAAGACTTATGCAAATCATTGTGCTAGTACAAGATGTTTCACTAAGACAACAATTGCACAATTTGAATTTTGGTTTGTTCACACCTGAAATTTAGAGGGACTGAAGGCCAATTCTACCCTAAGCATGGCTTTTGATGAAAACCATGGCCTTTCACTGCACAACTAAGACAAATGGACTTCTCAGGGCTCTGCATACCCCAGAAAGACCATGAACTACTTCTGTAGCTTAATAAGCACAAAATATTCTACAAAAAACCAAATCTCCTGCAGGATTATGTTTGTTTTAAAATGAGAGCTGTGAATCTCCACAAGACCATTTTATGCAATCACAAACTGAGGGATAATGAAAATGAGGGTGCTGAAAATGTGAAAAGATTTAAGTCTAAGTCCCAAAATTAACTTGTGTTAATTAATACCAACCTTAATCCTCAGGTATCCCAGAGGAACTAAATAATTAACTAAAAGCTCATCATATTCAAATTTGTATCTTAAAGGCAGAAATACAACTCAAAAGCTCAATTTGAAGTGAAAACCAGGAATCCATAAGTTCAAAACAACTTCAGCTAACTCTCCATTAAAGATAATTTTTACCACAACTTCAGATCATAATATACTAATACCCTTTTAAAAGCATCAGCTCAATGTGTGATTACATGAGATTCCCAGTTTCCATTAAGACCAAAGTCCAAGTTTTTAAAGGTGGAGAGAGGTGAAGGTCAGATAAGCACCAGGTACTTAATTTCCAGTGATTAAAAACCAATATGTGTTTTTAAGTCTTATCCTATGGTCAGGTGTATGAGAACTAAAACTTCCCAGTGATTCAAAGTTGCTGAAGTGTTCCAGAATAAGCTTATGAGAACAGAAGATTAAAGGCTAACAAAGACAAGCAGCATGGCTAAAACATAAGCAAGATGGCTAAAGTACCATATTTATGTTCAGGAACAAAAAGCAGAATCTAAGCACTCCAGCTCTCATTTTAATGGTGCAGAACTGTATGTTATATAATGCTTCTGTATATTTAATTTAAAACCTGATGCCCAGGTCAGGAGGCTGTCTCTGACCAATAATGGCAAGTGGTAGTCTGAAAGATCTCTTAATCCATACAAGTGCATTCTCCAACAATCAGGCTTTTTAAAGAGAGAGCATATTGAGACTTCTGGCTTTGAAGGCATTAAAATTACTGGTTGCCTGAAATAGGTTTTCTATGCTTGTCTTTCAAATGATACCTACTCATCCTAAAGTTATTGCATCTTTTATGAGTTTAGGTATGCCTGCATTTTAGACTGCCACAGCCCCAACTGGTATTACACATTGTCATCTTCAGTATTTCCTTGTAAGATGTTGGCCAGCCAGCTTTCCAGAGAGAAGGCACATGTCAGAAGATTTTAAAGTAGTTTTAAGGAAAACTTTCAAGAATAAGAATGAAAGCAGTGTGCTTGTTTCTCTACGTCTGGAGACTGTTCCCCTGCCAATTCTGCTGAATTCCAGACAATGAAGAGTACTGGAGTATCCTGGTTTCTTTATTATAGACAAAAAGAGTATATATTATGACCATTAATGATGAGAACATTTTTATCCAAATCAAATAAAGGATTAGGAACTCCAAGCATTCTGTCTTTATTGAACATGGTAAGCCCTTCTTTTGTAAAACTTAAGAAATTTTTACTGCAGAAAAAGATATTAATCTCTGCCTCATTTTAAATAACTGGCATATAAATTTTAAAGAAATTTTCTTTCCTAAGCAAAATTAAGAGAGAAAAAACCCAACAAATATTACTTTGTAGATGCATACAGACGAATAAGTACACCAAAACCATACATTCACCATTTTCTGTGCTCAGTTCTCTATACAAGAGCATTTCAGAAAGTCCTCTTTACAGCCCTTAATTCTGGATTTCATTTGTATCATGTTATAACCCCAGCTAGCCCACATATGCTGTTGAATGATGTGATATTGCTGTTTTGTCTTTGCAAACCAAATAAAAACAAATTAAATGTTGCTAACAAGCTCTGACAATAAAGCCTTTATGTGATTTCTTTGGAAAAGTTGTGTGTACATCATGGGGGTATTTGCACACATGATAAAAAGGGTATTTACACTCCAGTGTAGTCCATGGCTAAATAACTCGGAATCAGAGAGTCGCACACTCCTTACATCTGGAATGTAAGGCGATCACCTAGTCCAACTCTTCCACCCAAAGCACATGCCCAGGGCCATGTCCAGTCAGATTTTGATTATATCTAAGGACACAGACTCTACAATATTTCTGGGAAACCTATTCCAGTATTTAAACACCATCACAGTGAAAAGCTTTTCATTTGGATGGGACTTTTTGTAATGCAGTTTGTGCCCACTGCTTCCACTCCTGTCAGTGGAAAGATTTCCACTTTATTGCCCACATCAAACACTCCCCACTCTCCCCCATCAGGTATTTAAACCCATTGAAGAGATTCTCCCAAGCCTTGTCTTCTTTTCTTGGATAGACAGTGGCAGCTCTCTCAGCCTTTCCTCCTATGACAGATGACCCTGTTTTCTAATCATCTCCATGGCCCTTCACAGGACTCATTTCAGTGTGTCCACGGGTCCCTTGTATGGGGGAGCCCAGAAGAGGACACAGCTCTCCAGAAATGGCCTCACCAATACTTAATAGAGTTGCATGAGATAATCACTTCCCAGGTGCAGGACTTTGAAATTCCCTTTGCATTTGACTGCTAAAAGCCTTTTTAAAGCCAAAATAAACAATATTCATAGCTCTGAATGTGCCAGATTGCCATGATCTTTCAAGGATGAACTGCACAATAACATGGGCCAGTTCCCTCAGGTCTTGGAAGTGCATCCCCATCAGACACCATGTGCACATCCTATTTTTTGAAATATTTGCTAACCTGATCCTCCTCTACCAAGGATAAGTCTTCAATGCTCCAGGTTTTCCCACAGGTCTCAGGGGCCTGGGATTCTTAGTCTTCTAAGGCCTAAGGCTTCTAAGGCCTAAGTGGAGCTAAGGAATAAGAGTGCTTGACTGGCAACGGGCAGCACTGGGCTCCTATAGCACCAAATTCAAGCACACCACAAGATCTGAAGAGAAATTCAGAGGTAGAAAGGAAGAGAAGAGGTGGCAAATCCTGTGAGTGACACTGAAATCTGATATTGTAAGGGTGAAATGGCACAAACAAAGGATCTCAGGCACTGAGAACTGACATCAAATTTCAGTTTCATTAGAAAATATTACTACTCTCAGAAGCCTGTTAGCTGACAGGGTAACAGGGTTGGAAAGCTTTAAAGAAACACTAAATATTTTGATAGAGACACAAAAGGAGAATCTATGCCATCAGCATGAACTAGATAATACTACAAAGAGAGAAGCAACTAAAAGGATGGAAAAAACCCACTTAAACTGTCTGGTTAGCAAGGACAAAAAAAGAAAAACTGGATATGTTTTTAAATCAAAAAGTGTAAGTAGATTCTCAGTCACTATAAATTGACATAATTCCATTAATATTACCCAGTTAACAGTTTTGTTGCACAAGCTAAGTTCCCTGCTTGGAACTGATGCTGTAGGCTGTCTGTTCCTCACAGACAGGAAAACACACCTTGACTGAACTTTTACCTGTGCAAGGGGTTCAGGCTCAGACCAGCATAAAGGACCTCAGGATTTTTTAACACACTGTGTTCAGTTTTCTGGCCAGAATTTTCTCTTTTTGGATTCCAACTTACAGTACTATCCCCACTCATTTACAACTACCACTTACCTTCTTTAACTCTTCCTGAATACTTTTGCCATTTTCCTCTGAGGACAAACTCTCTTTCTGGTTTTCCAGATCTATTCCAGGTTCTGACTCTTGTTCTTCACCAGATGATGTTTCCTTGTCACTCATTTTAGCAGCAAGCTGAAATAACCTGGATTTAAGCTCATCCTCCATAAGTTCAGGCTTATCATCATGATGCTGATCCTCATTGCTTATATCTGTTTCTGATAAATCATCAAAATCCTACAAAGACATTAGAAAAAAAAATATGATTCCTGTGTAGGCACAGAAAGAAGAAACAGCTTTCTAGAAAACTATACGTATGATGACTCTGCAGGGAAGCTAGAAAGAAAGCACAGTAAGTGTTCTGATAAAAAAGGAATGCCAGTAAACCAACATTTGCTGCATTATATTCATCATTCCTGGTTACTTTCATGTTATCTAAAAAGGAACTATCAAAATCACTATGTATCTGTGAGCAACTAATAAAACATGCCTCTATTTCCCATTCCCAGCACTGCCATCCCTCGCAGGCAGATGCAGACAAAAGTGCAGTGTGGGAATGAAACAACCTGTAACCTGGCAGTTGTGTTCAGCTTTCAGATGACAGCTGTGCTTGCATTCCCTGAAAGCTTGGTCTTGAGCATTATCCATGTTCTTCTTAAAGACTGCTGGAAACAAGTTTTGAAAAACTTTTCTTTTGTTACATGATGTTGCTTAAGACTGTCAGCTTTCCCAGTGATTATTTGCATAAGTAGAGCCTCTACAGGGATGATTCTTTTCCAAATGCCAACCTCCTTGGAACAAGTTCAGTCTTCAGGAGCACTTTCTGTTCTGAGTCTTGGATCCATGAAGCTGGGAAACACTTAAAGGGTCAGTTAAATACAGTGGGTGCTACAGATTCGGCCACAAGTCCCTTTAGAAGCTGAAGAGGAGAAAAGCAAAATATTTTTGCAAATCTGTTTATCAGGGTGCCTGCCCAGCATTTAATAAGGAGGAATGGGGGATAGTTTTGACAGCCCCTGCTGACAAAATCTGAGAATATCTCATAGTTGTTCTAAAAACTAATCCCCAGGTATGTATCAATTCATTTTCTGGATCTGTGCTGTCTGATAAGGACACAATTTGCCCTGATATACACTACAGCTCCTGGAGAGAGACAGGCACCTCCCAAAGCAACCTGTTCCACCTACAGCATTTGCTGACTTCTGGAAATGTTCTCTCCCTGCTAACTGCTACAGAAAGTTTTGAATCATGACCTTGTTTGGTGCTTCAGCCAAATCCATGAAATAAGATGGTATTAGGTGGGTTTAAAAGTGACAGATGTTTTGAAATGGAGCATAATTGTGCACAACCACCCAGAAGGAGGCTATGAAGAATTCAGCCTGGGACCAGAGTGGTAGGTACATCTCAGCAGGTCTAGGAGTATGATTTGGAGCAATTCTCATAGAGGAAATTATTCATGTCTGCCTTAGTTTCTCATACTGTGACAAGACCAGGCACTGCTGGAGAGACTAAAATCTGTTCTCTCTTCCATTCATTTGGAAATACATAAACAGGAGCAGCTGTAGCAGCACTGTTCACGGATGAACCAATTGCCTCCAGTTCTCACAGGAAATGTTAACTCTGCCCACTCCCTCACAAACCCTTCCCACCAAACTGCTTTTAATGGATTGACACATCGTGTTCATAATGTCAGTTCTCATCTTTCATACAGTAAACTGTACTGGAGTGTTCACCACATTCACAGTGTTCTGGACAATTTTTGTCTGCAGTTATTTGCAATTCAATCAATTACACAACTAAATTATTGCTTTATAGTGCACCTTCAGGATGCAGAAGGCCGTTTTAGAAAATCAGGATTTGAAGGAAAAATAGAAATTTGAGAGGTACAATAGCAGGGGAACCATGGGCTTAAGCTGAAACTCTTTTCCCAAACAATCAACTTTTGCAGAATAAAAAGCTTTTTCTGCTAAAAAGCTGCTCAATTATCAAAACCCAAGATTTCAAACCAGAGTGTTTTCACTTCAGTTTTATAATATAATAATCTTATATACTTGCAAAAGACTGGTGTATATCGCCTCTTAAATTAAAAATTTCTATCATAATGATGTTTCCTCAAATTGAAAGAGAAGTTTTCTTCAGGCATTTCCTGCATGTCACTCCAGAACTCATTACGAATATCGGTATTACACCCCAACCAACAATCTGCCAATGAAACCTGTTGCTGAATCAATCAGTCCATCAATTTGTACCCAGGAAAGAAACAATCATAATTTATGTGATATACAGGATAGAAAGCAGAGCTAAACTGTGCACTTGTATTTTATGAGAATGCAGTTTAGTGAAGATACACCTCATTAAACTTGAGCTATTTACAGCTGGGTATCTAGTCTAAGCTAATTACTGGAACCCCTCTTTACTTGATTAACCTCCATTTATTAAATTGGTACCTCCAAAAACCGGCTCTCATCTCCCAAAACACCTGGTTTAGGATTACAGCTCTGCACTATGGGTGTGGGCTTACTCTAGCAGTGTTGATGAAGATTGAGCACAGTTTACCTTGAGGCCAAGTCTGCAAGGAAAAGAAGAAAATCCCATTCTATGCAGACAGTTGAGCAGATCAAGCTTGTAAAGACAAGAATTTGGTATTCTTGTTTAAATGAGCTTAAAGATACATATATAAAATCTAGTGGAGCAGTGAGGAGGCTGGCAGTCCAGAGTGGTGGGTTTTCCCACACTTCCTCCTCGCTGCTGTACTGACAGACTTCACTGTGCAGCAGGACATGCATCAGTCCTCTGGGGGCTTCTTAACCAGATCTGATTAGCTTTAACTGCTTAGCAGCTTTATTGGAGTAGCAATGCACATATACACCCATGGAAAGCACCACTAGTTAATCTAAGGAATCTGTATTGACAACAGAAATATGACAACTTCTCCTGATCCAGAAAAAATACCAGTCTTCATAGGATCACACATGGCAGCAACTTAAAGATCTTTTTGCTAGTCTGCCAGCACAGATGAAAGTCATGAGATGCCTTGGCAACCCCAGGGCCTCATTACACATTGGCTAAATCTGTGTTTTGAATACACATTTTTCTCTGGGGGAGGATTCATCTTGAGAGTATTGACTGTATCACAGCTGGGCTCAGGTATGTCTATTACCCCTTTTTTTAGCTTTCCAACCTCCTTTAAATGAATGGGTGGATTATCTATACTGGCTAGAGCTGTTAATTCCTGTGCACATGCAGAGATAATGGTACCTTACACTGCTGCACTTTGTGGTTTCTGTTAACAGCAGGCTGCTTGACTTGTGTGTTGGGCTTTTCAGATAGTGGTAGCAAACTATTTGTGAGAAGATTATACCTCTCATGGATTGACAAGTTAAAAAATGCATTAGCAGGCACGAAAACAATAAAATAAATAAACTGAAAGCTACTACTACTATTGTTTAATAGATGCTGCATTAAATTTTGTTATTCTTTACTGTTCATGTTTTCACTCTTTCTGGTAAGTTTAATGACATTTTTGTGTCATTACACAAACCGTTGTGTAAACTCCCATTTGCATCTATCAGCAATATATAATTCTAATAACTGCAAAGAAGAATAAAGGGCTACCATTTTATCTGAAAACTGAATTTCTGTGAGGGCCTGGCAGACTGACATAGCCACAAATCCAGTTCCACTAAAAGAAAATCAAGTGTTCCTATGCAAGCATTAGTCTTAGGAGACAATGAAAACAAGAAATACACATTTACTCATAAATACTGTCCAAATCCTTGCATACAAATTGCTGATAACTGAATGTAATCAGAGTGGACAAAAACGAAACACAAAAAAAAGGTGCTCCAGAACAAAATCCATGTTGAACATTAATTTCTGAGGGAAAGTTTCCTTCATATAGGAAACCAAAAATTGGAAACTAAAATTTTTAGGAGAATACACAAATTGTGAGGTTTGCAGGCAGTTTCTCAACAAGAGCCAGAGTGATTTCAGGGAGCTTTTTCAAAGAACCTCAAGCGCCATCCCGTGGGAACAGGCAGTCTGACAGTGCTCACCCCGTACCTGGCTGCAGGGCAGGAGGGCTGTCATTAACAGGTGGGGTCTCCTCATCAAAGAAACAAACTCATAATGAGGGCACTTCTTTCACTTGAAGCAATTAAGCCCCTCCACTTTGCATCAGAAACACAAGAACTCCAGCTACATTAAGCAACAGTCATATCCTTCTCTCAAAAAGATAATGAGAGCCAATACATCAATATTATTATTACTAAGAGCATCAACTATTATAATTATTAATAATAAAAACAGATAATGATTGGTGGCTTGAGTGTCCATTTTTTGTATAAAGTTACCATTTGAAAAAAAATCATTGAGAGCAAGCTTGCATTTTCCAGTTCAGTTCCCACAGAAATATAAGTCTTTTGTGGTACATAAACAATTTATAGATTTATCAATTTATAGCAGGACTTCAGTTTTATCAGGATAGTTTTCCTATCTTGCTTCATGACTGTGTTATGGCATATCTACAGGCAGCTCAGTAAAGGAGCTTGTTCTTTTACTTATAATTAAGCAAAAAAATCCACATATACAGCACATTTTGGTATCTGTTCTCAGGTTTCTTCTTCTAAGTCACTGAAGATTTTAAACAAAATGATTCTCTCTCAGTCACAAAGTTAGCATTCCACTGTTGTGTCTAACATATATTTAAAAAAACCCATGCCACAGAATTGTCCTAATCTAGGAACTGGATACTGATTAAAAAATACCTGATTTTAAATTGAAATAATTTGTGAGTTATGAACTGAGTGCAGTTTTTCTAGAACATAACTGCTTACAACTCTCTGGACTCAGAGCAAAGAAGGAAAAGGGCTTGTTGTCATCTCACTGAGAAACTTGGAGAGTAGAAAACAAGAAAGCAACCTTCACTTTTTGAAAATTAAAAATGAAGCCCTAACTTTTAGACTGATAAACTGAAATCCTGTTCTACAATGCTGATGAAAACATAATGGTTAACAAATGATCATCTTATTTAAATGCAGTAAAGTAAGATTATATTCCAATGCAGTAAAGTACAGAAAAATTGTGTTTCTTTACTGCAATTGACATATAATCAGTTATTCAGTGTCTAATATCCTGAGATTCAACACGAATTGAAGTTCTAATATCTTGAGGTTCAACAAGAGTTTAGAAGAGTTTGTATGGTCTCTGCAAACTCTGCATAATCTCATAATATGAAAAGCTATGCCTGGTTTAAGACCCTGCAGTAAATCTTTTTTAAGTCTGTGCTGTCTGCAGCTCTTCACACACCTACACTATAATTTTGTAGAACTGTTTCTATGTAGGGCTCTCCCTGCTGCAGCCTCGATCATTTTACCAAGATCAATAAATTATTCTGGGTAATATATGAAACTCTAGCATCCCTTTAATCACATTTTCCTGAGCAATGTAAATGATGTCTGGCTAATTCATTTTCATACATTAAATCAGCTTCCTTACGCACATGACAATTTTACTTGCTTCCTAAAATTGTTCAACCATGCAACATCCTTGCTCTAAATTGTGGTAGTCAGTCCATTCCTGCTGCCAGCAGCGCTTGTTTGCCAGAGGCTGGAGTAAAAGTTCTACAAATGTGAGCACCAGCTGTCAAATCAGCCACCTCTATGTGTGTGTGTTTGTGTGTGTCCAAACACAAACTAAACACGTGCAAACCCTTTGCTTTGAAAACAGTGGCGTGATCTGGAGGCAGTGTTCCTCTGCTTGCATCGCTGAGGCTGAGGGAGCAGGAACAGCTTCTTTTAGCCTCTCGGGTAAAATGAAGGGGAGAGGGGGTTAGAATCCCAAATCTTACACTTTCAGCACAACAGAGGTTACAAGAAACAAAGCAACTCACAAAAGACTTGGAAAGAAGAATCATTTTCCACACCAGCTTGCACTTTGAAGCACACACTAATTTACTAAAGGCTGCCATCACGGATGTTTGGGAAGAACTCTCTCTTTCCAACCTCACCTGGATGAGCATGGGGGAGGTTTAGATTGGATATTACAGAAAATTTCTTTGCAGAAAGGATTATCCAGCACTGGATCAGGCTGCCCAGGGAAGGGGTTGATCCACCATCCCTGGAGGTATTTAAAAGATGTGTAGTTGTGGCCCTTAGGGACAACATTTAGTGGTCAACCCTGCAGTGCAGGCTTAACAGCTGGACTTGAGGATCTTAAAAGTGTTTCCAATCTAAATGATTCTATGATTCTATAATGTCTCCAGGACTTTCTCTGTGAGCTCTGATCTTCCATGCTCTGAATATTGTCTATTGTGACTAGGCAGCCACAATATGAATACAGACACACAGAGATCATGCACAAATACACAAAGCCAGAAAGCTAAATGCAGAAATCTGTGTACAAGATATGGTCTTTGTGCAGTCCCTGTAAAGCCTTATAATTCTGCCTGATGTTCCAAGAAGTCAATAATGGTGACTGATGTGCCATCAGATCACATTATAACACATCATACTTCCCTTCAACTACTGTTGATTTTAAATATATGAGGACACAAGTATAAATGAATCAGTACAGAACATCCCAAACACCCACACTCTGTCCTAAAAGCAGATGGAATGGGTCCAGAATTAATAACATTCAGCATTAAAGCCCTGCTGAAATCCTAGAATCCAAACACTGACTTACAATCAGCTGTACTGATGTTTTGCTATAGGAAATACAGGCTAATAGCATAAGGAAAGAAAAACTGTTCCAGGCATCCTACATTTGGTCAGATAGCTTTAAGACTGAATCAGGCTGCTTGTAACTTAGAGGCACAGAGAGAAGACAGCCCTCAGCTCCTTGCTTCAGGCTTATTATTACTCTGCTGCAGCAAAGATGCAGCTTCAGGATTTAAGAGGGGTAGGATGTAGGAAACAGAACTGGACAAGGGGTCAGTATTCTCCTGAGCTTATGTGCTTGCACTGCTAACAAAATTCTGGGGGATAAATGGATCCCTTAATATTAGTCCCAGGTCTGGACAAACTCCAAACAGGGGAGACTTCTTGGCTTTCTGGTTATCCAACACCTATCATTTAAAAGAAATGTTTGCTGCTTTCAAGCTGTATGAACAGTTTTTCCAAGTCTGAGATATTACAGTCTGGGGGTTTTTCTTGTTTGTTTGGGTTTTGTTTGTTTTCTTATTGAATTGACAAATTATTTAAATGGAAGTAATTTACAAATGCTCACCCTAACACATCAGAACTCATCTTAAGGTGATCAATTAAAAGCAGACATCACTTGGACTGAATGTCATGAAAAGCCCTTTTTGAATTTCTGCTGCTCATTAGCTTTATCCCTTACCAGAATATTTGTAGACACTGCAGAGCAGATTGCCAGGCATATGAGTTTTTTCTTATACCAAGAAAACAGAAGTTAAAAAAAAATCCAGCAGAACAAAACAAGTGATTAATTAACATTTCTTAGCTGTTGACAAATCCTGAAGCATTTTTTCCTAAGAGCATTGTATTTTACAACATTAACCATGTCTTTGATTGGATGAAAGTGGACTGTTTGAGCAAAAGGTAAAGCCTGTCTAACACCCTACTTTTCTTCTTCTTATTTAAGAGACATGAGGAAGATAAAGCTTGCAAGAACACTCCACCTCCCACTCATGATTCACATGATATTGCCAGCATAGCTTAATTAGTTTTGCCCAGCTCTTCTTAAGAATGCATTTGGTAAGCTCAAACACAATTACCTGACTTAGATTCATCTTGTTGACTTTTGCCTGATTCTTTTCTTCACTTAAGTCTTCAGAGACAGCTTTGTTCTTCTTCCACCTTCTTGATCTCTTTTCTAAATCATAATGGACTTCTTCAGTCTCGCTGCTGTCTGAATACTCCAAGCTAGTTGCCTGTGGATTGAAATTTACATCTAGTCCTCCATGGAAGTGCTTCTTTTCCATTCTGGGCATATCACTTTGAGCTCTGCTTTGCAACCAGAGAGGTTTTCTAGGTCCTTTAGCTTCCTGGGAAGAGTTTACTGAAGACGTTTCCGAATCGGAGAACAGTGTCTCAGTGTTGGTGTATAACCCAGAGGAGGGGGAGGTCACTGCTTGGTACTGATCGTTGCCATAAACCCACTCGGTGCCGTACTGGGAACTGGAGTCATAGAAGTCGTCCGGCAGCTGTCGAGGTCTCCGCCGCAGCTTGTTCAAGGCCACGTTCCAGTCATAGTCATCCTCGCTGTCCGAGCCCATCTCGTCGTAGGCAGACACAATGCTGGACTCGTTCTCCAGAGCTTTGAACACCTGGCTCTTTGGTTTGGCCAGCATTCGAGGACGAGGCAGAGCCACATTCTGCAAAGCCACCCAGTTTCCATCGGTGCTTTGGAAAACGGAAGGTGGACCTATGAAAAGGAAACAAGAATGAAATGTGATCACACTGTGAATGGCTGTTTTCACTTGCCACAGATTTGAAGTTTCAACCAAAACAAACAAATGCAAGTGCTGCTGCCACATGAACTCTCCCACATTGAGAGCCAAGCTGCCCTACTGCTCAAAAGCCACCACTTTGAGTCATGGTGATGACTAAAATGGGCGAGTACTTGGACCAAAGCTTGTTTCTAAAAGAATGATTAGGAAAGACTGATGGAACATAAGCACACAGGCACGTATAAATCCTGAGTTTTGCAAATGTTTTTGGTTCTGTGTGCAATTCTGATCCCCCACATTGAAAAGGAATGATGGAATAAGAATCAGAGAAGAGCAACAAAGGTTGTACCAGGTTCTGAAATAGTGTCCATTCAAGGAACAATTTAACGTAAGCCAGAGCTCTGCCACCTGGAGGACAGAAGACTGAGAGAATATACACTTAAAGACATGGGGGAATCTCTTCCAGCCTAACTACTAGAGGGCATGAACTGAAGCTAGACAAATCAAGGTTCTAAACAAATGAAAGAAGTGGGATGCAATGGATACCAGACCTATGGAGCTCCTTGCCTAAGGTTGTTCTGGATGCTTGAAATTATCTGTGATAAAACAGAGATAGCTATGAACATGGAGAAAAAATCCACTAAAATTTACTAAATACAGAAAAATACTTCTAGCTGAGATAGTCATTAAATTGAAGCTCTAGAGGTTCAGAGTTTACCTAAGGGCAGTATGAAAAAATACTTGCTTTGCCCTAATCTCTCCTAGACTCTTGCTTATGCTGCTGTTGTTGTACCACAGACTAAATACAAATGAGCTTTCTGTCTGACACAAGCACTGCTACTCTTGTATCCTTCCACATTTTCACAGTATGTTTTACAACTTCAACATAAAAACCAAAGGAAGTCATAAATATGGTCAGAAAGTGCTCTTTAATTCTCATAACTCTGAGAATTGCATTTCTTCTAAATTTAGATTTAATTTCCAATCACAATTGAAAATTCCCCTTATGGGAAATACAGATGTGTGATGACTCTGCCTTCTGCAGCACTCGAAAAATATATAATGCCATGGATTTACACAGTAATCCAGCCTACTGAATGAACTTTTCAGACTTTAGGATTCCTCCTATGGATTCAAATTTGTTATTTTCAGAAACCTATAGAAATACTTAATATAAACCACTAGTTTTCTCAAAATGTAAGCAGAACATCACTATTTTCAAATGGACACAGTAATATCTGGATCTGTTGTAGAATATAATTAGGAATTTTGCATTAGATGGTTACAAATACTAGGATGAGAACAAGATCACTTTTTCCTTGGAACTGTTCATAAAGAACATTAGCATGCAATAAGCTATGATTACTTAAAAAAAAAAGTCTGAGGTGCACTACCACTACCAAAACACCCCCACAAAAAAAACCCCAAAA
Source organism: Argya squamiceps (assembly GCA_037834095.1). Classification (NCBI taxonomy): domain Eukaryota; kingdom Metazoa; phylum Chordata; class Aves; order Passeriformes; family Leiothrichidae; genus Argya; species Argya squamiceps. Next base: position 44,764,388 of record JBBMKD010000102.1, on the reverse strand, counting down.
AACAAAACAAAAATTAAATGGTAATTAAACTTAGGAGCTATGAGAATTTTATGACAACTTTTCCATTTCTTACTCATTTGACTGCTTTTGTCTTGTTTTCACTTCCTAAGTTTTAAGTCAATTCAGAGAACCTGAGCAAATACAATTTTTACTCTTGCTTAAAAGGAAATCAAAATTATACTAATTCTCTTGTAGCAGTGACCAATCAAGGATATAACTGAAGTCAGGTGTGTAAGGAGAACTAATAACTCTTTATTGTAACCCCTGATTTTGGAAGAAAAAAACCCCAAACAAGCTATCAAGCATAAGAAACTTCTGCTTGTTTACTTTTCCTAACTACACTAACTAATCTAAGCATAGGCTTCTCCTGAGAAAAAGAACTTTCCTTAAAATATCATTCCTTCAAACAAAGCCAACAGCTCTGCAGGATATAAATCTCCAACAGGATTGAATTCAGCTGCACCACATTACACAAATGTAATGAGGAGCCAAAACTTTTTTTCTTCCCCAAACCAAATCCCCTTATTCTGCTTAACAACACCATGTGAGAATCAGTCAACCAACCACAGTTAACTGAAGAAAGGACAGGATAGTAGTTGATTACATCTTAGAGGACAAACAGGGTAAAAAGCCACTGAGAACTCTATATTCAGAAAGCTGACTCAGTTTTATCCCAGTTGTATTCTATAATGTCAAGTGCTCCCTTCCTGATTTTTCAAAATGAAGTCACTCGCTTGACAGAATGGGTTTTTTTCACACAATTCTTTGGGCATAAGCTATAATTCATCCATGTGAAAAGGGAAAAAAAGAAGATTTAAGAAGTTTCATTGTAAGACTATTGATAAAGGGGGAGAAGGACAGTATTATAATTTGGCTCTTGAGTCATCATTTAAACCAATATGAACTGTAACCAAAATGAATTGTGAACTACTTTTTGGCTAAATGCCTAAAAAGCCCATTGATGTTACCACACCAGACTCTTGGTTGAGATTTCTCTTGTTTTCTGTATCATAATACAAAACTGCTTATTACTGCATAGGTGAGACCATATTACAGATACTAGAACAATAAACTATTTACTATTAGCTCAACAGGCACCAGAATTTCATTACAAATGTGGTTTTTAGAGGAAAGAAGCAGAACAAATCCTCTGTGTAGAGCACCCGAAACAGAACTGGGTCAATTTGTTGTTCTGCTATGGTTAAGCAATTGTTAAATACTTAATTGCTCAACAGTTGAATGCAATGGGATTCAAGTGGGTTCTTAAATTTAAGCACCAAATTAACTGCTTTACTGAAAATAGGCCTTCCACTAAAATGCCCAGGAGAAAAACACTTCTGACAGTGGGTTGATTAAGAAATTCACAAAGTAATGCATACTTGGTTGTCAGATTTTAATAGTACTTTAATATTAATTTCTTTCATGGGGGAGGAGAAGTATTGAAATCATCTAAATTTCAGTCTCCCCCGTTATCAACAGGCATTACAGATAAACAGATTGAACAGATGGGCAGCCCCACTCCCTGGTCCCCACCAAACCCAAACACACATTTTAACTGCTTCTGCTTGCCAGCACCTAGTGAGGTAGCTGTGGGAGTTACAGCACCAGTGAACCCACTCCACATAAGAGAAGTTTTCTGCTTGTACAGCTTCATGAACCAGTGTGCTACTGGGGTCAGATGGGTTCTACAGCTGCTACAAGAGAAGCAGCAAGAACAAGCAGATTCTGCCATGGGATGACAACACTTGGAGCCAGGGAATGATGCTGTAACAAGTTCAGCTCTTCCCCTTGTGCAGCTGTAAGGGTGAAAACTAACCAACTCTATGGTGAGGGAGTTGCCTGGTGCTACTCTCTTGTGGCCTCACAAATGCTTCAGCCAGAACAAGAGAGGCAGTGGAAACAGGACCATCCCAAAAGCAGGAGCCACAACTGCAGAAGCATAGAAAGGGTTAGGTTGGAAGGGACCACAGTGGGTCAGCTGGTCCAACCAACCTGCACATGGCACAGGATTGCATCCAGGTTCTTGAATATCTTCAGTGAAGGGGACTCCACAGCATCTCTGGGCAACCTGTTCCAGCGCTTGGTCACCTGTGTAGTGAAGAAGTTCTTTCTCATATCCAGGTGGAACTTCCTGTGCATCAGGTTCTGCCTGTTGTCTCTTGTCCTATTGCTTGGCACCACTGAGCAGAGCCTAGCTCCATCCTCTGACACCCTCCCTTCAGATACTTATATACACTGATCTCTTATTTAGTTACAACCTGTCTTTATGTCATCTAGAAGTAAGCAGGGAATTAATTGCATTCTATCCCAGGGTGCTGATTCAGGAATGGAGCTAATTGGAAAGCTGCTCACCATCCATCACCCATACTAACATCCATACCTAATGCATGATGACAGAGGTCAGACCCAGGGAAGCTGCTGGTCTGCAGAGTTCCTACTCACACAGCTCAAACTAGTCTAGAAGCACCAGTGAGTAGGGCTGCACAGAACATTTGTGAATTCATCAGCGTTGAAAATAAAGTTGTAAGGAGGAATTCTAAATGTGAATTATTTTAATGACTATGTAACCTCGTGAACAGTTACCCTGTGCCACGGAAGGGATGCAATGGGCTGCAAACTCCTTCAACTGGAGGACAGATTACACACAACAAAGAAGGGCCCTTGAACTCTTGTGTCTTAGAAGCCCTGAAATGTATCCAAACCAGTTGTCTAAATTTTGTAACAGCCCAAAATCAACTTCACAAACACCCAAATTATGAATATTTTTTTAAAAGAAAGTTAAGCAATGACATAGCCCAATGAAATTGTGATGTGACAACATCTAATATACATTTTACATGTGACCTCTGAAAGCACAGAGGTCAGCAGAAATGCCCTTGAGAAGGCCTTTGCTTTAAAGTTGTGTTTATTCCACATGGGAGTGAGAACCAAAAAAAGAATCTTATTCGTACTAGAAATATTTACTTGTTTCATTTAGCCTGTCTACACTCTTCCAGCTGGGTAAAGCAGAGAGCTTGCGTTCCTTCTGCTTCCTGGACTGTCCCTTTTGCTGCCTCCGAAGAGCCTCGGTCACAGATGATGCAGGGTCTTGTCCTTTACTGGCCATATCTTCACTAGCCAGGGAGAATGCAGACTGAGACCTCTGTGGGATTAAAAATCAAAGAGTGCATTTTAAAAATAGAGGTATTTAATTAGCCAACTCTTTACCATAATTAGTATTCAGATACCCATGGAAGTGTGGGATCTGCTAACATCAAAAATGGGATTTAATGTATTCAAAAGAATTCAGCATTAGAGTGCTTATTTATGTGCATTTCTGATGCTATGCAAAGAGGCAGGAAATTGTTTATACTACCATGGACCAGATGGAGAGAAATAATTAAGGTGAAGTTGTTGGGAATGTGCTTGGTGAGGACTGATATCGAACTGCTTTGACTCAAGTTAGCCAGAAAGGGATCCCATTGTGGTGAGACATGATGATCTACTGTTGGCTCAACAGGCCATCTGGTGTAACAATTTGCAGAAGTTAAAAATTAAAAAAAAGCAAACAAACAGCCTGTTCCCCAGAAACAGATATGCAACTCAACTGATTTTAATGCAGAATTTTGTTAGCTAGGACATACATACATAACACCCAATATGCTGAGCAGTTTTATGCTGTCTTCCTAATGAAATCAACTTAGCCTACAATTGCACATCAATTTAGTTCTAGGAGGGTCACATTTCAAGGCATAATAAGGTAAAATACTGTTGTAATTGTTCATCAGCCTGACTGCTACTGAGGGGAATGGACTTGCCTTTGGTTCCACATGAACAGATCAGACATTTTAGTTTTGACCTAAGCACAGAGAAGTCAGTCAGTTACAGAAGACACATTTAAATTTGGCCCATTTTAAAAAGCTTTGAGTGCTGTCAGTGTCCTGCTGATTTCAGTAGAACTCATACTTGCATATCAAATCACATATGTAGTTCTAGAAATGAGGCTTTCAGAGCTTGAGTCAAGTTGCTTTCCCAGTGGAGTCAGTAGAAGACTGACTTCTATGCCACGTTTTCAAGTGGCTCAGCTGCTTTGCACAGGCCAAGTTGGCACTCTCAAATCTTTTTAGCGATGTTCAAATCACAAATAATTAACTAAATCTGTTACTCTCAAAAGAGACAGTCTTTGCCTGTATCAGAGGTCTGCTTTGCACTGGTGCAGGTGAGGTAAAGGAGAACTTGACTTTCAGCTATTTTCAAGTCCCTTCAATTCCCAGGACATCATAGGCATTGCTGGGAGTCCTGCTGGCTCGAAAGCCACACTTATACCACTTTCTGGCTGCACCTCCTCTCATCTGAAATGCTCCTCTGTGGGACCCATGTACCGTGCCAGAAGATTTAATTGACTGCAAATCTTCCTGTATCCTTGGCTCAGCAGTAAAAGGAAACACAATTAAGCACAAGGGTTTAGTCTGGCTTCTGAATTCATGAGGAAAAGCCAGAATTATTGCACTAGAATAAAATATTTTCTATAACTACAATGACTGCACAACTTTGTTAATCTTGTCCATACAAAGACACAGGTCCTAATATGATGCATTGGAGTATTTCCTTTTAAATTTAGAGATATAAACTATTTACAACAAGTTCAAAGTAATTTTACTATAGGGACTCTTTCAGGTGTATCACTTTTACAAGTCAGCCATATTCAAGTGTGTATTTAGTCTGTTCCAAAGCTTGAGCTAGATCTTTCACTGATCAAGATCATCTGAATCCTTCTTAAACCTGAAAAAGTAATAGTATAAAATAATTTAATGCAATGCACACAGGTACATAAATTGTTTCACTATAGGAAATTTGCTTATGAACTTTGATTTCATCCTGGCAGGATATGTGGACAATATAAACAATTCTGCCACAAATTTGCCACCTGAACTGTGCTGAGTTTTAACCATGCTGTGGTTCACTTCACTTCATTGTAAAGCTAGAACTACCAAACTTGCCATGTTTTCAATAAATTAGGTCTGGTGTCTGCCGCATCTTTTAAAATCTTTGTGTTAAGGTTGTTATATACTGGAAGCAGCAAGTTGTTGAGGCTGACCATGAATATTCTCTCAGGACACATTCTTTTTCCACATACATATAGCAAACATGAGAGATAAGAGATGCTGAAGACCCAGAAGAAGGAATAGCCTACAGTTCACTCAGGAGTATCTATTTTCCCTTATAACTCAATGAATTGGATCTTCAAGAAGAATACCAGGAATAACTTTTGCAGTCTGTAAAATGATAGCTGGGACTCAATAACAAGAGCTATCTGTATGTTTGACAGCTTTCCTGTTTTGTTTGAATGGCAGCTTCTTGTGTGCCTACTCACCATTTCATGAGCATCACAGTAAAATGATGCCATCGCAGCAATGGCAGCATCTGCTCTTTGCTCTCAACTCACCTAAGACCTGCCAGCAGCTTAACCCTGACAAGGCAGAATTTGGCAGGGGCTGCAAAAGCTCCTGAAGAAGCAGGGCACTCCTGCCCCCAGGCTGATGCTTTGGCAGCAAAGCTGTGGCCAGCAGTGCCCAAGCAATTTCAAGCCAGCTCAGGTGCATCCACACTATAGGGCAGAGAAAACTTTCAGAAGGACAAGGAGAGACACAACAGCTTGAATGATTTTAAAAAGAGAAGATGAACAGTGTGAAGGATGAAAGGAGATGAAAAACAAGGAAGCACAGAAAAGAAAGTGGACACAATCCCATGTGGTGTAGTAGCCTGGGATCTGAAATAAGCTCAACCAAACAAGCTTATATAGAAAAAAGCCAATTTTTTAAAATTGTGTGCTAAAACTTTTGGGTCAGATCAGAGGGAATGTGCTCTCCACAGTTTCTGCAAGGTCTCTGTGGAGCAGGAAATTGATATTAGGCAGAAACTACTGCTAAGAAATTTTCCCAGGAAATCCAGTTGAAATACAGCAAGGGGTAAAGCTTTTGGTGCCTCCAAAGTTTGGCTTGAGGTCATCCTCATTATTTTTCAACACTTTATGTGAATTTTTGATAAAATCTGTCTTGGACTGCTCTGCTAGAAGTACCACCTCCTCTCACTGAGGATGGTTCAATGTAACAGAAGGCCCAAGGAGAGAAAAGTAATGGCATGATAAAATAGCTTGGCTGCACGCCTGCATTTAGATCCTGAAAAAGGAAGATGCTGTTGAACTTGCACTGTTCACTACTACATTGGCAGTTGTCTGCAGTTCTTGTATCTGGAGAGATTGAAATGATCAAGAAATACCAATGTTCTAATAAGCTCCAATTCAGAAGAATACATAAAAGTAGAGAATTAGGTTATTACTTGTTCTGAAAGTTAGTTTTAGCTAGGGATGGAGGGAGAAATAGTAGAATTGTGTTTTACTCAGACAAGCAGGGGTGGAAAGAAAGCATAAACATTCATCCCTGAGCAGTTCAAACCACTGGAAGAACTGACAATGACACAAAAAAGGAGTGTCAAAAGTCAACCTTGGTGTAGGAACAGGACAGAAGCACATCCTGGCATGAGAACAAACCAGTCTAAATTGACTGCATTTTTCAGAGCACAAAAGCAAATGTTTGTCTACAAGTTTATCTCCAATGAATTAGCAGTCATTAGATCATGACTCTATCGGAAATGCAAACGACCTCAAGACCTCCTTTTGTTGTTTTTGCAAATAAAGAGCAAACTAGAAAGTTAGTTATTTGGTGTGAGGCAACACAGCAAAAGCCCTAATCTTGGCTGGCACATTTGCACCAACTTAAATTCAGCCAGCACCACTAACTCCACAGCCCTATAGCTGTAACATGGGCTACAACCTCCTTCCCCGTGGGCGGATTTGACTGCTGCACTGACCTGGGCAGGCAGCAGAAGCACACATTACTGTCCTGCATCAGTGCCTCTCTTCTTCACAGAGGTAACAGCCCATCTGTAGGTCCACAGGGGATGTCTTTCCCTTGGGAAAAGGACATTAGTATGTATTTGTATGGGAAGAAAAACACTGAAAATAAGGGAACAGGCTTGAGAAGCCTGCCTGGGGGCTGATGCTCCACGTGGTTTCCCTGTGAATGGATACACAGAAGCACTGGAGGAAAGGCTGGGAACCCTGGTGGGCTCTTGGATCGGTTTGCTTTGGAACAAGGGATATTTTCTGGCCAAGTGAAGGAACCATGTCCCTCAAGCTTTATCAACTGCCTACATGCTTGGACTGCAACAAGATCTCAGGGAAGAAGAACCAAAAGTATAAAAAAAAAATACAGGAGCCTAAATATAATTTTCAAAAGAAGGCAGGAATGTAGGAACTTTGGTTTTGATTTATACAGACATGAGGTGTCAAGAAAGCAGTTAAACATACTTTGCATATTTCCTAGCCAGAAGCTCTCCTTCCTCAGCAAACAAAAATCCCAACCCATCGGCCAAGTACTATTTTAGGTGTATTTATGTATTATAAATGACAAGGCTGCCCTGTAAGCAGTCGGACACTGCTGGTTTCTGCAGTAAATTGGTGGATCAGCAGATGGCACTGCAGCCCCGTGGATCATTTGCTGCGCTCTGCACACACCCAACAGAGGCAGGTGTGCTGGAGCGCTGGGCAGTGCAGCACAGCTCACAAAATACAGCTGGGGTATTGACAGGCATTTCCAGACACTTGAGTTAGATGAGTTCCCCACCAAATCCTGCCTAGTGACACCTGACATGTTTGTTTCAATTACAGACACATTATTATCCTTCTTTAAAAAATCCTGCTTCAGGGATTTCTGTTGCATAGTTTATGATGTCTGGATGGAGAGAACTCAGCCTTCATTTTTCAATGAACTAGAACTAAAAGGAATCATCTGATTCATTGAAGGCCTTGTAGAAAAAAATAAAAAATAAGACAAAGTGGTTTCTGAAGATTAAAGAAGGAAGGAGTGAATAAAGAGTAATCCCATCTTCTAATACTTAATAAATATAAATATTCCATTTTCTATCAGTAACAATTTGTAAGCTCACTTTTCTGAACATTAAATAAATAAAAGCAAAACAAGTAACCAAGAGCAAGAACTCTATAAACCACTATAAAGAATATTGAGTCTAATGTTGATACATCATCTATAGATTCTTTACCTTGAACAACTCATATGTATGCATATTGTTTAGAGAGACAACATGAAGATTTTGCAATAAAAGATTAGTAAGTATAGGTTTTCACCAAAAGATGAATAAGAATTCCTCTTTCTCCTAAAGAAAAGCCAAAATGGTAATTCCAAATAGGTCCCAAAAGCATTTGATGGGACTTTACAACTGGATCATGCATGTTTTTTTTCCCCCACTTCCATCCTCTTTCACCCTTACATTATGCTTCAGTCTGGTATAACCAGTGAAACAGTAATTTATTCTGCAATGATTTGAAATGATCAATGACTCTCCCAGGTCCAGGAGGAACTGAGGACCCCGGGTGCCACAAGGCAGCAGCAGGGTCACCACAGCAGGCCCTTGCAGGCACAGGGACCTCAACACCCATGCTGAGGGCAGGTACCTCCGGATTTGGGCAGCAGAATCCTGTGCTGGGCAAGCTCTGACCTGAGCGGCAGTTGCTAGGTTGGGCTTTGACTACCTTGTTTATTCAGGCAATCAACCTAGAACTGACATATTAAACTCAGATGACCTAAATGCAACCTTATCGATCCCCTCTCCTGCCTTGCAAATTCTGCAGCTATGCCTGCCAGTGGTGCAGCAAATCCCCTTCTCAGCTGTGCTCCGTGAATATAATCAATGCACAGAAAGAACCAGCAGTTCTGGTAGCAAATACAGTAGCAATCCCTAGCCATTAACAGCTTATGCATCCTCTGGTAAGAAAACTCCCACACCAGGAAGGAGACAGTATGAGCTTGCAAATGGTGCCACTCTGCCACAGCCTATTTATCCTGGAAGTGATTTTTGCTCTGCTCAAATGTATGCAGTCCAGACATGTAGCAGTGGGAGTGAAATACCAAGGGTTTCGAGCATCTGTTCCTTAGTTAATCTTGTATGTGGCAAAGGATCTGTTAACAACCTTCTGAAAAAGGGCAAGAACAGGCAGATGAATAGATTTTCACACTCAATTGAAAGAAAATTCCCTCCTAACCACCCCTTGTGGATACCCAGCCATCAGGGCAAACCCTTGAACAGCAAGCTGGGAGAAAGCAAAGATAACTGGTCCCTCTCCTGCAAAAGCCTTAGAACATATGTCTTCCTAGGGTCTGCCCAAGCCAGCTTTTTGCTCACTAGTGACAGACATATCCTGGCTGCAATGAATTGCTTCCATCCTTCCACTGGCCTCTTAGACATCTGATTCCCTTAAAAGCACCGTTCCTTTAAAAAGGCTACAAAAATTATGATTAGCTAATCATCCTGTCAGCAGGATGAATTGCAGAGCAGTGTAGTAATATGTAATCCTCAACAAACCCATTGCTGGTGGACATGCCAGTAGCTCTACACCATCACCTACAGTATAAAAAGAAGGAAAAAAAAGCTGGCCCCACATGTGAAAGTGCTACTGCTTTGTTTGCAAGGAATTTGTAAGCAAGTAATAATGGATATTTCATATTGATCCCAGAATATGAGTATAAACATCCTTTTATTATACTTACGAGATTAACAATTTAGGAAAGTGCTAGGAGCATAAAATATCATAGTTTGATCAATGTAATGGATTTATGTGAACAAGTCTATTGAATTTTGTGGAACAGAGGCTACATATACCAATGCAACTGTGATCCATGCAGTGTCTTTACAAGGTACCCTTAGGCATTTAGCCATTACTGCTCCTCACATGCTCACCCAGAGCCCATTCTTTTTCCCTCCTTCCACACTTCGAATATTGTATGACATGTCCTGAAAAAACCTAAACAAATGAAACAAACAGGGAAGATACTTCGCAGTTTGAAGACACTGAGAGCTCAGTTAGTATCCTGTGGTGACAGTATTGCCATTTCACTTGCACAAGAGAAAGAGGAAGAGCAAAAGGCAGATGCCTGGTTCTGGTGTAGGACAGGAGGATTTTGCTTTGCTACTAGCACACCTCTCTGGAAGAGTGCTTGTGTATAAGAGGGCAGGAGGAGGCAAGTTAGCACCCACGTTTCAGGTCTAACTGCAGCCTTACACATAAACACATTCATTATTTTCAAGTGAATAGTCTTCACAAAACACAACTATTCTTTTTTCATCCATCTCTAGGTGTCTCAGTTCCCTAAGCAACCTTTCATGTCCTGTTCTGACCCTCATCTACAAAGCTGTGCTCAGCACAGCACTCGCCCATCAGAGAGAATCACTGTATCTTCTACTCAAACACTAAAGGAAGCCTTAAGTGTTCTGTGTTTATTTACTTCTTCCTCTGGGACTATACACCCTGATTTAACCTAAAAATAAAGTAGGGTTTGTCAGGCAGCCTAGCTCTGAGCATCACAGGTTTTAAGTTAGACCTGAAAATCTTGCGAAACCCAGGAATGTATTACCATAGCATCTTTAAAACAAAATAAAGCTGAAAGAACAACATATGAGCTTAATTATTTGGAAAATAACATTATACAATGACCACCTTTCTCCACCCTTTCTCCTACTCCTTTTCATGCCTTAAAACCTATCTTGGTTTGCTGACAGTATGCGCAATGCAGCTGAATGTAGGCCTGCATGGGCTCAATCATGTACCTAGCATCCAAAACCATCTTGGAAGTTTGTCAGGTGCATGGATAGCACTGTGAAAGCAGAAATCAGTAATCCTATGCTAGAGATACATCTCAAGAAGAATTACAAACTCAAGCGACACAAACAACTTTAAAAGGACAGTGCTGTCATGTTTAGCTTTGTACTGACTATTTAGCAACCGGAGTCTTAAAATCTGGCTCTAGTTGCTGAGACAGAATCACAGACTAGTTGTATCCTATCCTTCTGCAGCAGTGGAAGGAGGGAAATCAACCAGTATACCATGGACAGAGCCTTCTTAACTTGAAATCCAGATTGTTTTTGCAGCGAGATTTTAACGTTACAGTGTCACGTGTGGAGTCAGCAGATGCCAGTATTATCTGAAACCTAGAAAATATTTAGAGAAAGTTGGATCTTCAAATAATAAATATTCATGAAAAAGACATATTATTTTTAGAGCACCAAGTGCTTTTCCATCTCAAAATGCACTACTCTTTCCCATCTTGTGCAAAGAAGATGGTGCTGCAGTTGGCTTCTTTCAAAGGAAATAATACAGCAAATAACTTGTTGGGATCCAGCTGATGGGCTTCTGGATGGATGCACACCTGCCTCACTGGAAGTAGGTCCCAGCAATACATGCCATGCAATCTTATGATGCCAGCTCTTTTATATAAAAGTTAAAAGCTCCATCTTCCCTCTGACATGACACATTTATTTATTAGACATAAATATGATGTTTCTGATGTAGTCATTGACAGGTAGGAACTGGTATCAGCTGGTACCTACAGTGGGGTGCCTCCCTCATCTGAAATCGCTCTCCTGATGTGCTGCATGACTGCTCAACAGGATTCCTCCCCAAAAAGGTCTTCTTCAAGCACTTTTGTTTGAGACTAACCTAAAAAGGTATAGAGCACCTGCAAAACCTCCAGGGATTTCCAATGCAGTGCTAGACCTCAAGCTTGTGGAACCTTCCTTCTCTTTAAAACAAATGAAATAGAGAAAAAAAAAAAGGAAGAAAAAAATAAACAGCTGTCAGTACACTGTGGACCTTATAATTAGCTTAACCAGTATATTTCTGCTTCCCCAGAGGTGCATCATAATGTGTATTTAATGAAATCCTTCTTTTCCCTATATCCCTAGCTGTTTTATATACTATAAATTATGGATGAGCTTCTGTTTATATATGCAATCTTTATGCTGTAAAATAAAGACCACTAATACACAGCACTTAAAGCACACCAGGGTGCCTTCACTCCATCAGTGTTTAAATGGGATACAACTTGCCAACTGGTCGTTTGCTCTCTGGCTGGCAGTGATGTATGGGGGACGAACTGGACTGAGAGAGCAGAGAAGCATCCACCCATTGCTCTGCACTCCTCCTATTCCAACACTCCACAGCCTTTGCTTATTGGTAATGAGAAACAGATGGTGCCATCCATCTCTTTTTATGAGATGAGGAAATAAAATATTCAGCCCTGTTTCACTATTTTTAGCCTGGGCGAGGGATCTCAAAAAAATCTAACAGGGAAAAAACAGGAGAAGACTGTCTGTAGCTACTAACACAGCGTAGTACTGCAGTTAAACAATCAATACTACAGTTTGGAGGGGGGAAGTGAGAAACTTATTAATTACTTTTTCAAAGCAAGTGGTTTTGAATGAGCAGGGAGGTAATGCAGGGCTTCCAGAGACCACTGGAAGTTTCTGGCTGATATGGATGAGCTGCACACAAATAGCTGTGATAAAAAGAAAAACTGCTTGGCAGGTGAAACTGCAAGGTGATATCTGGGATTATTACAGCATCCCCTGACTCTGTAAGAAGTGACTTTGGTAATAAAAAGCAATGCAACAATAAACATGGGTTTCTAAAGGGCAGTGTTACAGCATACAATACCTTTGTGTTATATATTATTAGTTTCATTGTGCTAGCAAGAGCACATGCATTATCTTCTGCACAGAAGACAAAAAAATATTTCCTCTAAGATTAATTTTGAGTTTTATATTATGAAATTCTGACTGGCTTAAGATTTGTTATCCTTACCTTCCTTTCCCCCACATGTCTGTCTTCCTGCTAATCATGTTTCTCCTTTCCTTTTATTTAATCTGTCCTGCCTCTGCTAATTTGTTAGCCTGGTACCAAAGAAGTAACTTTGAACAGGGGAAGTTCTAGTTAAATAACTTTTATTGGGAAACAGGTTCAAATATGTAAATCTGACACAGTAATAGTATCCTTGGATAGCTTTGATAGAAAGAAAATGAAAACTTGTTTTTCTTCTTCCTTCCCTTGGGATTGTTGTGGCCACTGTGTCTGTCTGCAAAAACCTTGGTTACACTAGGAACACCTGTGCTAATAAATCTGTTGCAGCAGATCCCTCGTTAGCTGTGGTGCGTATTAATATTAAAAGGTTTTTATCATTACAGGCAGATCTCTGCCTAAACTAAGCCATCACACACAGATCAATGTTAGGATGTATATACACAAATCAAGAGTTTGGGGTTTTTTTTGTCAACAGAATGTCATTAGTTAGGAACTAAGAAAACGTCACTTATTGTAGTGGAATCCAAGAAGATTTGCTGTTACAGACTTGGACTCGAGAGTTCCTGGGAGGCAGTAAGGAGCTTTGCCTGGAATGGGCATAGGGCCTCTCTGACAGCTTCTGTAGAAGCTAGGAGTTTTTTTGGAAAGAAAAAATTTGCAATTCTTTTGGCAGAAAAAGTAACTTTCTCACACAATATACAGAAGAGAAAGCGATGTGGTTTAGTCCTGCAAATCTACTGACAGATGCATGCTTCCCATTTGTTGCCGAAAGAGAACAAAGTGGAATGGAAAACAATCTCAGAAAAAGGAATTTGAGTTGTTTCAGCACTGTTGATGAGAATCAAGCAGGCTGCATGTGCTCTACATTTGCTCTGCACAAACTGCGTTTGAGTAGACTTTACAGCAGGCCCAGGTTCTGTGACTTTAATTGTGCTAACAGCCTAACATAAGTGCAACTATCTGAGCTATGGGAATGACTGGAGCTATACTTCCTTTACAAGGGTGTCTGGTCATACTAATAAAATTCTCCTCTACTCAGAACAAAGCAAAAATAAACATACACACATTTCAAAGGAGAAAAAAATAAGATAACACAACCCTAGCAAAGCAAAAGGCAGAAACTAAATTTATGGGAGAGATGAAACAAGTCACAGCAGATGGCCAAATCCATTCGTGTTCCTTGAAGCACTGTGAGAAGCCAATTGGAACAAATGGTGAAAAATGTGACAAAAGGCCCTGTACAGAGGTAGAGTGTTCTTATAAAATACTGTATACATCTGGATCTCTAGTATTGACTGATGGCTACAGAGGTTTTGAAGCTGCTTCCACCTTAGTGTGACATTTCTGCTTTTCCAGTGTTTTTCACAAAGTCTACTATTACTCAAACCAATGAGCCTCCCTCTGGCAAAAAAATCAGAATTAAATTTTTACTTCAGAAGGGAATTTCGGTAAATGTGTTGAGTTCAAAGTTATCTCCTCAAATGCTGAACAGGCTTCTGGTATAAAGACTGAGGATTTGAACAGCATATTTCTCTGAGTCCTGTCCTTAAACTTAAGAAAGAAAACTTGCTTGAGTCAAACACAAAATTAACTCTCTCTCTCCTGGCTTTCATATTCCACATACAACTTGCCCAGGAGCAACAGAGCAAAGCACTTAAATCATGCTCACCCTAACTTCTGATCACTTATTAACAGTAGTGCATTACAGGCAATACCCATTCATTTTCCAAATAGGTAGAAGACTAGGATACGAATCTGTATCTCAGCAACTCTGGCCCACAGTCAATATTCTGGTATAAATCTGTTCTCACTGGGAGTGTAAGTGAGCAAACTTAGCTGGGAACTAGGACATAGCCCACATTCAGTTCTGGTGGTTCTGGAACAGTAGCAGGACACTTGGGAGCAGCAGCTTAGACCAAAGTGTCAAAATGCACTGGAACTAACTCATCTGTCACTGTCTTCCCTCTGATTGTCAAAGTGCTTGTCCAAGCCTACAGCTTATTTTCACTTCTTTTTACTTGCTGCTCTTCTAAAACTGTTACTAATGCAGCTTGTCAGATTTTCTTTAGCTTTATAGCAGGAGATAAAGACATGCTGAAAAATAAGTGGAAAGAGGAAACATTCCTTAGTGTAAGACATAAATGGTGCTCTGTAGCTGAGTTTACTTTTTTGTTGCTGGTGGTGGCTATTTTCTGTAAGATGGCTAAGGAGAACAAGAAACATTACAGAAACCTAACTTTATACAAAAGAAAATGTATCAGTCAGCAAAGACCTACATAAAGGTTAAGTGAGCAGAAACACTCTTCTGAGGAATAAACACTGAGGCATTGAGTCCTGCTAGCATTCAAATCAAGCAGTGACACTGCTCATATCACAAACTTAGTCCTCCCCAACACAGTCACCAAAACAACACAATGTTGGTGATGCACCTCCATGGTCCGTGGGATGTTAGGAAAGCATGAAACTGAGTGACGGTTTGTCCAGACATAGAATTAATGCTTGTTCTCGGCACATCTCTACGTACCATCCCAGGCAGCAAGTATACTTATCCACGACTGCAATGTTCTGGTTTTGTGGACCAGAAAACACGGGCAGTTGTGCTGTGCCACTCACCCACAAGGTGTAGGACCCCCTGCGGCTCCCCGGGAATGTCAGCATGCTCTGGTCGGAGACAGCGCCGGACGCCAGGCCGCTGCTCCGCGACGGCGGCCATTCCAAGTCGGCCTCGGCCTGCTCGGGTTTGCTTTTCTGCTTCTTTATAATCTGCAGGGTAGGGGAGAAACGGGGTGGGAGGGGACAGAAAAATGCTGCTCAGGAAATACTGTCTGAGCCATATGGAGAAGATCTAGATGAACCCTGTCTCAAGGCAAGCTCCCCAGGAAAAACATCTGATTTTCCCTTTGCTCTGGCTCCAGTTCATGCAATTACTTCTCATCTGAAGTCCTACCACTTGCAAGCACATAAGCATCGATGCAATATATAACAGTGCCTGTAGGAATACCAGAGGTGAATTACATAAACATAGAAACTTGTTGCTACAGTAACACTTTAGCAGCATCTAAGTGTCAAAGTATTTTCTCAGACAAGACTTTTCGCCAAGAAACACAGCATACTAGAGATGAGGGGAATTTCAAAGGCTCCCATGACATGCAGGCACATTCTAGTGAGAACAATGAGGTCTAAGGTCTCTTAGACACTATTTTTATTTTTGAAAATCTACACCATCTTGGGAGAGAGAGCATTCATGTCTCCCTACACTGACAGATTATATCCTGCTACACTTTGTTTCCACAATTCAAATATAAAATATCTACAGAACATTATTCTATGGCATAAAAGATCTCACTAGGCAGCTCTTGACAAAAACAGTAGCAATTCAAGCTTGGCTGAGAGAGGCTCTGGACTATGAGAGACCCAATAAACCAACTTGCTTGATAGACTAACATCACCATTAAAAAAGAAGGCAGATTATTTTCCAGTGAGCTGCTGCTCTTCTGGCTTTTCTTGATAGCCTTATAAACAACATGTTCCTCTTCTGGTGTGTGATCCATACCCTGTTAAATGCCACAGCCTATACAAAGACGTGGCATCTAGCTTATTTCACATGGAAGGAGACTAACTTAGCAAAGTGGTTACTTTACTGACCATAGGACCTTAACAGTGCTCTGTTCATGCTCATCTGGCCTTACTCCAAATTGTACACAAATTCAAGGGGTATTTTTTCCCACTAACCCTCTACTTTCATTCTGCCAACCACGAGCTTTGCAGGGAGAAGAATGAGCTTTACATAAAAAGCTACAGAATTCAGACAGGCCAAGGGTTCTGTGATTTTTTGAGTGTCTCTCTCACAGCGTCATTAAGAAAATTCTGTGTTAACGATTGGAATTGTTTTCTTCGAACATGTTGCAGATGCAGGGTTCAGCAGAGGATGTGGTCAAAAGTCATACTTCTTTACACTGGCCAATTTTATCTTTTGGGAAGTGATGTATATGGTTGAGGGCCAAACCTTTTGACATTAGGAAACTTTGTGCCTATGGGGAAGTGAAATACCGATGTCAAATTCCATCAAGCAACGACCTTTCCTTCCAAGAAAGGACATCACAAACCTCAGAGAGTGATACCTCTCAGCTCTGGACATGTTCAGGTTAGGCATGGGCTTGATCTTGCTTATAAACTGATCTCTGTCAGGCATAGCTGATGAAGCCTACACTGTCGCAGTTCACTTTACTTTCTATGTTGGCGTTATCGTTTTTGTTGTTAGCTGTGTTTGAGGTCTAAAATACTGTGTTTTGGCTATTAAACATAAGGGTGGAAAAAGCATGCCATACCTTCTGCACAATGGTTGTGGCCAGCTCTTCTATGAGGTCCTCCTTGTGTTCTTGCAAGTAACAAGCTTCATTCTGCTTGTCCTGCATGAAAACAGGTAACTGTATTTGCTAAAATCACATAAAAACAACCTTCCCACAGAAATGTATAGATTGGGAAATGGGTAACATACACTGTTAGCACTGTGGGAAGAAATTATAGGCACTTAGAGTGCATGTCATCTTCTGAAATGCAATGTGCACCTTGGATACCAGTTCATAAAACCCATGCCCAGCTCCTTAGGTATATCATGAGACAGTCACTACATCATGTTTTTGTTTATATCTACTTGGTTTGTACCACTACCCAAATTAAAAGAAACATGATTATCCTATTTAAATCAATGCTTTTTTTTTTTTTAAGTGTTACCAGGCTGTCACTGTAGGTCTCTGCCTTAGAAATAGCTTCTTCCACTGCTTCCTCTGCAACACGTAAGGCCACAGCAAGGGTATCCATCATGCTGTGTCCTAGATGAAGAATAAGATAAAACCACCATGTTCTTTATACACGCACATTTTGCATAATGAGCTCCAAAATTCAGACTCATATTCTGGACTCATATTCAAATCCTAAATTGTTCACAAAAAAGTTATTTCCTCAATCCATAAATATGCACAGTAAAATAAAAAAAATTAAGACAGAGAAATTTATTGCAATCTCTAAGTTTCTGCTTAAATGTAAATTTTAGAAACAATAAACCATGGTATTTTATGTTCCTTATTTTAGACTGTAGCAAAATAGTTTGGAGAAAATAATTCAAAGAAAAATTGTGAAGTTCCTATAAGCAGGAACAACAAAATTCAAGAAAGGGAATGAAAAAAATATACGTGCATAGGAAAGGAAATGGGAGGGAAGTAACAAAAACTGAACATTAAGAAAATCACACTAGAAAAGGCACGTAGTAAGTGTAATGCTGAAGCAAGATGTGCCAGCATGGTATGCAAAAGATTCTGAGTGTCTTGCTGAATGGTTCAGCCAAAATATTGTTGTATTTATGGACAAGACTTACCAGCACTCTAAGCTACTTGCCCACTAATTCAAAGTGTAAGGACTGCTTTTTAATCAGATGAGATTTTAGCAGCATACCTTCTGTCTGTTGGTAGAAGGTGGAGTCACTGCCACAAATGCTTCCTTCATTCTCAAAGCTTCCTTCATACAAACTTCCTTCTCCTAAAAAGAAAGACAGAATCATGTGTTACTATAAGAAGTACCCATTAACAACAGAGGCATTATTAGATTAGAATATTCACTCAAGATATGCTGGCACTGTACACAATGAGGGAAAACTGGAAAATTCCTCCTAGCTGTTGCTGTTGGATAAATCATGACCGCAGGACCTTTTCTACAAAAAACAACTGCCTTTATATCATAGACTTCTCCTTCATTTTGAAAGGAAGAAACTATTACTACAGTAAAAAAGAGATCAAGAAGCTACAAGGCATAAAACTTACATGGCAGAAGTTAAGCACAGGGAATTTGACTTTACTATGACATTTGGGGTAGAAATAGATCCTACACTTTAAAGGGCAATGCTGTATAAATAAAGCAGAACCCAGACACCTATAATAGTATTTATCTTCAAAGGGAATGAAAGGTTTACCTAACAGTCACAGGGATAGAAGAAGAAAGTTAGCAATGACATTTAGACTCAAAGGCCTTCCTTAGAAAGGTCGAACCGAGAGGGGCATATGCCACTGGAACCCATCATTGCATCATTCACATTTCCATTCCAGCACCCATTCACTGAGGCTATGGTTAAAAAAAGGCAGCACATCATATAAAAGTTTGGAAGCATCCCTGGCCACAGTTTTCACTTCCATTGTCCTACTTCTGCCCTAATTGAAACAAGATTTGCTTGTGCTCATACATATTTGTTCTCAGTTGTTAATGAATCTTCTCATGAAATATGAATTTGATACCCAAAAAGGAAAAACACTAATAAATCACAATTTACTTAATACGTCGCTTCTCCCTAGAAGTTCTTATCACAATTTTCATAATAAATGAATATCATAAATAATAAATTTCACCTAAAATTTCTACTCAGGACTACAGAGTCTACTTACCATCCTATATATTTTCAGAAAAAGACAAAGTAAGGACTATAGAAAAATAACAGTCTCTGTACAAATTTTGAAAGAATTACAAGAGTAAATTATCTGGTCCAATAAATCCAGTGAAATGTCAAATACTCAGCTAGCTGTGGTCTAAGTGATTTGCTGAAGTTATCAGTATGACACCAAGCTCCACTTCTTCAAACCCATATTCTGACTCCAATCACTCTTCTTATGGGGTGGGGCATTAGAATAGCATAGTTAGTGGTGAATTGTGTCTTCACTTAAAAGGTTGGGTTGATGCCAATACTTTATCAGTATCTTTTGCCTATTTACAAACATTGATACAAAAATAAAATGTGGCCAGTTTCAGATCCTTAAGCATGCAAAACTCTAAGTAAGGAAACGTCAGTTTTGGTCAACTGAATGTGTCTCATGTTAATCAAATTTTGCTTCAAACACCACAGAAATATGCTTACAGTCAAATGTTGAATGCAAAATTATTTTCTCATTCTTTGACTACTCAGAAATGTGATAAATCTGGGGACACAAGCTAGAATACAAATTGCAATTTACTTTATAGACAGGTCTTCTGTATCAGTGACATAATTAAGATCAAACATCGTTTGAATTCTTAAACGGCTCTCTAGACACTTCATCCTTTTCTCTCTCCACTGAGCTATTTCTTTCACAAACAGGAAAATTGCATTTAAAATACTATTGAAATAATCTCAGAATTTCCATTGTCTCAGCTTCTGTGTTAAAGCAGATAAGAATAAATCTTATAAGAAATCAACACAGCTGTTCCTACCTATTGCATCAGGACAAAGTCCACTCTCCAGTCTATGCTTCTTGTACAAGTTCTTCAGGACCTTGGCACTTCCAAAACACTTAAAGCGACTTTTGACATTATTATAGTACCAATCCAGAGACTGGGTCCTTAGGAGTCTAAAACAGAAAAATAAACCACATATTTGAAATGATTCTACAACAAATAAATGTGAGAAAAAAAAATCTTTTAGGCCTCAGATCACAAACCTATTAATTTATGAATACTTCTTTATTGTTTGTACTTTGCAAGTGTCTGGTATACCAAGGCAAGAAAAAACCCAACAGATTAAGCCATAAGTAAATTCTTCAGATTACTCAAGGGTTTATTTGGTTTTGGTACTATCAGACTAGGTGGTCTCTCCTATTTACGTTATAATGCTCACACTACAACCTCTTAAAAAATACAAACAAACCTTGGAACAGCTCAGAGCTTAAAAATAGCTTTCATTTACATAGATTTACAGCTAATGTAAGAACTCACCAGCCCACAAACTTACCACAAAACCCCTTCATTTACATAAAAATACATCACTGCTTTTATCTCGGGGAAACAAGAGTAGACAAAGCCTAACAGAGAACCTCAAAGCAGAATGAACTGCAGTTTGCTTTCTCCCTTTCAACAGGAAGCATCACTGACAACAGTAATTCATCTTAACAGACTTGTCCCCAGAGCTCAGATACTTTATAAAGCCATGAGATACTGGCAAGCTCTGTCTTCTTTCGAGTGTGGCATGTGGCAACTTGCTTCACTCGTTCCTTCAGCAGTGCATGGAGAGAACCTGTGCCATATTCCCAGGCAAAAACAACCACAGGTGACCGCAGGGTAACCCACCTCAGACCTGAACGTTTCCCACTGAGGGGTCACTGGTGGACATCTGTCCTGGATTGTAGTATAAGATATGCACAAAGTATTGTACCACCATCTTCATGAACTGTTCAGTGTTCTCCCAGGCCCTCTTCTGTTAACCTGTCTTCTGTTAGTGGCCCATCAAATGCCTGCTGCATAACTCATAGATAACCCCCTCCGGGAGTTCTCTCTCTTTAATGGGCCATCAAGGACCCCCTGTATGACTCATCATCCCATTGTGAGATGCTCCGCCCAGGGGCAGGAGCCAAGC